>CM044007.1:9417599-10086031 GCA_024085815.1 Flaveria linearis | reverse complement strand
AATTTGATTAAAAACGATCGGAAGTTGGGTTTTAAAAGAGTTGCAGGTCGCGTTGAAGGTGACGATCGATTTCTGTGTTTGTGTTTGTTTTGGTGAAATTGAAACCTGAGTTCGATTGGGTGTGTATAGATGATCGATTTTGTAGCTTTGATTTGTTTATTATTGTTGTTTGGGTGGGTTTATGAGCTGGATTAGAATCCGAGATTAAAGTGAGATTATAGCCGTTAATTTGTCGGATTTAACCATGTTTTCGTTGGATTCCACTTCGAATTGGATCCAAGAAACAATTCGGTCAAATTGTGGGGTTCGAAATCAAGTGTTTTGGTCGTTTTGTGCTTCGCCGGAGCTCGCCGGAATCCGGTGCCGGAGGTCGCCGGAAAATCGGGATGGAAAAAGGGGTCGGGGGTTAAATGTGAAAATTTCAGAGTTTCACAATGGTCCCTGCGGTTTCTTTTTGTTATTCTATGTTCTAAACTTTCTTTTTAAGTTTCAAAATTAACAGAAATGACCCTGAACTTAATTAAGTTTTATCTTGTTAATTTTTGTAACCTATTGTTATCTTATTATTATTATTATTATTATTATTATTATTATATTATTATTATTATTATTATTATTATTATTATTTATTATTATTATTATTTATTATCGAAAGCTTTATAATTGAAATCCCCATGATTGTATTATTAACAAATATTAACAGAAGTTAATAAAAAAAAATAATACGGGTGGTTACATATGCGAATGAGACTCAGACGTATGACTGAGCCATGCTAATGGACCAGTCATGCGACTGAGAGATGCGATTGGGGCATTCGTAAGACTGAACCATAAGAATGGTCCAGTCGTACGATTGAACCATACGCATGGTCCAGTCGTACGATTGAACCATACGCATGGTCCAATCGCACGAATGGGCCCAGTCGCATCTAATATGGGCCGAAGCCTATATATACCAATTTCATTGTCTAGAAACCTAAGGGTGTTTGATAGTCTGCCCGGGGCCTAGGTGCTGCCGGATGAGAGGGAGATCATGCTCGATCGATCTCCCCTTGCCAAGAGTCTTGATTCTTATGTTGTAACGAGCTTGTAATCGTTAGGTTTTATCAATGAAATCATTCGATTATGTTCGTACTATTATTCGTCTTTTGCTTTATTACCTTCCATCAAGAACAGCCCAGATGTCTATCGATCCAGTGACTTCACAATACTTATAAGTGGTAATGAAGTTATAATTAGTTTATTCGATCATTGAGGTGAGTGACCACTTATAACATTTAAATTAACAAAGTTAACATTCAATTAGCAAAGTATCCCGAGATGTAGGAATTCCACCTACAGCATTGCATGTTTTATGGGACACATCCTTAAGAAGATTTGAGAACCATTAGTAATGGTTTAAAGTTTTAACGACCATACGTTTTAGATTCCCGATATATTTAGGTATATTAAAATCCATGTTCATGTTGGTCAAGGTATGAAGATAGTTACATGAAACGTTGAGTTCAATACCGTTACACGTTACACGTTGAGCGTTTAAACGTAACAGTTGAGATGTAGGATGGGTTCAATATTAACAGGAACATTATTTAGGTTAAGAGTGAGAAGGTATTTAAACTTTGGTGATAAACCAGTTCAAGGATTCAAGAATTTTCAAGATACAAAGAGGATGGTTCCATTTGGTAACGCATTACCATTTGGAATCGTTGACACGTCAAGGTAAATTGACCCATTTGCCTTAGAGACTTGTGTATTGACCATAGTTTATCACTCATCCCAGAAATCCCCTGGTAAGCATAACTGGTCTCGCAATGAGATTTATATGATATGTTTGCCTTAGCCCGAAGACCTTTTGTCAGGAAATCCAGAATACAGTGTCTATGTGTCACACAAATTTCTTTGGTTCATAGAATTAAAACCTTGATGAGATTTTCATAGATAGCTATTATTTGTCGGGGAGAGTCAAAGAGTCAAAGATAAGTTTAGGGAGATAAGTAACTAAGTTCTAAGCATTCATAAGGCAATCCTATGCTAAGGCATCAAGTTGCACAAAAGGCATAGCAATATGTAGCATGCAAACCATAGGTATATTTACAAGAATATAAACATTATTCTATAAGGTTCATGCATAACCTATAGTCTAGGTCACCATTTCTAATAACCTAAATCCCTATAGTTATGGGCTCTGATACCAATCTGTCACACCCCAACCTTGACGGGAAAACTCGAGGTGTGAGGAATATGATTGTTCACAGCCACATAACGCTATTATTAAATGTAAATATTCAAATTAATAGTTTCAAAAGAAATTACAAACATAAGTCTCAAACATGCAATAAGTTCAAACATAACGTATCAAAAGCATAATTCTTTATTCCATTAACTAGGTCCAAATTCTAGATTATTGCAAGCTTCAAAAGATCACTTTAAACTTGGGGGTTACCTGAAACATGATAAAAATAAAGGTCAACTAAAAATAGTTGGTGAGTTTCCAAGGTTTTCATACATAATATGAAAAGATTACAAGTAGCAATTCATTCATAGGTTATAAGCTAGTAAGGTTATAGAACACATATCTTTACAATCAAACCTCGACTTGATTACAAGTATATAAGATTGGCTAAGTGTATTTGGTTCCCTATGCACAAGCATACGGCTCTAGGAGTCGGCAGTTCATCGACTTTAGCACCAAATAGGCTTGTCAGGCCCAAAGATCTAAGACGTCGCCAGGCTAGCAATAGTTAATGATTGTAACAAACTATGTATCTCATATAATCACTTACATCACACAAATAACCATGACAAAATATAAAGATGAATTGCAAGTGCTTTATAAGTCTCATACGTTTATCAGTGTATGATATATAAGTATCATGTTTCACCCCAAAATGGTGTGAAATAAAGTAAAAAGGGGCAAGGAAAACTCACTTGATTGCTGAGATTAGAATTTGGACGTAATAGATTAAACATCAACGATTTCCTTATGATTAACCTAAGGAACGGTGTCTCGGATTAGAATAATAATGATTTGAGAATTTGGGAATGTATTAGGATTTCCATTGGATTTTGAATGGTAGTTTAAATAAACTAATTTTATTTAGTTTGAATGTCAATAAATAAATAAAATATATTTATTGAATATGATTACGTTTAGAATTTATTAAAAATAAATATATTATTACGCGTAACCGTTTGATTTATTGTTAAAATGTGGGAAAACAAATAACTAATTATATTAATTAATTATATGATAATTAATTAAAATATTTAATTATTTAGATGACTAAAGAAATGAAAATGTTTTTGGAACGATTTAAATATAAAACTTTTAATCATGATTTAAACAAAAATACATAGATATTATTTGAACCCATAATAATTTAATGATTTTAACTATTGTTCAAAGTCTTATTTTTATAAGAAATTAAACTAGTTGTTTTATTTATTTAAAACAAATAAAATAAATAAATAAAATGTTAGAATAAATTTTAGAAAAATAATTGGGTGATCTTAAAATTTTTTAATGTTTATAAAAACATTTTTATAATTTTTAGGAATTTTTCCAGAATTTTTAAAGCTTAAAAAGGCTTTTTAAAAAAATGGGTGAGGTGGCCCGGGGTCGAACCCGGGACCTCCTGTTTGAAATGGAGCGCAGGAACCGGTGAACCAAAGGCCTAAGCCGCGGTTATGATCCGGTTTTATTTCTTTTAAACACAATCTCCTTCAACCCCAAATCCCCGTATGAGCCCTAGATCGAATCCCGTCCAATTGAACACCAATTCGATTCAGTTAGCGATTACAAACATGGGGCTTTTGTTCCCCATGTGAAACCGAGTTGGGTGTGTGTTGAATTACATGTATGGTATTGATTTGGAGATAAACCTGATGAAGAACAAGTCGTGGCACTCGTGTCAATCGAATGATGCTCAAACGATGATTGTAATCAAATTAAACTTGAGGTTAGCTTCGAATGGTGATCTGGAACAATAGCCCCTTATCAATTTTGATTAAAAACGATCGGAAGTTGGGTTTTAAAAGAGTTGCAGGTCGCGTTGAAGGTGACGATCGATTTCTGTGTTTGTGTTTGTTTTTGGTGAAATTGAAACCTGAGTTCGATTGGGTGTGTATAGATGATCGATTTTGTAGCTTTGATTTGTTTATTATTGTTGTTTGGGTGGGTTTATGAGCTGGATTAGAATCCGAGATTAAAGTGAGATTATAGCCGTTAATTTGTCGGATTTAACGCATGTTTTCGTTGGATTCCACTTCGAATTGGATCCAAGAAACAATTCGGTCAAATTGTGGGGTTCGAAATCAAGTGTTTTGGTCGTTTTGTGCTTCGCCGGAACTCGCCGGAATCCGGTGTCGGAGGTCGCCGGAAAATCGGGATGGAAAAAGGGGCCGGGGTTAAATGTGAAAATTTCAGAGTTTCACAATGGTCCCTGCGGTTTCTGTTTTGTTATTCTATGTTCTAAACTTTCTTTTTAAGTTTCAAAATTAACAGAAATGACCCCTGGACTTAATTAAGTTTTATCTTGTTAATTTTTATAACCTATTGTTATCTTATTATTATTATTATTATTATTATTATTATTATTATTATTATTATTATTATTATTATTATTATTATTATTATTATTATTTATTTATTATTATCGAAAGCTTTATAATTGAAATCCCCATGATTGTATTATTAACAAATATTAACAGAAGTTAATAAAAAAAATAATACGGGTGGTAACATATGCGAATGAGACTCAGTCGTATGACTGAGCCATGCTAATGGACCAGTCATGCGACTGAGAGATGCGATTGGGGCATTCGTAAGACTGAACCATAAGAATGGTCCAGTCGTACGATTGAACCATACGCATGGTCCAGTCATACGATTGAACCATACGCATGGTCCAATCGCACGAATGGGCCCAGTCGCATCTAATATGGGCTGAAGCCTATATATACCAGTTTCATTGTCTAGAAACCTAAGGGTGTTTGATAGTCTGCCCGGGGCCTAGGTGCTGCCGGATGAGAGGGGAGATCATGCTCGATCGATCTCCCTTGCCAAGAGTCTTGATTCTTATGTTGTAACGAGCTTGTAATCGTTAGGTTTTATCAATGAAATCATTCGATTATGTTCGTACTATTATTCGTCTTTTGGTTTTCACCTTCCATCAAGAACACGCCCAGATGTCTATCGATCCAGTGACTTCACAATACTTAGAAGTGGTAATGAAGTTATAATTAGTTTATTCGATCATTGAGGTGAGTGACCACTTATAACATTTAAATTAACAAAGTTAACATTCAATTAGCAAAGTATCCCGAGATGTAGGAATTCCACCTACAGCATTGCATGTTTTATGGGACACATCCTTAAGAGATTTGAGAACCATTAGTAATGGTTTAAAGTTTTAACGACCATACGTTTTAGATTCCCGATATATTTAGGTATATTAAAATCCATGTTCACGTTGGTCAAGGTATGAAGATAGTTACATGAAACGCTGAGTTCAATACCGTTACACGTTACACGTTGAGCGTTTAAATGTAACAGTTGAAATGTAGGATGGGTTCAATATTAACAGGAACATTATTTAGGTTAAGAGTGAGAAGGTATTTAAACTTTGGTGATAAACCAGTTCAAGGATTCAAGAATTTTCAAGATGCAAAGAGGATGGTTCCATTTGGTAACGCATTACCATTTGGAATCGTTGACACGTCAAGGTAAATTGACCCATTTGCCTTAGAGACTTGTGTATTGACCATAGTTTATCACTCATCCCAGAAATCCCCTGGTAAGCATAACTGGTCTCGCAATGAGATTTATATGATATGTTTGCCTTAGCCCGAAGACCTTTTGTAGGAAATCCAGAATACAGGTGTCTATGTGTCACACAAATTTCTTTGGTTCATAGAATTAAAACCTTGATGAGATTTTCATAGATAGCTATTATTTGTCGGGGAGAGTCAAAGAGTCAAAGATAAGTTTAGGGAGACAAGTAACTAAGTTCTAAGCATTCATAAGGCAATCCTATGCTAAGGCATCAAGTTGCACAAAAGGCATAGCATTATGTAGCATGCAAACCATAGGTATATTTACAAGAATATAAACATTATTCTATAAGGTTCATGCATAACCTATAGTCTAGGTCACCATTTCTAATAACCTAAATCCCTATAGTTATGGGCTCTGATACCAATCTGTCACACCCCAACCTTGACGGCGAAAACGTCGAGGTGTGAGGAATACGATTGTTCACAGCCACATAACGCTATTATTAAATGTAAATATTCAAATTAATAGTTTCAAAAGAAATTACAAACATAAGTCTCAAACATGCAATAAGTTCAAACATAACGTATCAAAAGCATAATTCTTTATTCCATTAACTAGGTCCAAATTCTAGATTATTGCAAGCTTCAAAAGATCACTTTAAACTTGGGGGTTACCTGAAACATGATAAAAATAAAGGTCAACTAAAATAGTTGGTGAGTTTTCAAGTTTTTCATACATAATATGAAAAGATTACAAGTAGCAATTCATGTCATAGGTTATAAGCTAGTAAGGTTATAGAACACATATCTTTACAATCAAACCTCGACTTGATTACAATATATAAGATTGGCTAAGTGTATTTGGTTCCCTAGTGCACAAGCATACGGCTCCTAGGAGTCGGCAGTTCATCGACTTTAGCACCAAATAGGCTTGTCAGGCCCAAAGATCTAAGACGTCCCAGGCTAGCAATAGTTAATGATTGTAACAAACTATGTATCTCATATAATCACTTACATCACACAAATAACCATGACAAAATATAAAGATGAATTGCAAGTGCTTTATAAGTCTCAAACGTTTATCAGTGTATGATGTATAAGTATCATGTTTCACCCCAAAATGGTGTGAAATAAAGTAAAAGGGGTAAGGAAAACTCACTTGATTGCTGAGATTAGAATTTGGACGTAATAGATTAAACATCAACGATTTCCTTATGATTAACCTAAGGAACGGTGTCTCGGATTAGAATAATAATGATTTGAGAATTTGGGAATGTATTAGGATTTCCATTGGATTTTGAATGGTAGTTTAAATAAACTAATTTTATTTAGTTTGAATGTCAATAAATAAATAAAATATATTTATTGAATGTGATTACGTTTAGAATTTATTAAAAATTATATTATTATTATGTGCGTAACCGTTTGATTTATTATTAAAATGTGGGAAACAAATAACTAATTATATTAATTAATTATATGATAATTAATTAAAATATTTAATTATTTAGATGACTAAAAAGAAATGAAAATGTTTTTGGACGATTTAATATAAAACTTTTAATCATGATTTAAACAAAAATACATAGATATTATTTGAACCCATAATAATTTAATGATTTTAACTATTGTTCAAAGTCTATTTTTATAAGAAATAAACTAGTTGTTTTATTTATTTAAAACAAATAAAATAAATAAATAAAATGTTAGAATAAATTTTAGAAAATAATTGGGTGATCTTAAAAATTTTTAATGTTTATAAAAACATTTTTATAGTTTTTTAAAAATTTTTTCATAATTTTTAAAGCTTAAAAAAGGCTTCCAAAAAAAATGTAGAGGTGGCCCGGGGTCGAACCGGGACCTCCTGTTTGACATGGGAACACGGGACCAGTAACAAAAGGCCTAAGCGCGAAAGGAAGTGGGTTGTTAATTTTTTAAGCTGTTTAAGCGTTTCCCCCAAACCCGATTCGAGCCCTAGTTCGATCCTCACCCAATTGACCACCAATTCGACTACGATGGCATCTGAAATCGTGGGGCTTTTGTCCCCCATGCAAAATCGAGCGTGTGGGTGTGTTTAATTACCTCGATGTGATTGAATTAATGGTGACTACTCGATGAACAGACCGCGACGAAGGTGGTGATCGAGTGATGCTCAAAAAATGATATAATCGAATTAAACTTGAGGTTACTTCGTGTAGTGGTATTGATGCAAAAGCCCTATGTTAAATTCGTGTTAAAATCGATCGGAGAGGGGTCTTAATGGAGTGCAGGTCGCGAGTTTGGAATGGTTCGAAGGAGTGTTGTTGTTTGTTTTGATTGAAATTGAAGTCAAAGGAGAGTTATAAACGATCTAAAGTTTGTTAATGCGGTATACTTTTGATTATACAAGTCGGTAGGTAGTGGCTGAATTGCTCAACCCTTCGGCCAACAGTGGGAAGAAAAGAAGCGGGAAGAAGGGGGTGGGGTTGGGATGTTTTCAAAAATTACAGAAACGGTCCCTGTGGTTGTAGAAGTTAACAACTGCAATTAATATTTTGTTTTAGTTTTAAACAATTTACATTTTAACTCCCTGAAGATTTGAGTTGTTATTTTTATGCAAAAATATTGATTATAGGCTTTAAAATTTATATTTCATTATTATTATTATTATTTTATTAACATTATTATTATTAATATTATATTATTATTATTTTTATTATAATTATTGTAATTATGAAATTAAAAATTAATGTATGTACAAAATTAATTTTTTTTATTTAACGCAAGTACGCGATGTACAACTGCTGCTGCCACCGCTGCTGCGACTGCTGCTGCCACCGCTGCTGCGACAGCTGCTGCGAACGCTGGTCCTACTGCTACTGCTAGCGCTACTGCTAGCACTACTGCACTGCTACTGATACTGCTATGCTACTGCTAGTGCTTCTGCTACTGCAACTGCTAACCGCTACTGCAACTGCTACTGCTACTCCTACTGCTACTGCTAGTGCTACTGCCAATGTTAGTGTTACTGCTAGTGCTACTGCTACTGCTACTGCTGTGCTAGTGCTAGTGCTAGTGCTAGGCTAGTGCTAGTGCTAGTGCTACTGCTACTGCTAGTGCTAGTCTAGTGCTATGCTAGTGCTAGTGCTACTGCTAGTGCTAGTGCTACTGCTAGTGCTAGTGCTGCTACTGCTACTAGTACTGCTACTGCTACTGCTTGTGCTACTCCTATTTTCTAGGGCTACTGCTAGTGCTACTGCTAGTGGTAGTGCTACTGCTACTCTAGTGCTACTGCTACGCTTATGCTACTGCTACTGCTATGTACTGCTTACGCTACGCTATGTACTGACTATGCTACTGCTAGCGCTACTGTACTGCTACTGCTAGCGCTACTGCTACTGCTACTGCTAGCGCTACTGTACTGCTACTGATACTGAAACTGCTACTGCTACTGCTACTGCTACTGCTACTGCTACTGGCTACTGCTACTGCTACTGCTACTGCTACTGCTCTGCTACTGCTACTGCTACTGCTACTGCACTGCTACTGGTAGTGCTACTGGTAGTGCGACTGCTAGTACGAGTGCTAGTGCGTGCTAGTGCGACTGCTAGTGCGACTGCTAGTGCGACTGCTAGTGCGACTGCTAGTGCGGACTGCTAGTGTGACTGTTAGTGCTACTGCTACTCCTAGTGCGCTGCTAGTGCTACTGCTAGTGCCACTGCTACTGCCGCCGCCGCCGCTACTTCTATTATTATTCTATAATTCCAAAAATTGGGGCACGGCTTCACTTTTGTTCACACTTTTGTTCAAGATTGTTTAAATTGTACACCAGTCCATTATTGTTCCTGGTATAGTTTGGGTATATTTATGATGGAGGATTATGGATTTTAATTACCTATAATTATATTTAAAAAAAATTGTCATCTTGGTGGTCGTTATTTGTTTCAATCAAATTATGATTGAAACCCGTTTAACCAAATTATGATTGAAACTTGTGCGTTACTAGGAAAGTTTAAATTCCCTTCAGAAAAGTATCAAAGAAGATCAAAATATATTTTTTAAAATATGCAGACATACTTTCTTCTTCACTTGGTAGTTTTAAATATCACATGTGCGACTTTATTTATCAAAACTATCAGTATCTCTCTTTATACAATTCATTATTATTATTAAATATTTAAATTACGAAAAAAAAATTAGGACTCTCACTTTCATTAGTTTTAGGCAAAGAAAGCTCCTCCCTAACTCAGAAAGATGATGCTTGCGATGAAACAATCAAATTTTTACTTTTTTTCTTTCGAAGCCATTAACGATCGAAACGGTATTGGCAACGGCAAAATAGAGTTCCAGCCAGCCCCAAGCTCTCTGATCTCCTTTTGCATGTCATGTTTTCTTATAGATGCGCTACACTTAGGGTTGTAAACGAGCCAAGCCGAGCCGAGCCAGGATTGGGTTCGAGCTCGAGCTCGAGCTCGAACCTTATCGAGCAGAGCCGAGCCGGCTCGAAAATTTTAACGAGCTCAAAACACCCGGCTCGAGTTCGGCTCGTGAAAAGCTCGAGCCAGCTCGTGGCTCGTTCGAGCCGGCTCGATTTAAAAAAAATTTTTACACTAATTTATTGAAAACATAAAAAATATATATTAGGGCTTTACCTTTTTATTGGGTACTCCTTACTTATATAATAAATGTCATTATTTTGAATATAAATTAATTTGCTATCAAGTTATATATTTTTTAAACAAATATTAATTGTTTCTAAAAATAATATTATTTTTATTAAAAAACCTTCTAAAATCCTAATATAAAAATAATAATCATAATAATAGTAGTAGTAATAATATATTTTTTATTATACAATATAAATAATATATATATATATATATATAAATATTATATGCACCAGTCACGAGCCGAGCCAACGAACCGAGCCACGAGCCGAGCTCGAACCGAGCTAACCCTGGCTCGAGTTCGGCTCGTTTAAAAATTCGAGCGAGCCGAGCCGGCTCGTTGGATACGAGTTTTTTCGAGCTGAGCTTTTTTCGAGCTGAGCTTTTTTCGAGCGAGCTTGGAGCGAGATTCGAGCGAGGTTCGAGTCACGAAATTTTTGTACAGCCCTAGCTACACTTGAGATTTGATCCGCTACACATGTAAATAAGGGAGGTCATGGGTTCAAGGATCACTCTGAACAAAAAAATGTTTAGAGTTGAGATAGGGTGTTTTCTCAGCTTTGAGTTCCTCCTGAGAGGTTGAGGTTGCAGTTCCAGCTGGGAAGCGGATAGATGTGCCCAATTAAGATAACACATATCCTTCGAAACAGGGTCGTACATTTGTCGTGCAAAAAAGTAGTTTTCCCTGTTTTGTTATTGAGAATAGCAAAGTCGGAAGAGAAGACGTTGAGCTCGACGACGGAATTGAGAGAGACGAAAGATAAAAGATCGGAAGACACTTGCTGTGTCACATGGATCAATAAACAGCAGTACATCATGCTGTAAAAGTAGTACCTATATGAAAATACCTAAAACAATTGGTCACTGTAGCAACCGCCTAAGATTTTAATGTATATATTATAATATAATATAATAATCATCATTGTACAAATATAATTCACTTAAGCTTGATAATTTATTGATGATGCTATATAAATTAAAAGCAAAGTAATGAAAACGACAGCCTTTGGAAGCTTGCGGTTGGCCGGCATCTCATCCCACAAATCTCCGAAAGGGCACTGCCTTTTAAATTTTGTTAATCGTTAAATGTATCTAATAATCATACTCCACTTAATCGACAATGAAAAAATATTAATAATTAATTAAAAATATACATAACCATTTCCCATTCAAATGTAAGCTCAAGAACATGATCGGTTAAAGATGTAAGAGTGTAGGTTTAGAAATTTTTTTTTCTCTTTTTATAAGATCAAGAAGATACTTTTTTTGTGTTGAAGGTGAAATGATCAATAGCAACCAATAAAAACTATAAAAAAAGTTATAGACAAATTAAGTATGCATATGTATATATGTATAGATAGTGTACAAATAAATATTACCTAGCAAATATGGTGAAAATAATGGGTTTGTTGCAAAATGCATATATACTCCTGTGTGTTCTTCAAGAGCGGTGAGATTATTAGAACGTATATCACTTGTGATGTTAACGGATTAAAGAAAACACATCTAGAATTGTCTAACCCGTAAAAGTAACTTAAAAGAGAAAGAAATATAAAATTAATAAAATGATTTGTATAAATAAATATTATTGGACCACATAAAACGATAATATATTACATTACAAACCAATATATGATGATGATATCTAGCTAGTGATTACAAAATACTTGTAACATCTTCACATATGGAATCCAAAATTTAACACGATCATTATAAGTCTCGTCGGGTGAAAAAGCCATAATTCATTGTTATCACAACATGCTTTGATAAAATTCTATCCCTATTTTGAATTGTACGAGATCTTTCCTTTATTTATAAAAGCACTAGTATTTAGTTATTAACATATTTTGGATTAGGATTAGGCGCATCATTAGTTGGCATTGATTGTTGATAAAGAGGCTGTTCAAATTGATTTATCTGTGCCAACTAAGAAATATATTATAGAACATCAATACTCTTATTATATTAATGTGTGTGTGAGAAGAATGCAATAAAAAGATGTTGATATTTTACGATATTCATAAAACCTGATTGATCAATATTGTGGCACAGGCATTGACTCGACATTGATACATAATGTGATTCGTTTACATCCATCTTAAATGAGAAACAAGTTAAACAATTTATAATAATCCTTTCAAATAATTTATTTACAATAAAAAGTACATGTGGTCGATAAGCTGAAATCATTGTGAAGTCACTAATGTTTTTTTGTGTTGAGGCACCTCTGTGGTTTGATGAACCTGGACTTGGAGCCTCTCTTGAGCCACTTATTGATTGAGTGGTGTCTCTTAATACACCAAAACTATAATAAAAAGTATTAACGTAAATATAAATTTAAAAAAAATTAACATTTTCTATAAACAAATATTCCTTCAATGCATCTTTGGCCACTAAATGAACTGATGAAACGTATCACCAACCTAACTAATCTCATCAGTTTTGTCAAATAATGGACAGACATTTTTGGTAATGCTTAATAATGGAATCGACTTGTACATTGACACAACCCTCATCTATTTGTTTTCTATGTAGGATTGTGTCGGAAGTTGGTCATGCCTGCCCAGAAGCAACGATAACATTCCGAAAGCATGTCATGCAAAACCATTAATAAACTTATGAAACTTGTATCCACTCCATCTGTAGTTTGACTTTATGTTAAACAACTTTAGTACGACACTAAGCTTCGAGAAATTTTTACAACTGGGGTATAACGTTTCGCTTGATCATCAAATAAATGTTGTAATTTCTTCTCTAATCATATCTTATTAGGGTCTAAATCATGTAACATTTCATTTAATTTGTCATTATTGTCATATATAATGAATCTTTGTTCTCCGTATTACCAGTGTGTAAATTGACCGGTAATGTGCCACGATCAGTAAGTGAACTATACATTGACCAACAAGTATATCTAGGCTTAAAACCATGTTTCAGTGAAACTCTGTGTCTTTATATCTTTAAATCTTTTAAAATTTTTACAAAGTGTAGAAGGAAACTAATTATCCATTTCCTTTATTCACTCGATCAGCTTTGGCCAGCATAAGAAAGCTTTAAACTCCTTTTATATACATTGAGCTAGAACGTTCAGTCAGGTACATCCAAACTTATGATCCATCTGAAAATAAAATATAAACAAATATGATAGGAGTGTATAAATATAATGTAATTCAGTGGCTCTAAGATAGGGATCATAATCCCTTTGAATATTCTATCTTTATGTATATAGTTTAACGAGTTTACTATTTAAGAAAAAAAATCGACAGCATTTCACCTTATCTCCTCAAGTAAACTAACAAACCATAAACTAAAGGAGTAAAGAGGAAATAATAATTTTTTCTTAAATAGTCAACACATTAAACTATATACACCTTAAATGAGATAAAATATTTAAAAAGTATTCATAAAACTAGCACAATTGAAATTTATCTCTACTAGATAAAATTTTAAATGGATATATTTAAAGGGTGCTAGCTATATACTTTTATAAAATATATATGTAATTTATATATGTATATGTATACAAATATATGCAAAGTATATGTGTGCGTATAGTGACAATCAAATATATGTTAAAGCACATGATATATCAAAATATATATAAGTTAAAGATCAAAATCTACTAACCCTTTAAAATCTTGAAGAAGTTCTTGAAGCAACTCTTGTTGGAGATGATTATAAAGCACTTAAATCACTAAAACAAAACACTATATAATCATATCATTAATAAACACAAATCTACAATAATCAAAATGTAAAAGGCAATTAAAATACACTAACTTATGTGAAATCTTTTCTTATAAGTATATTAAGAAGATAACTAATATGAGTTGTTGAGTAATGATTGAAGTTGAAGTTATAAATTAATGAGTGATTGCAAAAAAATAAACAGAGGGAGTTTGAGGTTAAAATGTAAATTTCAATATTTTGAAGAGTTAACGTTATTTGCTTGTTTTTACTGCTTTAAAAATATTTAGTAGGGCGGTTGTATTATAGGGCGATTAAATAGGGGAATGTATTTATTGGGCTATAAATGATGTGTGAACTGCCCTAAAAAATAATATGTATTTTTTAAGACAATTTACAAGATAACCACCCTAAAATATAAATAAAACCAGCCCTAAAAAATGAAGTTAGCAATTTTTTTAGGCGGATTAAGAGGAACCGTCCTAAACAGTTAAATGGGCCACCCCAAAAGTTATATTATGCCCTAGTGACTAGTGATTATTGGGGTCGGTTTGATAACTAAAATATATGTAAACACTCAAAATGTTATTTTAAAAAATCAATGGCTTAATGAATAGATACATTTGTTTACATGTTTGTTCACTTGTTCTAGTATTTTCCCTTTAATTATTGGTGTGAATAAAGAGGGAACAAATATTTTCTTACATATTGAGCAAAATTAAGGAATATGTTTTTCTTAATTAAATCCGTGACACATTTTTATTGATTAACCAAACTCAGATAAGAATTAGTTAAAATTTAGTTATGTCATAACTCAATTAGTTTTCATAAGAAAAATTGTGAAGTATTTAACACATCACGTGTAAGTTAATCATTACGAATTGTTACTATTAGCGGCGACACTATTAGCGGCGACACTATTAGCGGCGACACTATTAGCGACGACAAGGGCCATGGCGACGACTCATTAGCAGGCGACTCATTAGCGACGACTCATTAGCAGCGACTCATTAGCGCGACTCATTAGCGGTGATTGTCGCCGCTAATGATAGTAAATCCGTTTCAAGGTGAATTCATTTTGATCTGGCTGTTGATCAGGGTGCAAATCTTACGGCGTACGTTTTATCGTACAAAGGCAATAGCGGCGACATGTCGCCGCTATTGGTCGAAACATTAACCCGCGATTTGTTCCCTCCCTTGTCACACCCCACCTGACGGCGGAATCGTCGAGGCGTGAGAGTTCCGATTGTTCACAGCACATAACGCTATTATTAGTTCCAAATATATTAATCAAGATTCAATTGTAACATACAAGTAATTGTTCAAACAAAGATACATCCAGAATACAAGTATAAAAGTATCCAGATCATGTTTATTTCTCTAAGTCCAATCCTAAATGTGATAAGCTTCAAAGAGTAACCTGAAACATGTAAAAATAAAAGGTCAACATAAAAATGTTGGTGAGCATTCTATAGTTTAATACATAAGTATATAAAAGATGGCAATTCAAGTTGTAAATTAGTGAATAAAGTGACTAGGATGTTATGAACAATGCACCAATCAAACCTCGACAATGTTTTACAATATCAAACAACGTTATATTCTATTAACGTTAAAAGGTATACGATCAGCTAAGTGTACTTGAATCAACCAAGTAGGCTTGTCTACCCATAGATCTATGACTTCGCTGGCTAGCAATAGTTAATGATTGTATATATAATGCCATAACATGGTAACCCAAAAGTTCAACTAACCACAACTCACAAGTAAATTGCCATAAGTTTACAAGTCTCGATAAGTTTATAAAGTGCAAAGATATAAGTTAACATGTTTCAACCCAAAGTATGAAAATAAGAAAAAGGGGTATAGAAATACTCACTGGCGATTAAGTATATATTGGATGAATAATAAGAATAATAATAACGCGCGTCGTTACAACGAATCCCTTTATAAGGTACTAGAACTACATATTAAGATTATAATAAGATTGACGGTTTAATGTGAATTAGAGTCTAGATGGAACTTGGGGTTTTGACAGGTAATGAATATTATTGTATTTCGATTATTCAAAGGAAATACGTATTTTAATATTTTTAAATCCTAGAAGTGAAATTAGGTTTAATATCTGATAATGTTCAAATATATCTTATATATATTCTTTTAATAAATATCATTATGATAACGTATTACCCGATAACAATTTATAATCCGAATTAATTATTAAGGTATATTTTATACGAAGTGACTTATAATTACGTTGTAAATAATTGTGAAATTAATTATTAAAGCATATAATTTCTACGAGAAATTCATGATCACGATGTTAACGTAATCATGAATTTTCTCGTAGAAATTATATGCGTTTATAATTAATTTCACAATTATTTACAAACGTAATATAAGTCACTTCGTATAAATATACCTTAATAATTAATTCGGATTAAGAAATTGTTATCGGGAATACGTTATCATATGATATTTATTAACAAGAATATATATAAGATATATTTGAACATTATCAATATTTAAACCTAATTTCACTTCTAGGATTTAAAATATTTAAAATACGTATTTCCTTTGAATAAATCGAATACAATAATATTCATTACCTGTCAAAACCCAAGTTCCATCTAAGACTCTAATTCACATTAAACCGTCAATCTATTATAAATCTTAATATGTATTTCTAGGTACCTTATAAAGGGATTCGTTGTAACGACGCGCGTTATTATTATTCTTATTATTCATCCAATATATACTTAATCGCAAGTGAGTATTTCTATACCCCTTTTTCTTATTTTCACACTTGGGGGTGAAACATGTAACTTATATCTTTGCACTTATAACTTATTCGAGGGATTTAAACTTATGGCAATTTACTTGTGAGTTGTGGTTAGTTGAACTTTTGTGGTTACATGTTATGGCATTATATGTACAATCATTAACTATTGCTAGCCCAGCGAAGTCATAGATCTATGGGTAAGACAAGCCTACTTGGTGATTCAAGTACACTTAGCTGATCGTATATACTTTAACGTTAATAGAATATTAACGTCGTTTGATACTTGTAAAACATTGTCGAGGTTTTGATTGTGCATTGTTCATAACATCCCTAGTCACTTTATTCACTAATTTACAACTTGAATTGCCATCTTTTATATACTTATGTATTTAAAACTATAGAATGCTCACCAACATTTTTATGTTGACCTTTTATTTTTAACATGTTTCAGGTTACTCTTTGAAGCTTATCACATTTAGGATTGGACTTAGAGAAATAAACGAATGATCTGGATACTTTTTACTTGTATTCTGGATATATCTTTGTTTGAACAATTACTTGTATTGTTACAATTGAATCTTGATTATCATTTGGAACTAATAATAGCGTTATGTGGCTGTGAACAATCGTAACTCTCACGCCTCGACGATTCCGCCGTCAAGGTTGGGGTGTGACAGATTGGTATCAGAGCCCATAACTATAGGGATTTAGGTTATTAATGATGACCTAGACTATAGCGTCTGCATGCACCTTATAGTATTTTTTATCTTATAAATATATGGTTTGCATATTACATAATGCTATGCCTTCTTGTGTGCAATTTGATGCCGCATAGGTGCCTAAATTAATTACTTGTCTCCCTACACTTATCTTTGACTTATCCCCGAACATAAAACCTCTCTATCTTATTCTCGGACACGTGGAATCGTATACTTATGGTATGACTTGGATCTTTAGACGTTATGTCTAATCTATTATAAATCTCATCAAGGTTTTGATTACATGAACCTAAGAAATATGTGTGACACATAGACACCTGTATTCTGGATTTCCTGGCAAAAAGCCTTCGGGCTAAGGCAAGCGTATTCGTATAAATCTCATTGAGGGGCCCGTTACGCTTACCTGGGGATTTCTGGGATGAGTGATAAACTATGGTCAAAATACACAAATCTCTAAGGCAAATGAATCAATTTACCTTGACGTGTCCACGGTTCCAAATGATAATGCGTTATCAAATGGGATCATTCCGTGTACCTTACACCTTTAGCCTACCTTTGTCTAAACTAATATTCTTTGTTATCCTCACTCCCGTAACTAGCTCATTTTTGTATATCCAGCATGTCTCGTCATCATGGAAAGCGTGGAAGTTCCGACCGCAAGCTTGCAGCAATGATCGCAAAAAAATGGCTGCTGTGCTCCCAACCATGGTTGCTGAACTTACTAGCACCATGATGGCTAATAGCAACAACAACACCAATGGAAACAACAACGGTGCTCAAGGAGAGAAAATAGCAACAGCCGAAACGGGAACGATCGACTTGCACCTTCAAACACTTCAACTCGTGCAAACCCACCAATTTAGTGGCAAGGAAGGGGCCACTGGTCTCTTGAGTGGTTCGAAGGCATGGAGAATACTTTCGCCAATTGTGAGTGTCCCGAGGCACTCAAAGTCCGTATTGCCACTAGTATGCTCCAACAAAGGGCATTACCTGGTGGAATAGCGAGAAGAGAAACCGAGGAGCTGATGCTATTTCGGCACTCTCTTGGGATGAATTCAAGAACATCGCTATCGCGAAGTTTGCCCGAGAAGGGAATTACAAAGTTGGAAGAAGAATTCTGGAACTTGAAGCAAGATGGTGGTGATCATTTGGCCTACTCAACTAGGCATCATGAGTTGAGTCTACTATTGCCCCTGGGTTGACACTGTCCCCCGCAACATCGAGAAGTTCATAAAGGGTGTACCACCCCAAATCCAAGATGCTGTGGTGGGTAGCCGACCCACAACTTTGGAAGAGGCAATTACTATCACAGCGCAGCTCACTGAGAATCATATTAGAGCCGGCACTATGTCGGCAACGGGTTCAAAGTCTACTGTGAAGGCGACAACGAGGCAACAAAGGATGTAAAGGGAGTCGTCTTCCCAAAACAAGAAGCGTAAGTTCACAACAACACGCAACTACGCTGTGACCACTCCAAATCCTCCTCAAAAACAAATGGTGGTGGCAAATCAAGCTCCCATGGCTAAAGTTTATACGGGTCTCTGCCAATGTGTAACACGTGCAAGTACCATCATGCGGGCAACGTTCCATGCCGAATCTGCTCGTTGTGTGGAAAAGTATGGCCATTTGGTGACTACTTGTGTGCGTGCACCAAACAAACGCTGCAATGCTTGCCAACCGAACCTGTTACAACTGTGGCGAGCCTGGACATATTCGTCCGCAATGCCCTCGCAATGCGGGCAACGTGCCACCAGCTCGTGGAAGGGCTTTCAATATCAACGCCAACCAAGCACAAGTCAGCAATGACGTTGTGAATGGTACGACGAAGAACCCCGTTTAAATCATTCCTTGTATTATTGATGTTTTCCATCTTTGTAATCATCGTTATCAATAATAATTTTTTTTTACCGAACAGGTATGTATCTTGTAAATGATCATTATGCATCTGTATTATTGATTCGGGTGCGGATAAGAGTTTCGTGTCGTTAGAATTCGAGCCCGTACTTTCTAAATCACGTATTAATCTGGAAAGACCCTACACGGTCGAAGTCGCCGATGGAAAACCCATTGTCGTTGATGTCATAATAGTGATTGCATCATAAGCTTTAACGAGCACGATTCCCTATTGATCTTATTCCTATGAAACTCGGAAGCTTCGACGTCATCATTGGAATGGATTGGCTAGTCAAACATCATGCTGAGCGTATGTTTTGAGAAGTGTATTCGAATACCGTTACCATCCAGGGATACTTTGAAAGTGTTCGGCGAGAAATCATCACAAGGACTCAAACTCATGTCTTGCACTCAAGCCCGAAAGTGCTTAAGCAAGAAGTATATAGCCTTCTTGGCTTACGTGGTCAACACAAAAGCCAAAGGGAAAGAACTTAAAGATGTCCCTATTGTACGAGACTTTCCTGAAGTATTTCCGATGACCTTAGTGGTTTACCTCCCGTACGTGAAGTTGAATTTAAAATTGATTTGATACCGGGGGAGCACAACCCGTGGCTAAGTCACCATATCGGCTGCACCATCGGAATTGCAAGAACTAGAACTCTCTAGCCAACTCCAGAATTATCCGAGAGAAAGGTTTATCCGCCCTAGTTTTCTCCTTGGGGTGCACCTGTCTTATTTGTGAAGAAGAAAGATGGGTCATTCCGTATGTGTATCGATTACCGAGAGCTCAACAAGTTGACCATCAAAAACGGTATCCTCTTCCTCGTATCGACGATCGTTTGATCAACTTCAAGGAGCTACTATATTCTCGAAGATTGATCTACGTTCTGGATATCATCAGTTACGAGTCCATGATGATGACATCCCAAGACCGCATTTCGTACTCGTTATGGGCACTATGAGTTTACGGTAATGCCTTTTGGCTTGACTAATGCTCCTGTGTTTTCATGGATCTCATGAATCGAGTATGCAAGCCTTATCTAGATAAGTTGTGATCGTCTCATTGACGACATTCTCATCTACTCCAAACCAACGCCGAGCATGAACTGCATTTGCGACAAGTTCTTGAACTGTTGAAGAAAGAGCAATTGTACGCGAAGTTCTCGAAGTGTGATTTCTGGCTCAAGGAGGTTCAATTTCTAGGACACTGGTGAATAGCCAAGGAATTCACGTTGACCCTGCAAAGGTGGAAGCTGTGAAAGAATTGGTGTGTTCCACGACACCGACCGAGATTCGTTCTTTCCTTGGTCTTGCTGGTTATTATCGGCGATTCATCGCCAACTTTTCGAGGATCGCGAAGCCGCTCACTTCCTTAACACAAAAGGATAAACCATTCAAGTGGGGGGGGCCCGAGAGAGGAAGCTTTTGAAACATTAAAACACCAACTAAGTAATGCTCCTATCTTGACCCTACCCGATGGAAACGATGATTTCACCGTATATTGTGATGCTTCAAAACAAGGTCTTGGTTGTGTTTCTATGCAACGAGGAAAGGTGATAGCTTATGCATCAAGACAATGAAGGTTCACGAGGTGAATTACACGACACATGATCTTGAAACTCGGTGCTGTGGTTTTCGCTTTGAAGATCTGGCGACATTATCTTTATGGGACGAAATGCATAGTCTACACCGATCACAAAAGTCTCCAACATGTGTTCAAACAAAAAGATCTCAACATGAGACAAAGACGTTGGATCGAGTAGTTAATCAGCGACTAGACGTGACATTCGCTATCATCCTGGAAAGGCGAATGTTGTAGCCGACGCGGCTGAGTCGCAAGGTCCATAACAAAACCGTCTCACTACAGGGAATCCGAGATCAAAGACAGGTGGTTCCACACGTTAGGAGAATTTGATACCGAGGTTCGTGGTGGATGTTAACGAGGCTACTATCATGCTCCAAAACATAAGAATTGATAGTGATCTCGAGTTATGCATTCGCAAGGCTCAACAAGCGACAATAACCGACGAAGGAAAGTAATGGATTTGGTGTCTAACGTTCGATCACAACTGGAGGAAAAAAACCAAACGGTCTTTGGTACTTTCTCAATCGACTTTGGATTCCAAATCGTGATAACCTTCGACACATCATCTTGAACGAAGCTCATCACACCCGATATTCTATTCATCCTGGTTCGACAAGATTGTACATGGACTTGCGTGGTCAATATTGGTGGCCGGGAACGAAGAAAGATATCGCGGTTCATGTCTCCAAATGTCTCACGTGTGCAAGAGTCAAAGCGAGCATCAACGACCAGTGAGTATTTCTATACCCATTTTTATTATTCACACACTTTGGGTGAAACATGTTACATTATAACCATAGCACTTGTAAACACGTTCGATTCTTGTAAACCTATGGCAATTTAATTGTATGTTGTGATTAGTTGAATCCTGTAGCTACCATGTATGTCGAAAAACATGTACAATCATTAACTATTGCTAGTCTGGCGACGTCATAGATCTATGGGCCTGACAAGCCTGCTTGGTGATCCAAGTACACTTAGCTAACGTATATACTTTTAACGTTAATAGAATATTAACGCGTTTGATACTTTAAAACATTGTCAAGGTTTGATTGGCATTCTGTATTACTCCCTAGTTACCTTGTTCTCTAATTTACAACATGAATTGCCATCTTTTTATACGTATGTATGAAAAACAATAGAATGCTCACCAACATATGTTGACCTTTGATTTTTAACATGTTTAAGGCAATAGCGTTATGTGGCTGTGAACAATCGTAACTCTCACGCCTCGACGATTCCGCCGTCAAGGTTGGGGTGTGACATCCCTGATCATTATTCTCTCCCATTCTTGCCCTAGCGCTCTCTACGCGACCTCCACCCTCGACCTCCACCTCGATCTGTTCCCTTGCTACGCGCCCTCGACCTCCTCTGCTGCTGCCCCCCGTCAACTGCTGCTCCTGCCCGGTCGACCTCCTGCTGCTACCGTCAACCTCAACCACCATCGCCTCCTCTTCCGTGTACCTCCTGTTGCCTTCAACGCAAGGTAAGCTTTTTTTTCTTTTTTTGTTGTTTAAACACAAAATTATGCTTGTTTGTGTTAATTTATGGTTGAAGGATATTTAGATGTTGATATTTAGTTGGTTGAATAGATTTGTTAAGGATTTGTGTAATTTTTAGGTTTCAAAAAAACTTGTTCAAGATGGTGAATTAGTGAGATAACATATAGTATATGTTTGAATTTATGCTTAGTAAGTAAACCAAAAGAGTATGACGGTCTTGGCATGGCTTGCTAAGAGAATCCAATTTAGCAATGCTAGTTAAATGGTGGTGGAGATTTTAAGAGGAAAAAAATGAGCTGTGAAGAAAAGTTATTGGTCCATCCACCATAATTCGAGATCATGGTCTCCTTTTCCGGTTAAGTTGTCGATGTCGGGTCCTTGGAAACAAATTACAAAAATCTCTAATGAGTTCTCTCAGTTTGGCATTAATCTTGCTTTATCGATCAAAGGTGAACCTGGTCGTGGGACAGGAATATTATTTTGGATAGACGTAACATTGGATCGATCAAGTGTCGTTTATCTAAAATTCTCCACCTTATTTTCCATTGAACGATTCAAACTGTGTTCAATAGCTAATACAATTCAAGTGATTAGTGATGTTCACATGTTGACATGCGACTGGAATCGAATCCCGTCTCATGGTCGAAGATAATCGAGCTCAATCAACTGTCTTTATTACTCGGGTCGCTCTTTCTTCTTCTTCAATTGACTGATGGTCATGGGCTTCTATGGGGCTGAACCATTCTCTATTAAGGTTATCAAACGACAAATTCAATCAAGGATTTCTGCTACACAGAATCGATTTTTTTTGGAATAATTGGGTCCCGATAAAAGTTAATATATTGGCGTGGCGCGCTGATTTGTGTCGCGTACCGACTTAAGTTTCGTTAATGATTAAAAAGGTAAATGTTGCATCTTCCTTCTGCAGCTTTCGTGGGGACTGTCCTTAGACCTCGAACCATCTTTCTTTGGCTGCGATTTTGTTCAATTTTGCTGAGACTATATTTTCCAATGGTGCATATCTTTGTTTATGCGTTTTGTATTTAGAGATGTTATTAATGTTCACAAGTACTCTCTGGTTCAAAGTGAGAAAGAAGGTTGTTCACTCTAATTTTAGCGGGTGTATGCAGCATTTGAAAAGCAAGAAATAATTTTATTTTTAACCAATTTCAGATCTCTTCCGGCAATCTAATTAAAGAATTCAAGGTGATGGAGTTCCTTTGGGGTAAAACACATGTTAAAAATAAAATCCTTAACGTGAAAACTATGGTGTATTTTGATATACACTAACGTGTACTTTCTTGATGTCTTTATTTTTGTATTTCTGTTTTGTATCTCTTGCTAACTTTTGTTAGCTACTTAATATATTGTTTTGCTGGCCATTAAAAAAATTCTAATAGGGTATAATATTCTGAGATTGGCGCACAAACATTAAAGACGGGTCCCACAGTGAAAAAAATAAGATTTTTTATGAGTAAAAAACATAAATGTTTGGTGTCTTGAAGGATAGTTTAGTTATTATTTATTTTTTTAAGAGTTAATCTCGGTTTAGTCCCTTGTTTTTACAAATTGACTCCACTTGAGTACTAACGTTTATTTTGTCTCCATTTGAGTACCAGTTTAAAAAAAGTTGTCTGTTTCAGTCCAAATTCAAACGGTGTTAACATTTTCTGTTACATTTTTTTAAAAAGGACCAAAATACCCCTGAGGGCTAAAAAATTCACCATACCACACACCATAGCCCACCACACACCACATACCACCACCACACACACCACAGCAACCACCGTCGCCGGATCCCTTCACCACCACCATCTCCCGCGTCACCCATTCACTCGCAACCTCTGTTCCATCTCATCCCAATCAACCCTAAAACAGTCACACATCACCGCCCCAACATCATCCCCTGAACCATCTTTAATCGATCTTCGGTCACCTGAAATCATCCCCTGTCGACCTTCAACAAGTCGATCCCATTTTCAACACACATCGATTATCAGCCCTAATCTCCAACCTCCATCAAATCACACCTTCGATCGATCCCCTCAACTGCATCGGTCCACCATCAACATCATCCCCAGTCACCATCATCACCTTCGATCATCCTCCGATCAACACCACCCTTCATCGACACCCACCTTCGACGCAACCATCCTCTGTCGACAAATCAACCTTTCAACCTTCAAACATCAGTCGACTGCAATCACACCTCCAAACCATCTGCAGGAGCTTTGACCAAACCCAAATTAACCAACAACCACCATCGAACCCTCCACAACTGCCGAAACCGACCAATGCGACCTCATCCTGCCGACCGAAACCAGTAACCAAGAATCACCACCGATCTTCAATTTGGGTTGGTTTGATATTAGAACCGAAGAGATCGTGAGTTCATGAGAGGAGCTCAGATAGAGAGAGAGAGCTTCAAAAGATGAATTCGAGTTTTACTTATCGGATTCCGAAGCCAAACTACTGTTAACCGCTAAAGAAGGCAACGAATCGGCCGAATCGGCTGCATCAAGATCGGAATCCCTCACGTCACCGCAACCCTAACCGACGTCGATTTGGGGATCCATCTCTCCGGCGGTGGTGTGTGGTGGCGGTGGTGGTGAAGGTCCGGCGGTGGTGTGTGGTGGCGGTGGTGTGTGGTGGTGGTGGTGGTATGTGGTGTGTGGTGGAGATGAAGATATTTTATAGCCCTTAGGGGTATTTTGGTCTTTTTAAAAAAATCTAACAGAAAATGTTAACACCGTTTGAAATTTGAACTGAAACAGACAACTTTTTTAAAGTTTGGTACTCAAATGGAGACAAATAAACGTTGATACTCAAGTGGAGTCAATTTGCAAAACACAGGGACCAAAACCGAGATTAACTCTTTTTTAATAACTCTATTTGTTCTTCTAACCTATAAAATATTAATTGTGTTTTATGTTAAATTATTGTCTTTATTGATTTGATTGTTCATATTTTGTTTATTAGGTGTTTTTAAAAAGTTGATATTAATTTTTAACCCGACCCGTTTTAGCCCATTTATTTTGAAAAAACTACAAATTAACATAAAATTAGACAAAATTGAGTTATTACCTGAAATCAGAAGTGGTGGTGGCTATGGTGCAAAGGAGCGGCGACGGTGGTGGAGCAGCCGCGACGGTGGAGCAGTGGCGGTGATAGACTCAACTAAGGGGTCGGCCGACGGTGGAGACGACGGATATGACGGCGGGGGAGTGAGGTGGGGTCGGCCGACGGTGGAGGCGACGGTCATGGCGGTGGGGGAGTGGGGTGGGGTCGACGGTCGGCAGTGGGGGAGTGGGGGTGGGGTGCGCGGTGGGGGAGTGGGGGTGGGTTGTAATGGTGAAACAAATCTGAAATCCCGACTATAAAAATCTGGGGGATTTTTTACGGCGATATGTCACCGGAATAAACATATTGCGACGACGAGATTATAATATTTAATATATTAAAATTTCAAAAACCTTTTTGCGACGAAAATATCGCCGCAAAAAACTTGGCTAAAAATAATTATAAAAATAATATTTAATAATTAATAATATTTTTTGCAGCAAAATATCGCCGCAAATGAGTTACCGGAATTTTTTTGCCCTTAAAAGATTGTCGTAATATTAGAAAAACTAAAAATCATTTACGATGACTTTTTTTGCGACGAAACTATCGCCGCAAAAAATGTTCTGACTTGAAAAGTCATAAAGTAATATTTTTTGTCGTTTAGGCCTTTTTGCGACGAATAGTTGTCGCCGCAAAAAACTTGGACACCAATAAACTATTTTTCTTGTAGTGACAATTATTTCCAATGTTCTCAGAACCGGATCGGACGTCGAACCGGACGGCTTATGTTGGTGGTCGGACCGGTCGGACCGGATGGACCGGATTTAACTATATTTAATTATATTTATATAGTAATTAATATAAGTAATTTATATATGATTTATACATATATTTTATAGTTATATATAAAACTTACTATATTTGTATATACAAGTACTAATTTATGGTTTAACACCCCGTTTTTACCCACTAAATCAAAAAAAAAAAAAAAAAAAAATCAAAATCCGGTCGGACCGAACCGGTTGGCCGGTCCAACCGCTGACTCGGTTCGAACCGGCCGGTTCAACTCTCCAAAAAACGAACCACCCTCGACCGGACCGGACAGGCCTCCGAATCCGGTCGAACCGGTCGGACCGGCCGGTCCGATCCGGTCCTAACAACATTGATTATTTCTTTATCTTTAAGTTGAAGAAAAGGAGGAGTTCAAAATTCAAATTATAGATAGACTAGTCTTGTATTTAGATAAAGATTAATCAAGTAGGATTAATACTATAAATCTTGGCCATGTTGGGTTATATACAGGTATGAGTTTTATAATCAGTGTTGAGTTGATTTTCTGATTATAATAAAAGTTTAGGTTGCTTGAAATCATTATGTGTTCTTGATACTAGCTTTGATGATGTACACTAACGTGTACTTCTGTCTTTATTTTTGTATTTTCCTTTTGTATCTCTTGCTAACTCTTGTTAGCTACTTAATAATGTTTTGCTGGCCGTTGGAAAAAAAATATAATCGGGGCATAATATTTTGAGATGGCCGCACAAACATTAAAGACGGGTCCCATTTTTTAGGAGTAAAAACATAAATGTTTGGTGTCTTGAAGAATAGTTTAGTTATTTATTTATTTTTTTAATAACTCTATTTGTTCTTCAAACCTATAAAATATTAATTGTGTTTTATGTTAAATTATTGTCTTTATTGATTTGATTGTTTATATTTTGTTTATTATGTGTTTTTAAAAAGTTTATATTAATTTTTAGCCCGACCCGTTTTAGACCATTTATTTTTTGCCCCCGTACTGAAAATTTATGTATTCGTCACAGCTCATAGCTCGCACTTTAGCTGGTTTTTTGGCTTGCATTTTAATTAATTTGTTGACTTGCTTGTAGCTGGTTCGTTGGCTCGCTTATTTTTTCTCAATTCAATTAGAGGCTAAATGACCGATCTAATAGCACGCTTTTTCTTATTTATCTTATAATATTGCAGAAAGCTCAGTTTGTTTGCATGCAGCATAATAATTTCTTCAAGAAAAAAGAAAATTGCCATGGCCGGCTTGTTAGTATCTGGTTTACATCCTTCAGTTTGTCTTCTCTCAACAATCAGCATGATTCTTCAAATAATATTAACATTAATCATCGATCCTTATAATCATATATCCACCTTCAACAGGAACTCAAATTCAATTGCTTAATTATATGAGTCTTTATGGGGTATAATCGTTTGCATAAGATCACCATCTTTGTCTTCTTCACCGCCATGAATGTTTCTATACCTTCATTAGCTTATGAACACCAACACGACGATCGAAATCAAGATCGCGAAGAACCTACTGATCGCTTCACTTCGTGTTTAACTCAGTATAGTGTTCATAACTTTTCGACCCTTTTGAATCCGAACAATGAATCATTATCGGTTTATTATCAGCTTCTTAACTTCTCGATTCAAAATCTTAGATTTTCGGGTGCATCATTGCCGAAACCAGCTGTTATCGTGTTCCCGGAGACGAAAGAACAGTTGGCGAAAACAGTGATTTGTGCTAGACAGTCGTCCTTGGAAATCAGGGTCCGGTCTGGTGGTCATAGCTACGAAGGGACATCGTCCGTAGCCATGGACGGGCGTCCATTCGTGGTTATAGACGTTACCAGACTGGACCATGTTAAAGTGGATGTGGACTCGGGTACCGCGTGGGGGGAAGCTGGTGCGACACTTGGTCAAGCCTACTACGCCATAGCCGAGTCCACCAATGTCCATGGTTTCTCGGCGGGGTCATGCCCGACTGTCGGCATAGGTGGTCACATTTCTGGTGGTGGGTTCGGGTTGTCGTCGAGGAAATACGGCCTAGCGGCCGATAATGTAGTTGATGCGGCTTTAGTAACCGCTGAGGGCAAGTTATTAAACCGTGCCACAATGGGGGAGGATGTGTTTTGGGCGATACGGGGTGGTGGAGGTGGGGTTATGGGAATCGTGTACGCTTGGAATATTAAATTATCAAGCGTACCAAAGACAGTCACGTCTTTTATCGTGTCTAGACCAGGTACGAAGAAAGAAGTGGTTGATATAGTAAATAGATGGCAGTATGTAGCGCCTAAATTGCCTGACGACTTCTACCTATCGTCTTTTGTTGGTGCGGGTTTGCCCGAACGGAAAAATAAACCTGGCATATCGGCTACATTCAAAGGGTTCTACTTGGGACCGAAAACCAAGCTCTATCGATCATGAACCAAACCTTCCCAGAGTTACATATTGTTGAAGATGATTGTAAAGAAATGAGTTGGATCGAGTCTGTTCTTTTCTTCTCAGGATTCGGAAATCAAAGCACGATTTCAGACTTGAAAAATCGGTTTTTACAAGACAAACTGTACTACAAGGCCAAATCAGACTATGTCCAGAAACCGATTCCAAGATTTGCCTAACCACCATACTTGACATACTCGAGAAACAACCAAAAGGGTATGTAATTCTGGATCCGTACGGTGGCGTAATGGATACTATAAGGAGTGATTCGATTCCATTTCCTCATAGGAAAGGAAATATCTTCGCTATTCAGTATCTAGTTGAATGGAAAGACGTCGACAACGACAAAAGCAATGACTATATGGCTTGGATACGGGCCTTTCATGACTTGATGACGCCCTATGTAGCACGCAACCCACGAGTCGCGTATGTTAATTACATGGATGTTGATCTTGGAGTGATGAATTGGATCAAAACTAAGGTTGAGTCGACAGATGATGATGTGGTAGAGATGGGTAGGAAATGGGGAAAGAAGTACTTCAATAAAAACTATGATCGATTGGTGAAGGCAAAGACACAAATAGATCCGTACAACGTTTTTAGACATCAACAAAGTATCCCACCTATGTCTGTGGAGATCAAGAATCAAAAGGGAAGTAGGTTGAGTGAGTAATGTAAGAAATGGTGTGAATTGTCCATTTGTCTTTTTATGTAAATTTTGTGAAGTATGCAACAAATGCATTTCAGGCTTTCCTGTTGAAAGTTTAAACTTGATTTGCACAGTTGTGAAATTTAAATGGTTAAGATCAAATTGTGAGAGGAAGATCATAAAGAAATCGATTGAAGATTTGTTTGATTCGATTTTGTGTGGTAGGATAATTGGTACAGATGTTTTTTGATTGTTTTCTTATTAGCAGATTTGTAGAACTCGCTAGACGATCCTCAAGCGGTGGAGTAACAATTAACAATTAATCGAGATTAATCGGATTATATTTTTATATGTTAAATTTCAAACATATATAAACACATCAAGATGAATATATAATACTCAAAATAATTCAAAGTTCAACAACTAAACTTAAACATAAAGAATCAAGCATTGCAGATCATACGCTCATGACGGCGAGGTTAAATAGAAGTTAAAGGGTTAGCAAGATTTTAAAATCAATTGGAAAACAAAATTTTGTTTGAGCCGCCTAGGAACAATATTGGGACGCTTGGGACTAATTTTGACTACCTAGGCCGATTTTAGGCTCATTAGAAACAACTTTAACCGAATACTGATGTCTGAGACCGGTTACAGGAAATTGCATCGGGTTTAGGGCCGATTAACGATTAGTCCCTACCTAGATTAGATATTTACAACACTCTTATTAGTAGGAGTAGAATGAGCTTGGGTGAGTATCACACCTGATTTGAAGAACAAACGTAACAACACTAATCTCGAACAACTTGTTCAAGTAAGATCTCCAACTCCAGCCATCGTCATCATCATCAAGTAAGTTTTAACAAGTTTCTAAACAGGTCATTTCGTATAACCTGTGTTTCTTAATAGGTTCCTGTTTGAAAAAAATTGTCACGATAAGTTATTGTGTCATGTTTATGTTTAGCATGTCAAATCATCATGTTTTATCGTGTCGTGACTAACCTGTTATGTGAGCCCTAATGCATATGACACAGAATTCAAGTCTATATTTTTCTCAAAAAGTTAGGGCTAAATGTTGAAATTTAAGCATACTCCAAAATACTATCTGTGTAATTAACTCAAATTATTCAAACCCTCAAACCAAATCGTTCATAGCCAAACCCGTAAAACTCACCACTTTGATATGTCATTCCCATAACATAGTTAGCATTGTGAGGCTAAAATTCTCATTTGAACCAACAAAATCCTACATTTTCAAGATGCATGTGCTGCGACTTCCTATAATCCACAAAGTTGCCCCCAACGTCAGTCAAAGTACTCTAACAAGATTTAAATCAAACTATGTGATAAAAGATCTTTAATAAATAGATCAGAATTTTAAATGTCTTTCACCTATTCTAGTTTTCAGTCCTTAGTTGCCAAGCCATCTCTTTCAACGTATATAAAATCAGAAAAAAAAAAGTATCCTTTAACATATATAAAGAATAGGCCAATAGGTTTAAATTAACAAAACATATGCTAAATATTCATGTCTAAACTATACAGTGTGTTGGACATCGCTTGCACTGCCAGGGCCAGGAATTTTTTCCAGTGTCGTAGTGTTTTGGGTTCGGTCTTCAGATGCCTATCAACTTGATTTATAGATTTCTCGGGCTTGTTAGGCCACTGAAATTAATTTAATAAATGATATGAGTAATTAATTACAATGTTATTGGAAAATGGCATTATATAGATGTTAAACTTTTTTATTCAAAACTTTAGCAAATAATTCTTTATATTTGAAAGAAATGCAACAATCGTCGGTTGCACAAATCTAATCTCACAAAGCTTCAGTGAAGAAAAACTCTCTAACTGGGCTTTCACTAAGCAAAACAATCCAGCAGGGCTTTAACTTAACAAACAACAAAAAGAGAAAAATCCACCGAATAGCAACCACCGTTTCCTAAGTGTTCAATACAAATTGCTTAAACGTTTATTGCATGGAAAAAGGCACTCAACTTTCGATATGTGTTTCAATATTGCGAAACTTTTCTTATAAATGTTAATTTGTATTAAAAAATAACGTAAATGAAACATATATAAATCTTCATTGCTATTCAATGGTTTTTTTTTTGCAAACTTAACTTAAAGTAGGAACTAACGGTGAAGAAAAACTTGCCTAAATAATAATCAGGTTTTATAATTGTTCAATTTAAGTCAAATTGAAAAAAATAATCAGTAAATATTACCAAAGATTCATATATGTTCCATTTATATAATCTACTATTATGAAAAGAAAATTAACATTTTATAAAAACCATTCATAAGATTGGGACATCTAATGAAAATTGAGTAACAATATAGAAATAAAATCAATTTTGAATGACTTTTACTAGTAGTTGGGTTAAATTTTTCAAATTAAAAGTTGTTTTGTTTGGGGTTCTACACATATTAAAAAAGATGGTCCTTTTTAACCAATCCACAAAAAAAAATGTTTTCTGGCTTAATTATTCATAGGTGTCACCATGTCCGAGAATATACAGTGTACAAAAACACATAAAAAACAAACTTTGGCAGGCGTGACACAGGTACTCCCAACCTAAATCCGCCACTGTAGCTAATCCACCTTGTAAATTATAACAGTATCAGGTTAGCAACTATTTACCTCATTGCAAGTTAATTCCTGATTGGTACTATTTGAGTGGTTTCATGCCCTGCACATATTGCACAAAGATTCAGGTTTAAATGTTTAATCATATAATATTAAGTAAAAATAATTACATCCATGAAAGATCATAATGATACCTTAGATGTTCGGAACTCATTAACAGCCTGGCGAAGAGAATCATCAGATAAAATCAGACGTGAAAGAGCTCCTGTGCTTAAGCTGCAATGACCATTAGATGCCATCAGGCCAACGATAACAATATACATAAGTAAACATTTAAAGTATTTTAGCTAGCTTATATGTAAGTCATCTGTGACTTCAAATGGGTAAACTAACAAAACAAAAACTGGGTTATATAGCAACCTAGTAAAATGGGTCAAAAGTCTTCAAAGTGTATTTTTGATGTATGTAACATCCTAAATGTTGATGTATGTAACATCATAAATGGTTTTCTAAAAAGAAGAATATTATAAAGTTTATCGATACTTTATAATAATCATATACATCCATATCTATGCCATACTGCAATACATTTCAACTCCCCACAAAAGCGTATAGGTTCATTTTTAGTATTCAGTAGTTTGATGATCGATATGTACATGATATTTAAAAAGTTGCCTTTAGCAATCGATGTTTACATACCCCAGTTTCTTTGCAGCATCAGATACAGAACCTTCTACGGCAAAAATCAGATCTAATAAAGCTTGCATTCCCTGAAAAGAAACAGAAGAAAATGAGTTACATAAGCTTTTTTTAATCAACAGTAAAAACTGACGTTTGGAAGTCCAAAGTGAAGAAGTAGAGTTAAATACCAAAACAAATTTTGGGTTATTAGGCCCAATTTGAGGCCCACAATCCGATCCTCTTATAGTTGATTTTGCTGGAAGAACTTGAAGAAGCTCAGGAGGAGGCGTATATGTTTCAAGATCTATAGTGTTCCTGACTAGTTCATAATAACAAGACTATACATCAATTACCACATAAGTAAATGCATAACATTAAGGATATCTCGTAGGCATCTAGGTAGATGTCATATATTATTTTTAAGAATGACAAATTCGACACTATATAATAAGTTTATGAAATGGGCAAAAAACTGAAAACTTTATATGCTAGCTTGGTTTTGGTCAGTGAGGCTGGAAAAGCTTAGGGCCTTGAGGCATGGCTTCGAGTACATCTGGGTCAATGTGGGTCAAATTCGGATGCGTAAGTGGCTAATATGTGAAAAGGACCAAAGAGAGAGAGATTACGAATGGTTTATTTGATACAAAGGCTAATATGTACAAGAGATGAGAAAGATGCAACTTTTGGTTGTAAATAAAACAATGCCTTGCCTACATAACCCTCTCGCCTCACGCCTTGAAGAACCTCACCCTTTCTAAAAGCAATCATTTTAGGTCATAATATAAGATAACATGTACCTTTAAGAGCTAGCAAACTACGCAATCGAGCTAGGGCAGACGCACGATTTTTGTGCTGTGATCTATCTTCGGATGCCTAGATTAGCAAAACAGCACAATCATAAACAGTAACACACATAACACACACAAATTAAAGTCAGATAATCAAATTTGGACCCTTCTCTTTTTTTGTGAGGATGCAGGTGATGTGAATTATAATGCAAATTCGTAAGTGTATATATCAAAGTAAATAAGGAAATCAAATTTGGACCCTTTTTTTCCAATTAAGTCTTCAAATTAATTCGATTTAAATGTGCAATTTTGGAGTGATTATTACAACATAATCAGATAATCACTTGCTTCAAGCAAGGAACTGGTAGGTAACCTTTTTCATTTTTTCTTAGAATGACAACTCATCTAACCTACTTCTCATTCTACACCACTACTAATTTACACCAATCCGTAACATACGAGACACTGAAGTGTGTAAAATCAATTTGCACACTCAAGGCAGAACCACTTTAACTTCAAATGCCTTTGCCATTGAAGAACAGGTAGTTAACTAGCACCTCATTCTCCAAATCCGACTCTTTTTAACCCTAAATAATCACAGTCACAATACAAAAGACTAAAGTCACAACAATCAATCCACAAGCACATCCAAACAACTCCTAACATCATCTTCAAAACGATATCAATAATAACAGAATCACAGAACTTGATGAAACTAACAGTTCATAATCAACCTGAGCAACAATGCCGGTCGGAATATGCTTAAGCCGGACCGCACTCTCACGCTTATTCCGGTGCTGACCACCGGGACCGGAGGCTTTATAAGTATCCATCTCACACTGACTCAACAGTTTCTCGTCGGACAACGCCACCAATTCTCTACCGATCGGAGAAACTTTATCGTCGCCGGTGGCGTAATGAAACAACGATGTCCGATTGGGTGAAAACGATGTGGTGTTGGTGCTGTTGAGGATGCCGAAGTGGATTTGAAACCGACGGAGTGGTGCCGGAGTCGCCGGAGATATGGCCGGAGACTTTGGGCAGAATTTGATGCTCGATTTCATGAGGTGAAGAGCCATGTGAAATGAACGCAAAGGTACCTGAACTGAGAACGATTTGGGTAAACGCTTAGGATGTAGGAAGGAGGACATAAGGTATGTTTTTTTATATTTTCAAAACCGGACCCTCGAACCCTGGTTTGAAGGTCGACCGGTAGACCGGATTTAAAAACCAGATAACTTCATAATTATATATAGTATAATTATATATATAGTTATACATATAATTTAATATAAGTAATTTATGTGTGTATTTATAATTATATATAATAACTTAATAATAAACTTATGTCCAACACACTAATTTATTGTTCAACATTGTGTTTTTACCCATTAAAATCCATAAAAACACATAAAATCATGTTCGCCCCCGTCCGGTTCCTAGTCCAACCACCGATTCGGGACGACCGGCCGGTCGAAACCCTCCAAAACAAGTTCATGCGAACCGGTCTGCCCCTGTCACACCCTCAAAATCCGCTAACGGGGTTTTACCGTCAGGCGTGTGACACAACCAGGATCTCAGATAAGCATCAGTTACACCAAACGACTCGATAATTACAAATCATATAAGTTATTTAATTTTAATGAAACAAACCAATTATGTTTAAGTAATGCGGAAGCGAATACAGTAAACCATTTAACAATAGTTTTGAAACACACAAACACGTGTCCAGTCCAGTTTATGTAAAGTAAATGCAAATTAAATCTTGAAAACAGTTTGAGATGAACGCGGAATGACATGCAGTGGATGCTGTGCTCCTAGACGTGCCACATCAATGTCCTGAGAGAAAACATGCAAAAATCTTAGTACAAGACTGGTGAGTTCACAGGTTTATCAGAAAACAGTAATTATCAGTAATGAAGTTCCCGGATTATGTAATCCGTCAAGTATGTAATTCCCGGATTATGTAATCCATCAAGTATGTAATTTCCCGGATTTAGTAATCCGATAAGCATAATGAAATCCCCGTATTTATTAATCCGATAAGTATAATGAAATCCCCGGATTTATTAATCCGACAAGTATAATGAAATCCCCGGATTTATTAATCCGTCAAGTATAGTGAAATTCCCGGATTTTGTAATTAAAGCATATAATGGGTAGCTAGTCCATAATGATCACTATGTGTATGAAGTCGCGACCGAGCTGACATGTAATCAAATAATAAAGTAGGCCCGATTGTGGATCACACACCACAACTTTTAACAGGCTAACTGTTCACCCATTTGCGAACGTTGTGCTAGTGCGACTAGCCCGGGTGGGGTATGTCACTCCCAGTAGATCTACTAACAATCACCTCGCTATTTGCATATTAACGGTCCGAAGGGCAAAGTATAACACCATAGTATCAAGTATATGCAGTATTACAAAAACCCAATGTAATGTAACGTTTATAAAACAGCATGTTTCTCTCCCCCAAAAAGAGTATGAAGTAAAAGTGGGGCTGTAAACTCACTTGGCGTATAAGTATGTATATAAGATGATTAAATAGGATGATAATCGTTGTTTCAACGAACGCCTTCACGAAGTACCTAGACATGTATACATATGTTTTAAGATTTAGGTTATTAATAAGGTTTAACGATTATACGCGAACTAGGGTTTCGATAAGTATTTGGGGTTTTTATAAGTAATAAATTTTTAACGTAACCATTTATGTTTTGATTCAATTAAAAAGACTATTCATTTAATTATCTTAAACGAAATAATTTAAATATAAAGGTTGGATATATATTTAAAATATCATTGGATCGAAAGATTTATGTTTATTATTTGAAACAAATGATAAGTATTAAGTTACATTAGGAACATAATACAATTGTATTATAAACAATATTTAAATCTATAAAAGTTAGTTTGATTATATCATTTGTTTTGAAATTAATAAAATAAATGTTAAGATATTTTAGGAAATGAATTCCAATAAATTAATTTGGTGGTTTAAAAATAAGCATCGTTTATAAAATAATATTTATAATTTTTAGGTATTTTTTTTCGTAATTTTAAAAGCTTAAAAAACTATTAAAAAATAAATGAGGTGACCCGGGGTCGAACCCCGGACCTCTCAGTTGAGTAATAGGCAGGGAACCGGTGAACCAAAGGCCGCAGCCGCGGTAATACCCGGTCCCTATTTGTTTTAAACACACAAATCAAAAATCCCCCAAATTCGAAGAACCCTAGAATCAATTTCGTTTTAATTGACCATCAATTTGATTATGATAACAGGAATAAGGTTAGGGCTTTTAATCCCCACTTAAATCAAGCGTATGGGTGTGTTTAATTACCAGTATTGGATTTGAATTGATGATGAACACTAGGTAGAACAGTCGCGGCTATCGTGGTACTGATTGGGTACTCAAACGATGATGTTAATCAATTAATTGCACAGGTAGCTTCTAATGAAGCTAATGATCAAAAGCCCTATGCTAATTTCGTGAAATAGAACTCAGAAAGTGGAAATCGATTATGTTGCAGGTCGCGGTTGGTGGTGGTAATCGAATAAGGTGTTTGTGTTTGTTTTATCTTAAATTGAATGGTACAATCAATTCAAAACAGATGATGGTCCATTTATAGTTAGTTAATTTGTCGATTATTGATGTTAGTGGTGATTCGTGGCCCGACTGTTTGGCCGACAATGGAGAGGGTCGGTTTCAGTGGAATTCGCACTCGTATTATTGAATTGAAAGTTGCCCTACGTTCGAGTCATCCACTGAAAGGTGTCGGGAACTATAATTAGGTAAAAACCGCGTTTGTTTGGGTGTTGGGGATTCGTCGGAGGCTCGCCGGCGACATTGATCGGAGACAGAACAGGGGCGACGGGCGGGGGGCTGGGTTTAAAAGAGAATTTACACATTTGGCCCCTGGGGTTTTATAAGGTTATTATTTCAGGCTGAAAGTTTCTAAAATAAGTTTTAAAATTTACATTTTAACCCCCCTAAACTTTTATAAAACAAAATTATTATTATCATTATTATTATTATTATTATTATTATTATTATTATTATTATTATTATTATTATTATTATTATTATTATTATCCTTGTAAAATAGTAAAGTAAATTAATTCGCGCTAAACGGAGAAAGTTATTTTTAATAACATTAACCGAAAAAAAATTTCGGGTTGTCACAGCCCCCCCCCTTTCAAATCCCTCTTGGATCGGCCGGTCAGATCTAGTCTCAAAAACAATGATGTTTTGTACTCTGCAAAATGAAGTGCATACTCAGTATTTCGAGTCTAGGTTTCCACTCTCGATGCGGGTTAACACCTTAATGTGTTGAACCTGAACACTACCTATTATCTCTACTACTATGTAATACAAAACACATTGTTATATTGGTAATTTCCTATTTTTATAAGGCACCTAGAACAACTATTTAAGTATATGGTACAAATGTTTTATGCAAGTGTTCCTAAATTGTCATCATAATAAATTTATTCTAACTAATACATGAGTTAATGCATATAATTAAATTCACTATATTAAGTATTACTTTATTCTAACTAATACATGACTTATTTTAACTAATACATTAAGTATTACTTATTCTAACAAATACAAGTTTATAACCTAAACTTCTAAATGGATGATTATATATTAGGGAGCAACTCGTATACATAATGGTGGTCACCTATTAAGCATAAAAGCATTGCTCATCACTCTATGAATGTAAACATTAGGAAGAACACTACAGGAAAATATCATACTAAAAAAACCTTTGCTTCATCTGTTGAATATACTTTACACAATCTAGTACTTCAAATACTATCTTTACCATTCTAAAAGAAACACCATTGCTTGATTCGCATCACCCTTTACACAAAAGAATTAGAAGACGGAGAAGGTCGAGGTAGGCCAATTTTCACGTCATAATCGTTTTGGATACCATCTCAAAGATCATGATAGTAGACTAAATCATGCATTAGATGATAACATTTTCAGCAACCACCATACTCACTAAGCAATCATGAAAGAGAATATTTACATATATTAACTTAAACCTATGTAATCAAATTGTTTCAGGTTCCAAACTAAGAATCATTGCTAGTGACACATGTTGATAAATAACCTAAAGATTAAATAGATAATTTAAGGATGGGTTAATAACAAAACCTGATTATTTTTTATGTCGTGTTTCAGAGTGATATTAAAAATTCACCTGATAGTGCTAAAGAGATGAACCAAAGCTTTTTAACTATAAATTGTAACATTTCTTTCTTCATATGCTTTAAATGTTTTACAGCCAATAATATGCTTTAAAGTAACAGTCAATCGAATAGTAAATAGTACTCAAATCCCTTATGCTTCCACCCATCTAGCTTCGATTTTTGTTTGATGGTTTCCGCAGATACCCTTATTATTGATTACTAATTCGTAAAAAGGACAAACTGTTAGGTCCAAACTTCATGTCTTTACCGTTCATGGTAAGTTACCCCTAACGAAAAAAGTTTATGATGATGTATTGGTGCTAATAGGTGAATGGAAAAGGTTTTGATTGCAAAGTCCGGAGGCTTTAAAACTTTTTGTTTTTCCGAAAATTTGTCTTGGTTAAGTATTTAGTTTTCAGTAGATAATCACTATAGGCTTTCTACCTATTGGGGCGCAGGTTCAAATCTTGAGCCCAACCTTTATTTTTTTGTGCTTCTCTTTTACGTTTCTTCTATTTGTTTTATTTTAAATTGCTTAATTTAAATAATATGCTTCAACATGCGTGTAGAAGATATCGAATTTGTAAACTCGAAAACTTTTTCATTATTTTCGATGTGTTTTTTAATCCTATGTTTTGGCTTTCGTAACCGGTCTTGCAACAACGTTTTGAGTTAGTTATGACCTTTGCAAGCGTGCCCTTTCTCACTTCTTTTATGTAATAAACGATGTTCATGTCACCGTCACAATTCACGTAATGAAATTCGCAGACGCTCACCCACTGTCCATGCCACACCGCGAGTCACGAATTTCACAAATGCAGCACTACATGCGGTCACGCCGCAACACGCGGATAACTTTATTCATTATAAACTTAAAAGTGAATGTCGGTGGTTAATAGATAGGACACCCATCAATCTATCTGTGCTTGATTTATGTTATTTTGTGAGTATTGTAACAAATATTGAGTTTTGTTATGGTTGTAGTGCTCCTTCTTTTCAACCAATGCACCTAGGTTTCAAATCTCCTTTTACCATTTATTCATTTTTAATGCTTTTCACACGCCTTGTGTTGCTTAGGTATTCTATTCCTTTCTTTGAACTTTTAATAATTTACTAGTGGTTTTCTGTTATCACGTGATGCGTGATATTTTGGTTCCCCTGGACACTTCGGTATCAATGCGGCCATGCTACTGAAAGTTGCACAACAACGCAATGATAGAGTATTGATGGACCGTAATTACATAAACTATTTATAACATAAGACTAAAACTAAGTTTATACCAGACAACATATCAAAATGACATAAAAAGCAACATAACGCAGAATATTGTAGACGTCATACATTTACAAACACATGATTCTAAGGTAGGCAAACAAAATTGCATTCACAACAACATATATGGCAACAATAGATTAATACACACAACGGCAACCTTGACAACGATAAGAACTCACAGAGCCCCATGAACATGCATCTAAAACGATTTCCACTACATTGAATCTTACCATTGAAGTAAAATGGATTCTTATTTTGTGTAGTTACAAAAATAAAAATTAGATGAATGTATACATACGACAAACCCCAAGATAGAACCAAATAATTATATGAAAGCATAAACTATTTAACATCATGATGTATGCAGTGGTTTGATTTGAATTGTTTCTTCAATTGTTTTAGCATTAGCATGAGTTAGGACATACTCAAGTGAATCAAACAGTTTAGCCAGATATGATTGAAAAAGTATGTTACCAATAACAATGTAATATTTAATTAGAATGATTTCATACATTTTATGCATTAAAAACATGCTTCGGAAGACTTTTGACCCATCTGACCCATTTCCTACTTAGTTTTTCTTTCTAATCTTATGTGTTTGTGTTGGATCAAGAAGAAGGCTGGTGCAACCAAAACCAATTCACTTAGACAATTTTTGGTACTACATACAAAGGCTTCCGAAGCTTAGCATGAAACTTCCTAAGGTTGTAGAGTTCTTCCGAAGACAAAATGAAATATCAACTTCCGAAGACAAAACTCTACTCCCGAAGACAAAGACATGCTTCCGAAGATAAAGTCTTAAGAGAAGAAATTAGAAGACTGCTTCCGAAGTATGAAGTTCATCAAGCCTCGGAAGAAGCAGTCTCTTCCAAAGTATAAGTGGCCTCGGAAAAACTTGTTCTTCCGAAGCCAACTTATCCTTCAGAAGACACTGCTATGAACCAGTGGACATAAGTATGGCCCTCCTGACACTCTGTTACAGACCTCTGATATACTGCATGGCATTTTCTCAAAAGCCATGTAGTTGACCATACTTTATTCCACTGTTCACCTTTATTAGGTAGTACAGTTACCAACTTAAGTTAGTAACAAAAGGTAAGTCATGGACATGTCATGACTACCATATCTTAGATAATACTTTATCTAAGATACCTTAACTCTAGAATTGTAGTATATGCTTTAGTCATAGGCTTCCAGCTGGTATCAAAGTATATCCGGCTGTAGATAGTAGTATATATAGTTTCTCATTGTAACTCATAAGTATGCTTGTAAGAGTCTTGTAACACTTTGAGTTGAGAAGTAATATATACAAGTATCTTGAAAATTATAACTTTGTGCTTTTCTGCTACTTAGTATATTATTATCAGCTCTTAGATAAGACTCTGCTTAATCTGATCCGAGTGTGGCATTAGTGAGTTGAGAGAAAACCAAGTTTTAAGTGACAAAACCGATCCTGCAATTGGTATCAAAACACCAGGCTCTTGATTGTGAGATCTTACCATCCAAATCAACCTTTTTTCACTCCTCACTACAACACACTAAATATGGCCCTCAACAAGTCCGAAGTAGAAATGGGGACGATGACCAAAGCACCTGTCATCACCCCTGAAAACTTCAGATCATGGAGCAGACGCATGGAAGGCTTCATCAGATATCAAGACAGCAAAATGTGGCAATCCATTGTCAATGGCCCGTACAAACCCAAGGTGGCTTCATCTGGTGGAAACGGGGCCATGATAGAAAAGGTTGTTGGAGATTACTATGATGAGGACCGAAAGAAGATGGACATTGACAACAATGCTATGACTATTCTTGTAACATCTGGTATTTTTACGTTAATTAAAAATTAACGTCGTTATTAGGACCATTGTTGCCTAATATTAAACTCATGGGTTACGTTTGCATATGGCTTTAATTTGTCTTCAACTTGAAGGATTATAATAAAATTTTTATATAATAATAATAATAATAATAATAATAATAATAATAATAATAATAATTTATAAAAGTTTATTAAACTTAGAAATATTTAAAAACTTGGATTTAATAAGTTCAAGGGGTTATTTTGCCAATTTTGAAACTTTAAAAGAAACTTTTGACATAAAATAATAATAACTGAAAACCACAGGGACCAATTGTGTAATTTTTAAAATTACAGCCCAACCCCCCGCCCACCCTCGATTTTCCGGCCAACCCTTCCGGCCACCGCCGAAGCGGCTCCAGCCACCTTGCATAACCAATTTTAAGCCGTTTTAAATTCAAAAAACCGGTCCCGAACGTTTCTAGAACAAGAATCGAACCAATACCCCACTGTAATTTGAATATTCAAGTGCGGGACAACCAAACCCACGAATCCTTCCACTATCGGCCGACCACCCACCTTCATCGATCGCACTAACACTTTTATAATCAAATTAATCACGCATTATTAAACTTTAAATCGTTTATAACCATCCTTCGGGTTCAATTGCATCTGAAACAAATACACACATCGACTTCAATCCTCATCTTCAGTCGGGACTTGTTCTTCGTCTGTTCATCACCAAAACATCTTCTAATCGGGTGAATAATACATCCACATACTCGTTTTTACAAGGGGATCAAAAGCCCCATGAATTCGATAGGTAACAACATCGATTGGTGGTCCAATTTGGTACAAATAGAATCTAGGGTTCCTGGGTATTTGGGGAATTCTTGAAATTGTGTTTAAAAGATTTGGAACCCGAGTATTATCGCGGCTGTATGCCATAGCTTACCGGTTCCTTGACCACTTGCAACCCGAGAGGTCCCGGGTTCGACCCCGGGCCACCTCATTATTTTTTTAAAAAGCCTTTTTAAGCATTTAAAATGACAGAAAAATTTCTAAAAATTATAAAATCACTTTTATAAACTTATTTATTCAAAAGGTTATCTAATTATTTTTCTGGAATTTATTTTAACATTAATTATTTATTTATTTATTTATTTTATTATTATCTTAAAACAAATGATATAATTAGTCTAATTTTTATAAAGTAGATTTAATATTGTTTATTTTAACATATTCAATAATACAATTGGATTATTTTCTTATTTTAACTTATTAATTATCATTTGTTTCAAATAAATAATAAATCTTTTTGATCCAAATGTTACTTTCTTATAAAATAAACCAACTAAAGGTTAGATTAATAAATTGTTATTAATCAAAACGTTATTCCAATTAATATTGAATAATTATAAAGCTTTCTTTATTATATTGAATCTTATCTATATTTATACTTAAATTCGTTTCTAAATACTTAAATATACATATATAATTCCTATAATGGAATCAAACCATAATTATTCTATAAACATATTACTTATTAAAAACCTTAAAACTATTAAAAACCTAATTCTTATCGAACGTTAATCGTATTGTTAACCTTAACCATAAATCTTGTAATATATACATTTAGGTGCTTGTAAAGGAATTCATTGGAACATCGTTTAATCCTTATTATCATCTTATACACATATACGTCAAGGTGAGTTTACAGCCCCACTTTTACTTTATACTCTTTTTGGGGGAGAGAAACATGCTGTTTTCATAAACGTTACATTACATTGGGTTTTTGTGATACTGCATATACATGATACTATGGTGTTATACTTTTCCCTTCGGACCGTTAATATGCAAATAACGAGGTGATTGTTAGTAGATCTACTGGGATTGACATACCCCGCCCGGGCTAGTCGCGCTAGCTGGTCAATGGGTGAACGATTATCCTGTTTTACAGTGTTGTGGTGGGGAATCCACAGCCGGGCCTACTTTATTATTTGATTACATGTCAGCTCACGACTTCATACACATAGTGATCATTATGGACTAGCTACCCATTATATGCTTTGATTACAAAAATCCGGGAATTTCATTACTGATACTTACTGTTTTCTGATAAACTTGTGAACTCACCAGTCTTGTACTGACTTTTGCATGTTTTCTCTCAGGACATTGATGTGGCACGTTTAGGAGCACAACATCCACTGCATGTCATTCCGCGTTCATCCCAAACTGTTTTCAAGATTTAATTTCATGTACTTTACATAAATTGGATTGGACGCGTGTTCGCGTGTTCCAAAACCGTTGTTAAATGTTTTCCTGTTTTCGCTTCCACAATACTTAAATATATTTGGTTTGGTTCATTAAAATTAAGCAACTTATATGATTTGTAATTATCGAGTCGTTTGGTGTAACTGATGCTTATCTGAGATCCTGGGTATGTCACACGCCTGACGGTAAAACCCCGTACGTGGAAATTGAGGTGTGACAATTCTTATGACTGCAATTCCAAACTCCATCATGGTGGGGTTTGAGCGTTGCAAGTCAGCCAAAGAACTGTTTGATGCACTTGCTCAAATGTACTCTAGCTCAAATGACTCGAAGAAGGACTCCCTGCAGAAACAGTTTGATAACTTCACCTATATTGCTGGAGAGACTCTCAGTCAGCAATATTTCAGGTACATGGATCTCATTTCTTCCCTTCAGTCTGTGAAAATCACTCCTGAACTTAGAGACCTCACAAGAAAGTTCATGAGTGCTCTTCCTAATGAATGGACTCAAGAGAACAGAGAATCTGAACACACTCACCATGACCGAACTTTATGGTATTCTTGATGGATACCGTTTGGAAATGAAAAGCAAGAGAGGCCATCAGACAAGTAGACCCCTGAGTCTTCCTACTAGCAATGCTTTGATGGTTACTGAAGGCTCAGGACCCACACAACCTCAACAGTACCTGACTCACACTCAACAGCCATCCTGCTCATCTGGACCATACATCATATTTCCTGAGACTCCAAGGTCTCAACAAGCACAGCAGAGCTCCTTTCAGGACAGTTGTGCCTTTGTCTCAGGAAGTGGACATTCAAGTGATTTTCAGTACTGCTTTGATCATCTGGAATGCTTTAGTCCAGATGATGTAGAGTACGTGGACATAGTCCAACAGATGGCTCTTTTAACCTACAGAGCAAAGAAGTTCTTCAAGAGAACTCGAAGGCAGTTTCCCCAGAACCCAACCAACAGCAAGTTTGGGTTTGACAAAACCAAGGACAAATGCTATAACTGTAATCAACTTGGTCATTTTACAAGGGAATGCAAGGTTCCCAAGACAAATCCGGGAACCCCACAGGCCTCCACACATCCCTCTATCTCAAAGCCCACTGGAAAGTCAACTGAAACAGCTGCAATGGCTCAAGAAGTTGACTGGAGCTTTATGGTGCAAGATGTGACTCTCGCTCAAGCTCTCATGGCAGGAACAGATGACATTAAGGTATATGAACATCTCTGTACTCCTGCATGTATTGCTAAGGTTAAATTGTATCAGGACTACAATATGGAAATTAAATCCGATATTGAGTCTTTAAATGTTTTAAAATCTGATTTTAAAAGGGCTGAATCTGACTATCAAAGAAAAATTGAGGAGTTGGAGAAAATTGTGTCCTTATTAAAACATGAACATTCAAACTATAAGACTCAAACAAAAGAATTGATATCCAAATTGTCTGAGGCTCAAGCCCAGCTTGTCATTACTGAGGCTCAGGCCAGGAAGCATGCTATTTCTGAGCAAAACTTCCAAGCTATTCTTGCATCATCCTCCTATTCCAAACTCTGTTATCAGAACAAAGGATGGTTGGGAACCAATAAAATTGCTCCACCACATTCCTATGAGTCTATTAGACAACCTAGATGTGGTACTGAGGAGCAAGTGGTTCCAACTACTGACCCTTCCTCATTAGAATTGAAGGATGAAGCAACAATAGTGGCCAACACAGGGGAGAAACAGAAAGATATACTCATCTCCTCCTGTGAAAACCAAATCCTAACTACTAAGGCCAGAAGAAGCAGAGCTAAAGCTGCTAAAAGAACTACTAAGAAAGTGGCTGAGTCCAAGCTGAAGATTGACCCAAAGCAAAAAGGTGTCTTCTATCTCAGCTGGATTCCAAATGTTAGGTATTTCCGATTCAGGAAAAGAGTGTAATACTAGCACTCCTGTCCTGCCAAAGGATCAGAAGTTGAAAGGAAAAGTTGTTGAAGCAGTGAAGAAGCCCATGAAATAGCAACCCTCATATTCCTTAAAGACTAACATTGCGTGCATAATGTGTGGTCTACAAAACCACATGGCAAAAGATTGTTACTACAATCCTGCAAGTACACATTATGTAAATAATGCTAGAAAAGAAGGAGTCAGGGAAGGTTTCACATTTGGACCTTTTCAAACGGCACAAATGATGAGGAAGGGAAAGCTAGTTTCGGAAGCAAAGTTGCTTTCGGAAGAAAATCTTTCTTCCGAAAGGAAAATGGCTTTGGAAGCAAAAGCTACTAAGGTTCGGAAGAACAAGAAATTCCCCATGAAACCATCCCAGAAGAAGACTGCTTTGGAAGAAAAGGTGGTGAAGGCTTCTTCCGAAAAGAAAGAAGCTTCGGAAGAAGACCATGCTGCAAAAGCTTGTACAAGCTCATCCACCAAGATTAACCAAAGGGTGGACTGGAAGATCAAGGAAGATGCTGCAGCCCAAACCTCTTCTTCAAAGACCCCTATTGAGCCCCAATGCATATCTTTTGGTTCAATTATGTCATTAACGTTGGAAGAACCCAAGACCAGCAAGGCTTGGGCTTCTAAACAAAACTAACAATCTCATCTTATGTGCAGGGACATCCATATGACAAGAACAACAATGTCTGGATTGTAGACAGTGGATGCTCAAGGCACATGACAGGGAACAAATCTCTCCTTCAACGGTTCCAGAACTATGATGGAGGACCTGTCCAATTTGGAGGTGAGGCCGGAGGATATATTTCTGACAGAGGGAGTATATCCAATGGTAAAATAAAAGTTGACAAAGTTCACTTTGTCAAACAGCTTGAACACAATCTGTTAAGTGTTTCTCAATTCTGTGATCAAAAGCACCAAATGCTTTTCACAGAACATGAGTGCATTATCCTCAAACCAGGGATGACAATTCCTCCGGAATTGGTGCTTCTTAGATCTCCCAGGAAAGGGGATATGTACAAGCTAGATATGAACAATGCTTCTCCTATGGGTGAAGTATCATGTTTTCTTTCCAAAGCTGATAGTGATGAATCAACACTATGGTATAAACGTATGTGTCATGTAAATTTTAAGACAATGAATAAATTGGCTAAAAATAACTTGGTACATGGTTTACCTAAAAAGAAGTTTTTCTACAAAGATAACTGTGTTGCTTGCCTGAAAGGGAAACAACACAGGACACCTCACAAATCCAAATGTGTTAACTCTATCACTACTCCATTACACTTATTGCACATGGATCTTTTTGGTCCCATAAGTATAATGAGCATTGGAAGGAAATCATACTGCCTTGTGATAGTTGATGATTTTACAAGATTTACATGGGTATTCTTTTTAAGAACTAAAGATGAAACTGGTGAAACTTTAAAATATTTTATTCTTAAAATAGAAAATCAAATTGATCACAAGGTTAAAATTATTAGAAGCGATCAAGGGACTGGTTTAAGAACTTCATTCTTGACTCATTTTGTAACTCAAAAGGAATTGCCAGACAATATAGTGCTCCCAGAACTTCTTAACAAAACGGTGTTGCTGAGAGGAGGAACATGACACTTATTGAGGCTGCTCGAACCATGTTAGCTGATTCAAAACTTCCTCTAACATTCTGGGCAGAGGCAGTCAGCACTGCATGCTATGTGCAGAACAGAGTTCTTGTAGTTAAGCCCCATGGAAAAACCCCTTATGAGTTATGGAATAAGAGGCCACCGTTCATTGGCTTTCTAAGGTCCTTTGGTTGCAGGTGTACCATACTTAACACAAAAGACAATTTGGCAAAGTTTGCTGAAAAGTTAGATGATGCCATCTTTGTTGGATACTCTTCTAGCTCTAAGGCTTATAGAGTATACAACATTAAGAATCAACAATTTGAGGAATCATCCAATATAGTTGTTAATGAGCACACTCCTTGTGTTAGGGGGAATGGCCCTAATCATATTTTTGATTTAGAATTGTTTCCAAACTATTCTAAACCATCTTGTGAGAATGTTTCAGCTGGAACAGGTACTCAAAGCACTTCTGAAAACAATCATCTATTTGAGTTACCCAGACCTATTCCAAGTTCTCCAAGATTTATAACAAATCAAGCTCCCACTATTGACAGAACTGAAAGTATAATCATCTCAAGAAATAGTGGAGCCTCAACCAGTGACTCACCTGTTGACCCTTCAACTTAATCAGGAGACACTGTATAACACCAGGCTGAAGGAAGCAGCATTATGAAGGAACAGGAAACTATTAATACTGCTTCACAGCCAACAATTGATGATGTTTCTCATTCATTCAATCAGTCCTCATTGAATGACTTTGAGACAGCAGCTGGTCAAAGTGCTCCAGTCCCTGAGCAGAATATGTCCAATCTGGACTTATCCCTGCAACTAGAAGTGATCCCCCGGCTAAGGATTCATAACACTCATCCAGCTGAGAACATCATAGGGGATGTCTCTGAAGGTGTGAGAACAAGAGGGTAGACTCATCATGGGAATGTCTGCTTGTACTCATGCTTTTTATCCCAGATGGAACCTAAGAAGGTGGAAGATGCCTTTAAAGATAGTAGTTAGGTTGAATCGATGCAGGAGGAGCTGCTTCAATTCAGAAGACAAAAGGTCTGGAATCTATGCCCACTACCATCTGGTCAAGTACCCATAGGCACTAAATGGGTTTTCAGAAACAAGAAATATGATAGAGGCTTGATCATCAAGAACAAAGCAAGATTAGTGGTTCAAGGATACACCCAAGAGGATGAAATCGATTATACTGATGTCTTTGCACCTGTTGCAAGACTTGAGGCAGTTAGGATCTTCCTTGCTTATGCTGCATCCAAGAACTTTACTGTCTACCAACTTGATGTCAAGTGGGCTTTTCTATATGGGGATATAGATAGGGAAGTCTACGTATGCCAACCTCCAGGATTTGAAGACCCACAGCATCCCAACTATGTGTGCAAATTGGATAAAGCTTCATATGGGTTACACCAAGCACCTAGGCTGTGGTATGAGACTCTGTCTCAATTTCTTCTGAAGAATGGCTACACTAGAGGTACCATTGACAAGACTCTATTCATCATAAATTCTGGAAAGGACATTTTGCTTGTTCAAGTCTATGTTGATGACATCATATTTGGTTCTTCAAATGACCAAATATGCAAAGACTTTGAGAGCATTATGAAGAAGAAGTTTGAAATGAGTTCCATGGGAAGAATGGACTTTTTCCTTGGAATTCAGGTGAAGCAATTGAAGGAAAGGTTCTTCATCAATCAATCCAAGTATGTCAATGACATCTTAGAGAGATTTGAGATGAAGGACTGTAAACCAGCCAAGACACCCATACCCAGAAACCATAATCTTTGTCCTGACCTTGAGGGGGAGGATACTGATCAACATCAGTATAGAGCAATTATTGGTTCTCTGATGTATCTTACTGCTAGTAGACCTGATATCATGTTTGCTACTTACATTTGTGCAAGATATCAGGCTGCTTCAAATGTGTCTCACCTAGCTGCTGCAAAGAGAATCCTCAGATACCTCAAAGGAGCACCTAAACTAGGTCTCTGGTATCTAAGAAATAGTGATTTCAATCTCTATGGATACTCTGACAGTGACTATGGTGGCTGTAACATTGACAAGAAATCAACATCAGGAGGATGTCAATTTCTTGGTGGAAGGATTATTTCATGGCAACACAAGAAACAATCCTGTGTGTCTACATTAACTGCTGAAGTTGAATACATTGCTGCTGCTAGCTGCTGTGGATTCAGAACCAGATGTTAGACTATGGATTCAACTTCATGGGTACTCCTATCCATATTGACAACAATAGTGCTATCTCCATCACTGAAAATCCAGTAAAGCACTCCAAGACAAAGCACATCGACATAAGGTATCATTTCATTAGAGATATTTATGAGAATCATCTGATCAAGCTAATCAAAGTTGACTCAAATGAACAATACGCTGATTTGTTCACTAAAGCTTTTGATGAACAAAGGTTTAAATATCTCTTCAGCTATTGGGATGATAAACATTGATTAAATTATCTCTTTTGAAAACTTCCTTATGAGTAATATCTTGTGTCAATACAATCTAAGCCCTGTTACAAAAGATCTCTTTGAAATATTCTAAGTGTAACTTTCTTCCGAAGAGGAATTAACTCTCGGAAGATATTCTTTAATATCTTCAGAAGCCAATTCCTCCATGGAAATTTTCTTCTCGGAAGAGTTTTTAGTCTCGAAAGAAGCGTTTGATTTCATATCAGATCTACTTCCGAAGTTTATAAAACTCTCCATTCAGAAAGCAATCCTTACCTTCAAAAGCAATGTTTTGCTTTGGAAGAAAGAGTTGCCTTCGGAAGACATATTACCTTCGGAAATGTTTTACACTCGGAAAGAGAGATCTTACTGTGTAACAGATATCTTTTTGGGCCCCACTCTGTAAAAGGTAAAGATTTTATTAATGATGTCGGATTATTTAAATAAAATTTAACCCTTACCGCCACTGTCATTTCGCAACCTCACCATATCCTTACCCCCATTACCGCCATTCCTCTCCCATTTAAACAATCCTGACTATTCAACTTCATCTTCTCTTACCAATTTACTGCCCTAAAAGTCTCCTTCACTTCCAATTCACCCAAGTTCAAACTTATCTTCTTTCACCTTTCATAATGGCACTAAACCCTCAGCACAACCAAGTCGCATTACTTGATTCTTCAAGAGATGCTGATTTCTCTAAAATCATCTCCTTCCTCACCGAATCACCTTACTACACTTACTGTTAACTCCACTGTTTACTCCAACCAAATGGCCGAATTTTGGGGAATGGTCGAACCAAAACCCTAAATGGGATTCTTGTACTAAGGACTAGCATTTGCGGACAGGAGTTGATCCTTACTGAACAACTAATCAGGGAGCATCTAGAGCTTCATGATGAATGAGCTCCTACTAAATTCCTCAAGGAAGGCTTAGACAACACTTATATCCTAATGGGTTATGGTGGAGACTTAAGCAGGTCGACAGTATACAAATTCAATTTCTCCTACAACTGGAAGTTTCTCCTGCATATTATTCTCCACTGTCTGTTAAACAAGTCTGGGGGATGGGATCAAATCCCCTATGAACTAGGATGCTTAGTTCATGGATTGGTGAGAGGCCTACGCTTCAATTACTCAAGATTTGTGCTGACTAATCTAATTGGGAATCTTCAACGGGAAACATTCTTCATGTATCCTAGATTTTTTCAGTACATCATCAACTGTGAGTTGGACTAGAGTCAGCTTGTCTGTGCAGCTGCTCTGACTGTCCTTCACATGAGGCCTACCATCTTCAAGACTCTGAAGAAGGTGTCCACCAACTTCACTGGAAGATACACTACTCTGCTTCCAGGTATGATTGAGCGCATAGCTCCTGGTGACATCCCTGTTAACCCCACAGGTGATGAACCCACACCAGCAACCTCCACCACAATGCCAACTCTGCCTTCTCCACCTATCACAATCACATATCAACGACACCCCAAACGAACCCTTGTTCAATCTACTCTGATTGAACAAGCTCCTCCTGTTCAATCCAAAAAGACTAGAGTGGAACAATGGGCTCCCACTCAGTCTGAGGTCACACCATCCTTCTATTTTGACCTTAATATGGGTTTTGAGTTTCCTTGGTCCCAAACCCAGGAGCCCGATACCCAAACCTTCAGCCCTCAGAATGAGTATTTACACTCCTCTGAGCAGCCAATTAGGGACAGCCCTACCAAAGGCTCAATGCCTGTAGACATTGATCAAGGTCCTGGTTCTGTAGGTCTAATTTCCCTATCCTTTACTGATCTACTAGTCAAAACTGATGAAGAGATAACATCTCTCCATGGCAATGAAGTTGATCTCCAACGCCCTCTCCAAGATCAACAGAGCCTAGAGAAATCCCTTATCTCTAGCCCTCATCAGCAGCCTATAACTGAGGTGGGTCCCATTGATGTGGAGGGGACTCATGCAGATTCAGCTGCCACATTACAGAAGGTGCCTCAATGGACCTTATGGACAGTGGTAACATATCTGCGACTGAATCTGCGACAACCGAGCATTTTGGTGACTCTGAAAAGGACATCATTAAGCACGGGAAACCAGGGCGCCAAGAAACCACATCTGGAGGTGAGGCTGAACATACTAGTATGTTGTCTCATCTCCTCGTGATTCTTCAAAAGAAGATAAGGGAAGTCTGCAACTCCTCATTCAAGACTTGCTTTCTAAAGTCTTAAATCTTGAATCCAAGGTTAAGACTTTAGAGAACAAGTCTGCCACTCAGCAACTTGAGATTGACAATCTCAAGGCTCAACTAGTTGAGACACAGATTGAGAGATCTGTTAGGCATGTACATACTCAGGTCTCCTTGAGTTATTCCTCCAGCTCATCTTGCTCTCAAGATGATGCTACCAAAAAGGGGGAGGATGTTCAGAGACAAACACGTGAGGAACCACAGATCCAATCTTCAACTTTTTCTATCATCATTATGTTTGAGTCATCTCAAGTTACCCTTCAGATTGACTCAAAGATGCTCAGTGATCTCTACAGACTTTTCACCAAGTTTGTGTTGAGATCCTCTGATGATCAGCCAAGCCCCGATACTACAATGATTTACTTTGGAGCTGAAGAGCTTCAAAGGCTTACTGCACCTTCTACCACTGTGGAAGAAGTTGGTCAACCTAAGGTCCAAAGGGAACCTAAGATTAAATTCGAAGGGGAACTAAGGATTGATGGCCCAGCAACTAAAACAGTTGGGACAGAATCTGCATCTCCTCCATCTTCCGAAGCTGAAGTTAAAGTCTCGGAAGACCAAACTAAATCTTCCGAAGCTGAAATAGAAGCTGCGGAAGGACTATTCAAGATGTCCGAGGAACTGATCATCACAGATGTAATCCTTGAAATAGCATCTGAGGTGAACAGCGAGGACCTTCTGAATCTACCTCCATCCCAGACACCCTCTCTACCTTTCTCACAATCAGAATCCACTATCCAAGAACCACCACAGTCAAGCTCTTCAAAAGATAAAGGTAAAAGAAAGATGACTACAGAAGAGCTTCAAGAAGAGGAGAGGATTGAGAAACTAAAGAAGAAAGAAAGATTTCCAACTGAAAAGTTGTTAGCTGCTAGCACAAAAGCAGCTGCAGCCAATCAAGAGGATATCAACAACAAAAAGAGAGAAGATATCATTGACAAACTCATCAATTTGGGAGTTGCCAATAAAGAAACACTCCTGCTACCACTAGAGGAGTTGGTGAATCTGGAGAAGGCAACCCGGCTAAAACTTGAAGAAGAAGCCAGGTTGGCTTTAGAGAAAGAGAGAAGAGTAGATGGAAGCTGATCTACAGCTCAGAGAGGAAAGGATATCTTTCCTGACCTCCAGAGGATTCTCTCTGCAAGAACTCTCTCCACACAACAATGATACGATCCTATGGCTCTTCAACAAAGAGCAGGATCAACTTTAAAAGGAGAAAAAGAGAGCTGCTAGAGAGAAGATGAAGGAGAAAAAGAAGACGGAAGAAGAAGAAAGGCTCACTGCAGCCAAGAGGTCTGGTGAGAAAGCATGGATAAAGGATTACCTTCGAGCTCACAGATTCTCTGGAAGGCAGGTGGGTCCTATGTCTGAGAAAACACTCCAACGGATCGTCAGTGAAATCAAGGCCGACATCCGTATGGGAAAGAGAAAGGAGATGTACAGAAGGGGAAAGGGAATGACCTTCATTGTAGCCTCTCAATCACAATCTAAACCCTCACCCTCACCTTTCACCATTAAAACTGAACCTTTCACCCCTGAACCCACATCTTTACCCACATCCACTTTATCACCCCAACCACCTAAACTTCCCATCCTTCAACCTAAAACACTTCCCAGAACCTCTGAACCACAACCTACCCAACTACCATCCAAACCATCCCCTCAGCATTCTCAATATCTCTCTCTTAAGGAATTCAAGGCAATCAAGACCAAGCTCATAAACTGCACAACCTTGAGCGAGATCTCATGTGAAGAAGACTCTGTCAACATCATCTATATTGATGGATCTTCATGTTCCCTCACAAGAAATCAATTCCTTGATTTGCCTAGAGGAACATTAGACCAGGCTGCAAACTTCTAGGCGTCAACTCAGATTCATTAAATGATGAAGAGAAGAAACTTAGAAGAAAACTGGTGACTCTGCTGGATACAAGGAAAGAAGACAAGATTCCCAGTCAGTCTCTTATGCCTATTAAGAAAATAATCTAGTGGAGGTTCAATGAAGCTTCTCACAACTTTCTTGTGGAAATGGAAAATGACGAAGTCAATAGACTTAATGCAACCTCTCTGCTACACTCCAGCAGATTTGATATCGCTGAGTTAGCAGAGAAGCCATTTTCCAACCCCTCCAACTCTGAAGCTGCTGCAGTCATCAGAAATCATATTAGCAGTCTTCATCTAGCCGAGCTAACTGCAAAGGCCAAGATTAAAGAGGAGTTGAAGTTGAAAAGAAAGGAAGACAAGGAAAGATCTTCCACCAATGGCACTGCCTTTCTACAGATGGTTGGAGGGTCCAGACTCGGAACCTATAGTTAGATGGGAATATGATTACAGTTCCCATCAACTAACTCTTTTCAGAGGGCAACAAGCAAAGGGTACACATCATCCAAGGTAACAGAGTGGACTTGCTGTCTCCCAAGGACTTGTACAAACTTCTCAGCACCACTTCTGGGAAGAACAAAGAAACTGATAAATATCTTCTTTCCCTGGTGCTGAAAGTTTTAAGAAGCCGAAATAAGTGAAGTTTTAGTAGCATCAGCCTAGGAGGAGTTTGTTGGATCAAGAAGAAGGCTGGTGCAACCAAAACCAATTTACTTAGACAATTTTTGGTACTACATACAAAGGCTTCCGAAGCTTAGCATGAAACTTCCTAAGGTTGTAGAGTTCTTCCGAAGGCAAATTGAAATATCAACTTCCGAAGACAAAACTCTACTCCAAAGACAAAGACATGCTTCCGAAGATAAAGTCTTAAGAGAATAAATTAGAAGACTGTTTCCGAAGTATGAAGTTCATTAAGACTCGGAAGAAGCAGTCTCTTCCAAAGTATAAGAGGCCTCGGAAGAACTTGTTCTTCCGAAGCCAACTTATCCTTCGGAAGACACTACTATAAACCAGTGGACATAAGTATGGTCCTCCTGACACTCTTCTACAGACCTCTGATATACTGCATGGCGTTTTCTCAAAAGCCATGTAGTTGACCATACTTTATTCCACTGTTCACCTTTATTAGGTAGTACAATTACTAACTTAAGTTAGTAACAAAAGGTAAGTCATGGACATGTAATGACTACCATATCTTAGATAATACTTTATCTAAGATACCTTAACTCTAGCATTGTAGTATATGCTTTAGTCATAGGCTTCCAGCTGGTATCAAAGTATATCCGGCTGTAGATAGTAGTATATATAGTTTCTTATTGTAACTCATAAGTATGCTTGTGAGAGTCTTGTAACACTTTGAGTTGAGAAGTAATATATACAAGTATCTTGAAAATTATATCTTTGTGCTTTTCTGCTACTTAGTATATTATTATCAGCTCTTAGATAAGACTCTGCTTAATCTGATCTGAGTGTGGCATTAGTGAGTTGAGAGAAAACCAAGTTTTAAGTGACAAAACCGATCCTCCAGTTTGACTTATTACTATAAATCAATACATTCATAAGTAATGGTTGTGAACCGTAGCATAAGTTGCTAGTTAAAAATGATTTATAGGATTACCTTCTAATTCACATGTTCAGGAGCAATATCATAATTTATTGGTTGGTATCAAACAAATAATTATTATAGATAAATGTTTTACCAGAAGTGTTCCCAGTTGTTCATGATGCATTGATAGTGACTGCCTCAAATAGTGCACCTCTAGTGTGCTATCATGTCATCTTTCCGGTGTTGATGATGAATAGCTGCAACACACTTTAGTGTTGGGTTCTCATGCAGAAGAACTTCAATTTGTTCTTTCAAAACAATGTTTTCCTAGTGTCAATAGTTGTTATTACACTATAAGAAGATAAAAAAGTCAACTATGATTGAAACACATAGAGGAACCATCCTTATGAAGACCCTGTGCAGGCGCACCACCAAAATGTCTGTTTATAGATTTCTCCAAGCTTTCTAACATGCAAATTTCTCATGATCAACGTCAATAGTTGTAGAATTTATCATTTCTATCACAAACAATTAAACCCATTTGTCAGCACTATTAGGAATTTTGCTATGAACTAATGTATTTTTTAAGTACTAATTTCTTCAGTTAAACTTGCAAAACAGAACCTTAAAATGATTATTAGAAGTTTTATTGAATTTAATCTTCAAACCCATGCTTTGGGTCTACAGTTATTATTATTGTGTTACTATTTGTAAATGGGTCAAACTTTTATTACCACCCGAAAGATATAGTTAATATAGCAAGACATTTCCAAATGAACCCAGATTCAAGATTCTAAAACTGAAAATAGAATTTAGTAACTGAAGGAAAATAAGATCATATGCCTTAATTATTGCCTTGAAGTAACAATGTGCCAAAATTTTGTAATTTAATGGTATGTTTTGGACTTAGTTGGAAATCAATTAGCTGACAATGGCATAAATAACATGTATCAGTCTTAAAAGTATGTTACAAAACATAAAATAATTTAAAAAAGTCCCCTAATACCGTAAAAACTAAAAGTAGGTATTGCATCACTATATAGAAAAAACACAAACCTATCCTTGTCATCTTCCTGTAACTAACTCCAAAAAGCTCAAGACAGTATAACGTGAAACCAAAGATGTGAATGAGCAAACGGTATAATAATCACAATGGATATTAAGATGAGTCGCACCTTAATCGGTTTTGATGTAGTTAAGAGTAGAACATGCAAAGTATGATTCGCTCGAATCCTTGATATGTAGGTTGCCAGCAATAATACACCATCAGAAATTAGCTAGACTCGCCTGTCTCTACCTTACCATCATTGGTCATAAGTTAGAATTCATAACTTGTAACATCTGAAAAATCACAAGTGATGAAGAATCAAAGAAGATGAAGCGGTTCTACACCAGAGAACTGTCCATAGAAGCCCTTGTCCTTCGATCTTTAAACACTCTACACACTGTAACATTCTGGAAAAAATGTTAAAAGATTTTTAACATCTTTAAGCAAATATTTATGAAAAAATAGCTTACCACTGCATTCGTAGCGTCAAGAGATATTCCTCTGAAAAGCCGATTGCCCTCTTCCACCTTCTGATTCCCATGAACTGCCACTAGAACATCACCGGGTACCACCACCTCTCCATAGAAGCCCTAATTTTGTCCTTTAAATGTTTCCTTGTTGAAGAGAATGCACAATCAATAGGTAAATAGCACGAAAGAACTACAATTCTCACCTGGAACAACCGAAAATCTTAAGCGAGTCCTGCATCACCATTCTGCACCACCATCCTTCACCCTAACAACACGAAAGTTCTCTCCACTATCCATTCCCCTATTTACACCGCTTATCTTTCTCTCTCCCCCTTCGTTTTGAACAGATATGCCGGTGACAGGGTTGTATACGTGTCTCAATCGGAAATGATCTGTAACATCCCTAATTTTTATAAAACGATTAAGTTTAATACGTTACTAATTCCAATAATTACAAAAATTATAATAATAATAATAATAATAACAAATAATAATAATAACAAATAATAATAATAACAAATAATAATAATAACAAATAATAATAATAACAATAATAATAATAATAATAATAATGTTAATAGTGATAATATTAATGATAATGAAATTATTATTATTAATAATAATTTATAAAATTATTAAATTGATTTAATAAAGTACAGGGTTAGTTTTGTAATTTCTAAAACTTGTTTTAAAAAAACTTAAATCATGAAATAATAATAATCTAAACCACAGGGACCGTTTGTGTAATTAACCCAAACCCAAACACCCCTTCCCCGTAACACCGGCCGACCCTCCGGCCACCGCCGGAGCGGCTCCGGCGACCCCCTAAACTCCAAAAATAAAGTGGTTTTTACCTAATTAAAGCTACCGACCTAATTTCTTGGTGGAGTCGATCGTGGGGCAACTTTCAAATTGAGAATTCGTAGTGCAATTGCCACTAAACCCGATTATATATTTTTCGGCCGACCACCCACAAATATCAGGCATTGTGCTATAAATTAATCGAAATAAACGTGTATATAATGCCATATATCAGTTTCTAATCGAATGCAACCTTCAATTCCATCTACAAACACATAAACATATCGATTTGATTAGTTCTCTCGGCCGCGACCTGTAGCTACTCGAACACCCCTGTTCGAACTTCAAAACCTGAAATTATTTGAGGGCTTTTGATCATTATGGATATTAGAAGCTTCCTGTGCAAGCAATTTGGTTTTCATCATCGTTTGATCATCATTCGATTTCAAGATAACCGCGACCTGTTCTTATATGTTCTTAGCATCAATTCGAAACGAAACAGGTAATTGAACACATCTTTATACTCGATTTATCATGGGGAACAAAAGCCCCATGAATCCATACACTATCATAAACGTTTGGGTGATCAATTTGAACGATTTGGTTTCTAGGGTTTATACGAAATTGGGAAATTCTGAAAACAGTGTGTAAATATAATTTAATCCGTCTCCTATCGCGGCCTTGTGCCTTGGTTCACTGGTTCGGTGTGTGTGTATGCAGGGAGAGGACCCGGGTTCGACCCCGGACAGCCTCGTTTTAATTGTTTTATTTTTTTAAAGCCTTTTAAATACTTTAAAAATATGGAAAAAATTCCTAAAAATTATAAAAATAAATTTTATAAGTTTCCCTTATTTTAAATCTTACAAAACAATTTTCTGTAAATTTATTTTATTTAAAAACTTTAATAGATTTTTATAAAATATTATTTAAAAATATTAAAAATACTTATTTTTATAAAATAAATTCTAAATCAAGTTAATTATGAGATAATCACAAAATCATATAAATATTATTTATAAATATTATAAATAATTATTTTTATAAAAATGGACACTTTATTATCTTTAAATACAAATTAATATATTTTATAAATCCACAAATTAATTATGAAATTGTGGGTTATTTCTTATAAAATATATTTGAACCAAAGGTATAAATTAATACCTTATTACTAATCAAAATACTATAAGTGTGAATATTCTTATTTATAAATATTATTGGATAATTATAAATTATATAATTAGACCACATTATTTTTATATTTAATCCTAAAAATATATAAATACACCTATGAAATCTTTCTAATGAAATCAAAATATGAATAACTATTTTGTAAAAACTTAATACTTATTGATAATTACTTATTAAAACATATACGAATATATAAAAAGATTGTAACATATATATATTGCGTGTGTGTCACGTGTTAAACCAAACCAACCCGAATCTTACCAAATATATTTATTCGCAATAAACACATTTTAAAGACTTAGTTACAATTAATAATAGGTATTGATCGTGCTTGATCGTGCATTGCTTAATTCTTTGAAGTTCTTATTCATTACATCAATCCAAGGTGAGTTCCGTGGCCCCTTTTTATGCTTTTATAATTGTTTCTATGTTTTTCAAACTTGGGGAAAAGTATGCTCACCCGTTTTCGATGCTGTAAAATCTTACATACAATTTTCATACTTGGAATCGATGTGATACTATTCTTATATTCTAATACATACATGGTGTTATTCTATGATTCTTACAACCATTAATTCCCGGGTTTGGGAACCAACGGATAGGTATTGGTAGTACTACTGGGTTGACACCCCCACCCTCGACAGATCGGTTTAACTTGTGAGTTACCGACTACAGCTGCCAGCAATCAGGCCATGGGTGAATATATTCCGACGAATTTATATGCATAACTGTCATTAGGTTTGGTTGTCTCTTAAACACATGTTATGTGGTTTTTGCTTACAGTATGATTCCATATCAAATTCTATACAGCATCAACAACATGTTTTCAATTTAAACCTGCGGAACTCACCAACAATTATGTTGACCATTTTTGAGCATATCTTTTCAGGTAATCATAAACAAAGAGGATAGCTAGAGCTGATGCCTTAGCAGAGACCCCCAGGATTTCAATAGACTGCATTTGTATTGTATATCATTTACTGTTATATCTGAACACTGTGTATATGGATTTTTAGAATTATTAAGACTATGATAGTCGTGGAACTGACTAACCACGACACAAGTCACCATTGTGTCGGGCGACGTCATGACACGAGGATTTTGCATGTAATATGTCTCTGTAATTATACCAAGTGTTATGACGATCCCGTCCGTCGCATCCTCGTGTTTCCGCTATAAGCGGGGGTGTGACAGATTGGTATCAGAGCCTTGGTTATAGAGATTTAGGTGGAGAATTCGACCTAGACTATAACCTAAGAACCTTCATATAGAATGCATACTAGGGATTGTGTGCATTTGATTTTACCTAAATGTCTTTCATGATCTGTGTGACACATAGACACCTGTATTCTGGATTTCCTGGCAAAAGGCCCTCGGGCTAAGGCAAGCATATCGCATATATCTCATTACGAGACCTGGTATGCTTACCTGGGGATTTCTGGGATGAGTGATAAACTATGGTCAATACACAGGTCTACAAGGCAAATGGGTCGAATATATTAAGTCTATGAACTTAATATACAGGTATATCCTATATACCTAATAATCTACAAGTATGTTCCTACATACCTGATTTTATACATGTACACGTGTTATCTAAACATCCCGGGGAAGACATTATTACTCTTAGTCTTTCTCCATGGGATACTTTTATACTAAGAACTTTACGCTTGTATGCGCACAACATCATATTATTAGGGAACTTCGGTGATCACGCGTAGCGTCGATCTCGGATATTGAATCCGACCCTATCATAGTTATGGCTGAAATCCTGAAAGTATGACGGATATGCAGTTACCATTAGACTTAATGTGCTTATATGCTTATTTGCTATTACATGCTATTATTGGAATACTGGCTCATGGACATAAGGACATTACATTATTTATGCTTGATGAATTTAGATAATACTATGATGTTAACTTGGGGTAAGTGGAGCTAGAGTGACCATGCAAGGTAAATTACCATTACGGGTGCACACGTAATTGCAATTCACCATGCATGAGAAGTCTGGTTAATCTTACCATGAGGTAACGATCATGAGTATCACACGCTATACCCTAGGGTGCTAGGGTCATAATTCTAGTAAGTCCTTATTGAAGGCAATCAAACATTGTAAGTCCTTATTGAAGGCAATCAAACATTGTAAGTCCTTGTTGAAGGCAATCAAACATTGTAAGTCCTTGTTGAAGGCAATCAAACATTATAAGTCCTTGTTAAAGGCAATTAAACATTATCATTTACTCAAGTCCTGTCCTACTTAGAGCCTTCATAGTATTTCCAATTATAATATTGACCTTATGAGAAATATCTCCACTTAGCGTTTCAGTAACCACTGATTAATGCTTAGAATGAAAGTGGAATACATAAATGTAGAGGAGTAATGATACTCTCTACACATACAAAACGTTATTCTTTAAAATTATGCTAAGGATAAACGGATGTCACGTAACTGGTTTAGGCATCGTTCTAGGTATGCCACGGATGTGGTGGGAACGCTGCGGGGAACCCTATATATAAGCATCCTTGGTATACCAAGAATGTGTTTAAACTGGGCTACGTGATGATCCTGATTGTCTGAGGCATGGTGCTATTATGACTCTTAACTCTATGCTATGTTACTTGGTGGCTATACTCTATTATGTGCTAATACTTGATGCTAAGTGTTGTATGATGATTACTTGTGAATGCTATTGATCTTGGATGCTTTCGGCGGTGTGGTTCTTCTTTGTGGGTCTACTTTGTGGTTCTTCTTTGCCGAGCATCCATTACAACCATTAGTTCCAGTAATGGGACCTAAGGATTGGTTTGGTTGTAATCAATACGTATGCGCTTTGTGGATCTTGCTACGTCATATAAACTATACGTATGCGCTTTGTGGATCTTGCTACGTGACATTAAACTATTTACACTTTGGGAATGTTTTCTTTACAGCCATCAATTCCCGTGTGGAACCGATGTATAGGTTTGACTGTAGCCATTCATAACTGGTAAAACCGCCTATACATCAGTGTAGTTGCGGTGGCTCTTATTAAACTTATATTACGTTATTCTTTAGGATGATGCTAAGGAAAATTAAGATGTTATGTAACTAGTTTAAGTATATTTCAAAGTATATCGTGGATGTGGTGGGAACGCTGCGGGGAACCCTATATATAAACATCACCGGTATACTAAGAATGTGCTTAAACTAGGCTACATAATGATCTTAATGGACCGAAGCATGGGTTATTGGAACTTGATAAGTAAAACCATATGTGATTTTTTTTTTTTTATACTTTGATTCCTATCAAAGCACACACAAATCTTAAATCATAGTCAAGGCATTGCGTGCCTAAATCAAATAATTTTCAAAATGAGCTTTGACTCGTTATTCGTGGTTTTCAAAATCTCGTCAAAGTCTGTGTCACACCACCCAGAACATGCAATGCTGTAGGTGGAATTCCTACATCTCGGGATACTTTGTTAATTGAATATTTTATATTATAGGTGGTCACTCACCTTAATAATCGAATAAACTAATCATAACCTTGTTACCACTTATAAGTGCGCATGTCTTCAGAAGTCCACGTATTCCCTTCGATTGTGAATCGAATGTTCACATCTCATTATAATGTCGAATCATTCTGGTCCTTGATTTCGTCTTCCTGATTTAAATTATTCAAGATTTGAACATCATCCTAACAAACTCTGCTATCTCAAACCTTGATCTTAAGCTTGTTAGCATGATCTTTCCTATGTTACACTGATGTAACTTGAAATTTTCCTAATTCCTAATTGATATTAATTTCCTTTCATCGTAAAGTCAAACTTTATACTGCTTGTACCGTGGGAAATGCAAGAGTTTGCAAGTCAACCTATGACTAAGAACACTCGTATCTCCTAAATGATTCTATTTCATCAAAGCAGGGGAGATTCCTTTACCTTGATGATTCTCTATTTCGATAAATGGTTTCCCATTTGTTAGTTCTATGAAATTTCATCCTCTGGATTGGGGTGACTTCCCTATCTTGAGGATTGACTTCAATTATTCTCATTGGAAATTACATTTCATAAATGACATGATCTCACCAAAATAAGATTGAAACCCGTATTTTGGTGGCAAATGTCAACCTTAGATTGTTTTCTTGTTATTATCAAGATAGGCATGAATCATTACCTCAAAGCCTTTAAGGAATATTTTTAATATCAACTCCGATTGTGATTGATAACCACCTTCCTTAAAACTACGCTCGTGAAATCTTTCAACATCTTCAACCGTTAGACACCTAATGACAATCTTCACACAAACCTTAGGTTGAACTATTTGACCCTGCTTTTAACTAACCGTGCTGTAAATAAAGTTCTGAGCACCAGAATATATAGGAAATCAAACATTTATAACATTTACCCTTATATAAGTTCTAATCTACCTAGAGTCTATATGGGAATCACATGGTGACACTAGTCTTATCTCTAGTGAGACGTCACTCCTTTTACATTTCAGAAATTATGCAAGTTGAATGGTTGCTTAGAATATACATGGCCTTTGAAGAATGATGCTTGTCCACTAGTGGGTACCACACTGAAATGGTAGAAAGCCTAAACTCAAGAATAAGGTAGTGAGGCTACAATAGTCATGACTTGAGATAAGTTTAAAATCTTTGGTGAGTGAGTACTATTACCCAAGGAATGAAATGCAAAAGTTAAAATTATAATACTGGAATCATGCTCTTTATACTGATAGAATCCATAAGTTGACAAAGCTAATGTCATACCTTGTAACATTTAGATCAAATAGAATTAAGTAGGACATTGGGAAGATCTGTGAATAGTAGGACAAAGTTGGAGATTAGAGCAAGCAAACTAGTGGTGAAATAGACAAGAAGACTCAGATGTTATTATAGGCACATATCTTATCATCAATCAATACATATCTGTTGGATATTGGTAGAGGATAGCATTGATTCCTTCAAATTCACTCCTTCATTTGTCATGAATCCCAGTTGCTTAGAAATTAGTTAGTCGGTGGGGATAGGAAAACTCTCGACATGCGTAAGTTAAGATGTATAGAACTACCCGAAGACTGAGATTATTGTATACAGTATTGTTCTTAGAATAGAAAGGTTGGAAAGGAAATGACTGTTGTATGTGACCTATCTTCTTCATTCCTACCGGTCATGGAAACTTTTTAGTTTTAACTTGGCCGGAATAAGTGCCTCTTATCTTAACTGTATGATGACAATTGGTGCATTATAAAAAATTCAATTCGACACATTCTCTCACAACGTCGAGAAATTAACCCGCATCTGTTTCAAATATTCGTATACCGTGGTATGATGTTACATCAATCGTTATTCTAAATGATTGATTCATTTTCTGTTTTAACAATATTCTTAACCATCCTTGTGAACCCATTCCAAGATCTTCGCATAGCGTATTATTTAGACTGATGGTTGGTCAAAGGAGAAATACCTATTCACAAGATATGCGTTAAAGTCGTTTCATATGAGGACGTTTGGGATTCTTAAATTCCAACGGATAACCTTTCTCATCATTATTGGTCTTATCCTGATTTCTAGACATTATATTCTGGAAATTATGGATCAGAAAATCAAACAACTCAAACAGCCGGATACCCATTGTCTAAGTCCGCTGGGAATCTAAACGTGACCCAGAGTTCACCTGAGGACGCGAGGACCAAATAAAATCTCAGTAACCTCATCTTTTCGTTTCAGTCTCCTCGTGATTAAAATTTCGGGACGAAATTTCCTAAAGCAGGGGAGACTGTAACATCCCTAATTTTTATAAAACGATTAAGTTTAATACGTTACTAATTCCAATAATTACAAAAATTATAATAATAATAATAATAATAACAAATAATAATAATAACAAATAATAATAATAACAAATAATAATAATAACAAATAATAATAATAACAATAATAATAATAATAATAATAATGTTAATAGTGATAATATTAATGATAATGAAATTATTATTATTAATAATAATTTATAAAATTATTAAATTGATTTAATAAAGTACAGGGTTAGTTTTGTAATTTCTAAAACTTGTTTTAAAAAAACTTAAATCATGAAATAATAATAATCTAAACCACAGGGACCGTTTGTGTAATTAACCCAAACCCAAACACCCTTTCCCCCGTAACACCGGCCGACCCTCCGGCCACCGCCGGAGCGGCTCCGGCGACCCCCTAAACTCCAAAAATAAAGTGGTTTTTACCTAATTAAAGCTACCGACCTAATTTCTTGGTGGAGTCGATCGTGGGGCAACTTTCAAATTGAGAATTCGTAGTGCAATTGCCACTAAACCCGATTATATATTTTTTCGGCCGACCACCCACAAATATCAGGCATTGTGCTATAAATTAATCGAAATAAACGTGTATATAATGCCATATATCAGTTTCTAATCGAATGCAACCTTCAATTCCATCTACAAACACATAAACATATCGATTTGATTAGTTCTCTCGGCCGCGACCTGTAGCTACTCGAACACCCCTGTTCGAACTTCAAAACCTGAAATTATTTGAGGGCTTTTGATCATTATGGATATTAGAAGCTTCCTGTGCAAGCAATTTGGTTTTCATCATCGTTTGATCATCATTCGATTTCAAGATAACCGCGACCTGTTCTTATATGTTCTTAGCATCAATTCGAAACGAAACAGGTAATTGAACACATCTTTATACTCGATTTATCATGGGGAACAAAAGCCCCATGAATCCATACACTATCATAAACGTTTGGGTGATCAATTTGAACGATTTGGTTTCTAGGGTTTATACGAAATTGGGAAATTCTGAAAACAGTGTGTAAATATAATTTAATCCGTCTCCTATCGCGGCCTTGTGCCTTGGTTCACTGGTTCGGTGTGTGTGTATGCAGGGAGAGGACCCGGGTTCGACCCCGGGCAGCCTCGTTTTAATTGTTTTATTTTTTTAAAGCCTTTTAAATACTTTAAAAATATGGAAAAAATTCCTAAAAATTATAAAAATAAATTTTATAAGTTTCCCTTATTTTAAATCTTACAAAACAATTTTCTGTAAATTTATTTTATTTAAAAACTTTAATAGATTTTTATAAAATATTATTTAAAAATATTAAAAATACTTATTTTTATAAAATAAATTCTAAATCAAGTTAATTATGAGATAATCACAAAAATCATATAAATATTATTTATAAATATTATAAATAATTATTTTTATAAAAATGGACACTTTATTATCTTTAAATACAAATTAATATATTTTATAAATCCACAAATTAATTATGAAATTGTGGGTTATTTCTTATAAAATATATTTGAACCAAAGGTATAAATTAATACCTTATTACTAATCAAAATACTATAAGTGTGAATATTCTTATTTATAAATATTATTGGATAATTATAAATTATATAATTAGACCACATTATTTTTATATTTAATCCTAAAAATATATAAATACACCTATGAAATCTTTCTAATGAAATCAAAATATGAATAACTATTTTGTAAAAACTTAATACTTATTGATAATTACTTATTAAAACATATACGAATATAAAAAGATTGTAACATATATATATTGCGTGTGTGTCACGTGTTAAACCAAACCAACCCGAATCTTACCAAATATATTTATTCGCAATAAACACATTTTAAAGACTTAGTTACAATTAATAATAGGTATTGATCGTGCTTGATCGTGCATTGCTTAATTCTTTGAAGTTCTTATTCATTACATCAATCCAAGGTGAGTTCCGTGGCCCCTTTTTATGCTTTTATAATTGTTTCTATGTTTTTCAAACTTGGGGGAAAAGTATGCTCACCCGTTTTCGATGCTGTAAAATCTTACATACAATTTTCATACTTGGAATCGATGTGATACTATTCTTATATTCTAATACATACATGGTGTTATTCTATGATTCTTACAACCATTAATTCCCGGGTTTGGGAACCAACGGATAGGTATTGGTAGTACTACTGGGTTGACACCCCCACCCTCGACAGATCGGTTTAACTTGTGAGTTACCGACTACAGCTGCCAGCAATCAGGCCATGGGTGAATATATTCCGACGAATTTATATGCATAACTGTCATTAGGTTTGGTTGTCTCTTAAACACATGTTATGTGGTTTTTGCTTACAGTATGATTCCATATCAAATTCTATACAGCATCAACAACATGTTTTCAATTTAAACCTGCGGAACTCACCAACAATTATGTTGACCATTTTTGAGCATATCTTTTCAGGTAATCATAAACAAAGAGGATAGCTAGAGCTGATGCCTTAGCAGAGACCCCCAGGATTTCAATAGACTGCATTTGTATTGTATATCATTTACTGTTATATCTGAACACTGTGTATATGGATTTTTAGAATTATTAAGACTATGATAGTCGTGGAACTGACTAACCACGACACAAGTCACCATTGTGTCGGGCGACGTCATGACACGAGGATTTTGCATGTAATATGTCTCTGTAATTATACCAAGTGTTATGACGATCCCGTCCGTCGCATCCTCGTGTTTCCGCTATAAGCGGGGGTGTGACATGATCAGCAGGAGAAAACAAACAAAAAGTCGCCACACAGTAGGATGATACCGTTCATTCCCTTCCAAATATAATATATAGGTAAATTTGGTTTTATCAATCTAGACTTTTAAGTTCTTTTAATCTACTCGTAATTTTTAATTCTTTAATTTATTTTACATTTCGACGTAAATTTGTTTCTAAAACGAGTCGGGGCGAATTAGCAATTATAAACCTATATTTTGACATAAATTTTGTTTGTAAAAAAGTCTGGTCAAACATAATATTTTTATTCAACTGTATAAATTTGTGTCACTCTACGTATTGACTTGATTTTACTTCGAAAACGAGTCCGGTCGGTAATAGTTTATACCCTATCACGCTAGCTACGATGTCGCGGCAACGCGCGACAGGTAAGAAAAACTAGTTTATATTAATAGTAAATATATATTTTTGGATAATAAATAATGTAATATTTTATTTTTTTGCCTTTTGCTTAACAAAAGGAATCGAGAGTTATACAACATCCAATGGTTAATGTCAAGGGTCGTGAATTCCGTGACTCGGGCTCGATTTGTTTTCCAATGATATAACTGTCCAACAACGACACCATAACTATCAACATTGTCTCGGTATAAACCTTCTCAAAAATTAGTATTTTTCTAGTATGATAGGTTATATTTGGTTATATCGACCGAAGATAATGTGTTTGAACCGTGAAGAGTGCAATCGATATAAGGCTGTTCACGAGCCGAACTGAGCCAAACCAGGGCAAGCTTGAACTCAGCTCGAATTTCAACCGAGCTAGCTCGGCGAACAGGAAATCCGGGCTTGAGCTCCGATCGTTTTGGCTCGGTTTTAATTTCATAAATACAAGTAAAGAAATCAAATGCAAAATAAAATCAATATATCACATAACTTATAATCAGTTTATATCAAGTTTCATAAAATAAAATTAATTTAAATAAACTAAGTTCAACTTCAACAAATACAAATGCAAATAACTCTATCATTATCTGAATCGAACGGACAAAACTCGCAACACTATATAACATACCGTGGTTTGTTTTTTAGTAAAAAAGTGAAAGTATGCTTGAATAATTTATTCTAATACAAAAAAAAGATATAAAAGCATTACATGAAACGATTCAATACAAACATTATTATTAAATGTATTTTGATATAAGAATAACTAAAAAATTATATTGTATTCTTAAAAAATGGTTAACTTTGTAAAATAGTAACCAACTTTCAAAAGTGTTACAATTACGAAACTCAAGTTTTAAAAGTGTTACAGTTTGGTTTCAATTAGAAAACATTTTTTATCTTTTGATGCTGATATGGAACATTAATGTAAATTTTAGGTACTTTTTTGTATATTTTTCATAATTAACATGTTTTTTATTTTTTAATATAATTTATATATTGAAAATTCAGACCTCCACGTCTTCCACTGTTACTTACTTGACATAAGAAAATTTATTGATGACTTGATTTGTTCGTTTGGTGGTCTAATTTGAGAAAAATATGCATGAATGACTAAATTAGAACACTTTTGAAATTCGGTTATTATTTTGTGACATTTTCTCTTTTAAAAAATGAGCAAATGAAATGATATGTGTTATATACATAAAAATAATATATATTACAAGTAATATAATCCGAGCCATACTGAGCTGAGTTAACAATCGAGCTCAACCGAGCCGGTTCGGCTCGACACGAACCAAGCCGAGTTCAGCTCGTTTTCATACCGAGCCGGCTTGGTTTGGTTTAGTTTAAAACAAAGCCAATTCGAGCTATCTTTATTTCAAGTTTTTTCCTAGCGAGCTCCGCACTATTTACCACGAGCTCCGCACTATTTACCACGAGCTCCGCACTATTTACCACGAGCTCCGCACTATTTACCACGAGCTCCGCACCACGAGCGATTTAGTGATATAACGAATAACATCACTACTATTATATAAGTTTTATATATGTTTCAATTCACGGAATAAAAAAAAAGTTGCCGTTAACGCATCTTATCACGCGCATACTAAATTTCATAGTTTTTTTTTATAATCTACAAACTTAAACAACCATTAAATGGAGAGATTTGCCGTTAAAAAGAAATAGAGAAGATGAAACATCTATTCTAATGAATACAAGTTTCGTTTGAAAACGGAATCAATTCTGCCATTATTGCACTAAAAAACAGTCAGTAATTGCTGACAAAGGATCATATGTAGAGTTCAAGCATCATCATCCATCTAATTTATATCTATATCTACATGTAGAAGATACAGCCTCTGCAACTGCTAATTTGGAGTTGAAAATGGCGAAAGAAATTGAACCAGAGGTGATTCATTCATGGTCTGCTCCGAGATCCTTAAGCACTAGCCTTATGTACTCATTTGCTCAGGTAATTCGTCTGCTTCATTTCATCGATTCTCCATGTGTTTTTGCTTTTCAGTTCTGTTTTCGGTTTCAAATTTGGGAACATCTCGAATGCTATTAGATCTCTGGTGAAATTTGTTCATATTCTGTCGATTAGTTCAGTTGAAATTTGTGATTCAACTTCGTTCCGGTGAAAATCGAGGTAAATTGAGTTCGTCTTCAGCGATTTTTTGTATTAATCACTATTACCGTGTTAAGATTTAGAGTTTTAGGTATTTGTTTGTCATTTACAGTATTGATAATAGTGATTTGAGTTTGCGAGGTTCTTTGCTGTCGTATAAGGCCTTTTTGTGTGATTGAATTGAAATTTCATGAAAACGAGTTGAATCTGGAATGAATTTGGTTGCAGATTGAGAGCAAATGTAGTTCTGTTGATGGTGAATGTTTTACGATTTGGGGGTTCTTTTGAGATGATTACTGTTACATTTCAGATTTCAAATACTGAAATAATTAAGGGAAAATTTTCCAAAATGACTTTTTACCCTCCTATTTCTATCAAAATGTTCCGCTCATAAATTTCTGTTCAAAATGTCTCATCTGGACAAGCCGTCCACACCTCCACAGACAGGTGTGGGACGCCATGTACTGCAAAACCAGTATCGACGCATGCACTATGCGGGCTGGCGCCTATTAATAGGGACATTTTGAAAAAAGAAGTTTGAGGGGATATTTTGAAGGAAAAAGAGAACGAAAGGGACATTTTGGGAATTTTTCCAATAATTAATCGTAATATTTCATTTACTTATAAAGATTAACTTTTTAGGAAAATATTGTGAAAATCATAATGATAATGTATTAACTATTAAATCATAATGAATAGTTTCAGTTTAAATGAGGGGGGATACAGCACTGAAAAGTTTCCACAAAGTTCCTACTTGAAAATAATTTAGAATTAAAATAACATCAAAATACGAAATTCAGAAAATTTTGGGCAAAATTTCACATTAAATTAGTAATTCTAAATTATTTCTTATGGAATTGTTTCAAATTAAAATCATGAATTTGGAACTAATAGGTTAATCAATTAAACTCAGGTACTTGGGAAAGCGTGGCTTTTGATTGTTGATGTACATAAGGTTAATTGATGTAATGGTATGTAAATCATGGTGGATGAGAAACAAGATTAACCATAAATATATCTAATCATGTGTCTGTGTGCAAATTGTAAATAAGTAAGATCACACTTTTCTTGTTGCTCTCGGTATTTAATTTCTATTTTTTATATTATGTTCTTTTGTGAGTTAACCCTGTCATATTCACCATGATTATAGACTTTCTGAATGTTAAGCCTTTTCTCCAGCTTAAGTTTACAATTAAAGCAACATGCAGCTTTTAAACCAGGATGTACAAGTCACATTATGATACTGGTTTGGATGTGTCATTTATTTTCTAGACAAGCGATTTAGTTATTCTATTTTTTTGTGAACATTTTTTTAAAAACTATTGTACCCGTTAATTATTACTACTTTGAAACTAAATTTGCTTATAACTTTGCATGTAATGTCATTTTGATAAATTGATAATATTCTCTCATCAAACTATTATCTTGGAATTCCATGTATTTCTAGTTTTTAATTTTATTTATTTTCTGGTGCTGAACAAATTTCTTTACATTAATTCCTTCAAGAGGGATGATACAGAAGTGCTTGATGAACCTCTATATGCACATTATCTAAAGGTGACAGGGGTTGATAGGCCATATAGAGAAGAGCTTCTTTCAAAAATGGTAAGTAAATTCCAGTATGCAGAATATTGTGTTTATTCAGAACCCGCGATATAATCAATTGTTGGTTGTATAATTGCTGCTAAAAATTATTTGCTTTTAAAATGCATAGGAGTCTGATGGAAATAAAGTTGTGAACAAAATCATTTATGGACCTGGAGTAAAGAAGTACCGATATTGTAAGGTAATCAATTAGGAGGATTTACTTGGTTCATAACTGTCTGTTATATACAGAAACTACAATATTTCAATTTTATTTTGTACTTTTACTCGTTCTTAATTGAAGTTTGATGCTTGCTTACATTTATTTTCCTTCTTCACGAGCTCATGACGTTAAATTTGCAGCATGTATCAAAACAACGTCTGCCTGGTTTAAGTGATGAGTTGACAAAGAAAGGAAAACACTTTATATTGATTCGAAACCCCCTTGATATATTGGTATTTAATTTGTCTTTCTTCGGACTTCTGTTCCCTTGTTCTATAACAAATTCTCAACTTAAAATCTTATATTAATTATTTGTCTTTTACCAGCAATCTTTTGACAAAGTTGTCCCTCATCCTTCCATGAACTAGGGTTAGGAGACCTGGTTTCTATATATAGTGAATTGTGTGCAACAGGGAACCACCCTCCTATTATTGATGCTGCAGACCTTCAAGAAGACCCTGAGGTCAATAATTTACATAGTTTTTGTTATGCAATTCTATTTGTTATTTGTCATGATATTTAAAAACAACGTTTTATAATTATATGTTTACGGTTTTACTTTGTTTGTAGGCTGCTTTACGTGGTCTTTGTGAAGATCTTGACATTCCATTTCAGGCTTCAATGCTCAAGTATGTCAAATGATTTATCAATTAGCTGTTACTTTTTAATCCACTTTGTTTTTTCATGCATAAATAAGGAAAAAAATCCCTTTTTTCATGTAATAATTCTTACCAGTAGTGTTCAGTTTTACTATAATCATGTTATAGAGGTGGCATTTTCAACTTTATATTTACATTTAAATAAATTATTTGATGTCTTGTCCACATATTTATGCAGGTGGGAAGCTGGTCCAAAATCTGTTGATGGGATTTGGGCTCCATGGTGGTACAAAAGCTTGCACAAATCTACAGGCTTTTTACGCGCAGTAAATTATCCTCCTGTATGTAATCATCCCTATGTGGTTGTTAAAAGTACTGTTTTATTTTTTATATCATGTGTCGTAACAAGCGAGCCAGTTAGACCCGAAACACCTTTTATCCAATCTAATTTTAATTTCTTATTCATAATTCTTGTGCCGATACGTTTACAAAACGTATATTCTTCTAATAATATTTTGGCTTTGTGAATACAAAGTATAGGAGGTTTTATGTATTAAAAATACACTTTGGAGGACTTTTGACCTATTGACTTGTTCGAACCATCTGAAAATTTTCAGCTTATTCTGTTTTTGTGAATGGTTTGACCAGCTATAGATAAACATAATTCCAATTGACCCATTATATATAAATATGTATGTATTTGAATCTCATATAATATTATTTTTCTCATTTTAGCCTTTTCCACAATCACTTTATGAAGTGCTGGAGCAAAGTTTACCCTTTTATAACATGCTTAGGCGTCATGCAAAACAAAAAAGTTTTCTCAAGATTGCAAAGCCGTCTCTTCCGGTTCCTGCTAATGAAAAGATACTTGTTTGGGTTGGTGATGAACTTCTACCCCGTGACAGTGCAATGGTACACCCATAACACAGGCTTTAATGACTTTGGTTTGTAAAATCATCAGATTTTTTAGCTAATGATGTGTGCTGTTTTCATATTCTTTTTTCTCTGTGACCTTAAAGGTTTCAGTATTTGACTCAGTTGTCCAAGGTGGTGACTCGGTTTGGGAAGGACTTAGAATTTATGGTGGAAAGTTTTTAAGCTTGAAGAGCATTTAGATAGGTCAGCAACTATATACAGTTTCTTAAGTTGTACAAAAATCTTAACCTCAGCTGCAGCATTGTGGGTTGAAATGAGCTGTGTTGGGTTGGGTTGATTTGGAAGCACTTGTTTGTCCACTTTTCCCTTTTCTATATATAGTTAGTGCATTAGTTAAGGATAATAAAAAAATATTACTACAAAAGTAACCTGATCTATTGAATACTAAAAATACACTTTGGATGACTTTAGACCTATTTGACACGTTACCTTTTTTAGCTAAAAAGAATTTTGTTTTACCCATTTGACCCATCAGAAATGGAACACAACTCAACTCAACCCAGTTGCAAGTTAGAGGTCTAATAGCCGCCTTTATTCAGCAGCATGTTGAGTGATTATGGGTTATGCTGACTGTGTATGTCAGGTTATTGACTCAGCAAAAGCTCTAGCTTTCAACAATGTTCCAACTCGTGATGATGTAAGAACCTGTTTCTAAACTAACCGAATTACGCTGGTTTTTGAACATGTTTCTATTTCTTAAATATTATTTGATTTCTTTACTCTATAGTTTGTCTCACTTAAATTATCAATTGCTCATATTTTCAATTTAATTTTCATGCTCTTCCAGGTTAAGGAGGCCATATTCAAGACACTAATTAGAAATGGGATGTTTAACAATGCACACATTCGTTTAAGTTTGACACGTGGCAAAAAGGTTTTTCTTTTGTTACCCTACTCTTGCAACATCATAACCAAATTGGGCTATTAATCTTAAGAAATATGCTTCTACCCCTTTGACTAGCTGGAGATATATCACAATCCAGATCGACCCATTCTAAAAGCACCATCCTTGTGGAAGAATGTTCCCTACGGATATATACTTACAAGTTGCTATTTGAATTAAAAGTATTAAAACTAAATATTTTTTCTTAATTTTATATTAACTGTATGAAATATTTTAAGTTATATCTAAATATAATTTTATAATCCAAACTATTGCTCATTGTTCAATAATAATCCATACAGGGAATTTGGCTGGTGACTCCTAACTTTTACTTTGTTGATAGCGGTAATCCCAGTAGCATAATCATATCATATATTGATTTATTAATAATTTATTATCATTTTCATAATTTTAAAAAGGTAATTACATTTTGTTATTTTATTTAATTAAAATATAAAAATATTGAAATTTAATAAAATATATAATTCAGCTATGAAATATGTGTGTAAAAAGTGGGACCCGATTAAGAAACGTACCGATAATTGTAAGAACAAATACATTGCTTGGGTTTGTCCTTAGAATTAAGGATATCTAAAAGTTGAAGTGGCAATGACCAGGAAGACAACCTAAGGACGAGTGACCCCGAATGGTTTTAAGTACATTGGTCAAATTGTCACCTCTGCCATTTGTTACTATTTAAGTGGATGAGGATGTCACTTGCAATCTTTCTCCTGGTTGAAAACTTAAGCTGTAAATTTATTCATGTTCTGTATCGTGCTACTATGAAAACATGCATGTTCGATGTAACACAATATCATAAATATTTCTGCAGGTAACTTCTGGGATGAGCCCGGGTTTTAATCTCTATGGATGCACCTTAATAGGTATGAGAAAAGTAGTTAAACAAAATACTGATCAATAAGATAAATTTTAGTCCTTAAATATTTCACAGATTTGGATAGTGTAATTGTATTATTTTGTCTTGTATTATGCAGTTCTTGCAGAGTGGAAGCCACCAGTCTATGATAATACAAGGGGTATTACTTTGGTGACTGCCACCACTCGTCGTAATTCACCAAATGTAAGACCTATGATTCTGTGTACAGGTGTCAAAACAGGTCGGGTGGTCTGGGTAGGAACACATGTTCTTGTTAAAAACAGTAATCCTTGGCGCAAAATGAAATGAGTTTGACAGGAAGCGATTTTGGTCAAAAAAATTTTCCAACTTCTTTTAAAATGATCATTGTGTTATTATTATAAATTTTGTATTATTCCAGTAACAATATAATATTTTGAACAACTACCTCAGTCCTTTATCTCCTTGCCAGAATCTGGATTCCAAAATTCACCACAACAACCTCCTGAACAATATACTCGCAAAGGTAACATCTTTTTCTTCTATATGACTGCTCATAAGATTTATAGTTTACTGAAAAAGTTCTTTTTATTATTTTATGATTTTGTAAGTGGCTCATATAGAAATCTCATTAAATTGATGTAGATAGAAGGGAATAATGCAAATGCTGATGATGCAATCATGCTTGACAAGGATGGCTATGTGTCTGAAACAAATGCAACAAACATCGTAAGTGTTAGGTATCATAATAGTAGAGGGGCTGAAATGTAATTGAGGTTAGTACAGGGGGTTCTTATGACTAATCCTCTAGTACTTAAAGGCAGTCCATGAACGTAATGTGTATCGATGAATTGAATTGGGTTTTACCCTTCTTCTTCTCTGTGTTCTTCTACAAATTCTTCTTATCGATCTTATACTCTTGATTACCAATTGTGTTCGTAACAATGGTATCAGAGCTTCCTTTCCTCACGACTGTGGGTTTAGTGTTCGGAATTCTATAGTAGATTTTGAAATTAGGGCAATTGGCAATTCAAGGATCGTCTGTGAGAAATTAAGGCAACGACAACATATCTGAAATCGATAATAAATCAAGATGGTGACAAGATTCACTTATCTGGAGTGCAACAACAAATCAACAATTGAATTAGCAATGGAAAAGATTATGGCAATTAGCCAAGAAGGTACTGTTAAAGAATTTTGCAATTCATTTCAACTCTTATTCGATCAGGTTAAAATCTAGAAGAGATTTCTGAATTCTACGCTATATACCTATTCATCAGTGATTTAGAACCTGAAATTAGGAAAATATTTTTTAAATGGCATCAATATAGTTGCACTAAGGTGAAAGATGTGATTTCTTTAGCCTTAAAAATAGATGCTAATGAGCTGCAAGATTCGTTTTCTCCGTTTGATCCTAAATCTTCATTTCACATAAAGGATTTAGTGTTTGATTTTAGAAAAAGTCTTGATGAAATAATGGAAGATAATGAATCTTTTAAGGATGGTAAGATTCAAGAAAGTAGCAATGAAGATAAGATGTTTGGTAAGTCCGCCTACAAGGTATTTGATGAAATGCCTAAAAGGGTTAGTGATGACATTGAGGTTCAAGGTGATGATTCGAGAAAAATGCAGAACTATATGTCACAAATCAGATGGGGGATACAATGGCATCAATATAGTCTTCACACATTGAAAGATGCCACTTCTTTAGCCCTAAAATTGGATGCAAAAACAATCAATGATCAGGTACTAGAGTGCCAGAATGAATTTGAAGGTGAATCGAATGCTTCATCAGAAATGGAAAAGATGGATAATGTTCAAGATTCTTTTGATGATGATGATATGAGAGGTGAAAATGATGATGAGATGGCTAGAAGGTTTGGTGATGAGTTTCAAAAATCTATTGAAAAATCTGATAACAGTGATAAAATTCAAGAAACCATGAGTGTATTCTATGACGGCAATCTAATTCATTGGGGCATTACCCATAAGAATGCTTAACATGATTTTGGTGTATTAAATGGTGAGAGTGTCAACCTAAAAATAGGTGATCAGGAGATAATGAAAAACACACCATTTCCTGTTGTAACAGTCACACATCAAGAAGAACCTTCGCCTGTGATACTTAAATCTCTTGTTCTTAGGTTCCTTCATAATATAAAAAACATTAATTTTTTGGAGATGAATGCAAGGTTGTATAGATGGCTAAAATGGAAATACAAACAATTGTTTTCCATTCTGAGGATGAATGATGATGGTTTGAAAATGAGGGTATACAGGTTATTCAAGTGGAAATATAAAGGGTTGGCAGGAATGTACTTATGGCATAGATGGAAATTTAAGTTCATATTATTCACAGATTTGATTGCCATGAAGCTAGAGAACTCAAAAATAAAAGTGAGTGCAACATGGGGTTGGTCTAGTTTTGTTCTTCATCCATATAGCTTCTTCAAAGAAAGATTTACCTACTTGTTAATATCTGACGTTAGTACATCGTGTCTTGAAGCTGGTGCCACAATTGTTGTAGTCATGACAAGGGGTGGTGTTGTGGTTACTGGCCTCGTAATTAGAGTTGCATCATTAGTTGCACCTCAAACACACAACCATTCTGCTCCTAACAATTTTATGAATCACAAAAGCTCACTTTCATTAGTAAGAATCACCACAAAAGAATCCGGGTTCAAATCAAACTTATTTTATAGAACTACAACTTTGGCTACATTCAAAGTTAATCTCATTGGATCAGGAGATGAAGAGATCAAATTTAACGCACCTGATGATGGCCAACTGAAAGAAGGATGTTTGACTTTTTTGTCTACGTTTGAACCTGCCAAGGCTTACGTTGAATTCAAGGATTGGGATCTGGTATTTACTTCTTTACCCCAATTAAAGGTGACTGGTCTGCATTTAGATTTAGTGTTGTGCAACACTAGTATTGATATTAATGAAAATATAGATGTGAACAAGACAACAGTGAAACGAATTCATTTTGTAATTTCGGTTTCTTCGGTTCCACTGTGCATTCATGTTGTGGTTCTTGATTTTCAAAGAGTTTTAACTCAAGATGATACTATTATTCATCAAGCTGCTGTTGACGAACCTATTGTAATGATCAAGATAAGTATCAAAAAATACTTCACATATGTCACTTGGATGTCCATGAGTGAAGTCTATCATGTAGTGGGCCTAGCTGGAAGAATTGGGAGAATGATACTTGCTCTATTTCATAATCTGGTATTAAAGGTAATAGTGAAGAAATGGTTGGTTAAATGGAAATAGAAGGCTATAGTTAATGGTTCTTGCAGTGAGAGTATCATACGGGTGCAGATGGGGATGCTATACTATACACGTTGCTGCACTTGCAAGTTATGGTGTAAGTGTTGTTACAAAAGATGCAAAATGATGGAAACAGGCTCTGTTAGCAAGGAGGATTAGTTGACAAAAGCATATGGCTACAACATGGATTGATTTTTTTTCCACTATTTGTGTGACAGTTACTTTCATTTGTTCTTGTTTTGATTTTTGGGGACAAAAATCTTTTGAGGGGGAAGCAATGTTAGGTATCATAATAGTAGAGGGGCTGAAATGTAATTGAGGTTAGTACAGGGGGTTCTTATGACTAATCCTCTAGTACTTAAAGGCAGTCCATGAACGTAATGTGTATCGATGAATTGAATTGGGTTTTACCCTTCTTCTTCTCTGTGTTCTTCTACAAATTCTTCTTATCGATCTTATACTCTTGATTACCAATTGTGTTCGTAACAGTAAGCCAGTGATTTTATCTTTTTAATAATTTTGAAATCCCTACGTTTATATGTTAGTTTGTTTTTATAATTGAACATATACTTGCAATGCAGTTCTTGGTGAAGAAAGGTATTGTTCTAACGCCTCATGCTGATTACTGTCTTCCAGGAATCACTCGTGCAACTGTAAGAATTTACATATTCCACCCTTACAATCATGTAACTTTTCTTTTATCACCCTTAGAAATCATAGGATTATGATAAGTTGGCGACATGATATTCATGGTCAGACCAGTCAACATAACTTCAATTTCTTAACTGGATGAAAAATACCGAGCTTCTTTATTTATTTATTTTATCAACTTGAACTATAATTGATTTTTGTTCCAGGTCATGGAGCTAGTGAAGAAGGAAAACTTGGTTTTGGAGGAGAGGCGTATCAGTCTGTCTGAATTTCATACTGCAGATGAGGTCTGATTTAAAGACACATTTTTGAATCTTTCAGGCATTTCTTTACTGATGCCCGACTGATGCAAACGTTTAACGCTCAGATAGATATGCCAGTTTGAGAATTCAAGTGTAAAATTAAACAGAAGTATGGTATTTCATTGCAGGTGTGGACTACTGGAACTATGGGAGAACTCAGTCCGGTATGTAATATGTTTCCCTCTTACATGCCACTTTTGAAATTTCTTGCCCCCTACTGTGTTCTCGAGTCTCATTTAAGGAGAGAAAAGAAATGAAGTGGAAGGAAAGAAAAAATAGTTGTGTTTCAGAGATTTTTTAATGGAAGGAATGGAAGGATTGTTAGAAATTCGAGTCTCATTTAAGGAGAGAAAAGAAATAAAGCGAAAGGAAAGGAAAAATAGTTGTGTTCTAGAGTTTTTTATTAATAGAAGGAAATTGAAGGATTGTTAGAAATTTGTGTTTCCGAGTTTACTTAACGAGGGAAAAAAAGAAAAATGAAGGCTAAAATCAATCCTTTCAAAATGGAAGGAAATGGAAAGAAAGGAAAAGAAAGAAAAGAAGAAAAGAGAAGAGAAGATAAAGAAGAGAAATGAAAAGAAAGTGTTTCATTTCTTTTCTCTCGTTATAGATGCTCCAACATGATATGTTTATATGCTTCTTATGGGGTGAAATGCTGAATTTTTTTATACATACTGATTGTAACGATAACAGGTTATAAAGATTGATGGACGTGTAGTTGGTGATGGTACCGTGGGACCCATTACTAAAAGATTGCAAAATTCTTACAAAAAACTGACCGAAGGACTTGGAGTTCCTATACCTACCTATCAACCTGCCTGTATGCCAACCTTATTTCTTTGTGTTAAAAGACCTACTGCTGATTATCATATTCGACAAATAATCAAACAGCTATCGCTCATCGTGGTAACATTGTTGTTTTATTAGCAGGAGACTGGACTGGTTCACCATGATCGACATCAATGCCAAAATCAAGAGTTTATAAAGGTGGTTCTATTTGTATTTTGATGAATGCGATCCTAATAAGCTTGAAATAATTAATTTGCTACGCAATGTAACATTTCAAACACACTACAGATGTTGTCATTGTGAGTTAATCAAAAGTGGCTTTCTATACATCTGACTAGTATCATTCTGCCATAACCTTGATGTGGTTGGGGCTGTGGAGCCACAACTGTTGTAAAATTGACCCTCATAAACACAGTAAATAGTCAACAAGTGAACCCACATACCAATGCTATTTATTAATATTGAAAACCACACGGTACACACGCACAAAGACTTTAACCCTTTATTTTTATAATTGAAAACCACACGGTACACACGCACAAAGACTTTTTAACCCTTTATTTATATAATACTAATAATCAACTTAGGTATGCTTCATGAGTTGTACTATGTGTTTAATGGGCTGTACTAACCTTTGTCTTTTTCTTAAACTTTTAATTTTTTAAAATTTAACCTACCACTTTCATATCTTTTACAATTTAGCCTAATTTTTTGTTTTGCGTGTCTGTATAATTTTACAAGTAACAATCAAACCGCGTGTGTGTGAATCAATATTTTTACCCTTTTATTTTTCTGTTTAACGACCTTGTCGCAACGCGCTGATTCTAGATTGACTTACTAATTGTTTATATACGTTTTACGTTTTGCTTACATGATTCAACAGTTTTACGTTTACTTTGATTTTGTTTTCTCCGTTTTTTATTTCTTTTTAATACGAGATTTTCGGTGTCGGTGGCCACTTGCAGTGGTGTGCCATTGATACTACTTAACACGGTTTTATGCCCACATTGCAACGTAGGGGGCTTGATACTAGTTTATACTAAATATATTCTACTTTTAACCTAACTTAAACACTATAAATTAATCAAGTTAACTAATTAAATAAACAAACTCGGTTATAATCTACTACTTCGAAGTAGTGTTGTGAAGGTCGGATCGGACCGGCCGGTTCAACCGGCGGGACCGGGATTCGGTGGGTATGGCGATCCGGTCAGCATCAACTCGTTTTGGAGTGTGAGAACCGGCCGGTCGGTACCGAGTTTCTGGTTGAACCGGGTTTTGGCGAATCACTGGTCGGATCGTTGTGAAGCTTTTTTGGTTTTGAAGCTCTTCCATCTTCAAGATCTTCCATCTTCAACCTCTTCCACTCTTCTATCTTCAAGCTGTTAGATCCTATTCAGGCTCGGGTCTCTCGATTTCAAGTTGTTCCGATTCATACTTTACTCCCTCGATTTCAAGTTTTCGATCTTGAAGTTGCTCGATCCGATTCAGATCTGGTCCCTTGATTTCAACATGTTTGATCTTCAAGCTATCAGATCCGATTCAAACTCTGCTCCCTGGATTCAAGCCCTCGACTTCAAGCTGTATACTTGGTCCCTCGATTCAGCCGCTTCAAGCATTGTATATGCATTTATGTTTCTTGGAAGTGTGAAACTTAAATTGCCGCTTCAAGCATTTTCTGTATTTATGTTTCTTGGAATTGTAAAACTTAAATAGTTGTGTTTGACTTTTGTTTAAAGTTGCAAAACTTAAATTGGATTTATGTTTCTTAAATTGTTATATTTGTAAAACTTTATTTAAAGTTCTATTTTCACTTGGATACATATATAATATATATATACAAATATTATATATATATTATTTATGACGTCATCCGGTTCTCAAAACCGGTCCGACCGGTCCGACCAGTGAACCAGTAAAACGACCGGTTCGCTGTCCGATCCGGTTCTGAAAACATTGCTTCGAACTCAACTAAACAATAAATAAACTAAAATAAGTTAGAAATGGAGTTGAACGAGCCATGTAGTAGGAAAAAATCCACGCAAACAAAACAACCAATGTAGAGGTTGTTTTATTTTCTTTCACAATTTTTTATTTAACATGTGAATGTACTTTAATGTGTAAAATATTGTGAGGTATTTTTTTTGAAAAAAGTAGAAAATGTCTCTTTTATGTGCAAAAATTGTTAGAGAGGACTTTTGTGGAAAAAAATGTATGTTATTTTCTAAAGTATAAACAATTGTTGAGGAGATTTTGTGAAAGAAAAGAAAAAGTATGTTGGTTTCTTTGTTATATTTACCCATATTTTTATAATAAAAATGTAAATTTTCTTCTGAATTTAAGTGGTGTAACTGTTGTTAAGCATTCACATTAGCTTATTTATCTTTGTCCTATCTTTAAATTATAAAAAGAAACATAAAAAAATATTTAAATTTGATCGTGCATTACATAGTTTAAATAAATAAAAATTAAAAAAATAAAAATTTATTAATTATAAAAGAATATTCTAAAAAATAAGATATGATTAAAATTACATATAATTAATGATTATAAGTAATAAAACAAAGATATCAACTTTTAAACGTTTTGTGTTTTCTCCAAAAACAAAAAAAAAGTAGATTTTTTGTTTCAAAGCAAACTGTTTTAAAAATGTTATTTTTTTTAAAAAAGTTTCTTATTAGAACTATCAATTTTAGTTATTTTTAGTTTATAAAAATTTTATTTTTTAAAATATTTCATCTAATTTTAAGCTTTTTTAGTTACTTTTTATTCTGAAAATTTGTATAACCTATATGTCCAAAATAACACGTGTGTCCAAACACAGCTTCTGATAAGGGAAAATCACTAAAATGACCATTTGACCATAACAACTTACCAAAATAACCTTTGACCCAAAATTTATAAAAATAGCCGGTTGAGTTTGACCCTCGCCCACCGGCGAGAAAAAGTCATGATTCCTCGCCCACGTCACCCAATATTTCCTCGCCCATGTGTTCGTATCTCACCCACGTGTATATTTCGTTTACTTTGAAAAAATAATAATAATAAACGGCGAGGAGTAGGCGAGGGATTTGACCTGCTCCTCGCTCACGTCAGCGAGGGATACATCTTTTCAGCGAGGGATTTGACAGGTCTCTCGCCCACATCAGCGGACAAGCCAGCGAGGGGTGCGAGCAACGAGGCGAGGGGCGGGAGGATCTAGGTGAGGGGCGAGGACTTACGGCGAGGGATGTGACATACCCTCGCCCACATCAGCGGTCAAGTACAAGTCCACGAACGTTTCCCTAGGCGAGGGATAGGTCAAGTCAGGCAAGGGAAGTGACTAGACCCTCGCCGACGTCTGCGAGGGTTCGTTTTTCGAGGCGAGGAGATTGCTTTCGACCGAGGACTATATAAATGGAGTGTGGGCCGATGGGAGGACCAAGTGAGTCCCATTTTTTTCAAAAAATTTATAAAATTCTCTAAAAAATTCCTTAGCTACCTTTTGAATTTTTTTTAAAGTTGTTAAAAATCATAGTGATGAAAAATAAGGTTAGTATTAGTTTGTTACTTTTTATTTGTACTTATATTATTTATTTATTTTATGATATTGAAGTTGTTTATTATTTTTATTTTATGCAGGGTTTTTATGCATTTAATAGTATTACTATTAGATGTAATGTAAAAGTTGTAAAATAAATTTACAATAAATTAAAGACAACCCTGATCAACTTGTTATGTTTAACAGTACCTGTTTTACAAAATGGTTATTATGTGAAAATATTACTAATGATCCATCACTTATACATTTGATATTACAAACACAAGTTAATACCGAAAATCCGGAGAACGGTATTAACTTTTCAATTAATGGGCAAAACCTGCAGTTTGGTCGTAAAGAATTTTGTATTATTACTGGATTTAAATTTGGTGAAATGACGCATCAAGTTCATGCATCGACACCAAATTTTCTCGATATCGTTTCCACAAAAATGGAATAATTAAACCTACGTTAGATGATTTAAGAGAAGTTTTTGATAATAGTTTACACATGTTAGATGATGTAACCGTTATAAAAGTTTGTTTATTATTACTTGTTCAACAAGGTTTTATGGGATTAGAAAAAAAAAAATTTAAACAGTCAACTTCTAGACTTAGTTAATGATTTAGGAGCATGAAATGATTTTTCTTGGGGTACATATCTTTGGAACCATACTTACCCTCATATCCATAACGTTCTTCATAAAAATGAAAGAGAAAAATAAAAGAAAAAACTAAGATACATTATTAAAGGATTTGTTTGGGCATTTAAGGTAAGTTTTAAATTTTATAATTATAATTGTATTGATTATTTTTTATAATATATTTAAATATTATATTTGTTATTAGATTTGGATTTATGAAGTGTTTCCGATAATGAATAATTTTGGAAAACGACGTGGGTACGTGCCAAGGGCTATTTATTGGCCTCGTATGAGTTTAATAACGTGGGAACAAGCATTATCGATTTTAAACAACTCAAAAGAGATAAGTTACTGTTTTTAATAAATTACAGATATATTATTTTTTTAATTTAATAATAATTCTTGAAAATTTTCCGGGGTCCGTATTTACCGTCGAATATTATTTCAACACCGTTTGATCAGTTGTTGCCTCATACCGATTGAGCTGTCTGTATTGGGAAAAACTTCCACCTGAACAGACAGAAATAATATTTGAACATCCTGACCCTGCCGGAAATAACGTGCCCCACGTAATGATTGTTTTGGAACGTAAAATTCAAATTTTTATTCAGAGCCGCCACAAAAACAGAATAATAGTCACTGTTGTGACCCGAAAAACATAAAGGAAATTGTTCACAGATTACTAGTACTTATTCATCATATCAATTATTATTACGTTTAATATATATATTATATACGAAATATGTTGATTAAATGTTTTTTAAAGGATAATTATTTTAAAAAAGACAATCATGGAACGCATACTTCGGAGAAAGCATTTGAAGAAAATTTAGAAGATGTAACTATAAAATAAGATTATGAATTTATTAAGAATTGACATATATATTCGTGATATTTAAAACAACTAATATAATTTTTTTATTTTAGTTTGATACTAGTCAATTTGTAAATTCTTCGTCTCAAATGTTTGGATCTCCTTTTTTACCGGTCCTAATGTGGAGAAGGTATTATCAATTATATTATTTTTAATATTTTATATTATTTGATAATTTATATTAAATAACACACACGTAATTATTTTCTTGATTTAGATTATAATCTCTCATGTTTCTGGGACGCATACTATAGAAAATGTATTATTTAATTTTTTAGTCGTATTTTCTTCAATATTACTTAATTTATTACTTGTTCTTGTTATTTAATATTTATATTTTTTACTAATAGATGGTTCCGATTACGCTAAGGAAAGAGAAACGTAAAATTAAATTATCGGCAGCCGTTAGTTCACCTTTTTTGTTTTAAAAAAGAAATAAAATAAAAATATCGATCAAAGTAATGTTTTAGGATTATTGACTAGTGGTGATCATTTCACTACTTCTCTTACTGGGGATATTGATCACCTATCATCATTTTTGAGTGATTTACTTCAAATTGGAGACACAAATGGTTTGTGATAACCGAGTTTTCAGGTCAATACCACTTCCGTTAGATAATCCTTCTCGATAATTTATAATTGATCAACTTGAGGCTTTGAAGGACGAGAACCTGAAAGCCGAATCCCTGCGAGGCATGGAGAAGCAACTGGAAGCCAAACCTGACGGAATCGGTTACTTCATGGACCGAATATGGGTTCCTTTGTATGGAGACCTACGAGAGCTGGTAATAGATGAAGCTCACAAGTCACGATATTCTATTCATCTGGGTTCAGACAAGATGTATCACGATCTGAAGGTTCTTTACTGGTGGCCAAACATGAAAGCTAATATTGCCACCTATGTAAGCAGATGCTTAACATGTTCTAAGGTTAAGGTGGAGTATCAAAGACCATCTGGTTTACTTCAACAACCAGAAATTCCAGTATGGAAGTGGGAGCAGATATCAATAGATTTCATCACGAAACTACCCCGAACTCCCAGCGGATGCTATTTGGGTGATTGTAGATCGTTTGATAAAATCCTCACACTTCTTGCCAATTAGAGAGGCTGATAGAATGGAGAAGTTAACACGTATTTACCTAAGAGAAATAGTCTCTCGACACGGTGTGTCAATTTCCATTATCTCTGATCGTGACGCTCGATTTACTTCTTATTTCTGGTAATCCTTACAACGAGCATTGGGAACACGACTCGATATGAGCACTACATATCATCCCCAAACTGATGGCCGGAGTGAGCGTACGATCCAGACTTTGGAAGACATGTTACGCGCGTGCGTGATTGATTTCGTCAGCAGTTAGGAACTCGCTTACCGTTAGTTGAGTTTTCTTACAACAATAGCTATCACACATCGGTCAAAGTTGCTCCGTTTGAGGCAATGTATGGGCGTAAGTGTCGGTCACCTATTTGTTGGGCAGAAGTTGGAGAAAGCTAACTTACAGGTCCTGAACTTGTGCATGAGACGACTGAGAAGATCGTGCAAATTTGTAACCGCGTGGCAGCAGCACGTGACCGATAGAAGTGTTACGCTGATAAGCGTCATAGACCATTGGAATTTCAAATTGGCGACAATGTATTTTTGAAAGTGTCACCTTGGAAGGGTGTGATTCGTTTCGGGAAACGTGGAAAACTAAACCCTAGATACGTGGGACCTTTCGAGATTGTCAAAAAGGTTGGCCCGTAGCCTATCAGTTGAACCTACCCGAAGAGCTTAGTGGAGTACACAATGTGTTCCATGTTTCAAACCTGAGAAAATGCCTGAGAGATGAGACTCTTGTTGTTCCGTTAGAAGAGATACATGTGGATGAGAAACTACATCTCATTGAGGAACCGATGGAGGTTATGGACCGAGAGGTCAAGACTCTCAAGCACAGTCATATTCCTATCGTCAAGGTCCGTTGGAACTCAAAGCGTGGACCAGAGTTTACCTGGGAACACGAGGATCAAATGAAGAAGAAGTATCCACAACCGTTCAACGATCAGGCATCTACTTATTAAGGTATCATTCTTAAGACATATTTTATTTCAATTTCGAGACGAAATTCCCTTCAACAAGGGGATGATGTCACAACTCTCGCGAAACCCAAATAATTCTTCCTTATTGTTTTGTTCTAGATTCGCTGTAACTCTATTCAATATGCGTTACAGATCGCTGAGTCTTGTGTTCTCTGTTGAACCTCGTAAACTAATGTTCTAATTTTCGGGATGAAAATTCCTCTAACGAGGGAATGATATGATAACCGAGTTTTCAGGTCAATACTACTTCCGTTAGATAACCCTTCTTGGTAATTTATAATTGATCATTTCACTATTATTAATGAAGATTATTACTATTAAAACTATTAGTGATAACTAACCCTAAACTAACTAAATTAAATTAACTCAATTAAGTTATTATTCTATTATCTAATTAAACTAAACTAACTAAATTAAATTAAATGAGATAACATATGTATACATGTAAATAGTGTGTATATATATATTAATGTTGAAACCAAAATCCACTTCCCAAACTTTCTCCTTGCAATCCGGTACCCCATAACCGACATCCTTCTCCCCCTATACATCAATCAACTCCACCAAGGCACCAACACAACCCAGATTCCAACCGTGAACCCTCCCCATCGATTCCATTGCTGCCATCAACCCTAGAGCAACCCCCTCTCGCCCGCACTCTATTCCGGCCGCAAAGACTTCCTCGGCAGTCCCGCGTTCACGCGACAAATCCCCCCGGCAAGATCTCTCTCAACCGCTAGTTTCCAACGACGCCCCGTTCTTAGATCGTAGCCTCTCGTCTACCGTACGGTATGTTCTCTTTGTTAAACACGAACGTTCGTTACGACTCGGTTCCGGTATTGACTAACGTGTGCGGTTTGGTTGAAGCCGTGAGCGCGTGTGTGCATTGTTCATGATCGAGGGTTGTATTAGGAAAGCTTTTGTCTATTACGTTTGTGTTATGGAGCATGTTATTATGCGCATGTGTGTGTGGTATGTGGTTGTGTGCTCTCGGTTGTAAGTATATATGTGCAAATGGTTGTGCCCGTGAGTGTATTTAATACGAATATATATATATATATATATATATATATATATATATATATATATATATATATATATATATATATATATATATATATGTATAGATGGCTGTGTGACTAGTATGTGCATTTGAGAAGTGATTCCCGTGGATATGGATGAATATATGGTTGTATATATATATATATATATATATATATATGGTTTCATATGTGGGTTTTGCAGAGTGTGTGTTGAGTTGGTGATGGCAATGTGTGTATTGGTGTGGGTGTACTTTAATGTGCATGATGTGCTTGTATGTATGTGGTGATATATATATATATATATATATATATATATGTATATATATGTGTACGGAAGTATAGGAATTCAATATAAAGTTTCTTGGTGATTGGATTCTAGATCTCAATAAATAATTGTGTGTGGGTGCTGCTATAATGAATGTGTGGTCGTTCACATTGACATCTTGTTTAAATATATATTTTATATATAAGTATGGTGTGCAATGCATGTGTGTATGCAAATTGCAGAAGGTGGTGTATGATATTATATATATATTGTGAATCCAAGAATCTCAATTCAGGAATTATCAGTATTAAAATAATTACAATTTAATGAGCGCGGAATAATCATTAATTGCTGTTTAATTGTATTAATTGATAATCGAAGAACACGAACACAAAGTCACAGTAAATACGAACACAATAATTGATTCAAATGTATTTCATTAATATTGACTAATGATCACAAAAGAATAATTATAAAAACTATGAACAATGATTTCTTCAATCGAATTAATGTTGTTGTTGATGTGACGGCGGCTAGGGTTGCACAATGATATGATGGTTGGCAGCCGTAATATTGCTTAATTGTTTTCCTCCAATTGTGAAACCTAGGACTCATATTTATAGACAATTATGAGTCTGTTAAGGAAACACCGGATCTCTTGGGATTTGTTATTGACTTGTTGACTTGTTTACTGGTTGAGATTGTACAAGTGTTCTGGTCTTCCATAGGAACCTTGTCTTCCGTAGGAACTTCTGTTCTTTCGTAGGAACCTTGTCTTCCGTAGGAATCTTCACTTCAAGTAATACTTGGGTGATGTTGTTCATCTGTAGACACAAAGGATGTCTTGTAAGAAACATATCTACGGATTAGCATTATTGTTCATCCGTAGATGTTTCTTACACTTGGCTGATTTCAGAAATCCTACCAAGTATATTGTTTTAGCCTGTCATCATGTACATCACATAGCATATATGGGTTAACCTATACATTCAATGCATACATAATGATAATCAGTTACATATATTTATTACAAGAATTGATTAAAGTTCTAAGCCTATACAAAATGATCTAGACCTATTCTTTCTAGATCTAACAATACTCCCCCTTAGGCTTAGATCCTTGTAATCAATCCTTCAAAACTGCAAGCTCCTTGACTCTAGAAATGATTTTGTTGTAGAAGTAAGACACAACAGACTTCTGATCATCATACTTGTACTTGATCTTCATCTTACTGAGCTTCTTCAGAGTCTCATAGCTTAGTCCCAGAACATCCTCCTTTGTAGTGAGTGTTTCTAATACTTTGTCATTGTTTACCACTTCTAGCTCATCTTGTTCAGAGATTCGGAGTTCTGTTACTTTATCAAAAGTTGTTCCCTTCAGCAATCCAGCATTGTGTCTTCTTCTTTTGTAACACCCGGAAGTCTGACTTTTTGGTAGGCTATGCGACTGAGCCTCAGTCGCCTGTGATTTATGCGACTGGAGGTCAACCGCATGGCTATTCGGCCGATTGAAGCTCAACCGCACGATTGGAGTTCAACCGCCCGAATGGAGTATGAGCCGCATGGAACATGTGCGATTGGGGTCCAATCGCATAGTGTTCATGCGACTGAAGGTCCAGTCGCCCCTGGACCAGATGCGACTGAGAAGTGGGTATAAAAAGGGAGCAGCTCCACTCTCCTCCCATTTTCAGTCGGGAAGAGAGCAGAAAGAGACCGAGAAGAGAAAGAAAGAGGGGAAAGTGCTGCCCGATTGTCGAGAAGCAAGCTAATTCGAAGCTCATCAACTCCTACTGACAATGTGAGTTCTAGGACCCCTCATTTACATGTTTCTAACGATTTTGGGGCTGGAAACACATTAAAACCCTAGTTTTGAAATAGTGAAAGTTTGACCCATTTGGGTAAATCTTGAGTAATGTGTTTATGGTATGAATTAGGACTAGCATATGCTTGTATGAGGTCCTAGTAGGAATCCCTAAGGCTTGGGAGGGTTGAATTGGGCTGAAAATGGGTTTATGTTGACTGTGGGGACGGGGGTTTCGCGACTGCTGTTCATGAAGAACTCCAGTCGCTGCCCAGTTAGGGTTATGCGACTGAAGGGCCATTCGGCCGAATGAGTGAAAGTTGATGTCCAATCGCCCGACTGAGGCTCAGGCGCCCGATTGAGTCTCAATCGCACGATAGGTAATGCGACAGAGGGTTTCGGTCGCATAAGCTCAATCGCAGAGTAGTTCAGTCGCACGGTTAAGAGTTAGTCGCATATAACCCAGTCGCATAGTGTCTAGTCGTACGGAAGGAAGTTCAATCGCACGTTTGAGTACCCATTCGCATGAGTAGCCCAATCGCATGACCCAGTCGCATGGAGGACATGCGACTGGTGGTAGTTCAGTCGCCCGGACAGGGCTGATGTGAGTGAATGTAGAAGTGTATGTATGATGTATGTATGTTAGTATGATGTTGCCATGATAGATGGTGAATACTGATGATATGTAAGTATGTATGTTCCTTATGTATATGTGTCTTATCTTTAATAACTTTACGTGAATGAATGAACGAAAGAAACGAATGTATTAAAAACGTAAAGTGAAAGATAATGAAAGAAGGAACATGATGAATGAATGCATGCATTAATGAAAGAAAGTAAGAAAGGCTTGCAAGCAAATGAAGGAGGTGCACACCCCTGGCAGGTGTTAGCTCAACGGTGTACGGGTTAGCTACCCCGAAGGATGTACATCGGGTCAATCATTGAGATTGATAATGAGGTGAGCAACTTCGTGTTGCAAGAGACTCGGTTAGCAGGCAATCATAAGATTGTCACTGAGGTGAGCAGTCGCGCACTGCAACAGACTCGGCTAACGTATGTTAGTAGTGAAGTGAAAGATAAGTGGTGCATGTATCTACCCAGGTGACTGGATCAGCTTTGTGCACAACGTTCGTGGCTAACCACCACAGGTCCAGCACCAGTAGTATGTATGATGAAAGTGGGGTATTGTATATGTCACCGAATGTAATGAACGTTCGAACGAAAGTAATGAAAGTATGAATGAATGTAATGAATGTTCGAACGTAAGTAATGAATGTATGAATGAAAGTAAAGTACGTACGAAAGTATGTAAAGTATGTATGTATGAAAGTAAATGAGAATGATGAAGTGTACACGAATGAAAGTAAGTAATGAATGATGAGATAATAATAATATTATCTACGTGTACGTATGATGTGTGAACACATGTATGAAAGAGCAGTTAATGAGAATGAAAGTATGTTTTATTATAAAACTAGAACTCACTCAGCAACGCTGACTTTTATGTGTTTTCCAGTTCGCAGGTAGTGTTGCTGAGGATGGCACGAGGCGACTACTCAGCTCTTTTGGGATGGCATTCTCCAGTTGATAATGCTGCAACGTCATGGGTTGTGGGTCCATAATATTCGCAACACATCACGTTGCATGTCATTATGAGATTTCTTGAGGATCTGAATAAACGAGATTACTCAAGAAATCTCCTTTAGATTTTGATAAGTTCGCCACGCATTGGAAGCGTGCGCGTAGCACATGCAACGAAATATGTTGCATGAGAGTGTCAAGAGTATTCCGTCAGGGTTCCGATGTACGGAATTACCTAAGGAATATTCTTTAGTATAAAAATATAATTTTTTATGTTTTTGAACTTAATATCTCCTCTAGAGGTCGCTGTATGATCCTATGAGGAGAGACAAAGTAGAGAAAGCTGCATTTTGTAATCGAGTCAATGATGTAATGACTTTTATGAATGAATGAGAATGTATATAATTTATCATTTCCGCTGCGTTGATTTATGATTATATACATTATGTACGTTATATGTGCGATGAAGAACCAACAGTAAGGTGCCCGGTGAGCGGGGCCTTACAAGTTGGTATCAGAGCAAAAGTTTAAGTAAAATGGGTAAATTTTCATAATAAACCTAAACTTAAACTGAGAATGGGACAGGGAGAATGAGAATGCCATCTGAGTAGTCGCGTGCCATCAGGTATTTCTTTAAAGATTAACTGGTTATTATGTGCGCATGTGATGTGAGTTATGTGTACTGTTAGACTGAGATACTAATGTAGTCAGGATAGGTGATGCTCGGGGTACGAAGAGTAGAGTAAGTGGCTATCACAACTGGCCACTGTAATTAGGGACTTACTGTACTTAACATAAACTGAGCTATTCCCTTGAATGACCGTGTTGGTGTTTTAATCTTTCAGTGTGATTGAAGATGGTCGGTGATAGATCATCTGATGCTTCCCGTGATGGTGAACGTGGTGATGAGCCGCGTATCACGCGAGGAAAACTTAGGAAAGAGAAAGTAGTTCGTGAGGAGAACGAGATTCCTCATCAGGAGGAGCTAGATGAAAGCGCCAAGTTGAGAGCCTCGGTAAAAGAGGCAGGGCCAATCACACGACTGAACCAGGTGATGGAGTCAATCGCACGATTGAGTCATAAGACTGACTCAGTCGCACGACTGGACCATGCGAATGGGCCAATCACACGACTGAACCAGGTGATTGAGTCAATCGCACGATTGAGTCATAAGACTGACTCAGTCGTACGAATGAATCAATCGTATGACTCAGTCGCACGACTGAGCCAGTCGCTTGGCTCAGTCGTACGATTGAAAGCTGTAACCTATAAATACCACTTAATTCATGGAAAAACTAGAGACTTTGATAATTCACAACCCTAGCCGTCCCAGTTCGCACAGAGCATCCCTTCCAAGTTCATAGAACGTTTCAGATCATTCCTACTTCATTCTTAACGTATTCTAATCGTTAGGCTTGATCCGGATAATGTTCTCCCTGATTGGATCGCCAATCAAATAGAATTCCGCGCTATTTGATTCGGTTTCACGTAGAATCAGTTAGTACTCCGAGCGTACACGGTCCTAACAAGTGGTATCAGAGCTTTGGCTCTTGATTCTTCGTGGATTCAATCTTGTTTTTGAAAAAGTCAACGTTTTAAGCGAAAAGATCCGTTCTTTCTGCTCAAAATCCAGTTTTTACGTGTGCATGCTTTGAAAATTGAGTCTTTTTCGAGTTGCAGCCGTCTAGGGTACTAAAATCGTGTTTTAGGTCGAATTGTGTGAAAAAGGTTGAAAAATTTAGAAGTCAGCAGTCTCAGTCGCACGATTGACTCAATCGCAAGACTGAACTCCAATCGTCCAGTTCAATCGCACGATTGGACCAATCGCTCGTTCAATCGCACGATTGTCCCAGTCGTTCTGGTCATTCGCACAACTGCCCTAATCGCCTGCCCATTCATCCGACTCAGCTCAATCGCACATTGGTTGTCTCAGTCGGCCTTCAGTCGCCTCTCTCAGTCGCATACACAGTTTGTTTTTCAAGTTTAAGTCTACTTCATTATGGACTCAGAGAAGTTTGCATTATCAGCAGGGAAGGACTCCAGGATCCAGAACCTTTTACTGTTGGAGAATGAGATCGGGAACCATAATAAATCACCTAAGCTATTGTCTCTTGATGAATTTCCTCAATGGAAGCAAAGGTTTGAGATTCATCTTAATGGAGTGGATACCAATCTCTGGAATGCTATTGAAACTGGCTACACAATGCCAGTTGGTGCTGATGGAATACCCCTTACGTTGAGTGGATTAAGTGATGCACAAAAGCTTGCTTATAATGCAGAGAAGAAAGCCTATGCTATGTTGACTCAGTCAATTCCTAAAGACATCTTTCATCAATATTCAGAACATAAGCAGAGCAAAAAGTTATGGGAGGCTCTTAAGAAGAGATATGAAGGTAATTCAACACTAAAGTCACTGAAGGCTAAAGCGTTGAAGAAAGAATTTGATAATTTCTCTTCTATTGGGAATGAAAGCTTTGATGATATCATAGATCGCTTCTACCATTTGATAAGTGAACTTCACACTCATGGTGTTACAACGTCTAAGGAAGAAAAAGTGGCAAGCTTGGCTGATGGGCTACCAGAGAAGTAAGATTCATTCATTTCCACTCTAAGATATAACTCAGTGCTGGAGACTTTGGATATCAATGATCTCATACTGAAACTGAGAGTAGAAGAGGTGAGACACAAGTACAAGACAAAGAAAGGAGCATACACTCAGGATCCATCTCTCTACAACGTTACTCCTACTCCAACTGCAAAATCTACGAGTGCCCCTCTGTAAACTGCATTTGTATCTAATGCATCATCTGCAACTGGTCAAAGCTCATCGTCTGGTGGTGAGTCACATGTTTCATCAGGGGTTCAACAAAGTCCTACAGTTGCTCAATCGACGAAGTTAGTGACAGAAAATCTGGGCAAAGTAAATGTGGAAGTGGCTAAGGAACACATGGACCTACTTGCTGCTGTGGTTCATTCTTATGATGGTTTGGTTGCAGGAAAGATTGGGAACTGCCACTTGGCTGATGAAGACTATGAGCAGGTGGATGAAAATGAACCGGAAAGAATGGACATAATGTGGGCTCTAGCAAGTGCCGTGCGACGAGCAAAGAAGTTTGTGAAGAAGACGGGACAGAATCTGGTGGCTACCAAAGATACTACTTTTGGATTCGACAAGTCTAAAGTCACCTGTTTCAACTGTGGTGAAAAAGGCCACTTCAAGCGGGAATGTGTAAAACCGAAGAAGACTGGCAATGGGAACCCGTTCTCGTCCTTCAACAAACAGGATAAAGAGAAAAAGACAGCTTCAACTAGCAGTGATTCAAAGGCAATGGTTGCTCAAGGTGATGAAGGACAGGACTGGTCCTTCCAATTCTTAACTGATGGTGAAGCCAACATTGCATCTGTTGAAGATCTGAATGAAGACTCAGCGAGTGAGGGGGAGAACTCAGTTGAGCTTGACACTGCTGATGTGGATAAGACCTTAGCTGCTGTTAATCAACTTGTTGAAAATGAACTGAATGCTAAATCTGAAGCACAACCTGAACATCAAAACGCTTTCATGGCTGGAACGTCTACATCTGCACAGGTAGAATCAAAGGATGATCTGTTTATTAAACATGCTTGTGTTGAATGTGATAAATTTAGGGAAAGCATTGATATGAAATTTGCTAGGTTATTAGATCATAATGATAACTTAGTAAATGACTTAAAATTATGCACCGAGGCAAACAGAGTGCTAAAACAAAACGAGAGCAGCTATAAGGAGAAAATTGAAGCGTTAAGGAAACAACTAAAAGAAACTGAGGTTGTCGCGTTTAACCAAGAAAATGACATAAACTTCTGTTTAAAGACAATTGAGGAAACTAAAAAGGACAGAGCTGTTTTGCAAGTTGAAAATGAGTCTTTAAAGCAAAAACTTCACAGTCTAGCTAGTTCTTCTCATATTTTGAAAAACTTGGTTAAGGAACATAATAACGGGGAAGGGTTGGGTTATAAGGTTATGCCTCCACCACATGAGATCCTTTTGAACACCAAACAACGTCCTATTAATAATAATCCAATAAAGGACCATGTGGTGACTACTCCTCTTATCAGCGATCCGGACACAGTAGTTAAACCTGCTCCTCCGGCTGCTGATCAGACAACATCAACATCAGGCACAACTGGTAAAACCATCACTGAAAACCGGGTGGAAGAGAATGTTCAAGCATCTCTTGGGTTGGGTCCAAAATCTTCTACCACACAACCTAAGATTTCCAAAACCACTCAAGCTAAACCGGTTAAGCAATATTATAATCATCTTCAAAGACAAAACCCCCCATAACGTTAAACAAGTAAAATTTGTCAAGGAAGGTGAAAATCAAAGAAGTGAGACCAAAAAGTCAGTACCTGAATTCTACTCACCGCCCCACAAGAGATCTCCTAGTCCTGTTAAAAGGAGATCATGCTATACTTGTGGACAACACTGTCACATCTCTTCAAACTGTCCACGCTATCAGACACCCAAAATTAAAATTGAACTAGACAATGAAGTTAAACTGGTTTCAAAACAGAGATCAAATACTCCGGTTAGGTCTAAAACACCTGTTAGGTCAAAAACACCTTCTAGGTCTTTTACCTCTCCTCAACGCCACAGACAGCACAGATAAGCCACTGGCAAGTCTGTGATGCCTGAGGTGAAACCTGTCTTTGAAACTAAACCTAAAGTTCAAACTGTAAATCAATCATCAGTTTACCATAAACAATCCTTTCACAAGGATGGTTTGTGGAAAGGCAAAACACCAGAAGTGTCTGAAAGCATGGATAAGTGAAGATTGAGGTCCCACCTACTGATAAAGGACAGTGGGTCGAGTTCGTGATGTGTGATGCCTTTGGGGAACCCAAGCCAGTCAAGGCTTGGGTCCCCCTCCTTAACTGATTATTTTCTATTATGTGCAGGTTGTCCGCTATAGTGCTTCTACCAACACATGGATTGTAGATAGCGGTGCATCCAGGCACATGACAGGAAATCAGTCTCTCCTTTACAATGTCAAACAAATTAAAGGGGGACACGTTTCTTTTGCTGGAAACAAAGGAGGATACATTACCGCACAAGGAGAAGTACGTAATGCAAAGGTAAAGTTTGATAAAGTTAATATTGTTCAGTAATTGGAAAACAATCTGCTTTCAATGTCTCAGATATGTGACAAGGGCTTCAAAGTTATGTTTGACAATCGGAAGTGTTACATTCTGAAGAAAGAGATGGAAATTCCAAAGGAGCAGGTATTAATGTCAGCATCTAGGTATAATGACCTGTATGTTCTAGATATGTCTAATGCTTCTACTAGTATGTCTATTGTTCAATTCTTTTTGTCTAAAGCTACAGAGAAGGATTCCATCTCATGACACAGGAGAATGGGACACATTAATCACAGGAAGATGAATCATTTGATTCATAACAACTTAGTTGATGGAGTTCCTGCTAAGAACTTCAAACTTCCTGATTTTTGTGTCTCATGCAAGAAGGGAAAGCAGACCAGGAAATCTCATAAGACCAAGCACGTCAATTCTATCGAGATACCCCTGGAGCTATTGCATATGGATCTATTCGGTCCCGTCAGCACGAAGAGTATCGCCGGAGACTGGTACTGCTTTGTAGTCACAGATGACTACTCACGGTTCTCCTGGGTGATGTTTCTGAAAGCAAAGTCAGAAACCTTTGAGTCATTCAAGGTGCTAGCGATACAACACCTGCGAGTGGTTCATCGAGATCTTCACCAGCTGATCAGGTCGAGAGTGATGACTCATCAGATGATGAAGAAGCAGCTGAGACAGGCATTGAGCATAATGTTAAGCAAAAGGAAAGCTCATTAGCTGCTGAACATGCATCAAGAAATACGGATACTGAACCTCCTATCATAAATCTGGATACTAAAGTTGTCATCCCTACGACACCTGTGACTAGGATCAGTACTAATCATCCGCAGGAGGCTATCATTGGAGATTTACATTCCGGCGTGCAGACGAGAAATCAGTTGTATTCTGCTGATTACGCTGCAATTATGGAAAAGGACTACGTGAATGATGGAGCATTCAAATGCTTTGTATCTCAAGTTGAACCCAAACACGTATGAGATGCCATGAAGGATGAGGCCTGGGTCAATGCTATGCAAGAGGAGCTGCTACAGTTCAAGAAGCTTGGAGTGTGGACACTTGTTGACCGGCTTAGAGGAGTGAAAGTGATAGGCACCAAATGGGTGCTACGCTGCAAGAAGGATGACCAAGGTGTTGTTATCAGAAACAAGGCACGATTGGTTGTTCAAGGCTTCAGACAAGTCGAAGGAGTCGACTATAATGAAGTCTTTGCACCAGTAGCTAGAATGGAAGCAATCCGTATCTTTCTAGCCTACGTATCTTACATAAAGATCAAAGTCTATCAACTAGATGTAAAGAGTGCGTTCCTTCACGGGGAAATCCGTGAAGAGGTCTACGTCAGTCAAGCTGAGGGATTCGAAGATCCTTATCATCGGGACAGAGTCTACAAGTTGGACAAGGCTTTGTATGGGCTACATCAGGCTCCCCGAGCTTGGTATGAAAAGCTCTCCACCCACCTGCTGAAACATAGGTTTCGCAGGGGTGTGATTGACTGCACACTATTTATCTAGGAAAGAGATGGAGATTTACTGATGGTGCAAATTTATGTTGATGACATCATCTTCAGTTCGTGAAACGAAGATCTGTGTAAAGAATTCGAATCTGTGATGAAGGCAGAATTTGAAATGAGCGCCATGGGAGAAATGAAGTTCTTCCTAGGATTACAGGTGGATCAAACACCTACCGGTATTTTTCTGCATCAGACAAAGTATGTCGGAGACATTCTGAGTCAATTTGATATGGAAAATGTCACTGCTGCCGGTACCCCACTCGCCATAAATCATGATGTGGCTCTTGATGAGAATGGGGATTTGGTGGATGCCACTATGTATCGTGGGATGATCGGATCTCTCATGTATCTCACTGCCTCGCGTCCAGATATCATGTATGCCACATGTCTATGCTCCAGATATCAAACAAAACTGAAAGTAAATCATCTGATTGGGATGAAAAGGATCTTTCATTATCTGAAGGGTACACCAACACTGGGGTTGTGGTATCCTCATGATGATGACTTCGAGCTAACGGCGTATAGTGATTCAGACTATGACGGCTGCAAGATGAACTTCAAGTCTACATCAGCAGGGTGTCAGTTTTTTGGAAAGCGATTAGTCACGTGGCAATGCAAGAAGCAGATCTCGGTTGCCTTATCAACCTGTGAAGCTGAATATGTTGTTGCTGCAAGCTGCTGTTCTCAGATTATCTAGATCCAACAGCAAATGCGGGACTACGGTTTGCAATTCTCTAACACCCCTATCTATGTTGATAACTCTGCTGCCATAGCTGTAACTAAAACTCCGGTACGACACCCTAAAACGAAACACATCGGCATAAAGTATCACTTCATACGCGAGCGCTATGAAAAACAATTAATCGATGTGGTTAAGATAAACACGGATTTTCAACGCCCTGACCTCTACACTAAACCGTTTGATAAACCCAGATTTTTCTATCTGTTAGAGGTAAATGGCGTGAAAAAGAAAAGTGACATTATCTCGGAAGAAACAGATGCTTAGTCCGACACTAGTTCAGTTTTTTTATTTTTTACATTTTTAATTTCCTTGTCTTATAAAAATCCAAAAACACAAAAAGATTTTCTGTTTTAGAATTTTAGGGGGAGATTAGGTTATGTTCAGTATTTATTTACTTATTTAAAAAAAGGGGGAAGGGCAGATAAGCTAAAAGGCAAAAACAACAAAGATAAGACTGTGATTCTACACAATGGAAGGTGATAGTACACAGGCATCTAGTTACTTGGAACACCAAAAAGATTTTAAATTTTTGCAATTTTAGTTTAAATTAAATCACAGAAAATTGTTAGTCAGAGAATTCTAAGTCTAACAAATTGGGAAAATGATAGTACGCTTGGGTGTTACTGTAATTACACGGAGAGAGTCGATCTAGGGAGGTGCTAGTTCACTATACGATGTGTCGGTAGATTCAACACGATAGACCAGTAGACACCATTGGTGAACACAATTTAAACTAATTTGTTCAATTGACTGTGGGTTCCCATCTTATCACTGGTTAACACAATCAATTATTTCCACTAAGGAGTGACGAGCAAATAAACGCCACTAAAAGTGTGCGGATGACCACAAAAAGAGCAAAGCACGAAAAAAGAAAATAAGCGCAATCAAGCTGATAACCTATGTTGTTGGTGCGTTATGTGCAAAAGAAAATAAGAAATGCTCTAACAAGGAGATAGGTTGTGTGCCTCTCTGCTGTGCGATGCCACTGACCTGAGGATAAGCATAACCTAGATATTCTAGAAATCATTGTTTTTTGCTGCCTCTCTGCTGTGCGATGGCACTGACCTGAGGCTTGGCTTCTCTTTGAAAGTTCTAAGAATATTCTCTTCTTGTCAAAATACCCGTAGACCGCTCGAAAGTCCTCTAAGGAATGTTGATTACCATATAATCTTGGGATTTACAAATGTTGGTTGAAATAAGGTAACCTAATACATCACCAATACATGTCAAAAGTCTGTGTATGAATTTAAGTGGACAAGCATACTGACAATCGTCATGGATGCACCGCCTGATGTTGATAATCAACATGTGTTACGTATTAGATCAAACATGATTCCCAGTTAGAATTTAGAAGTCTCAGATGAATAAGATACTGTGATATGTAAATATGCTAGTTTCCATTTCAATAAATGTATAAAAAGTTCCAAGTAATTGAGTTTATGCCTTTCTGATTCCATAAGAATCTGTCTTGGAAATGATGTTAATGCTAATAGGCTGATCTGCCCAACCCTAATAAAATCACAAAAAACATGTTTATTTTGCTACTTAGTTTAGTCTTTAATTTATTTGTAAAGTGTGTCAGCGTCGGACTGTGCTATGTTACTTATTGCAGTTAATGTCACAAAATGAGCTTAAAGTTAATCTAAAATAAATTGTTTCTGAAAAGATAAAAGGATCATGTCTGAGATGATCAGGTGGATAAATGGATCATCTCTGAGATGATCAGGTGGATAAATGGATCATGTCTGAGATGATCAGGTGGATAAATGGATCATGTCTGAGATGATCAGGTGGATAAATGGATCACATCTGAGGTGATCAAATGGTGTTTTAATCTTAAAATGGTCATATCTGAGATGATCAAATTGATCAAAAAAAAGGTTTTATCTATTGAAATAAGGGTATAAGTGTTCATGGGTCAAAAAGGAAAACTTCACAAGTATAACCCATTCGCACGACTGGACCATGAGAATGGACCAGTCGTACGAATGGACCATGCGAATGAATCCATTGGCACGACTGGACCATGAGTATGGACCAGTCGTACGAATGGACCATACGAATGAGCCCAATCGCACGATTGGAGGTGACCGACTATGATAGACGTCCGAATGAACCTCAATCGTACGATTGGAGGTGAACGATTGGGTGAATCGCACGACTGAGGCTCAGTCGCACGACTCACTCATGCGATTAGGCTCAGTCTCACGACTGGAGGTTGCCCTAGTATAAATACAAGGTGAATAGGCCTCAGTCGCTCCACTCACCCAAATCGCCCGTTATTCGTACGACATAACGAAACTCTGCCAAAATTTCATTTGATTCACTTAGACCATAGATTTGCTCCTTCTGACGGTTGTTGTTGATTATACAGGTAATATGCGTGATGGTTCATCAATAAAACCGATAAATGACTTCACAAATCACGAAAATTATGACCTAACAGTAACCGTGACTTATATGAACAAATAATCCACTAAAACCGATCTAAATGATAAAATTAAAGCTTATAAGTGCTTAGTCGGAGTAATGCGAATGTAATGAGCTATTCCTCAACGTTTAATATCACGAATCGCTCAAAAATCAAATTTGAATGGACAAACAGTCAGTCATGCGACTGGACACACTGATGAACTCCAATCGCACGACTGAGCAGGACGACTAGACTCAATCGCACGACTGAGATGGACGAATGATTCAATCGCACGAATGAACCATGCGTCTAAGCTCAATCGCACGACTGAGGTAAATGCGGGAGCAATCGCACGACTGAACAAAATGTTCAATTACATGAAACAAGTCTGTAATACTTTGACATGTATTAACATTTATTTACTTTGTGTCACAGATGGCGAGCAGATGGCCTATGAGCTCTAAGAACAACATTTGTGCTTATCTCGACCTGACTTCCCGCAACTCTGCGGAGTTTGTTGGGATCATCTTGTTCTTACAACGCTCGAGGATCTTTCGGGCGATCTCAGCACATTGCACACCCTACCGAACGATACAGCAGGCGTTTTGGGAAAATGCTGCTGTAGACCGGTCTACCGATCCACACACTATCAGGAGTTCGATTTTTAGGGAGGCCATCCAGATCACTGAAGAGGATATACGGACTGTTCTTGAGTTCGGGGATGATGCAGATTGCCCCACCAGATTACATCCCCTTACCGTCCGTGGCTGCTTCATGAGAGCCAAGTATTCTGGGGACATCAATACAAGTATGCTCAACAAGAGCAACTTGTGCCCCCAGTTTAAATACTTGGCACATGTACTTCTTAGATGCATCGCATCAAGGAAGGGCACCAGATGCAGAATGCATACGCTGCACTGGTGCTGAACCATCCTTTAAGCTTCTCCAGGATGTTCTTCACATACTTGGTGGAGAACATCGAGGCCAAGGGAAGGGGAGTTTCTGTATGTACCCAAGGTTCATTCATATGATTATCGATCAGAAACTCCCCAGCTGCCTAAGGAGAAAGATGATGCAGTAGTATTGGAGTTTATGGATGATACTACACTGGGGAGAATGAAGGTATACCGAGGGAAGCAGGTGAAGCCCCCGGTGAGGAGATTGTTTGGGCATTTGTCCCGTGAGGATTACGTGGCGCCAGCTAAGAAAAAGTGGCGTCACGATGACAGTGATTTGGACTCGGAGCCGATAGCAGTTTTGGTTGATGAGTCAGACGATGATGACGGTGATGGTGGAGATACTGGCCCACACAATCTAGGGCCACTACTACCGATGTGACATCTCCATCATCCACCCCAGGAGGAGCAGAGAGTGCTGGTTTCCATCAGGGATTTCTGCCTGATAAGGAAGAAGAGTCGGATGATGAGCCCCTGGTACGAACGGTAGGAAGCCGTATCGTAGCCACGGAGAAGGGTATAAGGGCGGTTGGCGGACGTCCTGGAGGGTCTGGGGAGACTGTCACTGACCCAACTTACATCCCAGACTCTCCCAGTAGCCGAGGGGGAGCCTCCGGGTCCAGGGGAACTCGGAGGAAATGGATGGCTCAGCCATATGGGCTGAAACCCAAGCGAAGAAGGTTTACCATATTCACCACCTCCACAGCCACCACCACAACCACCACCACTACCTTAACCAGCCCTATTACCACTCCACCACCAACTATCACTCCTCCACCCACTACCATTACACCACCAACCACCTCTATACCACCCCCAATCTTCACTACCTCCACTACACCACCAAACACCTCTATACCACCCCCAATCTTTACCACCACCACGAGCCACCAAGCTGGCCCATCCTCCTTCCCCACAGGTTCATCCCTCCCTCCTATTGGAGTGAAGGAACAGCTTGCAGCACTTAACAGAATAGTGCTGAAGCTGTTAGCTGCAGACGAGGAGAAGGCAGCTCGGCTATGTCAGCTTGAGGAGCAAAATGCTTCTCAAGCTCAGCATATTGCTCAGCAGGCTGAGCAGATCTCCCAACTCCAAGAGCAAAACGTCCTGTCTACTCAGAAGATTGAGGATCTGGAGTCAGCTAATAAGAAGATTTTGCTAAAGCTGAAGGGGTCGCAAGTTGAGCCACTGAAGATAGGGGAAGGAGAGGATGATAACGATGGTGATGATGATGAGGAAGATGATGAAGAGGATGAAAGTGAAGATGATGATGAGGAAGGTGCTGGCGAGGCTCGAGGCAAGGATGGTGATGATGACGAAGGGGATGCAGCTGCATCTGCCTCTGCTCCTGGTCAAGAGCAAAGAACCAAGAGGAAACAGGACCAGGGAGCATCATCGTCTGCCCCGCCTACCTCCCCATCTGCTAAAGATCCGACTATGATTCAGGGAAAAAGTACAGATTAGATGTTTTTATTATTCAACTTTTGTTCTTGAATCATCTTTCAATATTTATGTAACTTATGTAAATGTTTAATGATTAATGATTGGTTATCTTGATTACTTACTAATGATTGTTATTCTATATGTCTAAATCAAACAGATCCGAGATTTCAGCAAGATGAGCATGATGTTGCTCCCCTCCAACAGATCAAGTCTCAAATCATAATGATTCTTGATCTGCAGGGGATCGTTAGAAGGTCGGTGAGTTATACTCCTGAAGAAGGATAAATAATTCACGACCTAACCGACGAGCAACTTGCTGAGGTCTTTCGACTGAATCCAGACGAGATTGTAAAGGATGCTCCAACTTTTAATGATGCTGATGATGATGAGCTAAACGATGTTAAAGAAATAGAGATAGAAGACATCACTGATAAGCATTATCCAGAATACACTGACCGAGAGGGCAATGTGTTTCTAGATCTGGTTAACACCCTCGGCAGTGATATTCTGGAGAAAGTCAGTGAGAAGGAAAGGGGAGTTGAAGCTTCAACTAGTCAAGCCCAAGCCTCGGACGCTGATGTAGATATCCGAAAGGCTGAATGGGCGGCTTGCTTCGCTGAGGTCCGAGCCTAACACGCTACAGCAACTCAGAGTACCTGCACCAAGCTATACAAAGTCAAGAAGAACATGAAGGTGTCAGGGAAGATCCTTGCTTGGGCTCATTTTGATGACCTTGGAGTTTATGCAGTGAAAAGGGAGAAGGGAATCGAGTACTTCAGATTCCCTCATGATCTGAAGACTCTCCTCGGGTTTGAGCTCAACCAGCTGGCACGCCTGAAGTTACTATATGCTAATACGAAGAAAATGTCAGGCTGGTTTGAGGCTGCCCTGAAAAGGGAATACCGGATGAGATGGGTAAACTTCAGACCACAGCAGGCTACGAGGTACATCCGTAGGTCTGAAGTGAGTCCCATCACTGGTCTACCAAAGATAGTCCTGAAGTGGCGCCCTCCACGTACGATGTCCAGAATTCCATTGAGGGAGATGCCATAGAACTTTACCCCACATTTTAAGTGGTGGTACTATGATTGGCGCTCTGGAGAGGCACTCATTGTTTTGGATAGGGAAGGCACGGTGGACACAATAAGGGTGTTCGACCCCATGTGGCTTATCGACTTGTCAGCGTCAGATGTTTATACGCTATACAAGTGGCCATTATTTTGACACGCAGGATATAGTGCAAGCACTACAGTTTCAGCATATCATACGTCTATGCTTCGCACTCAATATCCATGCCGGGGTTTCGAAAGAAGAACAAGTGAAGAGATTTGAAGAGTTCAAGAAAGAAGTCAAAGTTTAGATAGATCTAGGTCCAAGGGGGAGTTTGTTGGTACACATGTCCCTAGGTCTAGTCTAGTGAGCTTCAATGTAATAGACTTTCATCTTGTAACACATATGTAATGTTAAATCTATGTAATGAAAACTCTTCTGTAAATGTTTATTGGTTTTGTAACGTTTATTGGTTGTTTAATGTTATATCTATGAATATTATTTATTGTTACACACTATATGAACATGTTATATAGGTTTATAGTTATTAGACATAATTCTGAATCATTAAAGGTTCAAGAATGTGTTTAACTAAGTATTCTGATTCAGTCGCACGACTGGACCATGCGAACGGGCCAATCGCACGACTGAACCAGGTGATTGAGTCAATCGCACGATTGAGTCATAAGACTGACTCAGTCGTACGAATTAATCAATCGTATGACTCAGTCACACGACTGAGCCAGTCGCTTGGCTCAGTCGTATGATTGAAAGCTGTAACCTATAAATACCACTTAATTCGTGGAAAAACTAGAGACTTCGATAATTCAACCCTAGCCGTCCCAGTTCGCACAGAGCGTCCCTTCCAAGTTCATAGAACGTTTCAGATCATTCCTACTTCATTCTTAACGTATTCTAATCGTTAGGCTTGATCCGGATAACGTTCTCCCTGATTGGATCGCCAATCAAATAGAATTCCATGCTATTTGATTTGGTTTCACGTAGAATCAGTTAGTACTCCGAGCGTACACGGTCCTAACACCTGCATTAAGTAGATATCCGGAATTAAATGACTCTGTTAATGCATCTATATCAAATAACCAAGATGAACATTTCATATTTGTTGTAAATATGGATTCATCAAAAGAGACATTAAGAGTTTCTTCAACAATGTTATGTTCTGGGATGTAAATCCTATATGATTTAGATGTGGATGAATATCCAACAAAGAAACCATCATAGGCTTTTTTAGAAAATTTTCCCAGTTGTTCTTTAGTGTTTAACAAAGATACATGACACCCAAAAGCTCTAAGATATCCTATAAAAGGTTTTCTTTTGAATAAGAGATCATAAGGAGTTTTATTATATTCTTTGACAATCAAAATCCTGTTTTGAACATTGCATGTTGTGTTTACAGCTTCTGCCCAGAATGTGATGGGCAATTGAGAGTCAGCTAGCATTGTTCTAGCTGCTTCAATGAGAGTTCTATTTCTTTTTTCAGCAACTCCATTTTGTTGTGGAGTTCTTGGGGCACTAAATTGTTTTTCAATGCCTTTGTTCCTGCAAAAAGAATCTAGTTCAGCATTCACAAATTCAGTCCCATTATGTTGGTCCATTTGATCGGTTTTCAGTGCAGAAGATGGTTTGAATCGTTCAATACCAAAGACAAACAAGAAACACAAAGATTTGAAGCACAAAAGAAGACCAAAATGTAATCAAATAAGTTTCAATAAGCAACAATACATAATGGAATGAAATAAGTTCAATATATTCAATAAACACCAGCTTACAGTACTCACTTGCAACAGAAATATTCGATTAGGGTTTTGCAAGGATAATCAACAATGAACAAAGTGAAATATATATATAGCAGTTATAGTTTCACAGACAGTTTCGCTAAGGGCGAAACTGTGCTGCTAAAACTGTAGTTTCGCCCGGCAGAAACTATTAGTTTCGCCATGAGAACTTGCAGATGTACAAAATAAACTAAACGACTTACAAAAGAAATCTAACATAAATCCTATTACATAGAAAGATAAACAAATATTAATCTAAGGTGAGTCCAACCTATTCTTGATTCTTCAATACTCCCCCTAGGTTGGACCTCACCGACTTCGCTCCTTTTGATATCTCTAATCAGCTCCAGCATCCCCTGCTCCTGCTCCTAATGTTCCTTCTTCAGCTCCTACAGCTTTATCTTGACGAGCTTCAGCACTTGATCCGCCTTGGTTGCCTCCTGCTTCATCAGCTCCTTCGGGACGAGCACTAGCTTGTGCAAACTATTTCGTCAAATCACGGATATCCATGTTTAAGTCATCTTCAGCTCTTACCTTCTCTGCCAGCTCTTTCACCTCAGCTCTCACTCCTCTAACCTTGTTTGCCACAATCATGAACAGGCTTGCTTCCTTTCTTTTCTCCTCTCCTGCTCCTGCTTTTATATGGTTCTCACATAGAACGAGAAGGTCTTCATCCGAAAATCCAAAAAGCTCCATCGGGTCGAAGATTTGATATTCAATACCACCCTTCACTTTAATCACAGCCTCCCCGTCTGATTGTCATAAAACCACTTCTCAAACCCTTGTAGACGAGAGGGGGGGGGGGGGATCTGCCAATCTCACTCTGTGAACCGTCTTTGGAGGCTTCACACTCAACACAATCTTCCTTTTTCCTGTAACCCAGTCTTTATCTTTCTTTGACCTCTTTCTCTCTGCTTCGTATACCCAAAAGCCTCAAAGTTATCATTCAATCCGTTCTTGATTTCTTTCTCCAGAAGCATGGCTCGTTCACTCAAATGAGCTTCAAGTAGAGGCAACGAGGCCAACCTTCTCAAGTCCCACCTAGGCAAGGTCTTGAATGCCTTCCTCTTGTGCAAATAAGTAATCCCACCCCCTCTCCTCTTTATCATGAACATCTTGAGGCTAGGGTTATACTTCCAACTCACTATTCTCTTATCCACCTCCTTCTTCTTCAATCCTTCTATATTTTGGAACAGAGGAGTCAGTTCTTCTGGTTCCTTTTCCTTCACAAACCAATCACTCTTCTCCATCTCTATAATATCATTCTCATCTTCACCCTTCTGAACCACATATGTTAGAGGCCTTTCATCCACCTTATAGAACTCAGGCTCTAAGTCATAGTCAACCAACTGCTCATCCTCTACCTCTTCATCCACCAGTCCTTTCTCAATGGGTTGCTCGGTAGTTTCAGCTTGTTTTCCCATTTGCTCTTCCCCAGTAAAATCGCCAAGATTGATCCCTAAATCAACAAATCCAGCCTCCATCACCTCTTCAACATGCTCAGCAGTCTCAACATAAAGTGTGATCCTTAAGTCAACAAATCCAACCTCCATCACCTCTTCAACATGCTCAGCAGTCTCAACGTGAGGTTACTCAGTCCTCTTCTTAGAACCACCTGCCTCTTCTGCAGCTGCACCAGATGTGCTCTCTCCTGCCCTGGATGAAGTACCCACATTCAGAAATGGGTACTTGGACGTATCAGTCAGATAATCTAACTCATGTTGAGTTAGCTGATTGGGTAGGCCAGCAGCAGCTTTCAAGTCATTCACCTCCTCCAATAATCTCTTTATCAGTTTGTTTTGGTCTACTAACATCCTCGTCATACTTTACAACAATTCATCATTTTGTTTCTCTCTCATCTCCTGATTCATCAACTTAGTCTTCATCATGCTTAGTTCGTTAGAGAGAGAGGTGTTGAGGTTTTGATCATGTCCTCATCAAGACTAGCTTGTCTCTTAGTTCGTGAAGGCTCAGAAAATATTTGATGTTTCTGTTTCGTCCTCCTCTTATATTCCCCTGTATCAGCCTTTTTCTTTGATCTTTTCTCCTTCTCCATCCTGGCTTCAGACGCCATCTCATTCACTCATCTTCAAATACATAGTCTTTCTCTTTGGCATATCTCTTCCTCTTCTTCACTGCCTCAGACTGACTTTGTCTTGTTTCCTCTGCTCGTCTAGTCTCAGATCCTATCACTCTTCTGATATATGCCCAACGATCAGGAGTGTACATATTCTCCCATAAATGAGTAATCCTTCCACTGAAGTCGTGTCTGATAGCACAACAGTCATCAAAGATCCGAGTATTCATTGACACCAAATTCTTGACTTCTCTGTGTCTTGGGATGTTGGGGACTTGGTCGTTTATGATCATTTGAAGGAATCTGGGATAAAGCAGACATTTATCCTTCTTCAAAGCCATAATATTTTCAGCCATGCAGCTAAATATCAGATTGGCTATGTTAGCCTTCTCCCCTCTACAGCATATAACCATTGCCTTTGCCCAGTCTAAATTCAGTCCATCTGATCCACCTTTTCGGTGATCTAAGCACATGATGAAAACATGGGCTATATATCTCCACTCCTTGGATAGAAAGGATTTTTTGATTTCCTTTCTGGTCCCGAAAGGAGGGCCCTCGTATCCCATAGACAAGAAAGCATCATACACCTCCTGATCAGTTAGATCAATATCAACTCCTGTATCTTCTTCCAATCTCAGCACCCTTAAAATAATCTCTTCTGTAATATTCACCTGGTGATCCAAAACTTTAGCAACGATACTCTCAGAGTCTCCCCGTGTATTGTACTCTGCGGTTCGCCAGAAGTCTCGTATGTGTAGATCGTAGATAGTAGTGGAGTGTGAGATGGCATATGCTATCGGGGATCTCTTCAGCCATCTGATGCAGTCTCTGAATCCGGATGCTTTAAGGTGAGTATCATCTAGAATGGCTGTGATGTTGTTCCGGACGTCGAACTTGAGATTTGCCATTAAGAGCTGAGAGATAAACAGACCAAGTTCGAAAAATTAAACATAATTAAAATTTAAAAGTATTTATAGAAATAATGAAATAAACAAATGGTTATAAAATATAGAAAATACAGATATATTCATATATATATATATAAATATATATATATATATATAAATATATTTTTAAGTACAAGGTGTAGTTTCGCAGAGATGAAACTATAGTTTCGCAGAGACGAAACTATAGTTTCGCTGGGACGAAATTATAGTTTCACTGAATTTATTTTAAATTTGACAATGAAGGAACACAATTTCGACAGCAAAACAGATAGTTTCGGCAAGACATGAAGATAGATTCGACTGGGCGAAACAACAGTTTCGGCAGGCGAAACTGAATTTTGTTGGCGAAACTGTTAAGTTCGCTCGGACAGCATAACTACACAGTTTCGTTAAATTAAAGGAACTTTCGTTCAGTTTCGCTAGAGGATGGGTAGTTTCGCAGGACGAACTGCGAGACTAACCAACAGACACAATCCAAACCAGTCAAAAGCAATTAAAATGAGCCTATGAAAACTATATTCCTGAGTTCGAAACTCACTTTAGAAGCCAAATCAGAGCAGAATCGTAACAAAACAATGGAGATGTAATGATTTGAGATGAAAACCGTACTAAATCCCTAAAATACAGCAGTTTCGTCGAAGAGATTTTTTGCGAAAGTGGTTGACTTAGGTTTGAAAAGGTATCTAAGTACCTCGGAGTTTCGCAAGGGAATAAAAAAATATTTTCGGCAAGGCGAAACTATAGTTTCGCTGGCATATAAAGATCAAAAGATCACAGTGCAAAAGTGTTGGCGAATCAGCTGTTTCGCTAAACGAAACTGCAATTTCGCTTTGCGAAACTGTCTGCGAATGTATATTTTCGCAGAGAAATCCTAATTTTTAGAAAAGGTTTGATTTTAACCAAATAAATTAAAGTAAAATAGAAGTGAAATAAAATAAATAAAATAAAATAAAATAAATAAAATAAAATAAAATAAAATAAAATAAAATAAAAGCAAAGAAAAGGACCCCACACTATCGTGCCAGACAATGTTTTATTTTAACCGAGAATAAAGACTATCTAGAAAAAGAACGAGAAACTGAATGAATCGTCTGGAGAGTCATAGTTCGGTGAGATTGCAGATATTTTTGTCCTTTCTTAAACCCATGCCTTCTTCCTTTTGATAAGTAACCCGCAGCTATTGTTATCATGTTGTCGGTTATTTTAATAGATGACATAGAAAAACTCAATCCCCACAGACATTTGGCAAAAAGACCTATCCTGTCCTCATGATATTTTGGATGAAGGACACCTACAAATTGATTACATCTTTTCACATGTGGTAAAAATCCCTTTTTCAGACCAAGTATGATACAATTTGACAGCAATTGATGAGAGCTCCAGGTCAGTACTCATGTATAGCAGAGGAGATCATTAAATTGTACTAATGAACATTCCAAGTCAGTACTACCGTATAGTAGAGGAGATATTCAAATTGTGTTGATGAGAGCTCCAGGTCAGTACTATCATACAGCAGAGGAGATCATCATGTTGTGCCAATGAGAGCTATAGGTCAATACTTCCGTACAGCAAAGGAGATCATCACTCCAGGTCAGTACCATCGTACAGCAGAGGAGATAAGCACCAACAACCCACCACAGTACACAAAGAGGCTTCTATGATACAGATATGAAAGGGATAAATTTGAAAGTTTAGGAACAAGGGAGAAGAAGCCAAGGAAAAAACTCAATATGGAGGAGCCTCATTCTCAATCCTTTTTGAACAAAGATGAGAAACTTTGTCAAGGCCAACGATGTCAAGGGGATTATTCGAGTATATCAAGCATCTTGTATTCTTAGTTAAGCTACGGGGGTACTATCTACTTTGCTTTCGGGCTGGGCCTATCAAACAAATCCCGACCCGATACTGTTGACCTCCTTCATATTGTTCAGACATCTCAACAGAGCAGAGGTTCTGCACAAGGAAACAGAAGAAGCAATTATAAAGCTATAAATACTTATACTCCCCTGAAATTTCTGCAACGAACAGGGGAAGAAATTTCTAAAGACAATCATTTATTAGTATTTTATTTATATATATATATATATATATATATATATTTGTTTTTTATTTATTTATTTAATAAAGAAGGGTTTAAAATGATATTAATCCTAGCATGGAAATCAATTCATAAAAACGAGATTTATCAAAGGTTTTTGTGAAAAGGTCTGCTTTTTGATATCTTGTATCAATAGTAATAATATTAATGAAACCCTTTTCCTGAGCATCATGGATTGCATGAATCCGTGTCTCAATGTGCTTGGTCCGGGAATGATGAATTGGATTCTTGGCAATCCCGATGGCTGCTTCGTTGTCACAGAACAGCGGGGTATGAAGAAAGTTGATCCCATAATCCATCATTTGGTGCTGAATCCATAGCACTTGTGAACAGCAACTAGAGGTAGCAATGTATTCTGCTTCTCCTGTGGAAAGCGAGACAGTGGTCTGTTTCTTGCTTTGCCAAGAGACGAGACAATTGGCCAAGTATTGACAACCTCCGGTAACTGACTTTCTGTTTAACCTGCAACAATTAAAATCACTGTCAGAGAAAGCATGTAAATCAAAATTCCTACCATAAGGATACCAAAGTCCTAAACGAGAAGATCCCTTTAGATAACGAAAAATTCGTTTGACTGCCTTTTCATGGGATTCTTTAGGAGCTGACTGGTATTGAGCACAATATCCTACAGCGAAGGAGATGTCAGGACGACTTGCTGTAAGATACATGAGGGAACCAATCATGGATCTGTAGAGATGAGGATCGATTGGTTTCTCGTTTTCATCAGGAGTGAGACATGTTTGAGCAGTGAAGGGAGTCATCTTAGAAGAAGCGTCATCCATTTTAAATTTCTTCAATATTTCCTTATTATACTTTTCTTGATGAATGAGAATTCCCTCTAGCTTTTATTCGACCTGCAGCCCGAGGAAAAAGCACATTTCTCCCATCATGCTCATTTCAAATATATTTCGTATAACCTCCTCAAACTCCCAACATAATTGAGAATTGGTGGAGCCAAAGATAATGTCATCGACATAGACTTGCACGATCAACAACTCACCATCTACCTCCCTTTTGAACAAAGTCATGTCGATGGTGCCTCATGAAAAACCATTGCTTAAAAGATACTGCGTCAATGTCTCATACCAAATTCGAGGTGCCTGATGAAGACCGTAAAATGACTTATCGAGCTTGTATACTTTATCAGGAAAGTCTGGATCCTTAAAGCCTGGTGGTTGACACACATATATCTCTTCATTAATGTCACCATAGAGAAATGCACATTTGACATCCATCTGATAGACTTTAAATTGTTTGTGAGCAGCATGCGCCAAAAATATTCTGATGGCTTCAAGACGGGCGACAGGCACGAAAACTTCGGTGTAGTCAATCCATTCTTCTTGGGCAAATCCTTGGACCACCAGCATGGACTTGTTTCTCACCATGATGCCCCGATCATCAGTTTGTTCTTAAACACCCATTTCGTTCCAATGGGGCACTTGTTTGGTGGAAGATCTACCAGAGTCCACACCTTGAGTTTTCGAAACTGTTGCAATTCTAATTGCATTGACTCAACCCAGTAAGGATACTAAAGAGCTGCATGAATGTTTTTAGGAACGATTTGAGATATAAACAAGAGAATAGGCAGACATTAATCAATCTAGATTGACTCCGCGTCCGAACTCCATCAGTGATAGAACCAATTATGTTATCATGAGGATGATCTTTCAAGGTCTTGAAATCAGCAGTCATGGGTGGGATGTGAGTGGGTGGATGATTAAGTGATGCACTGGATGGTGAGGTAGAATAGGGTAAAGTAATAGGACTGGTGGTTGAGTGGAATGTAAAGGTGATGAGGATGGTGATGTGGACATAGGTGGAAGCGGGAGATCAAACGAGGATGAGGATGATGCAACATCGACTGATGTAACATCATTTGATGTTATGACGGGAGGGATAATAGGTTCAACTGGTAAAGGAGCGGGAGGAATTATGTTAGATGTAGCATTGGAGATAGACGCATCATCATCAAAAACTGGAAGATTAAATGATTTAAACACCGTATCGGAGTCAAAGAACCAAGTTGGTTCTGAAGGAACATCAGAGGAATTCGACTCCTGCCAATCAACATAAAAGGACTCTTGAACAATACGTGTTCTCTTGTTATATACACGATAAGCCTTTTGAGAAGAAGAGTAGCCTACAAAATAACACTCATCAGATATGGCACCAAATTTTGTCTTCTGTGCTTGAGTATTCAATAGAGTGCACAAGTAACTAAATGGTCGAAAGAAGTCAATCAAGGGCTTTCTCCTGTGAAATAGTTGATACGGAGTTTTCATCTTATCCTTGACTATCAGCACCCTGTTGAGAACATAAGAGGCACAATTCACCACCTCTGCCTAAAAAATGATGGGTAAGGAGGATTCTATTAACATTGTACGTGCAGCTTCACTGAGGGTGTGATTCTTTCGTTTAGCTAAACCATTCTGTTGAGGAGTCCTTGCGGCACTGAACTGTCTTAATATTCCTTTGGCAGCACAGAAAGAGTCAAATATCTAATTTTTGAATTCGGTACCGTTGTCACTTCGGATAGCCATAACCTTCCTTTTGCTTATCGTTTCAATGAAAGAATTAACTTCTGCAGCTCCTCAGCAGTCTCTCCTTTGTGAGTAAGAAATCTTACCCATGAATATCTGGAATAATCATCTGTAATCACAAGACAGAAAGATTTCTTAGCAATTGATTTAACACTTATTGGGCCAAATAGATCAGTATCTAACAACTCGAGAGGATTTGAGATGCAATTTTCAATTTTAGGTTTGTGTGGTTTCTTATGTTGTTTTCCCTTTGCACATGCCATACATTTCTCAACCGCAGAAAAGTCTTTTAAAGGTAATCCCCTAACGAGATTGTTTTTAACTAATTTGTTTATAATTTTGAAATTAATGTGGCCCAATCTGCGATGCCATAAGAAAGACTCAGAGGTAGAAGCTTTAGACAGAAGACAGGTGACAGTAGATGATGAATTTTTTGAATTCATGTCAAGAAGGTATGTATCATGCTTTCTTGGAGCCCGCATGAGTACCATATTGGACTTGACTAAGACCAGAATGCTTTTATCACAAATCTGAGAGATGCTTAACAGATTGAATGCAAGCTCGGGCACGAAGTTGACTTTCTCCAAGGTAAGCGAGCCATTGGAAACTTCCCCTTGACCTATCATTTTTCCTCCTTTCTTGTCACCGGCGAAAGCAACGTAACCACCATTGATTATCCGGTAGTTAGTCAATAAATCTTTAAGCCCCGTCATATGTCTGGAGCATCCATTATCAACATGCCAAACACTATTTACAGGCTTAGTGGATGCCTCCTGCAATAATATCAAGAGAGACCAGGTGAAATGGGAACCCAGGCTTGAACAACTTTAGATTTAGCTGAAATAGATTTCTTACGAAAGAAATTATTAACTAATTTATTCAATCTACTCCCAAATGATTTTCTATTAACATGTCTATGACGTAGCTGAGGACAGTGCTTAACAACATGATCATCTTTACCACATTGAAAACAGTGTGGTTTTAATCTAGATTCATTATGTAATGAAGTAGGAGGTTTATCTGGGGGTTTATCTATGCATATTTCATCATCACATTCAGATAATCTTGAATCATCATCACTGTATACCTCATACAAGTTAACAGAGCTGACTTTATTTGAAAAGAATGGTTATGAACTGAAGAAAATGAGGGGTTATCTGAGGTACATGTGGTACTAGTACCACTAGTACTTGCCTCAGATGAAGATATAATCCTATCATTAAACATAGAAATTTTAGCAGGGATAAATGATGGAATGGGATGAGAAAAGAATTTTTTAAATGAGTTAGGTTTTGTTTTCTCATCACTTTTTACAGTATAATCATTTAAGGAATTATAATCAACATCACGATCCACAACATTTAAAGAACAAACAGAAACATCAGTAGAACAGAACGAAATAGAGTCTTTTACAGCATCATTAGAAACAAAAACTGAATTTAAACTAGAGTTATGATCTAAAACAGAATGCTGAGGTTCAGGTGTATTAACGCTAGAGCATCCAAGCCCTCTAGTCGATCCATAATCATAGTCCTCACGAACATGCATAGGATTCACACCTTCTAAACCTGCAGACATACTGTTAGTATCTATTTGGATTAAGTCATTAGAAGGATGGGGAACGGGCATAGATGAATAACAGTAAGTACTAGGAGGAGGATAAACCTTAGCATTTTCATAGCCCAAACCTGTTTTAATTAGGGGTGTGCAAAAAAAACCGAAAACCAAAAAAAACCGAACACCGATTCGTATTTGTAACCGTAAAAAACCGAACCGAATTATGAATTCGGTTTTCGGTTCGGTTCACAACCGAAACCGAATTGGGAATTCGGTTTCGGTTCGGTTTTCGGTTCTGGAAAATGTTGAAATCGGGTTGTTCGGTTTGTTCGGTTTAACCGAACTAACCGAATTTAATGTGTTATAATTTATATAAATTTTATAGGTGTATAGTTTAGCCCAACTATCTCAACCCAAAAACTATTCAAAGTGAAATTACTTGAGCCCAAAAACAAACCTTTTAATGTGTTATAATTTATATAAATTTTTATAGGTGTACCGATCGCCTCGGGTGAAATACTAGCGGAAAGACCCAAGTTTCTATAACTATAATGATATTGGCAAAAACTTTTATGACTTTCTCTTTGGACTATTGTTTAGAATTTGAACTTGGTATTTATGTTTGACTATTTCTTTGGTTTTGTGTGTTTTATTGTGGCGTTTTCTGGTTTTGAACGTTTATGTGCTACAAGTTGTGTTGTTTGAAGTTATTTTTGTTGTTGTCCGGAATGCAAACAGGTAACCTCGGTTGAATTCGGGTTTTTTCGGTTTTTAACCGAAACCGAACCAAATTGAATTCGGTTGAATTCGGTTCGGTTAAGCATTTTTCCAATTCGGTTCGATTCGGTTTTCGGTTGTGCATATTAAAATTTGAAAACCGAATAAACCGAACCGAATAAACCGAACAAACCGATAACCGAACCGATGAACACCCCTAGTTTTAATCCTAGCCCCCCGTTGAGATTTACATAAATCATCATGTTTCATTCCCGATATGGTCCATTTATCAAGTTTTGACTGAAGCTTGCTTGTTTCAAACTCAGGAAGAGCAACCCTTTCAGTTAAACTATTAACCTCAACATTTCTTTCCAAAACAATTCTTTTTAAATGATCATTTTCTTTTAAGGCCTCATTTAATTTAACAAAATATTTTGACTCATTTTTTTAAGCTCCTCGTTCATTCGTTTCAAATCCTTTTCATTATTGATCAATAAACGATTAGCCTTATAAACCCCAAAAAGTATGATTTTGCAAGGAGATGAACACATATCTTGGATTACCTCATAGGGAAGTCCCATCACCACCTTCTCAGCCGTAAGGGCTTTCTCACATTGACACACCGGAGTACTCAGCTTGTTTCCTCGACGATGGTAGCAGCATTATCATCATTCTTTCCTGGCTCTATGGTTTGAGTTTCTTGCTTCCCGCCTTCCTTCTGAATTCCTTCTTTCACACTCTCCTTCTCTTCAACTCCAACATTATACTCCTTAAACAGATCAAAATCTTCCTCATAGTTTGTCTTCATTTCCTCTTCTTCAATCTCAGACACTAACGCTTGATTGACCTCTTCTCTTGTCTCTTCAACTTCTGCGCTCCAATCAAAATTAGAGATTAAAGCGGTCTCTTTCTTGTGACTCATCTCATCTTTTCCCCCACTAGCAACCAGATTCAAAATTCCAGAATTATTGGGATCGGTGCCAATTGGCAATGGACATTCTCGTTTAAAATGTCCCAATTGCTTGCAATTCAAACATCTTAGCTTAGACTTATCAAAACCCAATTTGGAGTTGGAACTTTGACCTCCAAAATTCTTTCTACCGGTGCGCTCCATAAATCTTCGAGCTCTAAGTGTTAAATTGCCATTTGCCACTGAATATAAGTTTCTTCGAGATCATCTGGATCTACTTGATACATGTCTTCCATTGTCATTCCTTTACCTTTCAAATCTCCAGCAACTAATGCTTCATAACTCTGAACAAACATCCCGAAAAGAGCCATAGTCTCAGCTAGAACAGAAGTTTCAACAGTCGCTTTCAAGTTCTCTTGCTCTCTCCCTGGGTTACTACGACCTCCAGAATAATCACATGAGTGCACTCCTCCTTGATGCGATGCTTGTATTGGAGAGCTTGCAGCGGAAGATAGTAATGCAGCATTCTGAGAATAACCGGATGTCGGCATGATGGACTGATTAAACTCCCTCCTTTACAGATCTAAGTCAAAGGACTTCAGCTTGTTAATCACATCCATCAGCTTATAATCAGCGAAGTTTCTTTCTTGTTTCAGCATTCTCACTTGTAAACTCCACTGAGGTGGAAGTGAGTCTAGAAGCTTATTCACTTGCTCATGATTTCCCAACTGATCATCATATTTCTTTAAGGTGCTTGAAACAGATAGAAATCGATTAGTAATGTCAGTAAGGTCTTCATTCTTATGTCCTACAAATGAATTGAACTTCTTTTGAGCTTGAGCCTTTTATCTTTCCTCAGATCCTCACTCCGTCATAAAACTCACACAAGGCATGGTATAAGGATTTTTCATCTTTGTACTCGGCAAAGCGACTGTAAATATCAGGTGCTAGACATAATGTTAGGGCTCCGAAAGCTTTCTGGTCTCGATCAATCAGCTTTTGATCCTTTTCAGTGAATGTGGAGGAGTCCATGTTTGGAGATACAGTTCCACCGACAGTAACGGTTGGCTTGTGCGGGCCAATGATGATAGAATCCCATTGATTGTGGTCGGTGTAAAAGAAGAAGGCCTTAAGACATCTCTTCTAGTCTTCAAAGTTATCTCCGTTAATGAGTCTTGGAGGTCTATTGGGAGCCATACTCTCTAAATCAGCAAGAGTCAGAGAAGTCATCTTAGACATGATAATTTCGCAGAAGAAAAAGTAAATTCGCGAGAATAGTTTCGCTGACTTGTAGTTTCGCCCGGGCGAAAGTGATTAGTTTCGCTGAGGGCGAAAGTGCTCTTAGCGAAAGTGCTGTTTTTGACAATTTCGGCAGCAATTAGGCTAGCCAGAAGCTGTCAAGAGCTTAGTTTCGCTGGGAGTTTCACAGGAAACAAGCTTGAACTTTCGTTCAAATTACTTTCAGCAGTAATTTCGCACAAATGTCACACGATCACCAATGAACTTTCGTTCAAAAACTCTAGTTCACACCAAAAAGCAGGAATGAAAAAGGACAGTTTCGCTGAAGAAATTATCCGTTTCGCTGGAAGAACTGGTAATTTCGCTGGAAGAACCAGAAGGCACTTAAAACCCCAAAAACAATCTGAAATCACCCAAATCTCAATGGATTTGAAATGGAATGATTCACGAGACTTCCCTAAACAGAAACAAGCAAGATTCAATCAATTTCCATGATAAAAACACTCTGTTTTGATATAAAAATGAAGAAAAATTGGTATTGAGCAAAAATGATCAAAAACCTCAAACAATCCAGAGCACTAAGGCTCTGATACCATATTGTTGGTCCATTTGATCGGTTTTCAGTGCAGAAGATGGTTTGAATCGTTCAATACCAAAGACAAACAACAAACATAAAGATTTGAAGCATAAAAGAAGACCAAAATGTAATCAAATAAATTTTAATAAGCAACAATACATAATGGAATGAAATAAGCTCAATATATTCAATAAACACCAGCTTACAGTACTCACTTGCAACAGAAATATTCGATTAGGGTTTTGCAAGGATAATCAACAATGAACAAAGCGAAATCTATATATAGCAGTTATAGTTTCACAGACAGTTTCGCTGAGGGCGAAACTGTGCTGCTGAAACTGTAGTTTCGCCCGGCAGAAACTATTAGTTTCTCTGGGAGAACTTGCAGCTGAGAGCGAAACTATAGTTTCGCTCACAGTTTCGCTGAACTGCTAAATGTACAAAATAAACTAAATGACTTACAAAAGAAATCTAACATAAATCCTATTACATAGAAAGATAAACAAATACTAATCTAAGGTGAGTCCAACCTATTCTTGATTCTTCACATTATCACTCCTGAAAATCTTAACTTTTATATTAAGTTGATTCTTAATCTTGATCACAAAGCCCATTAATGTTTCAGATGTTTCACTCTTTTGTTCTAAGAAAAAGACCCAAGTAAATCTTATGAAATCATCTACTATCACCAAACAGTATTGCCTTTTTCCAATGCTCATCACATTGGTTGGACCAAAGAGATCCATGTGAAGCAATTTGAGTGGTGTAGTGTTAGTGTTGATGATTTTGGATTTATGTGACACTCTATGTTATTTTCCCTTGTAACAAGAAGAACAATGATTTGAACAATAAAATTCTTTCTTTGGCAAACCAATGACTAAGTAGTTTTTCACCAATTTATTCATATTCTTCAAGTTGGAATGAACAAGTCTTCTATGCCACAATTGAGATTCATCTTCTGAAGACTTGGATAAAAGACATGTCTCATGATTTGTGAGTGTTGTGTTGTTCATATCCAAAACATAAGTGTTTCCTTTTCTTGATGCTTTAAGAAGGATCCATTCTTTTGGAACTGAGAAACCTGGCTTAAGAATATAACAATTAGTGTCATCAAATAATGTTGTGTATTTTTTATCACAGATTTGGGATACACTAAGTAGATTGTACTGCAAATTTTCACAGTAATTTACTTTTCAAATATGAGTACACCATTTGTTACCATTCCTTCACCAACTATTTTACCTCCCTTCTTATCCCACCAAATGCCACATATGAGGCATGTTTATGTTTGAAGTCATGGAGAAGAGAACAGTTTCCTATCATATGCCTGGAACAACCACTGTCAACATACCACTTGTTGTCAGCTCTCCAAGATTGTTCCTTCTTGTGAGGTGTTCTTGACTGATTGGATACTCCTTTCTTCAAAGGCTTGTCCGCAGCAGATGTTTTCTGCTTGAATTTTTGTTGGACTGTGTTAGTCTTGACCCTTTGTCACTTTCAGAAGATTGAGAGTCTGATTCAGATACTTCAGAATTTGACTTCTTAGATCTCTTTGTCTTGTTCCTTTGTTGAAATAACATTCCTGAGTTGAATGATTATTTTTGTTGCAGATTGCATAATGTTTGTTGAAGTAGCACTCAGAAGTCATATAATTGTTCATATTGCATGTGGAACAGTAACTGCTGAAGTAGCAGTCATCTGTATTGTGGTCTTTCATGTCACACCATTTGCAGTATTTTTCTTGTGAATTTTCCTCTTCCTTAGACTTCTTTTTCTTGTTCAGCTTGTGAGACTTCAACTCCTTTTTCAATGGATCACTTGATTTCTCCTTGCTTTTGCTAGTAGAACCATCCATTGAACGTTGATTATCTTTAGCTGATCTTTTCAGCTTGAGATCCACCTTTCTCTGTGCATGTTTGTTGACATTCATCTGTGATACTCCATCCGCAGAATCAGTTTTTGTCTTCCGCAGATGTTCTGCGGATTCAATAGATTTTGTCTTCCGTAGATCTTCAACTGAAAAGTTTTTCTTGTGTTTGCTTGACACTTGTTTCTTTTTACCTTTATCTACATTAGATGAAGGTACTTCCTTATTTGATTTGAAATTTCCTTCCTCCTTTGATGATGTACTTTTGTGAAGGTTCAATTCTTGCATTCCTTCATTTAGTTCAGCAATCCTTTTGCATATTGTCTTCAGCATGTTTCTTTGCTTTGGAGGATATTGCAGCTTTGATTCTCGTAAGTTTTTGGAAGACCAGTTTCAACATGAATATTCTTACCAATGTTCAGTTGATCATGTTCATCAGAATCATCCAAGTCATCACATTTATCATAATCAAAATCTGAGTCATCGTGTTTTAGAGATTCTGATTCAGAAGACTCAGTTTCACTCACCTCAGTTTCATTGTTAATATGGATTTGATTTGATTTTGTTTCAAACTTAGTGCTAGGCATAAAATGATTTGACAATGTGTTTGTCACTGTTTGAGGTAGAGTTGTGTAATTATCATTTATTGGTGGTGCAACATCATTATAACCCAACCCATACCTGTTCTATGATTCAATATGAGAGTTTAACAACTTCTCATATTGCTGAGATGATAGTTGAAACTTCTAAAGTTTCACTTCAGTTGATGCATGATCAGCCATAGATTTGGTTAAGGAAGTGTTCAGATGCTCAACTTGGGCTTTTAGACTGTAGTTTTCAGAAACAAATTTTTCTAAATCTTTTTGCAAGGAATTAATTTTGATTTGATATAATTTATGCTCTCTAACATGTGATTCATTCAAAATCATTATTTCTTTTACTTTATCAGTCAACTGTTGAGCATGGACTCTATAACGTTCAACTTCCTCAACACATGATGATGAACACAACCTTTCTCTTACCTCTCTGGCCATTGGGGGAACTTTGCTTTCCATGTGCGCCATCAAAGCTTGATTCTCTTCCAAGACTTCCTTTTCATACATACTCCAGTCACATGTTCCATCTTGAAGTATGATCAGCCCCGACTCCTTGGAGTTACTTGGTCTTGCTGATTCATGCGTGGCTGGTGGGGATGTATTGGTCAGTTGAGATTGTCTGTGCAGAGATCTTTGAGAGTTTGATTGTTGGGGAGATTGAGCCTGATATTGCTGATGTTGTCTAAACTCTGGGTTTGACTGTTGATTGCATTCTCTGGAGAAATGTCCATAGAGATTGCACTTGAAACATCTTACTTTTGACTTGTCAACACCAATCTTTGATGTTTTGCTTGCTGCAGCCAAATTCTTGTTTCTCTTGAGATATTGCTTAGCTCTCTAAGCAATCATGGCCATCTGCCATTGTAAGTCCATCTCCTCCACTACATCAGGAGGTAGTTCTTCCAAGTCTTGCTGGCATATATTTGCTGAAGTTAGAGACCTTCCCAGATAGGCCTGAAAACTAGAACTAAAAGCTACAAATGCTGCCTTTTGTTCTTTAGAATCCAATATCACAGTAATTGGTTCTGACTGATTGTTTTGCTGTGAAGACTTTGCTGTGGCAGCAGTTGTATCTCTTTTATCGGTAGATCTTCCTTTTTTCCTTTTGATTTTTACTTTGAGATGATCTCTTTGAAGGTTTAGCAGCATAAAAACTTACTTGCTCTTCCTCATCACTCAAATCACAAGAGTTATCACTATCATTATATGAAATGAATGCACTACCAGCACTTTTAGGTTCTTTGAAGTGATAGGGTGAGACATGAGTTCTCATACTCTTGTTTCTAGATTTCTCATCCATTTCAAGAGCTTCAACTTTTGCAACTAGAGTATCTAGTCCAGTTGTCTTGAGATCCATGGTGTTCTTGAACATGGAGACAGTTTACTTCTAACTTTCAGGAAAAGTGTGAAGCATTTTCTTGTTTAACTCCTCATTAGTGTATTTCAACTCTAAGATATTCATCTCAGTGACGAGTTGCATGAATCTGTGGAGTTGTTGAGGAATTGACTCACCCTCAATATGATGAAAGGTTTTATATTGTGATTTGAGGGTGTCTTTCCTGATGCTTCTAATCTCATCACTCCCTTTACAGAGAGTATGCAGTATCTTCCACAAGGAATTAGCTGTTTTGTAATTCTCACACCTGATTAATATCTCTTCAGGCAAAGCCATACTAAGCAAACTGTAAGCTTTAATATCAACTTTGACCTTTTTGACATCATCTGGTGAAAGATCTTTGGTGCTTATTAGTTGATTCTTATCATTATAGTCCGGCCCAAGAGTGGGTGGAATATAAGGACCTTCAGTGATGGACTCCCACAAGTCAGAATCAGTATAGTTCACATGATTCCTAAACTTGATTTTCCAGGATTTAAAATCTGCTTTTGTTTCCAACTTTAGTGGATGATATGATCCACCAAAATTACTCATTTTTAAATTAAGAATTTAAATCTAAAAATGAAGTAGACAAATCTATCAAAGACTCAGATCTTGTATTCAATTGATGTGAAGACAGATCTGAATCAATCAAGCAATGGAACAATGTTAGCTGAAGGATTAGTCACTGAATTAATTGTTTAAAAAGCAATTAAACAATTTTAATACTGATAGATCAATTGATCTAAATCAATGAGCACTTGGCTCTGCTACCACCTGTGAATCCAAGAATCTCAATTCAGAAATTATCAGTATTAAAATAATTACAATTTAATGAGCGCGGAATAATCATTAATTACTGTTTAATTGTATTAATTGATAATCGAAGAACACGAACACAAAGTCACAGTAAATACGAACACAATAATTGATTCATATGTGGGTTTTGCAGAGTGTGTGTTGTGTTGGTGATGGCAATGTGTGTATTGGTGTGGGTGTACTTTAATGTGCATGATGTGCTTGTATGTATGTGGTGATATATATATGTATGTATGGAAGTATAGGAAATCAATATAAAGTTTCTTGGTGATTGGATTCTGGATCTCAATAAATAATTGTGTGTGGGTGCTGCTATAATGAATGTGTGGTCATTCACATTGACATCTTGTTTAAATATATATTTTATATATGTATGGTGTGCAATGCATGTGTGTATGTAAATTGCAGAAGGTGGTGTATGATATTATATATATATACATATATATATAGTGAATCCAAGGATCTCAATTCAGGAATTATCAGTATTAAAATAATTACAATTTAATGAGCGCGGAATAATCATTAATTGCTATTTAATTGTATTAATTGATAATCGAAGAACACGAACACAAAGTCACACTAAATACGAACACAATAATTGATTCAAATGTATTTCATTAATATTGACTAATGATCATAAAAGAATAATTATAAAAACTATGAACAATGATTGCTTCAATCGAATTGATGTTGTTGTTGATGTGACGACGGCTAGGGTTGCACAAAGATGTGATGGTTGGCAGCCGTAATATTGCTTAATTGTTATCCTCCAATTGTGAAACCTAGGACTCATATTTATAGACAATTATGAGTCTGTTAAGAAAACACCGGATCTCTTGGGATTTGTTATTGACTTGTTGACTTGTTTACTGGTTGAGATTGTACAAGTGTTCTGGTCTTCCGTAGGAACCTTGTCTTCCGTAGGAACTTCTGTTCTTCCGTAGGAACCTTGTCTTCTGTAGGAATCTTCACTTCAAGTAATCCTTGGGTGATGTTGTTCATCCGTAGACACAAAGCATGTCTTGTAAGAAACATATCTACGGATTAGCATTATTGTTCATCCGTAGATGTTTCTTACACTTGGCTGATTTCAGAAATCCTACCAAGTATATTGTTTTAGCCTGTCATCATGTACATCACATAGCACATATGGGTTAACCTATACATTCAATGCATACATAATGATAATCAGTTACAAATATTTATTACAAGAATTGATTAAAGTTCTAAGCCTATACAAAATGATCTAGACCTATTCTTTCTAGATCTAACATATATATATTATGTGTGCATTAGGTGCTTATAATATATGTATATATATATACCATATAAGTGTGTCATATATATGTATATGATAAGTATATTGTGGGTACGTTGTATGTATTAAATAATATGGGTTTTACAATATAAATTTATGTATTTAAAATGTAAAAATAATACTTACATGTATTGTCACGAATACGCGGGAATAATTGAGTTTTATGCGTGCATGACGTTATGTTTGGTCGTGCTTGCTAGGGAATGCGGAATATAATCGTTGGCCTGCATGGTAACCGAGTCGTGAAACGCGAAACCGTACGACTGATTATTAACATGTAATAATTAATATTAATTATGTAATAAATATGCATCCATGTTGTTCGGAAACTTAATCGTTCGTGCTTACACTTATTGATTTTGTTGTGCAATTAAGGTGAGTCTTCACGGCCACTATTTTACATTCTTTCCTTTTTGGGGGAGAAAACATGCAAACATATTTACACAATGGTTTCTAGTATTATTGTTTATCGCTTGTTACGTTTGTGCAAACATAATTAAAAGTCCTTACATTCTCGAACCGTTAGTAATGTGTAGCGAGGTAATTCTGAGTAGTACTACTGGGTTTGACAAACCCTGGCCGAGCTAGTCGCGCTAGCTTGATTGGAGGTCAAACGGGTGCATAATTGACCACATTTGTCACTGTCTGTGTTAGAGTGACGGAAAGGCAAACAACTTACAAACAGTCAGCTTCGGTTTGAAACGCTAAGTAACTTGATTATAGGCTAGCTACCTATCGATATGCTTTAATTACTTTACCATTTGAATATTTACAAACATATTATCTGTTATAAAACCTGTGAACTCACTAACTTTATGTTGACACACTTTAATATGTTTTCTCAGGTCACAGGAACGCTTAAGCTAGGTTTCACGGCTAAGGGATTCACTCAGGACATGCATCATCAAACTCATTTATCTTGCATTGAACATTTTGTTTTGGCATAGTACTTTGCAAACATTTAGTATTGGTTTACATTTCAGTTATACGCTTCCGCACTGATATTGATTTCGTGTATGTTTTTTACTCTAATTGAAGTCAAACGTTTATTTTAAATTCATTTAGTGTCGTTTGATATGACCGTGTCTGAGATCTTGGTTTGTCACACGCCTAATGGTAAAACCCCGTTTGTGAAATTGAGGGTGTGACAGATTCGTATCAGAGCCACTGGTTATAGAGAACTAGGATTGCATTTGCATCTAGACTATAGCCTTAGACACAACACTAGCATTGCACGGACACTCTTACATGTTTACAACTGGTGTACGTACATTTTCTCAGTATACTAGCATTACGTTACAGAATGTTCATATCGTTTGCACTATCCATGTCACCTATGTCATCCTCGGATAATAAAGGGGCGAAGGGTCCCGCTCGCTTGCTTTTGACATCTACATCTGTTTCTTCACTCCCGGAGTTGAAGAGACATCGACTTGAACCTAACGTTACCACCACGGAAAATTTTTCGAACATGCACGACTCACCTAACAACGACAATCAAGGAGGACAACACACCTTACTTTTCCATCTCATCCATACTTGTTTTATACTTCTAACATACCCTATCTTCCTCAATAGCCTGAACAGTAAATGTGGAACAATTGAAGAAATTTGAAGTCTATCAGAGGATTAGACTTAGACATGTAGACGCTTAGAGCTCCAAAAGGAAATACTTTAACCCATATCGCCAGGATTATTTTCCATCCAACATATAGATATATTGAATTATGATTGTTTGATTTGAATACGTTGTAGTTCCTACAATTTATTTTTATCAAAAATTATTATTTGATTATTGACTGTTGTAGCATTGTGGAATACATATTATTTACATTGTACATTATGATGATTATATATTTGGTATATTTTCTTATTGTTGTGTATTGTGAATGTGAAGAATCATGTCTAGAAGAAGACCTGGACGCCCTAGCGGACGAGGAAACATCAACATGACTCAGGCCGATTTGGACGCCATTATTAATGAGCGTGTTGCTGATGCGCATGCAGCGTATGAAGAGGCCCGAAATCAGAACCAGAACAACCAGAATCAGAATCAAGGAGGTCCAACAATCTGTACCTTCAAGATGTTTATGGATTGTAAGCCTCATTCTTTCACCGGTTCTGAGGGTGTTGTTACACTACTTCGCTGGTTGGAGAAACTCAAGTCCGTTTTCACCATGTGTAACTGTCCTGATGGAAACCGTGTCAAGTACGCATCTGGCACGTTAGAAGGACCAGCATTGACTTGGTGGAACTCATAAGTCTAGACCTTAGGACTTGAAGCTGCTAATAATCTGCCATGGGATGACTTCAAGATTCTAATAAAAGAAGAGTACTGCCCCAGGAATGAAGTCCAGAAGCTGGAGGGGGAGTTTTGGAATCTTAAGATGGTTGGTTCTGCCATTGAGGAATATACGACTCGTTCACACGAGTTGGCTACTTTGTGTCCTTAGATGGTGACCCCGGCTTATAAAAGGATAGAGAATTATATTGATGGTTTAGCTCCTCAGATTCAAGCTAGTGTCATGGCTGCTGATCCTGTCACTATTCAGCAAGCTATTCGGCTAGCTCATAAGCTCACTGATCAGGCAGTGGCGCGGGGAACTCTGCCTAAACGTGGCGCTGCATCTGGCTCATCTGATCATAAAAGAAAGTGGGATGGTACTATCAACAAGTCCTCAAACTCCAACAACAACCAACAACAGCAGGCCAGAAAGTTTGATTCCTCCAGAAGCTTCACCAACAATAATCAGAACAATAACAACAACAATGGTCAGGGATCGAGTAATTATGCGGGCAAATATCCAAAGTGCAATAAATGCAACTTTCATCATCATGGCCAGTGTGATCGTTTTCGTTGCCAAAGGTGTGGAAGGATGGGTCATGCTGCCAAAGACTGCAAGGGTGAACTGATGACCAAACAACAACCTCAGCAACAATGATAGGGCGAAGCAACCAGAGGCTGTTATGAATGTGGTAAAGAGGGTCATTACAGGAAGGATTGCCCACAACTGAAGAATGAGAACAGGGGCAATAATGGAAATAACAACAATGGGAATGGTGCAAAAGGTCGAGCTTTCGTGATTGGGTCTGGCTAGGCAAGGAATGATCAAAATGTGGTTACTGGTACGTTCCCTCTGAATGACTGTTTTGCTTCTGTATTATTCGATACCGGTGCTGATAGGAGCTTTATCTCTACCAAGTTTAGCAAACTCCTAAATGTAACTTTAACTGAAATGGAACCTAGTTACACGGTAGAACTAGCTGATGGTAAATTGATCGAGGCAATCCACATTCTTAAAGGACGCAACTTGGAACTATCAGGACACAAGTTAGAAATAGACCTTATGCCTGTCACACTTGGTAGTTTTAACGTGGTCGTCTGCATGGACTGGTTATCTAAGAACCAAGTTGAAATTTTCTGTCACGAGAAGATCATTTGTGTACCACTTCCTAGTGGTAAGATCTTATTTGTTCAGGGTGAGAAAAGCGGTGTAGTTTTGGTATCATTTCGTACATGAAAGCCCAGAAATGCTTACGCAAAGGCCATACCGCTATTTTAGCTATGATCACAGAGAAGACTATCTAAGAAAAGAAGATTGAGGATATCCCTATCGTTTGTGACTTTCCTGAAGTTTTCCCTGAAGACTTACCTGGTCATCCACCGCACCGTCAGGTCGAGTTCCAAATTGATTTGACGCCTGGAGCCGTACCTATTGCTAGAGCACCATACAGATTAGCACTAAAAGAACTGCAAGAACTATCTACTCAACTATAAGAGCTTTTAGATAAGGGATTCATCAGACCTAGTTCATCACCATGGGGAGCCCCAGTCCTGTTTGTCAAGAAAAAGGATGGGATTTTTTGCATGTGTATTGATTATCATGAACTGAACAAAGTGACGGTTAAGAACCGTTATCCCCTACCTCGCATTGACGATCTGTTTGACCAGCTTCAAGGGTCAAGCTTCTATTCGAAGATAGATTTGCGATCAGGGTATCATCAACTAAGAGTTCGAGAGGAGGACATATCAAAGACGGCAATCAAAACTCAGTACGGTCACTATGAATTTCTGGTAATGTCATTTGGTTTGATCAATGCACCCGCAGTTTTCATGGATCTCATGAACCGAGTGTGCAAACCCTATCTGGACAAGTTTGTTATCATTTTTATCGATGACATCCTAATTTATTCAAGGAACAAGGAAGAGCATGAGGAACACCTTCAACTGATCTTGGAATTACTTAAACAAGAGCAGTTGTACACCAAATTCTCGAAGTGTGAATTCTGGATTCGGGAAGTCCAATTCTTGGGTCATATAGTCAACGAGAAGGGCATGCATGTTGACCCGGCAAAGATAGAAGCTATCAAGAACTGGGCTACGCCAAAGACTCCAACGGAGGTATGACAGTTTCTTGGATTGGCTAGATATTATCGATGATTTATTGAAGGGTTTTCGAAGATCGTTCAACCCCTTACAATGTTAACTCAAAAAGGCACCACGTACAGTTGTGGTGACAAGCAGGAGTCAGCATTTCAGTTCCTAAAACAAAAACTCTGCACGACACCAATATTGCCCCTACCCGAGGGGACTAAAGACTTTGTAGTGTATTGCGATGCTTCCATACAAGGTCTTGGTTGCGTGTTAATGCAACGCGAGAAGGTCATCGCATATGCCTCCCGATAGCTAAAGGTTCACGAGAAAAACTACATGACACACGACTTAGAGTTGGGAGCTTTTGTGTTTGCTCTTAAGATATGGAGACATTACTTGTACGGTACCAAGTGCACCATTTATACCGATCACAAGAGTTTTCAACATATTTTCAAACAGAAGGAGTTGAATACGAGACAATGTCGCTGGGTCGAGTTGTTGAACGATTATGACTGTGCGATCAAGTATCATCCGGGTAAGGCTAATGTGGTAGCTAACGCCTTAAGTCAAAAGGAGACACCTAAGCCGAAGCGAGTTCGAGCATTATAACTCACCATCCACACTGGATTACCCGATCAGATACGTAATGCTCAACTTGAGGCTTTGAAGTACGAGAACCTGAAAGCCGAATCCCTGCGAGGCATGGAGAAGCAACTGGAAGCCAAACCTGACGGAATCGGTTACTTCATGGACCGAATATGGGTTCCTTTGTATGGAGACCTATGAGAGCTGGTAATGGATGAAGCTCACAAGTCATGATATTTTATTCATCAGGGTTCAGACAAGATGTATCACGATCTGAAGGTTCTTTACTGGTGGCCAAACATAAAAGTTGATATTGCCACCTACATAAGCAGATGCTTAACCTATTCTAAGTTTAAGGTGGATTATCAAAGACCATCTGGTTTACTTCAACAACCATAAATACGAGTATGGAAGTGGGAGCAAATATCAATGGATTTCATCATGATACTGCCCGAACTCCCAGCGGATGCGATACTATTTGGGTGATTGTAGATCGTTTGACAAAATCCGCACACTTCTTGCCAATTAGAGAGACTGATAGAATGGAGAAGTTAACACGTATTTACCTAAGAGAAATAGTCTCTCGACACGGTGTGCCAATTTCCATTATCTCTGATCGTGACGCTCGATTTACTTCTCATTTCTGGTAATCCTTACAACGAGCATTGGGAACACGACTCGATATGAGCACTGCATATCATCCCCAAACTGATGGCCAGAGTGAGCGTACGATCCAAACTTTGGAAGACATGTTGCGCGCGTGCGTGATTGATTTCGACAGCAGTTGGGAAACTCACTTACCGTTAGTTGAGTTTTCTTACAACAATAGCTATCACACATCGGTCAAAGCTGCTCCGTTTGAGGCACTGTATGGGCGTAAGTGTTGGTCACCTATTTGTTGGGCAGAAGTTGGAGAAAGCCAACTTACAGGTCCTGAACTTGTGCACGAGACGACTGAGAAGATCGTGCAAAGTCGTAACCGCATGGCAGCAGCACGTGACCGACAGAAGAGTTATGCTGATAAGCATCATAGACCGTTGGAATTTCAAATTGGCAACAAGGTACTTTTGAAAGTGTCACCTTAGAAGGGTGTGATTCATTTCAGGAAACGTGGAAAACTAAACCCTAGATACGTGGGACCTTTCGAGATTGTCAAAAGCGTTGGCCCCGTAGCCTATCAGTTGAACCTACCCGAAGAGCTTAGTAGAGTACATAATGTGTTCCATGTTTCAAACCTGAGAAAATGCCTTACAGATGAGACTCTCGTCGTTCCGTTAGAAGAGATACATGTGGATGAGAAACTACGTTTCATTGAGGAACCGGTGGAGGTTATGGACCGAGAGGTCAAGACTCTCAAGCATAGTCGTATTCCTATCATCAAGGTCCGTTGGAACTCAAAGCGTGGACCAGAGTTTACCTGGGAACGCGAGGATCAAATGAAGAAGAAGTATCCACAACTGTTCAACAATCAGGCATCTACTTATTAAGATGTCATTCTTAAGACATCTTTTCTTTCAATTTCGAGACGAAATTCCCTTCAACAAGGGGGATGATGTCAAAACTCTCGTGAAACCCAAATAATTCTTCCTTATCGTTTTGTTCTAGATTCGCAGAAACTCTATTCAATATGCGTTACAGATCGCTGAGTCTCGTGTTCTCTGTTGAACCTCGTAAACTAATGTTCTAATTTTCGGGACGAAAATTCCTCCAACGATGGAATGATGTGATAACCGAGTTTTCAGGTCAATACCACTTCCGTTAGATAACCCTTCTTGGTAATTTATAATTGATCATTTTATTATTATTAAATGAAGATTATTACTATTAAAACTATTAGTGATAACTAACCCTAAACTAACTAAATTAAATTAACTCAATTAATTTATTATTCTATTATCTAATTAAACTAAACTAACTAAATTAAATTAAATGAGATAACATATGTATACATGTAAATAGTGTATATATATATATATATATTAATGTTGAAACCAAAATCCACTTCCCGAACTTTCTCCTTGCAATCCGGCACCCCGTAACCGACATCCTTCTCCCCCTATACATCAATCAACTCCACCAAGGCACCAACACAACCAGATTCCAACTGTGAACCCTCCCCATCGATTCCATTGCTGCCATCAACCCTAGAGCAACCCCTCTCGCCCGGACACTATTCCGGCCGTAAACACTTTCCCCGCAGTCCCATGTTCACGCGACAAATCCCCTCGGCAAGATCTCTCTCAACCGCTAGTTTCCAACGCGGGAATAATTGAGTTTTATGCGTGCATGACGTTATGTTTGGTTGTGCTTACTAGGGAATACGGAATATAATCATTAGCTTGCATCGTAACCGAGTCGTGAAACGCGAAACCGTACGACCAATTATTGACATGTAATAATTAATATTAATTATGTAATAAGTATGCATCCAGGTTGTTCGGAAACTTAATCGTTCGTGCTTACACTTATTGATTTTGCTGTGCAATTAAGGTGAGTCTTCACGACCCCTATTTTACATTCTTTCCTTTTGGGGGAGAAAACATGCAAACATATTTACAAAATGGTTTCTAGTATTATTGTTTATCGTCTGTTACGTTAGTGCAAACATAATTAAAAGTCCTTACATTCTTGAACCGTTAGTAATGTGTAGCGAGGTAATTCTGAGTAGTACTACTGGGTTTGACAAACCCCGCACGAGCTAGTCGCACTAGCTTGATTGGAGGTCAAACGGTGCATAATTGACCTAACATTTGTCACTGTCTGTGTTAGACGTGACGGAAAGGCAAACAACTTACAAACAGTCAGCTTCGGTTTGAAACGCTAAGTAACTTGATTATAGGCTAGCTACCTATCAATATGCTTTAATTACTTTACCATTCGAATATTTACAAACATATTATCTGTTATAAATCCTGTAAACTCACCAACTTTATGTTGACACACTTTAGCATGTTTTCTCAGGTCACAGGAATGCTTAAGCTAGGTTGCACGGCTAAGGGATTCACTCAGGACATGCATCATCAAACTCATTTATCTTGCATTGAACATTTTATTTTGGCATAGTACTTTGCAAACTTTTAGTATTGGTTTACATTTCAGTTATACGCTTCCGCACTGATATTAATTTCGTTTATGTTTTTTACTCTGATTGAAGTCAAACGTTTATTTTAAATTCATTTAGTGTCGTTTGATATGACCGTGTCTGAGATCCTGGTTTGTCACACGCCTAACGGTAAAACCCCATTTGTGGAAATTGAGGGTGTGACATGGTTGGCTTGAATCGGATGTAAGCATTGTTTTTAAAAGCTTGTTTTTGTTATTTATAGTTCGATTTAATTAACTTAATTACGTATAATTACATTTCAGCATATATGGGTGTGGGTGAACTATATATTGCGAACCAGACCAATAAATGCAAGATGGTGTGCTTATCCTCTATTGGTTTACAATATATTTATTCTAGATGAAAAAATTATCATCATACGCAGACGGTTCTGAACCAATGTATCCACCTATTCGTGATATTGATGAGGTAACTACAAATTTAGCTTTTTAATTTTTTTATAAATATTTTAACTGATTATTTGTTACAGCTATACATTCCAATGAACGTTGCATTAGAACATTAGGTTTTGTTAAAATAAATTTGATACGATGGAGCGTTACTGTATATAACAGGTAACATTATATTTCAATTATTAAGTTAAAATTTGTTAATTTAAAGATCATATATATATATATAACTAACAATAAATTTTATTTTTGATAGTATGGCGGGATCATATAATACTGAAATTGAATCTATTTTAACAAAAATAGATCGCGTGCTACCGGGATGGTTATACTATCATGGTTTTTTTGAAGATCGGAACATAACAATCTCAATACCCACAACATTGGAACGAATTAAACCGCCCACCGTGCCACAACAAGCCCCTCAATCAGGCGACTGCGGTGTTTGGGTGTGTCCTGTTAAAAATGTACGCGACACTGATAAAAATTTAGAGAAAAATTAGCAAATTTATTGTATGAGAATTTAACTAGTAGATATAAAGTTAAATAAATTGGATGTATTTTGTATTGTAAATATTAATGTTAATGAAAAAAATTTATTCATATATTTTGTATGTTGTAAAATTATTTTGTATTGTAATTATCCTATATTATCTATTATATAATATGAAATTTGCAACTTCTGATGAATAGTACTATTCATCGATGAATAGTACTATTCATCACCTACAACACCCATGTACCAATCCAACCCACAACACCCACCATCGTCTCCCACCTCATCCCTCTGCAACTTCATGCTTTCAACCACCATCATCATCTTCAGTCGACTGCAATCACCTTAAAACCCACCTTTAGTGGCTGAATCACCTGAAAACCCACCTTCAGTCGACTGCAATCTCCTCATCACCAAAGCCCTAACCCTCACCGGCGTAACCCACATGTTTGGCGTCGTCGGAATCCCCGTCAGCGGTGGTGGTTGCGTTGGTGGAGGCGGAGGTCGGTGGTGGTGGCTGCGTTGGTGGAGGCCGAGGTCGGCGGTGGTGGCTATGTTGCTGGACGCGGAGGTCGGTCGTGGTGGTTATGTTATTGGAGGCGGTGGTGGCTGTGTTGCTGGAGGTAGAGGTCGGTGACCTTCACAATTGGATGGATGAAGATTACCTCCGTAATTGTTCTGCTTCCACCGGTGAGGTCGGTTAATTAATGCATCTTTTTACTCAAATTATTATAGGTTTGCTGTTAATTAATGTAATTGATTTGGTTCTGATCAATGATTATCTTCCAATTTGGGATTTTGTTAGAGAGATATGCTTTAGATTTGGTATTGATATTCGATACTTGATAAACTAAAGAAATGATTCGAGTTTGGTGTGATTAAGTTGGATTTACAGCATTAATGGTGGATGGAGTTATTTAAGATGTGTATTTATGTTTCTTGTGTATCATAGGTTGCGTCGATTAAGGTTATTCGAAACAAACAAACGGGATTCTCAGAGGGGTATGGGTTTGTTGAGTTTTATTCACATGCTGCAGCGGAGAAGGTGTTGCAGACTTATGGTTCGATTGTTATGCCGAATACAGAACAACCGTTTCGTTTGAATTGGGCTACGTTTAGTACTGTAGACAAGCGGTCGAACAATGGTTATGAACTTTCTATATTTGTTGGGGATTTAGCTGTAGATGTAACTGATAGTTTATTGCTTGAAACTTTTGCTGATAAATACTCGTCTGTTAAAGCTGCTAAAGTTGTCATAGATGTTACTACGGGTCGGTCTAAAGGTTATGGTTTTGTAAGGTTTGGAGATGAGAATGAGAGGACTCAAGCCATGAATGAATTGAATGGGGCTTATTGTTCAAGCAAACCCATGCGCATTGGTGCTGAGACACCTAGAAAATCTTCTGCATACCAACAAGGTACTTGCTTATAGCCTTATAGGTTCGGGTCTAATAAACTTAAGAGGGTGGTTGGTTGTGCATTTTGAAAGTGATTATTGAAAGTGATTATGTGATATTAAGTATCATAATCAGATAAATAACAATATTAAATAATTAAATTAGTTGTTTGGGTGTTTAGCATGTTTTGAACAAAAAAGACACCTTTTAGAAGAAAAATAATATCCCTCATGAAAGTCTTTCGAATAAGCTTACAAGTTAAAATGAGTGTTTGTATTCTTGCTTTGATAGCAATTTTTTGCTTTCTATCAGGAGGATATATGTCGAATGGTGGCTCCCAATCTGATGGAGATTCGAATAACAAAACAGTCAGTACCTAAATTATTCCATCTGTTGTTTAAATCTATCGTTAATTGTTTTTCAATGTGTTTTTTTTCTATCGGCGGTGGTGGCTGTGTTGGTAGAGGTGATAGATTTAATTTCTTCCAGTTTTTATTTACAGTATGGTAAATCAAATGATTTGTGGTAGCCATTGTTCAAAACTTTAAACAAGTAAAAACACGTGAGTACCCAAATTCTAATTTGTTTCAAATATATTTCTTTGTCTTCAGAGTAAATCTTACATTTCATATTAAAGAATAAAATATTTCACTACTTGACATGCAGGCCAATATTTGCGATGTTATGAAAGGATCATAATTCATTGGGAAGGAGATGAACCTGAGTGTTATGATTTATTGACTACGATCAGCCGCTAATCAGAGTTTGCCAGGTTCATCCTTTTGATTCTTGATTCTTTAGTAATTGCTGAATAACAAATTGTAATTAAAATTATATGTTTTAATGAATTGTCACAACCTGCAAATTACTTGAAAGAAATTGGAGTTAAAAAGGGTGATTTCGTGATTGTGGTTTAGTCGGACAATTGAAAAAGGGTGATTTTATAGATAACATTAAATTTTCTTTCTATTTATATCTATTCAAAAATCATATTATCCAATACATCACCTGTTAATTTGAACTCAATAAAGTCTTCAATAAGGCAATATATTAAGAAGTTGATTCTGGCTATATTTTGAAGTATGATATGTGTTGTTAAAACTACATATTAAAGTGTCTTTTGGTAGGAGTTGTTTCGTGCTTCTTTATTGGACCAACGCCCCATTGAATGTTGGTTTCAAAGGTGGTGTTTTCGATCTGAAGGTCAACAACGATACTGCTTTATTTTCTTCAAATGACCATTTCGACCCATTTATTATAAATGGATTGATATTGCGTCTATCTTAACTCCGCCGGGTCAAATTTTCAGCGGTTTGGGTTGGGTTGACTTGACAAATACTTTTCTATTAAAATATTGAATAGTTAACGCATTAGTTGCAGTTATAGAAACACTATTATAAGGTAACCATCTAAATGTATTGATGAGCCAAATTATAATTTTTATACTATTATGTATGCATCAAAAGCACATTAAGCGACTTTTAACGCTTAGATTTGAAGTTTCTTTTTAGTGTGTAAACATTGCAGGTGAAAGGCAATCAAGAATTAATCCGAATTGACACTGTTTCTTTGTACATTAGGTATGGTATAATTGTAAGCAAGGCCGAAGAAGATGAGGTGTATAAAATCCAAGACATTTGTGTTTGATTTTGTATTGTTTGGTATTGCTCTTAGAAATATTTTATTATGTACATACTTTGTCTTTGAGTGGTCTTATGAACTGTGGGTTTTTAATTTCCTGTTTGTTGTCTAATTTTATAAACGCGATTTGTATTCTGGGTTTTAAGGCATGGCGTTATTAGCACCTCATCTGCTGATAGGTTATTGGTTTTTTTACCGGTCATGATAGAAACGGAGGTGTCTGAATGTGCTTGCTTCAGACATGACCTCACGTTAATGACCTCATGTTAATGGTTTATCGTTTTTACCCTCTTTTGCGCCATTTCAGCACTACCAAGCCGTCAATGTAACTAAATTAAGCGATGACCTTTTGAACCTGTCAATGAATGGGTGTATGCTACTCTATTTTGTAACTTCAAAATCAAACTGTAAAATGTATATATTAGATTGACTGCAGTAATCAGGCACAATGCAAACGAAAAACCTTCTACAAATGCGACGGCCATGTACACAGGTTAAGACATTTTGCGCAACGCGCGAACTTGATCACATCTAGTTGCTATATATGAAATAATAATTCTTGTATAACATTTTTATAAAATAATAAAATATTTTATAAAATACGATATTACATAGTAGGCATTGCGTATAACTCATCAGCCATAAAATGTCTATATCTAAGACAAACATCTTGCAGATTTACTTCTTGCCATGTTAATAACCTTGTGTGCTACATCTACTGCATACAACTTCTTTTATTACCTCCCCACGTGACGGTATGCGCTTATTTTCTCATGGTCTGCCAGCTTGTCTTTTATTCATCAGCGGTGGCTGCACAGGCATAAAATCAGTAGGTATCTCCCACTCAGATTGTGCTGGTAAAGGATTTATTGACTCCTCATATGTAGCCTTATATATATCTTTACTAAACCAGTTTAAAGCTCAGTGACTACAATCTGTTATATTTAAAAACCTTGAAACAACAATTGCATGATCACAAGGTAAACCAGAAAGTTCTCATTGTCTACATGTTCTCCTCCATAAATTAACCAAACCTTTTTGCCATCGTCTGTAACCTCAAATGTATGATCATCGATTCCGGTCGCTGTCCATGTTGTACTTTTTGCAATTCTTCTTGTTATTTTTTTCTGCCCATTTTGTAAGACTATGCGGCAAATCAGCTACAAAATTTAATATGTTAAAATTTTTAACAAAATATATATAATATTGTATACTAGTTTTATGTAAAAATATTACCTGCAATCTGTCTACGATTAAAATACCATTTTTGTAGATATTCTTGAAAAAATTCAACGAGCCCAATAACTGGTAGTTTTCTAGCATGTCGTGACAACTCATTGATAGACTCAACGCTATTAGACGTCATAATATTATAACGACTTCCTGAACTGTGTGCTCTTGCCCATTTCTCAAATCCCGACATTTACTAAGGTATTTTGAACGTGTGGAAGTACGGCGGTGAGTCTATAAAATCGTTCTTCAAAATCAGAAACTCTATAAGCTTTACAAGTCTGCCGCCATAATGACTAGTAATTTTTTCATTTCATTGACTTTAATCGCAGATTTACCATCAAATGACGACAACATAACCCGTGATATGCATGTGGAAAAACAATTCTGATTGCCATATCAATTGAGGCAACTCTATCAGATATAATTGCTAAATTTAGATTATCACCAATATAATCTTTAAGTTTTGATAAAAACCATTTCCATGACTCCCCGCTCTCTATTTTACCAACACCGTATGCAACTGGTAATATCTGATTGTTTCCATCCATACCTACTGCCAAAAACATGGTACCTATAAACTTTCCTTTTAAATGTGCCCCATCAATCACAATTAACGGCCGTAGAAATTGCACAAAACTTCGAATCTAAAAAAATAAATAATGTTAGTATTATTAAAATATTATTAAAAACCAAAGTCAAATATTTACTTACCGCTGCACCGATCGCGACAAATAACATTTCAAAACGTCCCATTTCATCTAAGCAATGTCAGTGACCGTACCCAGGTTTGCTTTCTTCAAATTGTAACAGTAAATAGGAAGATGTGAAAATGATTCTTCTCGAGATCTTTTTAAAAGTTCGAGCGCGTAAGCCTTCCCACGCCAAGCTTGAGCATACGAAATGCTAACTTTAAATTTCTCTTTAATATCATTCACAATTTCTTTACCTCGGTAAATTCGACCGTTATCTTTTAATTGGTCATTAATGATATGAACCAATACTTTTTTGTTTGCTTGACGAATATTGTGATAAGTTTGTGTTCTTGAACAAGTATGTACTGATTTAAAATATCTAACTTGAAATATACTTGTATTTTTAAAACAATGGGCACGGATACACCATTCGCAACCATCGTTACGACATGACTTCTCAAATCTACTTTTTGATAATTTAACCATTTATACTCAAAACATTCGCTAAGGTACATCGTACCAAATTTCAGTTATAATTCTTCTTTGTTGTTGAAACAATCACCTTCAAAAATAGTTGATAACCCAGAACTGGTATTTTTGAGTGGATTATTTATAGGATCCACTAATGACTCCGGTTTTGAAAAAAATATATCTTCATGAACTTTATACTCGAAATGATAGGAAGACGGATCATTTTTTCATAAAAATTCTTATTTTTTTGTTTTCATAATCACATTCTTGCTTAACATCACTATAACTATCGTTATCCACAGGGATATCATTTAAATTATAATTAAACTTTTCAGTGTCGTTTGTAAAATTTAATTTTTCCTCGTGGACAACAGAGCTACTACCAACATCGTCGGATTCTTCACTGACGAATAGCGTAAAAATTTCGTTTTGACCATTAAGGACAACATTCATAAAGTATAGTAAATCTTGATCATCAGAATTATCAATAAAATGAGTATAGGTAGACATTTTATACGATTATCGTATATTACTTTGAATTCTCAGTTTTAAGGAAATAATTTTAATTCAACAAACGTTATATTACTAGATAAACTAAGAACATGTCTAACATATTTACCTTTTAATGGTAGATATTCTTCAACACCGTTTACAAAATGCCATTTACCACCACGGCATAGTATGATATTAACCGACATGTTAACAAATTCTGAGATTTTTAAGAAGATGGATGAGAAGAATGTAAGATTTGTTAAGAAAAAGGATGAGAATAATGTAAGATTTATTAAGTGTAAAGATGGTATTATATAGGGGAAAATAAAATTAAATTAAAATTTTAATTTAAGAAAACAATAAATAATTAAAAAATCTCGGATTTTTGATATAAAAAAAATTGGGCGAGGAGGGTATTTTGGTAAATATGGGCGAGGGATTCACATTCCCTAATCCATCGTTGACTCAGCGAGGGTTAGACGACACGTCAGCGAGGAGGCCACGTGGGCGAGGGATTCTCCTATTCCCTCGTCGGGCACATTAAACGAGGCGAGGATTCCCCCTATTCCCTCGCTGACTCAGCGAGAGATGTCACGTGACTGCTTGCGATTGTTTTTTTTAATTTCTTATTTTGACTGGTTATCTATACTATATAAAACATATGAGAGGGGTATTTTAAGATACTAAAAATTAAGAACACTTACTATATTTAATACATAAAATACAATCACTTTAAGGGTAAAATAGTATTTATAACATTATTTACATATTACCCCTTATAATTAGTTACACAATAACCTTACACTTACTAATATTTGCATAAAATTTTATATTATCTACCCATACACCAAAAAAACTTAATATGTTTTAAGATTTCAGCTCTATCTTTTAATATATCACACTAAAAAACGTTTTGAGACTACAATTTAACCTGTTTTTATTTTTAAACATTTTGGTGTAAACTTTTTGCTGAAACGATCTGTATTTTGTGAGGTACAATAAGTTAATGCGTATATACAAGTCGTCATGCAGAACTCATTTATTTGTTGTTTTAAATTTTAGTTTAGAAAAAAATATAATAAACTTTTATAAAACTACTACAAAAATAACAAAATATTAAATGCACGTGTCAAATGTAAAATGTCGTCCCGCTACATTGCGCGAACACCCTCCTAGTTTTGATAAATGGTTATGATCATACGGTCATTTTGGTGATTTTCTCTTCGGGTAAACCCAAAACCATAAACCAAGGTCCCAAAACACTCAACAGCAGCGGCGGCTACAGACACATAAACGATGCCACAGGCGGAACAACGGGAAGACATAACAACCAGCGAACCACCGTTAAGAAGCGATCAAGAGGACACCAACATGAGGTTTTCAGTGACCACATGGTGCAAGGGCACACGAGCAAGGGTGGGGCTGCTGCAATTGAAGTGCACCGGTGGTTTAGGGCTCGGAGGACCGCCGGAGAAGAAGAAGAAGAAGAAGAAGATGGAGATCGAAACACCGGCGCTTCTGCTCACGACTCGCAAAGGTCTGCCGGCGTTCATTCCTCCTGATCACATTTCGTTCCTCCCGTCGCCTGATGCTCGTGTTCTGCAGTTTAGCCCCATGCATTTGTGAGTGGTTTTTTCATGTGTGAATGTGAATGTGATTGAAATTGGGGATTGTAGATCATGATGTGGTGTTAGTTGTGGTTTTGAATACCTTTAGTGGATATAGTGATATACAATTGAGAATGCCTGCAATTGGTTTAGTGTTTTGGGGGTGTTTGGCATAGGGATATGGAAGTGATTGGGTGATATGAAACTTTGTTGTAATAGCCCACTAGGTGCATGCCTTGGCAGTGACGGAGCTTGAATAGCATCATAGGGGCGGGGCGAAAGTAAACTACTTTGGGAAATTTACACTATCGAGCCGAAAATTAACACTACTGAAAAAAATAAGAGGGTGCGGGGCCCGGCCCATACTAAGCTTCGGCTACGCGCCTAGGTCCTCAGCGCAGTTTACGTGTTGTAGCTTTGCTTTAAAAGCCCATTTTCAGGCGCTTAGATTCATTTTTAGGCCAAGTTCTAAATCAAGCTCAAAACTTGCTAAAACCACTAAACAAACAAACAAACATACCCAGTGCTAAAACCACTAAAAATGGTATTTTTATGCTAAGCAACTCGCTTAAAAAATCTATCTTTTGGCTCATCCGTTGTCCCTTGAGGGCACCATGCCATCTACGACTATGATATAAAGTATAAACAATTTGCTATGTTTTGTTTGGCTATACCCAAGAATTCTAACATGATTATCAGCTTTTCAACACAATGCAAAACACTTAGCTCAAGTAAATATACAACTCAAGTACTCAACAATTGTAATTGTTCATACTGAAATGTTATCTCGTTTCTTTGAGAATTAATATACCCATTTAGAAACTGTGAAGCATCGGTTTTCGCGTGTGGAAACTAAACTTTAGGTTCAAATGTGGAAGTACCTCTGTTTGGTCTCATTCTGGTTATGTTTCTAGTTTCATTGTTTTGATAGGAAGTTAAGTATACACTTTCATTTGTTGTATCTTGCAGCATGGAGGGTCCTAATGCAAAGACAATAACAAATATTGGTGGAGTGCACCAGCTTCTTGGTTTGCAGGGCTATGGATTTGTTGCTGTGCCAAGGGATTCTATTTTATCTCTTCCGGAATCCTCTAGTAGCAACAAGAATGGAGCATCGTTTGAGACCCCATCTGGGCGTTTCTTGGTAATTCTCATAACACTTTTCTTTTATGCACTTTTAGTTCGACCTCATTGTAATAAAAGGTTACCTGCTTTGTTCAACTTTAGTTTTAGTAACCCAACATTTTTTACCCTAAAAAAACCATCAAAGCTTCCAAATTTGCTTTAAATTAATCTAACCTACCCAGTCAATGATGAAGTATTACCTGATGTGTTGAAAACTTTGACCATGTTGACCTTTTTCTTGATTTGGTGTCTGGAAACCAGCTTGTAAGGTCTTTTTAATTTGAAAAGTTTGGAACTTTGATGCGGTTTTCTCCTTCTGGGTCTGGCTTGATATATTCTAGGTTATTATACTTATAATAAGTGATATTGTCACAGGTAAAGCCATTGGAGTACATGAAAATGATATCTTCAATGAAGCCAGACTTGTGGGTTAGTTTAGCTGACGAAGTACCTGCTTCAGTTACTGCAAAGAGGAATAGGGCTTCTGTTGATCGAACTATTACATGGCTTGATCATTGCATTTCACTAAAACCGGTAAATGGATTATGGTTTTTCATTATCTGGACACTATAAACCTTTTGATCATTTTTGATATATTTTGTAATGTAGAGAGATGGAGCTCTTTTTGGATCAGTTGTTGGTGGATGCAATGTTGAAGAACGGCAACGTTGTGCTCAAGAGGTCGCAAAAAGAAATGTTTCGGGTATGTTATCTTCTTTATTGCTTCCAAAGTGTAATATATTGTGTCTCGAGCTTACAACTTGTTCAAATTAACTATATTCCAGGTTATTATATTGGTGGTTTTGGACTTGGAGATAGCATTGATGAGCGGTCTGCATTTCTGCATGCTGTTACGGTACTATAATTCTTTTGTCATTGAAAGCTGATAATCACACACATATTTACTTGGTTTCTGCCTTTTTTAATCTTCTTGTATTATATATTCATCTTTTTTGAGACAATGATTTGTTTCAGGACTTCTTACCAAAAGAAAAACCTCGTCAGGTTTGTGGCCTAGGACTTCCAGGTATCATTATTTACCACACTTGAAGCTAAACCTATGAATTCTATTGTGAACATTTCTTAATATTCCTCAGCGTTTGGTGTATTTATTAAATGGGGCAATTTTTTATATCCTCCTCTAAGTCTCCAAATCATGCATTAAGAGCATTTATGCATTGAGTACTTGTGTTTTGAGGAAATATGATATTTTCATGTTTAAAGGGGTATATGAAATCCTGTTTTATTAACTCAAAACTCCAAAATCTAAAGATTTTGTATCGATATTAGTCGGGTCTGTCCGGCATTCATATCATTAATATTGTTATCTGCGACAGTGATCATAGTTGTCATATTTAGAACTGATTAAAAAATTACTATACTTTACAAAATGTTCGACCTAGAATGTTGTCGTGTCTCAGCTATACGTTATGACTTTGATCTTATATGAAAAAAAGATGCTTACATTCATGTGGCTACTAGTAGGTCCTGGAAGTTTGTAGCATGATACACTATACAGTGTAAAATTAATAAAAAAAAAAAAACTTTGCACAAAGTAGAGCTCTATGCATCTTGGTTTATATAGGCCCTCTTGAGGTGTGCCTACTGCGCGAGGAAAACACATCATGGTGATGAAGGTTTGCATCCTGTAGTTCTAGGTCAAAATTAGAGTCCGTAGGAGAGTTATATGTGGAAACAACCTAAGGGATTTATTAATTATGAAAAGTTTACTTCATAAATAGTTTTATATGTAAAACAAATTATACATATGCGATTTCTAGTTGTAAATAAAGTTTATGTGTTTGCATAGAGATTGAAGACGCACACCTCACATACTTGATGCTTGCACCCCCGTGCCTCCGCGTTTTGTACTAAAATGCCACATAGCGCCTCACATTTTAAGCCAAGCTATGCATCTCCCTCATCATCATCATCATCAACAACAACAACAACAACATCATCGTCATATGTATGTCGATGCTGTATATTACATGCTTATATAATTTGCAAAGCTTACTTGTAGTTCCATCGCTTTACTTGATGTGAGGAGAAATAAAGATGGGCCCATAGAATAGAGATTAAAGGGAAATGTGATAAACAAATGTAACCTTTCTTTTGTCTTCAATATACAAGTATTGTATAAAGTTTTATTTTAGGAATCATGAATTATATTTGTTCTCGTTCATGACGTGGGTGAATTGTTCTTTTAACTAAATAATCATTCTTGCATGAATTAAGAGGAGGTTTTACAGGGGATTGCTGCGGGAATTGATCTATTTGACTCCACGTAAGTAGATTTATTAACTACATTGACTTTTCGTCCTCTTGCTGTTCTTTTGTCAAATGAAGCTATTGTTTTGACAGGTATATTTATCATCTGACTCTTGAGGGTTTTGCACTTATCTTCCCACTTAACGACAAGTGTGAACGTGTGCCTGATCCTCAGTTATGTGCTATGGCTAGTGACTACACAAAGATAAATCTTAAAGCAACCGTCTATAGGTAATGATGGTTTCACCCACACACATAAATCTCTTATGGAGTTATGAAATTTGTATGTATATTTATACATAGTTTTAATGTATATGTCTGGCAAACACTTTTTTGTCCATTTTTCTTGTATAATCATTGCTATATACTTATGCAGGAAAGATACATCACGAATTGTTGAGGGATGCCAGTGCTACACATGCCAGAACCATACAAAAGCTTACATCAATCATCTCCTCAATGTCCATGAAATGCTTGCACAGATTCTGCTTGAAATGTAAAATAAACGAATCCTTAAAATATATCACTCTTGTGACCAGTATTAAGTGGAGAAACAAGTTGGGTAACCGGTCATAAGTGGGTCAATTGGGAAACCTTTGTTTGCAGGTCAAAACAGGCTGAAACTAGCCCTGACCGACCCTTTTTGGTTTTATTGAATTTTGTTAGCATATTGAAAGCATGCTTAACAACTTTGACCTGTTTAAACCATTTGACCCATTTCAATTAAATACAATCTAAATCACCTGTTTCCATGTAGATAGGTTGAAATTGCCACATCTACCAGTATATCTAAACTTGTTTTGTTCTCGCAGACACAACACACACCACTATCTGTCATTCTTCCGGTTGATAAGAGAAGCAATTACAGAAGGGAAGTTTGAGGAATATAGGCAGAAGTTCATCGAGAGCAGGCGTGAGCATCTTTTGGCAGCTTCAAAGAGTGCTTTTCAGTTAGAAACTCCAGTGAGGTAGGTTTATTTATGATCAGGCACTTTTTGGATTCTGAATTTGGGTTGGAAGATTGCTTTTTATATGAATCATGGTATGGCTGTTAACCTGGAGCCTAATATAACATGTGGTTCAGCAAAAGAGCCGGACCTAAACCTAAATTCACTGAGGTTAAACTTGATTTGTAGTTCAACTATTCTTTGTTAGTGGTTAGTCTTTATTGTCAAACAATACGAATTCATACACGCATTGATTCTGTAACATTCAATGATATAAACTAGTTCAAATTTGTCATGTAAATAGTAAAATGTTGGTTTGTGTGTGTGTGTGTGTTGTTTTTTTTTTTTTTTTTTGGGGGGGGGGGGGGGGGGGGGGGGGGGGGGGGGGGTTCTCTGAGATTGGGTAAGGTAAGTGTGCTTGAGCAGCCGAGCCTACTTCCTGGAAATTTAGGTTTACATTTAGATTGGCTACAAATCGAATATGTTGTTATAATCGTATTGAGCTCAAGCTTGAATGTTTTATCATTAAAGATTGTTGAAGCTCACACTGTTATTTGATCATTTTCATAATACAACTTTTGAGCTTGAGATGCTTGTTTATTTATTATCTCGCCGCAAGGCAGCACTTGTTATAATCAAAAGTTCCATATATGTTATATAAACACAAGGTTTATAAGTTGGGGCCTATAAAATTAGAGGTTTTGATGTCATTGCTTACGAAGCCCATTGGTCCGCCCTGAGCATTGTTGTTTAGATGATCTTTGGTTGGTGATGTATCTCGTCCAAGGGTGTGGATCATCAGGCGGTGATTCTCTCTTTGGATTCTCAGAATGTGTGAAAGGAACTCTATTCTTTACCCTAATGATAAGAGAACGATCAAGCAGAAAGAGCATAAGGAAGGTACAACAAGATATATGTTTCATAATGAGTGTCGAGCAAAAGTCGATACCCGATTTCATGTTTATAAAATCATAATTGTTGTGGTGCCTATTTAGAGTTTGACATCTTTCTCTGTCTTTTCGAAGTCTTACTTTTTTCTACAAGGTTCGCCTAGAGAGGGACGTACGCTTGGCTAGAGACGGACACCCTGCTTCCTTTTCTTTTGTCTTACCTTAAGTTCGTATGTCCTGCTTCCTTTTCTTATGTCTTACCTTAAGTTCGTAGAATTGTTGACTGGTTAAGAATGTTTACTATGTATCTAGGGTATTACGTCTGATTGCATCATGCTCATGTTTATCTCGTTTCTCAATCCACTCAATCCTAATTTTTTATTCAGTGAGCAGTCTTACTCGGGTTATCTAAATGTGTTTTGTTAAGAACCAACTTTGTTTTGATTTGAATCAAGATAGAGCAAGAACCATCAACAAGCCTCCATATGCATACTACGAGGTTTTAATTTCAATGAAATAACCATTTTTTTAAAATTAAAAAATAACACTATAATATTTCCACTTTAATGATGGTAAAAGCAATTTATCCACATATTTTGACTATGTATCGGGTATTGCTTTCTATGACGTGTAACAACCTTGAATGGTTCATTATCTTTATAGAATATTATTCAGTTTCATTAACTATCTACTAATGTTTTCTGTGATTAATTGTGGGTTTTCAATCATACCATCTTTCTTTGTAATTGAACTTTAAATGTCTATATTTGCAAAAAAAATAAAAATAAAAATAAAAAATAAAATAAAATCAACTCTAGAGTTCATTTCAAGTCTTTAAAATGATTTGACCACCTCTCATCTATGTTGTACTTATGAATAATGGTGTGACCACAAGAAATACCTAGAATTAGGTTTGTGGTCACTTATAATAACATAACTAACCTAGTAGCTTTACTTGTCACAATTCATAATTATACAAGTGGTATAATTTTTTATTTGTATCTTAACTTTATCTGATTCAACGTACTGGTGCGTAAAAAAGCTAGTTTCGGAACGCAAACTAGTTTGTATTAAAACTCTACCGATTAGAAAACAATCCAAGCTGTAGGACTAGCTTACAACTACATAAATTGAAACCATTTTAAACTCAGGGGCTGTTTGGTAGCCTCTTAATGGTTCCATTAAGAGGCTACCTCTGAACCGTTAAGAGGCAGGAGTGTTTGTTTAAAAAAAAATGGACCTCTTAACTGAACCATTCAGTGCTGAATGGTTCAGCTCTAAAATCACGCTGAATGAACTCTAGACCCAAATACCCTCCGAACTCACAAAACCTCATCTTCGATCTTCATCTTCCTCCCTCATCTCCCTCCCTCACCTTCGATCTTCATCCTCATCTTCGGTCTTCATCTTCCACAGCCGACGACCCTTCGACCTCCGACCACAGCCGATTCACCTTCGACCTCCGACCACAGCCGATTCACCTTCGACCCTTCATCCTCATCTTCGGTCTTCATCTTCGAACTCACAAAACCTCATCTCCGCGCGATTCACCTTCATCCTCATCTTCGGTCCTCATCTTGATAGTAGAGAGCCAATAAATAAAACAAACATGTAATAGTAGGGTTACAATCGTTCAGGTAGTTTTAGATTCGACCGATTGCCGATTGCCGATTGCCGATTGCAGATTGCAGATTGCAGATTGCAATTGATCTCTTCGTTCAGGTAGTTTTAGGGTTACAATCGATCTCCAGAAGTTTGACATTTGTTACTCCGTTCTATCTTCTGTATCCTGATTGCAATTTTACAGAAAAAAATGACTCAGGATGTTGAGATGAAAGAACAGCAGGTGGCAGCAGCTCCTTCGAATTCCACTTCATCTACCACTTCTGTCTTACAGCGTAAGAATCGGTTGGATTTTGTTTGCATTTGTTGTAACATGCTTATGCTCGTGAAGTTCGTCGGATTTTGCTGGCTGTTAGGCTGACAATTGCTTTGAGGACGAAGTTGAAGGTCTCTGTGGTTTCTTCGTTCCTCATTTTCGTTCTTGCTCCTGGTTCAGAAGCACACGAACGGCTATATTCATATCTCCCAAAGGTTAGCTTTTATTGTTCTAGTGCTTCCATTATAGGCTCTGAGGAAAAGTGCATATGTGATGGGATTTTTAAGTGTTAAGAATTACCTTATCTACATGTGTCTTGAAGATTTGAACTTCAGGTTGTGTGCTGATGCACATGTCTAATGTAACTGCCAATGAACAATGTAAAAAAATTGGAACTTGTACCAAGTCTATTGGAGCTACTGATGAACCTTTAGTCAAAAGACTGAACAAATGTACCAAGCATAGAAATTCAGAGTTTTGGATAGCAGTCTACTGATGACTAGGTATGTACAATTCATCAGTTATAGAGTAGATACATATACATTCTGAACATTGAGAGAGACTTTAGTGGTTTTCTTTCAGTTTGCTGGCAATCAGAGTTTTAGGAAGTAAGGTTTGAGTGAGAGTTCCGTGATGGAAAGAAAGCATTTGGCTCTCTACTATTACATGTTTGTTTTATTTATTGAGTTCTATGTAGCTGACATGCATGATGCATAAATAATCTTTGTAATTGGTTATTAGTATGTTGTATTTGAAATATTTTGAATAATTTTTGAGTTAGTCAATTAGTTTCAATTGATTAATATTTGAATTACTTTGTAATTGGTTATTAGTATGTTGTATTTGAAATATTTTGAGTTTGAATTTTAATATGTTGTATTTTGTTAACCTATTGATCATTCACGTACAGTCATTCAGACATCTAACCAAACAGATACATTTTATTCAACCCAAAATAATTCAGAGGGGTAAAATTGTCATTTGTACAGTCATTCAGAGATTCAACCAAACAGCACATTTTGGTTCAGCACTTACTGGTTCAGAGCCTCTTAACCATTCAGACCTCTTAACCATTCAGCACTTAATGATTCAGATCTAACCAAACAGCCCCTCAGTCAAACCCAGACCAAAATATTTAACACCTTGTTTTCAAAACCATTAAGAACTGGTTTTGACTTTGTAATAAAATGGAACCGGTTTGGACCTAGAAGCCAATTCGTGCACCTCTAGATCAATAAAATATTTTGAGTTCATGTCGGTCTTAACCTGTCAACCCATAAACATAACCCGATAAACCGACCCGTCGATGAACATGCATACGGACCCCACGTGACTTTAACGTCGCTATAACCTACTTCACCATAATAAACGGTTTATCACTTGGCATATTCTCTCACCCTCACTCTCTCTCACACACACCTTTCTCTTTCATCTTCACATATGCATTAATTACCACTGAATTCCCATTTGGGTCTTCCATTATCATCCCTTTTGATCACACTTCCTCCTACACTTCACCGATTAAACTCATAAGATTTCGATTTTTCGAAACCCATATCAATAAAGACGATTTAAAGATAATCTTGATGGATCTGTGTGCAGTACAGATCAAAGCTGCAGCGCGATGCCCTTACGTATCGAAGAACAATCACTTGTTCGATAAACCTAATTCGTCATCGAGGTTGAGAAAGATGGGTTCTTGCGATGTTGGTAAGGTGTTTGAGATTAGGGTTCCGAGCGGAGCAGTTTCTTCTCGTCAATCGGTTGTTGTCAGAGCTATGGGAAAGAAGAATCCGCACAATAATTCTGATTCATCGTCTTCTACAGGTGCGATTTGTGTTTTTCTTCGTTGATTTGGTTTTTTTTTTGGGATTTTGATTTGGAATGTAGCTGTTTTTGTTATTGATTTTGGTTTCTGATTGTTAAAACATCATGTTGTTCTGAATTATTGTGGTTTCTGAATTGAAGGTAGATTGATAATATGAACATTTGCATGTGCTAGTAGTTTGAAATATTTAGTTAGATTCTCTAGTTCTTGCTGTTTTTGATTTTTGACTAATTTTAGTGCTTATCCATATCGAGATGTGCTTTGAATTTTCCAAATATTTTGTTTGATTAAAAGGTACAAAGTTGTTTAATAATTTTTATATATATAATATATCCAAGATAATCTTCAATAATATTGTGGAACAAGTCAAAAATTGAGGATTAAAAAATAAATAATTAATGTTGGTATCCATGTGTTAGAGTGGTGATATCAATGTGGCTGAATGTCACCTAACTTTTAGAAGGGTGGAAGTATCTATTGCATGAACATATTCATTGTATTTGTGTTGGTGTTGCAGTACGGTATTGACATTCAGTCTGTCCCTGTCCAAAAAGTATTTTAGATAAATGGATCAAACCTTAAATAACTCTAAATTATGTGTTCCAAATAGTAAATTTGCAATATTTACGGGTCGGATGTAGTATTTTTTTTAATTATTAAATGGTAACATATAGTGAAGTATATCATGTCAAGTTAGAATAGTGTTCCCAAATTTACAAATGAAATTAGGTATTATGCATAATAAGCATGATATGCACATGATACAATACATTGGCTATGAGAAACCCATGGCTATCTAAAAGTATGTACAAGTACATAAATTTCTTTTTTAGCTAATAAAAGTTTGTATATGCCTAGAACAATACTTGTTGTTGGTGAATATGGATGCTTTCATTAGTTGCTTTTCAAATATGCATGTAATTTCTACAATCTTAGAGAAACCCATGACTAGCTAAAAGTATGTACAAGTACATAAATTTCTTTTTTAGGTTATAAAAGTTTGTATATGCCTAGAACATATTGTTGTTGGTGAATATGGATGCTTTCATTAGTTGCTTTTCAATATGCATGTAATTTCTACAATCTTAAAGATGATATGATTGCATGATGTATACTTATACATAATAATGGTATTTATGTACTGTATTTTTATGTCTATTACTGGCTATTCCTCTGAAAACTTTAGCGTTTGTACTTTCTTTGGGTTTTCATTTCTGGTTATATATATGTAATTCTGTATTATTTACATCTTTGTATGTATATGATTATGTGTCTACTTATGTATGCATACATGAGTATATGTATTCACAGTTTGACTAGGCTTAGTTAAAGGATGTTTGTAATGGTTAATGTAATATCTAAACTACCCCTTGGTGGCATGTAAGACTCCGTGGATCAGCACAAAGTGTTATCAATAGTTTTATAGTGAGTAATAAAACAAACAAACAAACAAACAAACAAACATACCCAGTGAGTCCCGCTCAGGAGCAGGGTCTGGGAGGGGTAGGTGGCGGCGAGTCTTTCCTCTATCTTGGGAGATAGAGAGACTGCTTCCAAAGAGACCCCCGACTCGGTATGTTGTCAATCTTCTTAGGTTTTTGGCTTGATAAAATTTGGCTTGATAAAATTTCTTAGGTTTTTTATTATTTTTGGAAAGAAAGAGGATGAATTTTTCTTCAGATTTTGTATGATGCGGCAGCATAAAAAGGTTAAAAGCCTTAATCTTTGCATATGCCGCTATCTTGTCAATCTTCATGCATCTCAACATCTTAAAGTTCAGATTCAAAATCATATTATGGTTTGTTCTTATAAATTGCAGGCAATGGTGATCACTCAGTTCCAGAAGGAGATGGCCTCAAAGGAAACAATCCTGCTGAAAGCAACAAATCTAGTGATACAGGTTCTCGTAAGTCCCAGCATAAAGCCACTGACTGGAGAGAATTTAGGGCAATGCTCTTTCTGAATCAGCAGGCAATATTTCTTAATTGCACTGCATTTTCTTCATGTAAAATATTTTTATGCCAAAATGGGTCAGGTGGCCTAGGTAATGGGTCAAAACCCAAAAATGTCGGGTGGGGTTGACCTGAAACACTTATATTTAAACTTTTTTAACAGTGTGTAAAATATGACTACAAAACTTATGCTATTTAGTTAATACTTTTATTTTTAAAATGAACCTATTTAGGATGTTTTATGCACATCTTCAACCTTTTACCCTTTTTGCCTAAATTTTATTATTTGACCCATAAAATATGAAAGACCACCCGAATCAACCCATTCGTAAGTAAATAGGCCAAAATTGCTACCAATTTTATATAAGATATGTTTCTTCAATAACTAATTTCTTGGGTATATTATGCAGTCGATGCTTAACAAACAAGATGAAGGTGTCATTGCAGAGTCTAAACGTCTTGGGTCAAAATGGGCACACCCTCTTACGTCCCCTGAAACAGGCTGTGTTCTTGTTGCAACCGAAAAGCTCGATGGGGTTCAAACCTTTGAAAGATCAGTTGTCTTCCTATTGGGTTCAGGAACTCGACACCCGCAAGAAGGCCCGTTTGGAGTAATTATAAACCGGCCCCTCCATAAAAAGATCAAACAGATGAAACCTACTAATCTTCATTTAGCCACCACGTTTTCCGACTGCTCATTACATTTTGGTGGGCCCCTCGAGGCAAGCATATTCTTGTTAAAGACTAATGGGAAGAACAACATTCTTGATTTCGAAGAAGTTGTTCCCACTTTATGTTTTGGTTCCCGAAACGGTTTGGATGAAGCTTCTGCTTTAGTGAAAACCGGGGTTTTGAAACCTCAAGATTTTAGGTTTTTTGTTGGGTATGCTGGCTGGCAGCTTGATCAGCTTAGAGAAGAGATTGAAGCCGGCTTATGGCATGTGGCGGCTTGTAGTTCGAATTTGATATTTGGTGTGGCACAAAATGAGAGTTTGTGGGAAGAAATTTTGCAGCTTATGGGCGGGAGTTACTCGGAGCTGAGCCGCAAGCCGAAGCAAGATCTATAGGCATTATTCTAAAGTGATTTGGGTTCATGTATTATGGAAGTACTTGAGGTTTTATGAGTATTTATAAGCAGTCTCAAGTTGTACAGAATGGACACAGTAGAATCTTGTTCTTTAATTTATAAAAGAACCATAATCTACATGTAGTTATTACTTATAACATCATAATCATGTTTTGTGCATTTAACCCTCAGTGTTCTACTTCTGTAGATACTGTTGTTTTTCTTGATTGATTAGCAATCACCATATTTCAGATGTTTTGATTCTGTACTTTACAGTGGTAGGCTTTACTTATGTGGTGTTTAGCAAAGGGCTTGTAGTCTAGCAGTATCAAGGTGTCTAGTATAGTTTTCACCGTCAAGCGGTTAAGGGTTATAGTCTCATGATAGTGGCGGTGGCTCTGTTGCCTCTCAACACCCCCTCTGTGGTCGAGGTGGAAAAGACGGTGGTTTCTTGGTCATGCTCGGTGGTGACGGTGGTCGGCCATTGTTTGGTCCACCGGCGGTTTACATTAAAGGTTGCAATGATGGTGTGGTGCTTGTAATGTCTGCCGCTCTTCCCTTTTAGGGTTTTCAGGATGCGCGACAGTCTGCGGCAGTCGGTGGCAACCCTTACAACGGTGGCTGACGTCGCTGTTGTCACGATGCTTCCCACCGATACTTGATGTTAGGGGTGGTGATTATGTTGGTATGGCCGTTATTTTTGTATGATTCCCTGGTTTTTAGATCTGATGGGCTTTTATGGAGGTAGCGATAACTTTTGCTCCGGTTACCCTTCTAGCTCTCATCATGGTTGAGGTGGAGTCGAAGGTTATCTTACAACCATTTGATTCTGCAATGATGATGGTGTAACCAGCTTTGTTACCCTTGCTAATGTGTTTATGCTTTTCATCGTTCACTTTAGATGTTTTTGTCTCTTATCATATGTTTTATCTCTATCATATGTTTTATCTTGAGGAAATATTTGGGTCAATGATGATGAGTGCTAACTCATTTGATATTTGGGTATGTGATGGGCTTTGCATATTGTATTTTGGTAGTTCTATGTGTCGATGATAATGAATCATTGTTCATCTGAGACCTTCGGTTGTTGACAATTCGAGGGCTATGATTGTAGAGCGAAAATGGTGTTGGTTTCCATGGCTTGAAAACCGTTTATGGTTTGCAGACACACCCGACCACTAGTTTTGAGCCTTATAGCAGGTATTCCATTGCTATGTACTCTTGGTTTCTTATGACGTGGTTCCATCTATTTCTGTCTTTACGGGTTTTGCCCTTGTTGTGTGATTGGATAGCCTGTTAATTATTTTATCTGTGATGTTTTATTATTGTCCAAGGTTGTATACTAACTTGATTATCTTGCAAAATATGATAGGCTGATGATGCTGAACATGTGTTGATTTGAGAACTTTTGGTGTTCAGTGGCTACAATAGTTTAGGGAGATAATGTGAATACCAATTTATTGTATTGTTATCGAAGGTTTATTTAATTTGTTTCCGTTGACACCTACAAAATGACACATGTTTAGCTATGATGATGTATTTAAGCCTTCGTCCAGTTCATCACTAGCGTAGCGGGCATGATGTTCACCACTAGTTGTTTTGATTTTCTTATTTGTTGGAGGTTTACAAGCAAACTGGTTCCAAATTCACAATAATATCTAAACCATTTTAGAAACCGGTTTGGTTCTCATAAGATCCGCCACTTTAGATCGTTTTGAGTATATACCTTTGAATGCGGTTTTTAAACCTGTTTCGAACATGTTTCGTTAAACCACTAGGTGCATAATACTTAAATAGGTTTTAAAACTGATTTGATCCAATCCGATTGATCAAGTATAAGTTTTCCTTGAGAAATAGTTCTAAAACTCATCTGGTTTGAGCCAATCCGATTTTAACTTTCATTGACTTGATCTAAACCGACAACTAGTTCGGTTTATACCCAAAACCGATTTTTACACATCACTATTATTAGATATTTATAGTTTGATATTTTATGGTACTTTTTACCAAATGGGTTGGTAGTCCAACATGTGGTGACCGGTTACGCTTGGAGTTATAAGAATCAAACACTCTTTTAAAATTGTTAAAAGTTTAAATCTTGATATAAAGATTGATATAAAGATTGATATAAAGATTGATTGTTAACTAAGAGCAGATAAATTAATAAGTATTTTTTATTTTCGTTTTTTTAAGGTCCTAATAAATAGACACCCAGTAATTTAAATCGACACCCCCTATACGCCGCGTATGGGTCCATACGCGGCCCATGCCCAGCGTATAGGTATCGACCATTAATGCGACATTAATGACTGACACTCGACGTCACATCAGTTTACCTATACGGGGCGTATAGGTCCATACGCCACGTATAGGTCGGTGTCGATTTAAAAAGTATATAAGCTATACGCCGCGTATGGACCCATACGCGGCGTATAGATCCTCGGAACCCCTATATCTTTTAACCTTTCTCATTTTCACAGACACTTCGAAAAAAAAACTCTCTCGTATAGCCCTATACTACACGTATTGTTCTTCGATTTTTCTACATCCAGGTATGTATTATTGTTCCTAGATCATTATTATATTAATCGTTCACTGATTTAAACGTTAAAGTAGTGTTATATGCCTTATAATGGGTGATTTAAAAACTGGTAGATAGAACTATACGCTAGTAAAGCCCCGCGTATAGGGCTATACGCAGCGTATAGTTCTATAGTTGGGGAAGAAGACCCATAGGTGGGTACCCTATACGCGGCGTATAGCTCTATACGCGGCGCATAGGGGGGTGACCATACGTGACTTGTGGCCCATACGTGGGACCCTATACGCGGCGTATAGGTCTATACGTGGCGTATAGTAGCGGGGTTGACCTATACGTGGCCTATGTCCCATGCGCCGGTACCCTATACGCGGCGTATAGCTCTATACGCGGTGTATAGGGTAAATACATATATACAAATACATATATACGTACACGTACACGTACACGTACACGTACACGTACACGTACACGTACACGTACACGTACACGTACACGTACACGTACACGTACACGTACCCGTACACGTACACGTACACGTACACGTACACGTACACGTACACGTACACGTACACGTACACGTACACGTACACGTACACGTACACGTACACGTACACACGTACACGTACACGTGTACACGTACACGTGTACACGTACACGTGTACCCGTACACGTGTACCCGTACACGTGTACACGTACACGTGTACACGTACACGTGTACACGTACACGTGTACACGTACACGTGTACGTAGATATACGTATACGTATACGTATACGTATACGTATATACGTATATACGTAGACGTATACGTGTACGCGTACACGTATACGTGTACGCGTAGACGTATACGTGTACGCGTACACGTATACGTGTACGCGTACACGTATACGTGTACGCGTACACGTATACGTGTACGTGTACACGTACATACGTATATGCGTATACGTATACGTATGTACGTATACGTATACGCATATACGTATGTACGTGTACACGTATACACGTATACGTACACGTGTACACGTATATACGTATATACGTATACGTATACGTATACACGTATGTACGTGTACACGTATACGTATATACGTATATACGTATACGTCTACGTATACGTGTACGTGTACGTGTACGCACGTACACGTGTACGTATACGTGTACATGTACGTATACGTGTACGTGTAAGTGTACGTATACGTGTACGTAGACGTGTACGTGTACGTGTACGTATACGTGTACGTGTACGTATACGTGTACGTGTACGTGTACGTATACGTGTACGTGTACGTGTACGTGTACGTATACGTGTACGTGTACGTGTACGTGTACGTGTACGTGTACGTATACGTATACGTACACGTACACGTATACGTACGCGTACGCGTACACGTATACGTGTACGTGTACGTATACGTCTACGTGTACGTATACGTATACGGGTACGTATACGTATACGTGTACGTCTACACGTGTACGTATACGTATACGTGTACGTGTACGTGTACGTGTACGTGTACGTATACGTATACGTGTACGTGTATACGTATACGTGCACGTGTACGTATACGTACACGTGTACGTATACGTACACGTATACCTATACGTATACATATACATGTATATACATATACATGTACATATACATATATTTGTACATATACATATACATATACATATACATATACATGTACATATACATACACATATACATATACATACACATATACATATACATATATATGTATATACACATATACATACACATATACATATACATATACATATATATGTATATACACATATACATACACATATACATACACATATACATACACATATACATACACATACATACACATATACATACACATATACATACACATATACATACACATATACATACACATATACATACACATATACATACACATAGACATACACATAGACATACACATACACATACACATACACATACACATACACATACACATACACATACACATACACATACACATACACATACACATACACATACACATACACATACACATACACATACACATACACATACACATACACATACACATACACATACACATACACATACACATACACATACACATACACATACACATACACATACACATACACATACACATACACATACACATACACATACACATACACATACACATACACATAGACATACACATATACATACACATATACATACACATATACATACACATATACATATACATATACATACACATATACATATACATACACATATACATATATATAGACATATACATAGACATATACGTACACATATACGTACACATATACGTATACATATACATATGTATATGTATATGTGTATATATATATATATACGTATACGTTGTTTTTGACCTATTTGTTTTCTTATGCAGATATGTCTTCCGATTCTGATATTGAGGCTGACGTTGTTGACCATATTGCTGAGCATCATTGGCTGCAGTTTGAGGCCGGTTCCATTGAGCACGCTAAGTGCTCAAAATTTATTCGTATGAGGATCGGTCGTCAAAAGGCCGTAGATTGGGAGGTTATGGCCGAGCTAGGAGAGGGCGATCGTCTTGCTGCTATTATCGGAGACGATACGCCGTGGAGATGTCTCTTTGAGATCGCGTTTTTACCGTCCTGGAGTTTTTATCCACATTTACCTATATCCGTCCTGACGAGATGGAGGAGGACGATGAGCGCTCCGAGATTTCTTTTATGCTTTATGGACATGCACATCAGATGTCTATTGAGCAGTTTGCCATTCTCTCGGGGCTGTATTTGAGCCGGAGACTGTTACCCCTCTGTTCACCGAGGGTATTACTGAGATGGAGGAGAGTCGATTGAGAGAGTGGTGGCCTCAGATTGCCGGAGGTCCGTTTCAGAGGACTAAAGGCAGGGTCACCGGCATTCGAGATCCTCTCATCCGTTATCTGCATCGTATGATCGCCACGTCCATCACGGGACGTGGCAAGAGTCGGGAGTGGTGTACCATTCCCGACTTATTTTACTTATACTGTTTGATTACGGGGACCAGGTGCAACCTGGCGAGATGTTTGGTAGAGTATTTTGCGTCGTATTATCATCGGCAGGAGCGAGGAGCGGTGTACGGCGGCGCGTACATCACGGTGATTGCCCGAGCTTTAGGTTATCTTCCTCGGCATCTTGGTGACGTGTCTCCGCCGATCGAGCCGGTGAGATTAGATCGTCGTACGCTATTCGGCATGCGTATTATACGCCAGTTTCCGGGTGGCATACGATTCTCTCTTCGACCCGGGGAGATCTGGCAGCCTGCACCTGTTCAGCAGCTCGGCATTACCGATCCACAGCAACAGCACGGGCAGCTGCATGATCAGCCACCACCCGACGAGCAGCCACATGATCAGCCGCCACCTCAGCCACATCAGCCGCCACCTCAGCCTCAGTTCCCACAACATATTTATAGAGATGTGAGGCTGCCTGCACGTATGGAGACATTTATGCAGGACATTTCTAGGAGTTTACGGCAGCAGAGTCGACGGCTCGATCGAGTTGAGGATCTTATGGAGTGGCACGTTCACACATAGCTCTTGATTTATTAGTTGCCGAAAACACTAAATTGCGTGTGATGCGCTCTGCAAATGCAACATGTGGTTGTCATCTTTTCACTAGTTGTGGCTTGCCTTGTGCTTGTCGGCTGGAAAAATATGAACATTCTGGTAATAGCCGCTCCATCATTATCATTTTTCTATTAAAGTAACAAATTATATATTAATTTATACATTTTAATGCAGGCACTAAAATTCCATTAGATGCAATTGACGTATTTTGGACGAAGCTTGATGAAATTAAACCATCATATATGGTGGATGAAAAAGTTGATGTTGAAGAAGAAATGGAACGGTGTGAAACAACAAATAATGACACAACCCACAGCTGTAAAATTTAGTTTGGTGGAAAAAAAAAAAAAAATTGTGTATCCATGGAAAAATAACAAAAAAGCGCCTGTTGTTCAAACAGATATTCGCGATCGTCCAACGTTAAAGGTTCAACAACAAAAGTATGACACTCAACAAAGTACGTGTGACATGCCGAGACATAGCTCGTTTATTGCGTCTCATATTTCCGGAAGAACAAGTTCAGCTGTAAAGCCTCAGAAGCCTGCCATGCAACGTAGTCGTTCAACGTCTTCTAAAGTATCACATGGTACTAATGAGTTTTCATCGATTGTCGGAGATCGCCAATTAAACAATATAAACAGGTTAAAAAATTGGATTCCATCAATCTTTCATCAGTATATTTCACGTATACGAGATGTCCGACCCGATGGGAATTGTGGTTTTCGATCTGTAGCTTTAGGCTTAGGGTTTGACGAAAATAAGTGAATGTATGTGCGGACACAACTTTTAGAAGAGTTGGACAGACATGAATTGGAGTACAGAGAAGTTTTCGATACTTTGTACCCGGACAGTATAACGAATTACGTCACACCATCGATTGGCAAAGTGTGGAACCTGCACCAGAAGAACATTGGATGATAATGCCGTATACGGGAATAGTGGTTGCTCAAAAGTTTGGGGTTATTCTTCATTTACTAAGCAATAATGGTTGTCAAACATTTTTCCCATTATGGGCTGATCCGAAAACTGTCATGCTCATCATGTCGTGTCGATTGTTCATGTCAACAATAATCATTTCGTCCACGTTAAGTTAGAAGGAGATTATCCGATGCCAACATTAAGTAATCTTTGGATTCTTAACCGAAGCGTACGTGCTGCAGAATGGGTTATGTATAGGATTTGTATCTTGGAATACAACGCAATAATAGAGAATAACCGAGAACCCCAGCTTATATAAAATTATTTTAATTTATAATTTGTAATATGCAAATTATATATTTTAATTTTAATTTTATTATTGTATTCGTATTATTTAATATTAAACTGTTTAAATAATTTTAATTTAAATTATGTATATATTAAAATAAAAAAAATAAAAATAAAAAAAACAAAATATCTTTTAACCTTTCAAATATCAATATTAAAAAAATAAAATATATATATTAAAACTCAAAAAATTAAAAAATATATATATATGTAAGCTATACGTCGCGTATGGATCCATACGCGGCGTATAGCTCCTTCACGTATGGGTCAAAAGTCACGTATGGGTATAAAAATGTCAAACCCTATACGCCGCGTATGGACCCATACGCGATGTATAGGGTATAAAACGTCAAATCAACAACGCACCCTATACGCCGCGTATGGATCCATACGCAGCGTATAAGGTGCAGAAGTGTTGATTTAAAATTGGGGGTGTCTAAATAAAAGTACCTTTTTTATGTTTTAAATGATGTGTCTTTTCCAAAGTGACGACAAATGGTAAAAGTGTAAATGGTGTTCATCACTTTATATATAACCATATGTCTCTTGGTGCCGGTGGCATCATGCATCATCATATGCTGTTTCAAGACAACATCCTTAGAACGAAACACGTGTACATTACGTACCTCCATGACAACAAACTCACCACCTACAAAACCACCACTTATATACAATCATCACTATCACATAATTAATTAACTTACTCGATCTTTTCAATACACTCTCTTCAATTCGTATATCCAACCATCAAGTATCAGCATCTCGATCTATCTGTTTGTTTGTGTGTAATTTTGCAGTAATATATGGTGATGAATAAGATGATAAACTATGCGCTTAATCGGTTTGTACCTCATGCAAGTCTGGTGATGCTAGCGTTCGCATGGCCGACGCTTACTTTCATCCACACGTGTGAGCGGATCTACTATCATTTCTTCTCTGAATCTTTGGATGACAAAGTTGTTGTCATCACCGGTGCGTCTTCCGGAATCGGAGAGGTGCGTTCGTTATTCCGTCCAATCGATCGACTGTTGCATATATATATGTTTTGCCCAAATTAGGATTCCACTTAAAAAGATTTATATGTTGAGAGTAATATATAAGCTAAACTAGAGAGAGAGAAATATCATGTTGTCGGTAACAGAAGTTTTTCAACAGGTCATAAACGGGTTAGTGGGCCAACCTGTTTTATTAAACAGGTTACCTGTTTAACTAAACGATTTTGCCTGTGTAATTCAACAGGTATATGATCCGTTTAATTTAACATGCCGACCCGTTTAATTTAACATGCCAAGCCGAACACGACTCGTTATCTATACAGGATATGCCAACACAACTTTCATTTCTCATGTTTGGTTCGTTTCATATTTCGTGTTTCAGGTTGTGTCAATGTGTCAACACATGTTTATTTAGTTATTATATGAATGAACCTATATTATATTATTATTTCTTTTTGTTGAATGAAGAAACACAAACAAACTTCTCAATTATAATTTATGTTAATAAGTTTGATATACTACGTGTGTGTTTATATGTGTATAATAAATATTTTTTAGTAGTATTATATGTTATATCTAATAGCAAATAAGAATTGAAATGAATATCATGTATGCTTGAACTTTAGTATAGTTTTTATCAAGTTATATTTGTTTGTAAAGTGTTCAATCTTTTCATGTATAATTTTATATTTATTACTTTTATCTTCTAACATGAAATAGAAAATTCGTTCATATAGATTTATTAGTTTTGTTAAGATTTAACTAAGTTCGTTTATGTTCATTCGATCGGTTTACATTTACTGATATCAAAAAATTTTGGAGAAGAACCCTTGAATTGAAATTGTGTTGGGAGTTTAACAAATACATCTAATATACAAACCAGTAATTATAATTTTTTTGAACATGTTAGCAAATCGCATATGAGTATGCTAAGAAGAGAGCAAATCTTGTACTAGTCGCACGGAGAGATCAAAGACTGCACGGGATCAGTGAAAATGCTAGACAACTGGGTGCACCGGATGTGTTGATAATGGCTGCAGATGTTGTTAAAGAAGATGATTGTAGGAGATTTATCGACGAGACGATTAGTTATTTTGGCAGAGGTAATCTAATCCTCCATTCTCTACATTGACATCCATAAACTGAATTCAAATTATAACAATGAAATGATCATGGGACTGATATTATTCGATAATTACTTTTTGAGATCGCAATAGTTGGTTTGTAATGTTGGGATGACCATATTTTAAATAATCGGTTTGGATAATTAGTTGCTTAGAGCAATTAATCAAAAGTGTCCTTTTTGGTCAACTTGATGATCATAATTGGTCATACAGTTGAAAGATCTACCTTTACCATTGAAAAAACAATAGCACATTCGAACATTATTATCTAAGACTTGTTGTGTTGTGATTAATTATCTGATTAGGGTTTATTCAGTATCATATAACTAGTTTTAATAACAACGTCATCCAAACACCCCCTAAAAGAGATTCAAGCTCAACGTCTAAAGAGTTATTCTGATTAGTTATAGAAATGAACCAAGACTTTATTAAAAGAAAGAATTAACATAACGCTTGTCATGTGGCATGTTACCGTTTAAAATTTTTGTTTTGATTTTAAGTGATCTATTTTGCAGTCGATCATCTAGTAAACATGGCAAGTTTAGGGCATACCTTCTATTTTGAGGAAGCAACTGATACGTCGGTTTTCCCTATGTTAATGGTATAACTTAAACTAAGAGCTTTTAGGATATTTTAGGGAATACCATAAGGCTTTTAATTGATGTGTTTTGTACACTTGCTTTTGTTAAATTTCAGGATATCAATTTTTGGGGGAATGTGTATCCTACATATGTGGCTCTTCCTTACCTAAGACGGAGTCGTGGTCGGATTGTAGTCAATGCTGCAGTCGAGAACTGGTTACCTCTCCCAAGGATGAGCTTATATTCTGTGAGTATTAATAGTCAAAAAGGGTTTGCGTTATAGTTCACAATGTAATATAAGGTACAAATCAACATGGGTAGTTTTTAAGCTGACCTATGACATCTTTGGTCAAGAATTATAGATTATAAATTCTTAGTGTGTCAAGGTTTGATTAAAAAACCACATTGATTTTCATAATCTAATGATCAATTGTCAAAAAATAGAAGGAAAAAACCTTTGGATTTTGGTTGATGTTCTACATAAAGCCGATGGATTGTATTTTTCTAATAAAAAAAGTCCGTTATCTCATGATTAAATATTTGAACTTTAAAATATTTGCAAGAAAATCTCTATTTTTATTTCATCAAGTCTTTTAACCTTTGAGATTTAGAAGTCTTTTGGTTGTTTTGAAAATTTCCCTAACCTAATTGTGTGAATGAGAATGATCTATGATGGTTTTGTGCGCTTTGACACACTTTCGACCTGTTTAACCTTACCTTTTTTAGGTATTTTTTACTTTATGCACGTGACCTAATAAAAATAAAACAAGAAGATAATTAAATGAGTTAAATTTGATCCATATGATCTATTCATAACTCAAGAAAGATAATGAATACGTACAAGGATTCCAGAGGAGTTGGTGTAACAATGTTTACATTATATGTTGGTTATTTTTATCTTGATGTTTGTTTGACCAGGCAGCCAAGGCTGCTCTAGTGAACTTCTATGAAACATTGAGGTTAGAATTGAACGGTGACGTCGGAATCACTATTGCTACACACGGTTGGATAGGTGCCGAGATGACCCGTGGGAAATTAATGGTAGAAGAAGGCGCGGAGATGCAATGGAAGGAAGAAAGAGAGGTAAGTTTGTCGAGATTTCTTATTTTTTTCCCCAAATTGCTATAGCCCAAAACTATGGTTTTTGTGAATCTTGTGACAACTTTTGACCAGTTTAATTTACTTTTAGATGATTTTGATTTAGGTTATGTGTTTTATCTCTAATACTTTTAGATGATTTTGATTTAGGTTATGCGTTTTATCTCTAATAGTGAACGGGTAAAATACTAAAATAACTAAAAAAGAAGTGTCAAATAAGTAAACGTGTCTGTTAAAAGTGTATGTTCAATTCATGAAACCTCCTATTTCGTTTTACTTGAAAAAAGTATTTCATTGTTATATAATATATGTGTAGTCCTATTCGATACGCTTGTTGTTTTGACTGTTTTGGACCCACCCATTTTACCACCCCTCGGAACCGGTTTGTTTTACTTCAAATAGGTCGAATAAAAAGAAGATATGAAATAAGCCGTTAAAGTTGGAAGTCCCCAAAATGCAGCTCAGATTCATATAACCTCTTCATCACTTGTTTTATTCCGAAATTATACATGATTTGCATATTAAAAGTTATGTAATCGCAATAACAATCAATAAGAAAAATGCGCAATTTTTTTTTTGTTGTAGTAGATACTTACATTGTGTTTGTTCTTTATGATCCAAGATGCAAGCTTCAGGTAGTCATGTGGAGGAGTTTGCAAAGTTGATTGTATCAGCAGCCGTGCGAGGCGATGCAAACGTGAAGTTCCCGAGCTGGTACGACGTGTTTCTTCTTTACAGGGTGTTTGCACCAGACGTCTTGTCGTGGACCTTCCACTTGCTTTTATCACCACAAGGTATGAGGACAACTTCTTTTATCGGTACCGGGAGACCTGTTTCAGAAGCCCCGTCTCCACCAAGACGACCTCTCACCGGTCCCCCTCAAACCGTCCCATACACCTCGTCTCCTCGAATTCAACTTGTTGAATGAACAGGGGAAGTGAGTTTTTATATATATAACATTTTCAGTTTGTGTATTATGTTAATATCTTTAAGGATGATTTGAATAATAATCATGGTCGAGTTGTACTTGCTTCAATTTACGCAGTTTGATATCACATATACAATCATCGGTAACCAACATAACTCGATCAGTAACTAAGAGCAAGAGGAGACTGTTTATAGCCGCCTTCCCGTTAATCATATCATTGTTTCTAGACAAAATTACAAAAAACGTCCTTTAAGCTTATATAAAATTACAGTTATCGTCCTTTATCTTTAAAAAGTACTCTAAACGTCCTTTATGTTAACATTTTGTAACAGATATCGTCCTTTACACTAACTGTCGTTAAGTTTTTCCGTTAAGTCAAGGGCAATTTGGTCTTTTTGACTCTAAAGGACTATTAATGTATTTTTTCCAAACATAAAGGATGTATTCTGTCACTTTTTTTATCTTTTATTTAATTTATGTATTTTTATAAGAATACATATACATATGATTTTTATATAACGAATATATATATACATATAATTTAATTATTTTTATCCACATATCATAATATAAATATAAATTATATAAGTAATAAAATAATAAAACAGTGTTTAGAGTTAGATAAAATATATAATTTTATTATATACGATAAATATATATTATTATTTTGATCCATGTATTATATATACATATAAATTCATACATAATTAAATATATTAAATATTTTCATGCACGTATAGCTAATTAATTATATTCACTCACGTCTTATATATATATATGTATATATATATATATTATATACACATTATTTTTTCATCCACGTATTTATAATATAAATTATACAATAGATATTTACAGATAATACGTGGATAAAAATAATTAAATAATATATATTATTTTATTTAAAAATAATATGTAGATGTATTATTGTAAAAATACATAAATTATGTAAAATAAAAGAGTTGCAGAAAACGTCCTTTACGTTTGGAAAAGTCTACATTAATAGTCCTTTAAAGGTAAAAAGACCAAATTACCCTTGACTTAACTGAAAAAGTTAACGACAGTTAGTCTAAAGGACGAATTCTGTTACAAAATGTTAACATAAAGGATGTTTAGAGTACATTTTAAAGATAAAGGACGATACTTGCAACTTTATATAAACTTAAATAACGTTTTCTGTAATTTTGTCTTGTTTCTAGTGAACCCGAACCCGAGCTCTTCTTGTAAACCACCATCTTTAACCAAACAGAAAAAAACAAATGAAGCTTAAATATAACTCATATAACATGCATACCATGGCGAGGCACTTTAGGTCAAATTCTCCTATGTTCAAGCTCCGTCACTGCTCTTAAGATGATTTTCGCAGATGTTTAGTACAAATTCTCCTATGTTCAAGTATATTTTCATCATCAATTTTCATAGCAAATTCTCCTATGTTCAAGTTTATTTTCATCATCAATTTTCATAGGGTAAACAGATAAATACTTCAAAGCAGGAGTCAGCATTTAACGTAGGCGGAAGCAAAATATAGTCAACTGATACCGCTGATTCACAAAGAATACCAAGAATAATTCTTATACTTATCGTTGATTCACGAAGAATGCCGCCAATCAGGATAATTACACATTAACAGACACTTTGTGATGGGGAGAAAATAGATTTTTATAAACTAAAACTGATAATCTCCCAAAGATTAAGATTACATGAGTATAAAAAAGAAGGCAACAGGTAAAGGAGTCTTAAAACATAAACGGATCAAAAACTGGACCACAAACAGAGTCCAACAAAAACGAAAAATAAGACAAAAAGTTAAAAAAACTTATAGAATAAGGTGTTTTTGGGCACAAACGATGATAGTGAAGGCCCATTGGACAATCGATCATGAGCTTCCAAAAATGAGATAGTTTGTTCATTGAACACGTGATCATGGGCCTCCAAAAACGAGATAGTTTGTTCCTCCACACTTGAGCCCGCACCAGCACTCCTTAATGCAAGATTCTTGGGAAACCTTTCTTAGATTGACCCATTTCTCAAATCATATGTGCTACCCGCTGATGGGCACATGATAATCCGTCTTGCATAAGATTTTTTGAAATCCATCACGATTGTCAATATCTTGATGGTTGTTTTTTTGTTTTAGAAATTGAACAGGGTTATATATGTGTTGCCTTAGAATTTGAAGCTTTTTTTTTCAATATATTCGTTGTTTGATAGTGCTATTTGATATAGTATTCATGATTAAAACAAGAGTAAATCTAACTAATGGCATATCAAGTTAAATTTTAAAATATATGCTTAATTATGAAATTGAACTGCTAATGTGGAACCTACTTTAACCAAATAATCAACTGTGTTTACGTAGAAATAAAAACGAAATAAATCAAAATTATAAAAATTTGAGAAAAATCATCAAATTCAAAATACACCCTTCGGGTGATGGAGTTTAGTCATGAGACCTGACTCGTTGAGATGTTTTTTTCAAGTTATTCATTTACCTAACACGCTTGCCTTTGTATTAGCCTCTTAACTTTTGAATAAAACAATGCGACAAAATGAGCTGCAAGAATGTTGTTTGGAGTTGCTTTGTTGTTTAAAGGTTTGTGATCAATAAGTGATTCACCATGCATTGACCAACAAGTGTATCTAGGCATAAAACCATGTTTAAACAAATGAAACTCTATGTCTTTAATATCCTTAAACCTTTTAAAATTTTTACAAAGTGAACAAGGACAACTAATCGATTCATTTCCCTTATTCACTCGATCAGCTTTAGCCACCATAAGAAAACTTTGAACTCCTTTTGTATATATTGAGCTAGAACGTTCGATCTTATACATTCAAACTTTACGATCCATCTAAAAAAAAAAATAAACAATTATGATATGAAGTGTATGTATATGATGTAATTCGGTGGCTCTAAGACAGTGGATCCTAACCCACTTTTTGAATATTCTATCTCATATGTATATAGTCTAACACTAAAAGATTAAATTGTGTGTGTATAGTGACAATCAAATATATGTTCTATCATTAAATTGAATGATTATACTAAAAGATTAAAACTTACTAACCTTTTAAAATCTTGAAGAACCTCTTGAAGAAACTCTTGTTAAAACTTAGTATGATCTTGATCAAATATATGGTGATGATGATTATAAAGACTTGAAGCACTAAACAAAACATTATATAAATTATATCATTAATAAACACAATCTACAATAATCAAAATTTAAAAGAAATTAAAATATAGTAACATACCTTAATATATTTCTCATTTGAAAATAATAAGATGACGATTAATATAAAATTATTGAGTAATTGATTAAAGCTAGAAGTTTGAAAACAGAGAGAGTTTGAGGTTGAAAACGATAAAAGTTCCAATATTTTGAAAAGTTAACGTTATTTTGATTATGTAGTTCCTGGGAGACTTTATTAGGGCGGTTTAGTGGGAAACCGCCCTAAAAAAAGATAACTAACCGCCCTAAAAAAGAATATGGATTTTACAGGGCGGTTCATAGACAGAACCACCCTAAAAAAGCCTAAAACCGCCCTAAAAATGTCAAAAAAAACCGCCCTAAAAGATAGACCCATTTTTTTAGGCGAATTACGTTTGAACCGCCCTAACAAATCAGTTAGGACCGCCCTAACAAACCAGTTTTGTACTAGTATGAGTGTTTGGCGAAAAAAATAAAATGAAATGTACCTTACACTTGATGAACATGCATTAATTTTGAATATATTTTTTAAACAAATTGACATTCCATATCAATATATCAAATACTTACAATAAAGAGGTAGGTAAACTTGCGCCACAACCCCTTTTTGAATAGCGAAATCTAGCCTACTAAAAACAAAACATTGGCCCTTACGGGTCGAAACATTGCTATGGATGACCCGTTGAACCCGATTTAGGAAGTTCACGACCTCCGTGGCTAGAAAACCAAATGTATCAAAGACCAATGGAATAAAAACATGTTGATTCTCAAAACAAGTTTTCTCATGTTTAATGATCTTGCATGAATTTGATCAAAAAATTTTGCGAGATCAAAACATGTGGAATGTTTGCATTGATCAAGCCTTCACCATACGCACCTTCAGCACATGATAGATTCTTGATAGCAAACACCTCATTGAGGACAATGAGTAAGTTATATGTATGTGAGGTCATGTAGATGTTTGGGTGTCTAAGAGAACAACATAGACAAATCCCACATTCTTGATTGGAACGGTGGTCCCACATTCTTGATTGGAACGATGGGACAAAACTTATCAAGGTTAATGAGTTCAAAAGGGGTTTATTTGTAACTGTATAGACAAATCTCATATCATATGTGAACAAGAGAGATATTGAATTTTTAAGAAAAATCCTACCTTAAACTTCACCAACTCGTTTTGAGATAGCCGGTTGTGAATTAGAGGAGAATCTCATAGTTAATTGTTAATGAGTGAGATCCATTCTTACTAGGCTTGGACCTTATATGGACCGATTAAGTTCGGTAAAAAGGGTTCTGAAGTCGTAGCGTTGATGATCATGATCGCAGCTCATGTGATTATATCAATCAAATTCAAAACTTGTTTACACATAATCCTTTTTTAGGTTTTATAGTTTTCAACCATAACCCTATGGCATGTATTATGTATGTTTTTATTCTTTATGTTCTTAAAATTGAATTTTATAGAATAACCATTAACTAGTTGTCAGGCTTTCAATAGTTTGTTGTTTTCTTTAAAGTTAACTAGGTATTTACGCCCGCGCGTTGCAGCGGAACGTGTGGTGATAGGAGTTACGTATGCAGTGTATTAAGACAGGTTGGTTTCTCACATCTGCAAGAGTCATTTAGAACCCACCCATAACCCCCAATCTTAATTGTGGTCATTAAAATTTCTCATTCATGACCCCCATTTCACTACCTATAAATACTAACCTTTGTCTTATTATTTTTTTGCACAAATTCTTCTTCTAAACTTAAAGACAATTTACAACATACCTTTCCTCGTTTGCAGTGTATTAAGACAGGATGGTTTCTCACATCTGCAAGAGAATAAGAGTTTTACTAAAAGATTAATGTCTTTGAGAAGAAAGGGGATAGAAATTCCCCTTCACAATAAAGATACAATATTGATGATTCATTACCAATTAAAACTTTCAATGCATCACAAGTTGGTAAGGGTTTGATGATTTGTATAAAACTGAATCTGAGCTTTCAATCTCAACATGCTTACTATCCATATCTACAAAAGATGTCACTTGTTTGGACGATTTGATAGGCAAGTGATCACCTGAAGCCACGGCTGCATTACCCACATCCTGAACATAAACATCATAAATATATCAGAAACACGAACATGTGTATGTGACAGTTAAATGTCAGCCCGTCTGTGTATGAGGATATAATTATAAATGTCTTACTTTCATGCCATCGTTAGACACAGGATCCTCAGCTGAAGCATTTTGGTTATTTAATTGCTCAACAACAGGCGGTGGCAACATGCTTCCCGAGCGTCTATGCACATATTTGGTGTCACCAACTATTTCCTGAACTCTATGCCTGAAATACAAATATTATTAGCAAAAAAGAACATCATTAAGGTTGGCACAATAGAAATTTCTAAGGATGGTGTGAGAAGCTGAATTAGCAAAACTTTTAAAGAATCTCAACTTTATAATAGCAATATAAGAAAAGGAAGTCAGTTGTGTGCATATAATACCTAGTATGAACTGCAGCTGCTTCATCTTTACCAAAACTATCTTCTTCAGCACCAATAGTATGTAAATATAAACATGTTGGATTGTTGCAAGTCTGACCATGAAATAAGAAAGAGATCTCGCATTAATTTATTCCTCTTATCTTACACTGAAATTTACAGAGCCAAACATAGACACAAATAATTGCACGACAACGGATATTTTTCCTTTGTTCTAGTATGAGGGGAGCAGCTAACTATGCTTATCCATCCACTTTGAACAAAAATTCTACCATCTCAATAACTATCATGCCTAAGCACCAGACACAACATAGCTGTATTGGCGATATAACACCTCTAAATTGTCATCCGAATTAGATTATCATAACAACCCTGTGCTTAGAGCAAACTTGTAATATTTCATTTCCCACTAATACATAGGCAAGAGATATGTTCAAATTTAATAGAGTCATAAATCGCACAACATTTTCATGCAAATGCCACAAAGTCTTATCACTGCTCAAAGACATGGCAATAAATGAATATTTACTCAAACTTTTACAACTAAATCTGTACATTAATAGTTTCATCTATTGCTTTCAAGAAAAAAGCCTCAACATCAGGGACTAACTCAACCATTCAAGTTCATTAAAGCTACACCTAACTTTAGCACTAATGAATCATGGATAACACATGGCCTTTGCCTAATCATGCCCCTTCCCCCCAGGTGGTTATCGATTTAATACACATCTACCATCATATGTTTTATGCTTAGACCATTTAAATACAAGAATGCCTATAGCTAAACAAATTGCATAACTGAATCCATTCATATTATTGAACCATATCATACATGTCTCTACGATCAGAATCTTACCTTGGTACCAAACGGACCTTCAGGAAAATTGATATCCAAAATATCTCGCCCCTAATCACACCAAACAAACAACAAACAACATCAATCTCCACAACTCATCCCAAAAATCAACAAACCACATATCAACAAAAACTAACCTCAAGCTCCGCTTCAAGCTCCTCACGCTCATGACCAGTGGCGATAGGCATCACATCTTCCACCTTCTTAGCCACATTTCCTACCATAAACACAAAACAATTATGATCAGATTGATTGAAACAATTAACACAAGACCCGGTAATTGAACGCATTAAAAGCAGAAGATAACAATTTCTAATATCATAGGTTGATAATTATCCTATCATTAGGCATTGCTATGCTTAGTTCTTTACCAAAGAGACATATCAACTTACAAATCTATCATGCGATGCATGTGACTGCCGGACAAAAAAACACTATTAGAAAAAAGGTTTATATTTCCTATAGTAAAATTAATCAAATATTCAACTTACAACTGAAGACGAAGTCCAAGGTTCTGAACTAAATAAAAAACTCAATAAACCTCCTAAAATAAGCATACAAATATAAGATACCATACCATAAACAAATAATAACCCTAAACAATTAAAAATAAACCAACTCAAACCAAGTTAGCCGGTAACACTGAACCGCGACCCATTCGGTTACATGTGAACAAACCCGATTAAGTCCAGCATGCATGGGAGTCAAACATGTAAATATATGAAATTCATTAATCAAACTACTAGTCTAAGATAATAAGTAATTTATATACTGATCAACCATAGTTATTTCATAGAAAAAAGAAACTGATTGTGGAGTACCTTTAAGAGTCTTCGACATTGTAATATAAAGGAACCATCTATCTGATTTATGTTTTCAACAAAAAAATGTTAAGAAGCAACTAAGCAAGTACCTTCAATGGTTTACTAAATCTTAGGTAACGCCCCATACTATCTTACATTCAAAAACAACTTACAAAGTATGATTACCCCTAGTAACTAAAATCTTGTATCAAGCAAAATAAATGATGACTATGCCACTTAACCAAAGCTGCAAATGAAAAACTCCAAGGAAATTATTTACAGCTGTATTGTGAAATATCAAATGCTTAAAGTCTATTTTTATTTTTTTAAACCATGTTAAGTTGTTTGGTACTCAGTAGTTTTTTGAATTTTGGCAATTGGAACTTTTTCAGCGTATAATGGCCAATAGCCCTATAACCCTCTTAGTTTCTTGAAACAAATAGCAAGAACTGAAGGGAGAAACAAAAATGCTCAATTGACCCTTAGCTAACCCATATCCATGACATAAATAGTGTCACTACTTAATGTTATGATCAATAAGACAGTCACTTCCAGCCAGGAGAGAGTAATACCATCTTCAACGACAAAAAAAAATAGAAATATAGATGAAATTATGAAAATTAAAGATAGCAATCATTCTACAACTTCCAATCAAATGCTGAATTTCCAACATTATCAACATTGAGAGGAATAACTCTAACTCATGCATCTTTGATGAAGGCTCTTCCTCGCATTATTTCTATGAAGCTTAAGATGTCCAACAATTCCACTCACTCAAAGCTTTCTTTTGCTACATATCTCGAATTCACACGTTCAAAGGTCTATGTGGTTCTTCTCAATCAACATAACCCAATCAGATTGCAATTGAGATTTAAAAAGTTCCACTTTTAACATCCTAATATATAGTAAAAGACACAAATTAGGTCCAGTAACCACAGCAGCAGTACACAAAAAGTCATTCAATCAGGAACACAACCGTCATCAACAATTTATCACATCAACCAAAAACACCCACAATCATTAAACCAGAACCCACAAAGCATGATGTCTCCATGATGAACTATAATCAAAACAACACAAGGTAACACCAACAAACCTACCCAAACCCTCACACACCACCAACCAATTACTCATACCAAAATGAAACTAAACAAAAAGGCCAAATTACCTCAGCTCGAGCTAAGATGAATGCAAGATAATTATTGAAATCAGGGAACTGAGAGTAGTGCTGAAGCTATTGCCATATCTTAGATTTATCAGATGACGGAGAAATCTGTTGCTCAAGTAACCCACAGATCTCCTTAAACCCTCCTTCTTGAGGCTGCCATGCTGCCGCCGTCGCCGCTGCCGTCGCCGCCATGGTCAATGAGCAAAGGGTTCTTCAATTGGTTGAAGATGGTGTGTAGATGACGGAGAAATGATTGAATTTGATAGCAAAGTGAGAATTTTTGTCGTCGGACGGCTGCTGCCGTAATCGTCGTCGTGCGGCTGCAGATCGACCGACCTCCTCTTTCTCGAGCTCTCTCCAGCTCCTCTTTCTTGTAATGGCTTGTGGTGGTGGTTTAGGGTTTTGATTTTGAATACTGGCGAATAAATAGAATAGATAATAATATTACAGTAAATGACAAAAACATATTATTAGAATCGGATATAGGATTCACTTAATTTGTTAAGTACTAAAATTATGTTTTTAAGCAATGATTATTAACTATAGGACAATCATTTTAGTAAGAAATATATTCATTTGACCAACATTTTTTAATACAAAAATAGTTTTAATTAGAGAAAAAAAACTTAGGAATTGTATAACACATACATATTGTTATGACTATCACATAAAGTGGTAACAGCCTATATGTTTTTATTTAACTCCTTTTAATCTTTATACCTCATCAACACCACAAAACCAGGGATTAGTTCTACTACGTCTCTCCCTGTGTGTATACTATTATTTTGAGCGACTAACCCATATACTCACAAAATCTAATCTTAAAATCTACATCGTTTGCAAACAAACCCTCAACTTCATTTCATGTTTTTTAATTGTAACTTTTTAACAGCCATTAATCGTTGATTATAACGCTCAAAAGACTTATTATAAATTAACCATTTAACATCTGTATATGAGTATATCATCGTCGTTAACGTTTTATATGTAAACATATATATTATCAATATATATATTTAAGAAAAATTACAAAAACGGCCATTTGACCAGACCTAGTTACCAAAATAACCGCTGACCAAAAAATTTAAAAAAATAGCCCGTTGACATTGACCCTCGCCCACGGGCGAGGAAAATTCATGATCCCTCGCCCACGTGGCAAGACTGCTCCTCGCCCACGTGGCATTATCTCGCCCACCTGTAAATTAAATTTTTTTTTTAAAAAAAGAAAAAAAAAATAACCGGCGAGGGACACAAGTATCTAGGCGAGGGATGTGACATCAACCTCGCCGAGTCAGCGAGGGATATATCAAATCAGCGAGGGATGTGACGGGTCCCTCGCCCACATCATCACTTCATCCGGCGAGGGGTACGAGTATCGAGGCGAGGGGTACGGATATCGAGGCGAGGCTAGCGTGTACGGTGGCGAGGGCACACTAAACCAGGCGAGGGATGTGACTACACCCTCGCCGGCTGCAGTGTAAAGTAGCGAGGGATTTGACCGGTCCCTCGCCCACGTCAGCGAGGACACGTTTTTCAAGGCGAGGAGATGAGTTCGGACGAGGAGTATATATAGGTTATGTGGGCCGAGTGGGGACCAAATGAGTCTCAATCTTTCTTAAATTTTTATAAAATTTCTCCAAAGAAATTCTTCGGTTTCGATATATTTATTTAAAAATCGCGTGATGGAAGATGAGGTTAGTATTAGTTTGTTAGTTTTTATTCGTACTTATATTTATTTGTTTTATGATATTGAATTTGTTTATTTTTTATTTTATGCAGGGTTTTTTATGCATCTAATAGTATTACTATTAGATGTAATGTAAAAGTTGCAAAACAAATTTACAATAAATTAAAAGATAACCCTGATCAACTTGTTTTGTTTAACAGTACCTGTTTTGCAAAATGGTTATTATGTGAAAACATTACTAATGATGCATCACTTATACATTTAATATTACAAACACAAGTTCATACCGAAAATCCGGAGAACGGTATTAAGTTTTCAATTAATGGGCAAAACCTTCAGTTTGGTCGTAAAGAATTTTGTATTATTACCGGATTTAAATTTGGTGAAATGACGCGTCCAGTTCATGCATCGACACCAAATTTTCTCGATACCGTTTTCCACAAAAATGGAATAATTAAACCAACGTTAGATGATTTAAGAAAAGTTTTTGATAACATGTTACACATGTTAGATGACGTAACCGTTATAAAAGTTTGTTTATTATTACTGGTTGAACAAGGTTTTATGGGATTAGAAGGAAAAAATTTTTTAAACAATCAACTTTTAGACTTAGTTAATGATTTAGGAGTGTGGAATGATTTTCCTTGGGGTACATATCTTTGGAATCATACTTACCCTCATATCTATAACGCTTTTTATAAAAATGAAAGAGAAAAACGAAAGAAAAAACTAAGATACAGTATTAAAGGATTTGTTTGGGCATTCAAGGTAAGTTTTTAATTTTTTAATTTTTGTATTGATTATTTTTTATTATATGTTTAAATATTATATTTGTTATTAGATTTGGATTTATGAAGTGTTTCCGATAATGAATAATTTTGGGAAACGACGTGGGTACGTACCAAGAGCTATTGATTGGCCTCGTATGAGTTTAATAACGTGGGAACAAGCATTATCGATTTTAAACAACTCAAGAGAGGTAAGTTACTGTTTTTAATAAATTATAGATATATTATTCTATTAATTTAATAATAATTCTTGAAAAATTTTCAGGGTCCGTATTTACCGTCGAATATTATTTCAACACCGTTTGATCAGTTGTTGCCCTCATACCGATTGAGTTGTCTGTATTGGGGCGAAATTCCAGTTGAACAGGAAGAAATAATATTTGAACATCCTGACCCTGCTGGAAATAACGTGCCTCACGTTGATGATTGTTTTGGAACGCAAAATTCAAATTTTTATTCAGAGCCGCCGCAAAAACAGAATAATAGTCATTGTTGTGACCCGAAAAGCATAGAGGAAATTGTTCACAGATTACTAGTAATTATTCATTATATCATTTATTATTACGTTTAATACATATATACTATCAATTGAATATGTTGATTAATTGTTTTTTTAAAGGATAATTATTTTAAAAAAGACGATCCAAGAACGCATACTCCGAAGAAAGGGTTTGAAGAAAATTTAGAGGAGGTAAGTATAAAATAATATTACGAATTTATTAAGAATTGATATATATATTCGTGATATTTAAAATAACTAATAAAATTTTTTTTATTTTAGTTTAATACCAGTCAATTTGTAAATTCTCCGCCTCAAATGTTTGGATCTCCTTTTAGCACCGGTCCTAGTATGGAGAAGGTATTTTCAATTTATATCGGTTTTTAATAATTTATATTATTTCATAATATATATTAAATAACACACACGTAATTATTTTCTTAATTTAGATTGTAATCTCTCCTGCTTCTGGAACGCATATGAAAGAAAATGTATTATTTAATTTTTTAGTCATATTTTCTTCAATATTAATTAAATTATTATTTGTTCTTATTATTTAATATTTATATCTTTGAATAACAGACGGTTCCGATTGCGTTAAGGAAAGAGAAACGCGAAATTAAACCATCGGCAGCCGTTAGTTCACCTTTTTGTGTTTTTAAAAAAGAAAAAAATAAAAATACCGATCAAAGTAATGTTTTAGAATTGTTGGCCGTTAGTTCACTTTCTTCAGACACTTCTAATTCATGAACCTCTTCTTGTCCTGATAATTCAAAATACGAAATACGTCGTAGAAACCATACAAAGTAAGACTCAAATTCAACAACAGTTCGATAAACGTCACGATGAATGCATACTTTTTAGATGTTGATAATGTATACTTTCCTTTTTGTATTCAGAGTGAAGAATGGGTGCTTGTTCGAGTGAATTTGCGTACAATAAAATTGGACATATTTAGTGGTGAAGAAATAGGTGATGATAAATTTGGTCGATTGATTCATCCGGTGTTGATGAAAGTGTCTGTCTATTTCAGCGCTTTATTGGTAAATCTTCGTTTTTGGAAAAAGACAGGTCAAGCAGAAAAACCCTTTAGGATTGAAGTAAATGAAGATTATGTTACACCACCACAAGCGTTGAGGGGTAATGAAGGTGTTTATGTTTGTATGTTAATAGAACATTTAGTTACTGGAAAACCGATAGATTACGGTGAAAATTTTAGAGAAACCTGTAAGTTGCATAGGCGCTTCATGGCTGATCAGTTGTATTTCTGGCGTAGCTTACCCCGTCCACGTTAAAATATTAAGTACTTAGTTTTTATAACTTTCTTATTTTGTGTGCTTGTTATTGTAATTTAAAGTTAATCTTAGCTATTGAATGAATATTTAAAATTTATGTTAGTGATGTTTATAGTAGCGTGTTATTTATTCCTAATGATAATAATTTTCGAGAAATGAAAATGTATAACGAATATGTTACAATTTTTTTAATAATTTAAAAATATAAATAAGAAATCAATAAATTTTTTTCTGTACACAGATAATATTTTCTTTCTGTCAACACATAGCATGTCTTCAGTATTTCCTGTCAACACATAGCGTGTATTCAGTATATCGTCTCAACACATAGCATGTCTTCAGTATTTCCTGTCAACACCTATTCAGTATATCATGTCAACACATAGCATGTTTTCAGTATTTCCTGTCAACACATAGCCTGTCTTCATTTCAGGCTCTTAGAATCAATTTTTATACTGCTATCAATAATGAGCAGGCTACCCGTAATCAGACCTCGCAGACTGCATTGGCACAAGTAAGATGTAAATTGTAGTACACATCTTACCCACTTTAATATACAAGCTCTTACTGTCAGTTTTAATACTTCTTATCACGTGATCAGTATTATGTAGATAAGAAATATATAAACAAGACAGTAGAACTATTTTGATCAGCATTATGTAGATAAGTTAATATTGATGCTGCAATGTGTGTAGGAAGGTTTTGGAGGAGGACGTATATGAAAGACAAATACCATTTTTTTGGTTGGAGATTTACTTCTTCCCAAGGTTTAGTGTAGAGTAATTAATTGGTTGGAGAGAATGTGGACAAGAAGAGAAGGTAGATGGCTAGAGAGAATGTGGCTGGAGAGTTGGCTTGTTGATGTGCCTATTTATAGGCAAAGATAGAGAAAATATGATGCAATAATACTTCAAATAATATTAATAACATAAAACGTTAATACAAATACACGTTAATAAAAATCAAAATCATTTCACCATTAAGGTTCGTTCAAATCAAAATCCCATATTTGTGATGGTTGGCTGGTTGCGTCAAAAACGTATTCACGAAAATCTTCAGGGTTGACATATGCTGTTGGTTGATACGGATTACTGGTTTCATTTGCCCTTGATTTTCTTGAAACTTGAGACGGCAGTGGGGCTCTGCATTGGTCACGATTATGACCTTGTGTGCTACATCTACTGCATACAACTTCTTTTATTACCTCCCCACGTGACGGTATGCGCTTATTTTCTCGTGGTCTCCCAGCTTGTCTTTTATTCATCAGCGGTGGCTGCACAGACACAAAATTAGCAGGTATCTCCCACTCAGATTGTGCTGGTAAAGGATTTATTGACTCCTCATATGTAGCCTTATATATATCTTTACTAAACCAGTTTAAAGCCCAGTGACTACAATCTGTTATATTTAAAAACCTTGAAACAACAATTGCATGACCACAAGGTAAACCAGAAAGTTCCCATTGTCTACAACTGCATGTTCTGCTCCACAAATCAACCAAACCTTTTTTACCACCGTCTGCAACCTCAAATGTGTGATCATCGATTCCGGTCACCGTCCATGTTGCACTTTTTGCAATTCTTCTTGTTATTTTATTTTCTGCCCATTTTGTAAGACTATGCGGCAAATCAGCTACAAAATTAATATGTTAAAATTTTAACAATATATATATATAATATTGTATACTAGTTTTATATAAAAATATTACCTGCAATCTGTCTACGATTAAAATACCATTTTTGTAGATATTCTCGAAAAAATTCAATGAGCCCAATAATTGGTAGTTTTCTAGCATGTCGTGACAGCGCATTGATAGACTCAGCGCTATTAGACGTCATAATATTATAACGACTCCCTGAACTGTGTGCTCTTGCCCATTTCTCAAACCCGACATTTACTAAAGTATTTTGAACGCGTGGAAGTACGGCGGTGAGTCTATAAAACCGCTCTTCAAAATCAGAAACTCTATAAGCTTTACACGTCTGCCACCATAATGACTCGTAATTTTTTCCTTTCATTGACTTTAATCGCAGATTTACCATCAAATGACGACAACATAACCCGTGATATGCATTTGGAAAAACAGCTCTGATTGCCATATCAATTGAGGCAGCTCTATCAGATATAATTGCCAAATTAGGATTATCACCAATACAATCTTTAAGTTTTGATAAAAACCATTTCCATGACTCTCCGCTTTCTGTTTTACCAACACCGTATGCAACTGGTAATATCTGATTGTTTCCATCCATACCTACCGCCAAAAACATGGTACCTAAAAACTTTCCTTTTAAATGTGCCCCATCAATCACAATTAACGGCCGTAAAAATTGCACAAAACTTCGAATCTAAAAAAATAAATAATGTTAGAATATTAATATATTATTAAAAAACAAAGTCAAATATTTTCTTACCGCTGCACCGATCGCGACAAATAACATTTCAAAACGTCCCATTTCATCTACGGCAATGTCAGTGACCGTACCCGTGTTTGCTTTCTTCAAATTGTAGCAATAAATAGGAAGATGTGAAAACGATTCTTCTGGAGATCCTTTTAAAAGTTCGAGCGCGTAAGCCTTCCCACGCCAAGCTTGAGCATACGATATGCTAACTTTAAATCTCTCCTTAATATCATTCATAATTTCTTTACCTCGGTAAATTCGACCACTATCCTTTAATTGGTCTTTAATGATATGACCAAATACTTTTTTGTTTGCTTGACGAATATTGGGATAGGTTTGTGTTCTTGAACAAGTATGTACTGATTTAAAATATCTAACTTGAAATATACTTGTATTTTTAAAACAATGGGCACGAATACACCATTCGCAACCATCGTTACGACATGACGCCTCAAATCTACTTTTGGATGATTTAACCACTTTATACTCAAAACATTCGCTAAGGCACATTGTACCCAATTTCAGTTGTAATTCTTCTTTGTTGTTGAAACAACCACCTTCAGAAATAGTTGACAACCCAGAACTGGTATTTTTGAGTGGATTATTTGTAGGATCCGCTAATGACTCCGGTTGTGAAAAAAATATGTCTTCATGAACTTTATACTCGAAATGATAGGAACACGGATCATTTTTTTCATAAAAATACTTATTTTTTTGGTTTTCATAATCACATTCTTGCTTAACATCACTGTAACTCTTGTTATCCACAGGATTATCATTTAAATCATAACTAAACTTTTCAGTGTCGTTTGTAAAATAAATTTTTTCCTCGTGGACAGCAGAGCTACTACCAACATCACCAGATTCTTCACTCACGAATAACGTAAAAATTTCGTTTTGACCATTAAAAACAACATTCATAAAGTATACTAAATCTTGATCATCAGAAATATCAATAAAATGAGTATAGGTAGACATTTTATATGATAATCGTAAATTACTTTGAATTCTCAGTTTTGAGGAAATAGTATCTTTTAACTCAACAAACGTTATATTACTAGATAAACTAAGAACATGTCTAACACATTTACCTTTTAATGGTAGATATTCTTCAACACCATTTACAAAATGCCATTTACCACCACTGCATAGTATGATATTAACCGACATTTTAAGAAGAATGTAAGACAATTTTAAGAAGATGGATGTGAAGAATGTAAGATTATTTTAAGAAGATGGATGAGAAGAATGTAAGATTTGTTAAGAAAAAAGGATGAGAATAATGTAAGATTTGTTAAGTGTAAAGAGGGTATTATATAGGGGAAAAAAATTTAATTAAAAAACAATTAAAAAATAAAAAACCTCGGAATTTAATTAATAATTTTAAGATTTTTAAAAAATTAAAAAAAAAAATGGGCGAGGAGGGGTATTTAGTAATTATGGGCGAGGGATATACATAATCCCTCGCTGACTCAGCGAGGACCAGGCGAGGGATGCCACGTGGGCGAGGGATTATGTGTATCCCTCGTTGGGCACAATAAACGAGGCGAGGGATTATGTGATTCCCTCGCTGACTCAGCGAGGAGTGCCACGTGGCGGCTTCCGATTGGTTTTTTTTTTTAATTTTCGGATTTGACTGGTTATTTTGGTAAATGATTATGATCAAATGATTAGTTTGGTAATTTTCCCAAAAAAGAAACCTGGTCGGTAATCCCTTTGCATACAAACTAAAGTCCCTTTGGAAACTTTTTTGGAATCTTAACCACTAATAAAATAAAATAAATAATAATAACAATAATAATCAAAAAACAACTTTAGTGGCAACAACCACACGCTATGTTCCAACCTTTGAATACAACACCACGTGAAAAGTACTCACCGGAAAATGTGTATCGATCCCAAAAATCAATCATCAATCACTTTACATCACGATCGATCCGATCATCAGAACGTTGTTGCCGACGTCGGAATCAGAAATCCGCCATTGTTACAGCTACCAATTCGATTCATACTCATGTGAATCGGCTGAATCTGTAGAGTTTTCATCTCAATTCCTCGTCTCTTCCACAGATTCACGTTCGATTCCTCATCTCTCCGGCGACATCTCACCACCGGCAACGGCGGATCCAGCTCTTCCTCCGCCACAGCCCTCACAGGAGCATCGTCATCGAGATCGTCTCTACTGGTATGACATTTCTTATTGCACATCGGTGCTCTTACTCTGCCGTTGTAACTCTTGCTTCTTTTCGTAACGCATTTGGTGTTGAGTTGTTGACGGAGGTTATTGCGCCTCCGGCGTCGATCGCCGGAGAAATTAGGTTTTTGCTGGAGAAGAGTTTGTGGAGTTTTGTGTAACGGTGGGAGATGACGGTGGATTGACGGTGGCGGTGGTGGTGGTGGTGGTGGATGATTTCTTTTTGATTTGGCCGATGCAGGTGAGTTTGGGGGATGAAGGATCGGTGGTGGAGTTGAATTTGGGTGGCGTGACGGCGTCGTTTATGGAGGAGTTGCAGAAGATTGGCATGAAGAAGGATTTATGCGATCTGTTAGGCATTGTTGTTGTTGTTGCTGCTGCTGCTGCAGATAGATGAGATTGAGATTGAGATTGGAGAAGTGTGATTTGGTTGTGTTTGTCGAGTAGTGTGTTGGTTCTAATTTCTAAAGGAAATGTCAGTTTGTAAAGCCTGTCACTCTGTCACACTCGTTATTTTGAATAAAATTAGAGGGATTGATCCATACACCATCGGTTAGGAAGTTTACACCATCTTGACAAACGACCGTTTGTCAAGTGTAAACGGTCGTTTATGCCTAAGTAAACGGTCGTTTGCATGATCCTAAACGGTAGTTTGCAGAAAAGTAAACGGTCGTTTGGTTAATTGTAAACGGTCGTTTATAAAAAACTAAACGGTCGTTTGTAATTTTTTAATATTTTTATTTTAAATTAAGATTAAATATAAGTATTAACTTTTTCTATTAATTATGTTAAATTTTTATTAATTATATTAAGTTTTTATTATATGAATTTTTTCTATTTATATTTATATATAGTAATTATATAGTTTAATATAATTGTAAATAGAAAAGTTAATACATATACATAAAAATTATAAAAACTTATGTAATTTATAAATTTACTTTTTTTATTTATAATTATATTATACTAATAATTATATATTATTAAGTTTTTATGTACACGTACGAAGTTTTTGTATTAAACTTATAAAAACTTATGTAATTTATAAATTTACTTTTTTATTTATAATTTAAAATAAAAATATATATAAGTTTAAAATATTTGAACCTTATATAGTTCGTATAAATTAAACTTATAGATAATTTTATAAATAAATTTATAATTTACTAAACGACCAATTTAGTATATAAAACTATAAATAGTTATATTATATTAAATTTATATATTCTTAAGATAAAATGAATAGTTACAAGTGATACTAATCTAATCTATATTGAAACGAGTAACAGTTTTATTTCGAAGTATATACTGACTATATCTTTGAAGTCTCTCCTCGTACTTTTTTCCCACGCAGCCGCATTATTACTTTTGTGAAAATTTCATAACGGCGTTATGAAAGGCAATGGATATTCACCCTCTAAACGCACAGAGACGTAGTGGCAACCATACACATGTGCAAAGTAATGAATTGGTGGTACATGAGTTCATCCGGACCTGTCCATAGCGGAAAATAAGTTGCACTTTCAGTGGGAGATAAGCATTGAAGAATCACATTAAATCTGTTGGCGATCAATAATCCTGTGTATGGCATTATCATCCAGTGTTGATGAGGAGCTGGACCCGGTTGTAGCCATGATAAACTACGTTCTGTCTCATCATATGAGCTGGAGAAAAGATTTCTGTACAAATTAGAATTGTTATGTAACTCGTTTAAAAGCTCATACCTCATGTTCAGCCAATATTCTTCACCGTATCCTAAGGAGAAGGAAACTGCATGAAACCCACAGTTACCATCACTGTTTACGTTCTCTGTATGTGTTATATACGGATGGAAAAGTGTTGGAATCTGTATTAGTAAAGGATGACGATATAGAGAAGATTGAGTTGTGTTATCTACGTTGAAGTATGTTTTGGGGGGCTCAACCCATAAAATCATAACTAACAAATCATCTATCGTGTAGGTATGATCTCGAGTAGGTTCAGTAGGTGAAGGGTCTGGTTTGTTTTGTTTTTGAGATTTGACTGTTGGCCTTCCACGAGTATTTTTTTGCATCGTAGGCTCGTTAAGATTTATGCTGATAGGATTCGTTATGCTTTTTATCCTTTCTAACCAATTCCTTTTCACCGTGGAATTTTTTGTTTCTTGTGAGCTTCTTTGAACCTCTCAACTTCGTCATCACATTGAATATCTTCTTCGTCTTCGTTTAACGATACCGGTGAAAAGTCAAGCCTCCTCCAAAATATATCTATCGAATGTAGTGGAATAGGTTTGCCTGCTTTAAATACTGTGCGATTTCACAAGCACATGGTAAACCAAACTAGTACGAATATGGCAGCCAAGGTTTGTGATTGGTTTTGAATTTCATTAACTCGTGTCAGCTCTCCAAGTAATATATCCAGAGCTTAATGAGAAAGTCTGATAACAAAGAAACAAAAAATTATGTTTATGTTGATGTTTTATTTTATCCGACTTTCCTCGAAACTTGCCTTATTTGTGTCTCCTGTAAATGTACTATGTTATTTAAAATTTGACAGGATCTCAGCCTCTCGTTTGATCAATCAGATTATGTTTGCAGCGGATTTAGCACATTAATTAGCGATTAATGCAAGAACATAAAAGATATTGCATTAAAAGCACAAGCATAGAGAGAGAAAAGAGTTCTGCGAAACAATAAATGTTCTATTGCTAAGCACGTTTCGGCAATTAAAACAGTATGGTTCCCCATCCTTTTATAGGCGGCAAAAGGATGGGTTGATGTCCTTTTTCTGACATCAACTGAATATTAAAATTACATCTGAAAAACATAAAACTACTGAAGATGTCACAGCTGACATCTTCTTACAAAAGTTCCTAAGTACTGAAAAGTAAAACTACTGAAATCCTACAACGACTGAAGACAAACTCTTCAGTCGTTTATAACTACTGATACTATAACAACTGAAGAACATGCTCTTCAGTTGTTGTACAACTACTGAAACAAAATAAACTACTGAAAAGGAAAAACCATCACAACAACTAAAGAAGACTTCTTCAGCTGTTGTGACAAACTCTGAGTCTTCAGTACTTGGTCTTCAGACTTGGCTTCAGATGATGTAACAACTGATGACTTCAGTAGATATCACGTTGTCTTCAGTCTTTGTCTTCAGACTTTGTGCTTCAGTAGAAGGTCTTCAGTTCTTCAGCTTTTGATTCTTCAGTACTTATAAGATCATTACTCATACTTCAGTACTTGGCCTTCAGTACTTTGGAGTCTTCTTCAGCTGTGTTCTTCAGTTCTTGATCTTCATACTTTGTTCTCAGACTTGTCAGAACAGCTGATGGTTGGAGCTAAGATGCTCTCGAGTCTGAATTCAAGCAAGAGAACACAATAGCTAATGGGAGTCTTCAGCAGTTGTTGCAGTGGCATGTGGGACTTGAGGTTTTCCTGATCTTGGCTCATTGGTTCTTTGGTCCAACAAACTCCCCCTGAACCAATGCAGCCAAAACCTCTAATTATTGGTTGTCCCACTTATTGGTGGCATATGGTTGGTCTATTTCCTTCTAGATCAGATTAGAAGTTGACCCAGATAGCACTGGCCTGAGAGGTAGTCTCTAGTGTTTGTTTGGCTAAGTATGGATGGGAGCTCTGTCTTGGGGAATGGACACAGAGCTGTTGTCCCATCCATGAGATCTACCTCCCATGTACAAGCCGGTAGGATTCTCGGGTGTAGGCTCGGACAAAGATCATTTGTTCTTCTTTGGTCATGCCCTCATCCCCACCATCGAACAATCCTTCACGGCCGTACGTCTCTGAGACATACTTGACCTGTTCCCATTTTTGAGCTCAACTGTTGTGATTTGCTTGTAAGCAAATTCATCTGGATGTTTGCCTTCTAGCAACAAGTTGAGCTCATCTTTGCGGAAGTTCTCAAGCTTCTTATACACTAAGCCTTTCCTCACCATCCTGTTCTCCAACATCATTTTAGGAGGTAGCTTAGCTTTATAAGCTTTCTCGAACTCATCCACAATTTCCCAGGGTGTTAATACAAGAGCACTGTGATTACTTCATCTACAATCCTCTTCATCTGGCTCTTGTATCTCACGGAATATTATTCTTTGTGATCCTGTAAGCCACCCTAGGATCAGGCCAAGTCCTCACTCTCTCCTTGTTGTATTGGAAGGTTGTTTGAGAGTGAAGAGTCTCAGAGCTTCTTTCTTCATATTCATGATAGAGGTAGAGGCAGCATATGCTTGGTCAATAGACTTAAGCATTTCAGCATCATGAAGATGCTGCTGTGCTCTTCCTATCTTCACCTTCACAGTTTCCATCTGTGAGGTGGGAGTGATGGTTGGGATTTGGTTTGGTAGAGGGATGACTGCTGAGAGGCAGTCTATCTCCTCATCACCTCTTCTTCTCTTCTTCTTGCAGCCTCAACACCCTTCTCTTCTTCTTTAAGGGTGGATCATTGGCTGCGGGTTTTGGTGGTGAAGGGGTTGGTTTAGTGGGTGTGGTTGGGTGTTGGTGTGGGAATGTTGGCAGGCACTGCTAGTAACCTAGAGATAAGGGCTGGTTTGGTCTGTTTTTAGCAGTGTCCTGTCCCAGCACCTGTTTCAGAGAGGGCTCTGCGACCAGTCCTTAGTGAAATCACTAGCTGAACAGATCTTGGTGGTTATTGCCAAGAGTCTGTCCTGGTCCATACTTTTACATCAAGGACTGGCCTGCCCAGATACTTCGAAATGAATCTACTCATAGCCTCGAGTTTCTTTTGATCCTCTTGGCTATAAGTAGACCATCGGTATTCTATTTCCTAGTTTCCATTTCCTGATCTCCTGATTAGCAAGGCTGTGTCCTTGTCAATGCCTTGCCTGAACAGCTGAGCAATGGCAGAATCCATTGTTTGTTGTGTTCAGCATCAGCCTCCTTGATAAGGGTTGCTAGATCAGAGTCAGCCATCTTTCCTCCTCTCTCCCTTTTCTTATCAGTGAAACTGAAATCCTTTTAGATGTCAGCCACTTCTATTTGCTCAACCTCCCTCTCTTACCTCTTCCCTTTCTCCCTCACCTTCCTAGTCTCCTCAACCAACTCCTTCTCAACCACCACCTCTTTCTCTGCCTCTACTCCTCCTCACCCCTTCCTCTTGACTTGCACTGATGTCTCCCCTTTTTGGGTGCATGGTTGGGGTTTGACTATCAGCAAGTGCCTTAAAAATGGCAACCTCCACCATGGGTTGTATGTATGTGGGAAGCCTCTTATCAAGGGTTTGAAGAAAGTCTTTAAGCATGGGTGTGATGAGAGGTAGGATTTTTGGAGGATAGCATCCAGCTACTCAGGGGGGTTCTGACCCTGAGAGCTAGTGCCAGAAGCAGGGACTGGTGGCCGAGTTTGTGGGAGTGGCTCAGTGTTTATGAGACCTTCGGGTGAAGGTGCCATCTGTGGGGTAGTGGTGGCAGATGGACTTCTATCTGAGTCATTTGAGCAAGCAGCTCTTGGAGTCTGCTTATCTCATCCTCTAGGATAGTGTTTGAGCTACTACATCGTAGAAGAAGCTCAGGTCATCATCAGCATGAGCTGAATCACCTGACCTCCTGATAATGTCAGGATGTACATGCCCTGAGTGTGGCTCAGTAATAGCATGTGCCCCTTGTTCATGGTACTGGGGACTTCTAGCCTCCGGATTGGATCCATCATCGGCATGCCTCTGTGAGGTCTTAATGATGTTACCAGCTTCACCCTGCTCAGATGTTGATGCAGGGGAAGTGGCAGCCTCACCAGATTGTCCTATCTCCCTAGCCACACTGGGAGATTGGACTGATTCTCTGTGCTGTGGGCTCCCACCGGCATTGTATCCACCCCCTCTCGGTTGGAGTCTCCCCAGTTGTAATAGGTTTCTGGGGAGAGGGGTGGAGTGCTCAGATGGGTCAGCACTTTGGCGATAACCAATGTAGGGCTTTGTGGGGTGGTCTCATCAAGAGATGGGCTCGAAGCAGTGTGCACAGGGGGAGGACTGTCTTCAATGGCAGTCTTCTCAGTGAGAAAGACCCCAGTAATATGGTTGCCCAATATTGGTTGCATCAGGCTCCTGTTGAGAGGAAGCCTGTGCGGTTGTGGTGGGTGGAGAGCGGTGGTACCTGCTGGGAGAATCGAACCAGCAGGCACATCCTGCCTTTGGTGTTGCAAGGGGCATCCTCAGGGGACTCATTCCCCCGAGTAGCCTTTTTGGGCTTCTTTTTGGCTTTTGGTTTGGTGGGACTTTGGATTTGAAGGTGGAGGCTGTGGGTTTCCGGTGCGTGGGTTTCACAGCGGCCAGCCTGTTTGAGTGTTTGTCAGTGTTGTGCCTGGAGTTACCTCGGCTAGAACAGCCATGGCAGGGACCCCAGTGCCAACTAGTCCCTCAGCCTGAAGCTGGTTCTTATTATGGCCAATGAACCGAGGATACAATATCCATCGGTTAGAAATTGGTTTTGTGGCCATAAACTACTGAAATCCTACAACGACTGAAGAACAAACTCTTCAGTCGTTTATAACTACTGATACTATAACAACTGAAGAACATGCTCTTCAGTTGTTTTACAACTACTGAAACAAAATAAACTACTGAAAAGGAAAAACCATCACAACAACTAAAGAAGATTCTTCAGCTGTTGTGACAAACTCTGAGTCTTCAGTACTTGGTCTTCAGACTTGGCTTCATGAGATGTAACAACTGATGACTTCAGTAGATATCATCAGTTGTTGTCTTCAGTCTTTGTCTTCAGACTTTGTGCTTCAGTAGAAGGTCTTCAGTTCTTCAGCTTTTGATTCTTCAGTACTTATAAGATCATTACTCATACTTCAGTATGGCCTTCAGTACTTTGGAGTCTTCTTCAGCTGTTGTTCTTCAGTTCTTTGATCTTCATACTTTGTTCTTCAGACTTTGTCAGAACAGCTGATGGTTGGAGCTAAGATGCTCTCGAGTCTGAACATTCAAGCAAGAGAACACAATAGCTAATGGGAGTCTTCAGCAGTTGTTGCAGTGGCATGTGGGATAGAGGTTTTCCTGATCTTGGCTCATTGGTTCTTTTGGTCCACAAACTCCCCCTGAACAATGCAGCCAAAACTCTAATTATTGGTTGTCCCACTTATTGGTGGCATATGGTTGGTCTATTTCCTTCTAGATCAGATTAGAAGTTGACCCAGATAGCACTGGCCTGAGAGGTAGTCTCTAGTGTTTGTTTGGCTAAGTATGGATGGGAGCTCTGTCTTGGGGAATTGGACACAGAGCTGTTGTCCCATCCATGAGATCTACCTCCCATGTACAAGCCGGTAGGATTCTGGGTGTAGGCTCGGACAAAGATCATTTGTTCTTCTTTGGTCATGCCCTCATCCCCACCATCGAACAATCCTTCACGGCCGTACGTCTCTGAGACATACTTGACCTGTTTCCCATTTTGAGCTCAACTGTTGTGATTTGCTTGTAAGCAAATTCATCTGGATGTTTGCCTTCTAGCAACAAGTTGAGCTCATCTTTGCGGAAGTCTCAAGCTTCTTATACACTAAGCCTTTCCTCACCATCCTGTTCTCCACATCATTTTAGGAGGTTAGCTTAGCTTTATAAGCTTTCTCGAACTCATCCACAATTCCCAGGGTTGTTAATACAAGAGCCACTGTGATTACTTCATCTACAATCCTCTCATCTGGCTCTTGTATCTCACAGGAATATTATTCTTTGTGATCCTGTAAGCCACCCTAGGATCAGGCCAAGTCCTCACTCTCCTTGTGTATTGGAAGGTTTGTTTGAGAGTGAAGAGTCTCAGAGCTTCTTTCTCATCTCATGATAGAGGTAGAGGCAGCATATGCTTGGTCAATAGACTTAAGCATTCAGCATCATGAAGATGCTGCTGTGCCTCTTCCTCTATCTTCACCTTCACAGTTTCCATCTGTGAGGTGGGGGGAGTGATGGTTTGGGATTTGGCTTTTGGTAGAGATGACTGCTGAAAGAGGCAGTCTATCCTCCTCATCACCCTCTTCTTCTTCTTCTTCTTGCAGCCTCAACACCCTTCTCTTCTTCTTTAAGGGTGGATCATTGGCTGCGGGTTTTGGTGGTGAAGGGGTTGGTTTAGTGTGGTGAAGGGGTTGGTTTAGTGGGTTGTGGTTGGGTTTTGGTGTGGGAATGTTGGCAGGCACTGCTAGTACCTAGAGATAAGGGCTGGTTTGGTCTGTTTTACTAGCAGTGTCCTGTTCCCAGCACCTGTTTCAGAGAGGGCCTCTGCGACCAGTCCCTTAGTGAAATCACTAGCTGAACAGATCTTGGTGGTTATTGCCAAGAGTCTGTCCCTGGTCCATACTTTTACATCAAGGACTGGCCTGCCCAGATACTTCGAAATGAATCTACTCATAGCCTCGAGTTTCTTTTGATCCTCTGGCTATAAGTAGACCATCGGTATTCTATTTCCCTAGTTTCCATTTCCTGATCTCCTGATCTAGCAAGGCTGTGTCCTTGTCAATGCCTTGCCTGAACAGCTGAGCAATGGCAGAATCCATGATTTGTTGTTCAGCATCAGCCTCCTTGATAAGGGTTGCTAGATCAGAGTCAGCCACCAATCTTTCCCTCCTCTCCCTTTTTCTTATCAGTGAAACTGAAATCCTTTTGGATGTCAGCCACTTCTATTTGCTCAAACCTCCCTCTCTTACCTCTCCCTTTCTCCCTACCTTCCGGTCTCCTCAACCAACTCCTTCTCAACCACCACCTCTTTCTCTGCCTCTACCTCCTCCTCAACCCTCTTCTCTTGACTTGCACTGATGTCTCCCCCTTTTTGGGTGCATGGTTGGGGTTTGACTATCAGCAGTGCCTAAAAATGGCAACCTCCACCATGGGTGTATGTATGTGGGAAGCCTCTCATCAAGGGTTTGAATGACTAAGTCTTTAAGCAGGGTGTGATGAGAGGTAGGATTTTTGGAGGATAGCATCCAGCTGCTCAGGGGGTTCTGACCCTGAGAGCTAGTGCCAGAAGAAGAGGGGGGATGGTGGCCGAGGTTGTGGGGAGTGGCTCAGTGTTAGGAGACCTTAGGGGTGTGAAGGTGCCATCTGTGGGGTAGTGGTGGCAGATGGACTTCTATCCTGAGTCATTTGAGCAAGCAGTCTTTGAGTCTGCTTATCTCATCCTCTAGGATAGTGTTTTGAGCTACTACATCGTAGAAGAAGCTCAGGTCATCATCAGCATGAGCTGAATCACCTGACCTCCTGATAATGTCAGGATGTACATGCCCTGAGTGGGCTCAGTAATAGCATGTGCCCCTTGTTCATGGTACTGGGGATTCTGCCTCCGGATTGGATCCATCATCGGCAGTTGCCTTGGTGAGGTCTTAATGATGTACCAGCTTCACCTGCTCAGCTGTTGATGAGGGGAAGTGGACAGCCTCACCAGATTGTCCTATCTCCCTAGCCACACTGGGAGATTGGACTGATTCTCTGTGCTGTGGGCTCCCACCGGCACTTGTATCCACCCCCTCTTCGGTTGGAGTCTCCCCAGTTGTAATAGGTTTTCTGGGAGAGGGTGGAGTGCTCAGATGGGTCAGCACTTTGGCGATAACCAATGTAGGGCTTGGTGGGGCGGTCTCATCAAGAGATGGGCTCGAAGCAGTGTGCACAGGGGGAGGACTGTGCTCTTCAATGGCAGTCTTCTCAAGTGAGAAAGACACCCAGTAATGTGGTTGCCCCAATTGGTTGCATCAGGCTCCTGTTGAGAGGAAGCCTGTGCGGTTGTGGTGGGTGGAGTCGTGGGTACCTGCTGGGGAATCGAACCAGCAGGCACATCCTGCTTTGTGTTGCAGGGGCATCCTCAGGGGACTCATCTCCCGAGTAGCCTTTTTGGGCTTCTTTTTGGCTTTTGGTTTGGTGGGGACTTTGGATTTGGAGGTGGAGGCTGTGGGTTCTGCTGCGTGGTTTCGCAGCGGCCAGCCTGTTTGAGTGTTTGGTCAGTGTTGTGCCTGGAGTATACCGCTAGAACAGCCATGGCAGGGACCCCAGTGCCAACTAGTCCCTCAGCCTGAAGCTGGTTCTATTATGGCCATAATGAAACGAGGATACAAGATCATCGGTTAGAAATTGGTTTGGTGGCCATATCCTTATTTCCAAAATAGTATATCAGTAAGTTTAACGGTTGTTTTTCAAGGATAGAGAACAACCTGTTGCACCTTGTGGACATCTGGTCCCACGAAGAGGTTTGGGAGCCGACACACGTTCACCATGTGGAAGATCAATCGTTGAGGGTCAGGGAAGTGTTTCTTCAACAAGGTGGAGGCGGAGAGGGTACCCTGGTAGTCGTGGGATGTGAATGAGAGATCCAGGGCACCTTTGGGGTAGGAAGTTGGGTGAGTGGCATCCTCCAGCTCTAGGGTTTGGCGTAGGGTAGCTGGAGTGATAAACCACGGGTTGGCCGTTGACGGAGGAGAGCGGAGAGACCGCGCCCTCTGCCTTTCCTCCGGTTGGGACGGTACATTCGTCCAAAACTCCGCCAGAGTCGGTGTATATAGTGGGGTTCAGGAGAAAAGCCGTTTTTATAGGGTGAGTCGTTCATAAGATCGACGGCTTGGTGAAACTTAGGCCATAATGGCGATTTGGAAGATGGGCGACACAGTTGTGTCGAGGTTTCAGTTGCATGGTCGCCATTAATGGTGTATGGGAATTTCAGAGGTTTGGAAGGATTAGGTCAAGTGAGGAGTAAATGCTCTGAAAGGGGGGTATTTATAGGGTAGGTCAAAGATTGAAAGAAAACTACTGAAGGTTTGGTGTTAGTTATCAGTTGTTGTAACAACTGATGACGTGGTTTTACCTTCAGTGGTTGTAACATCTGAGGACTTGGTGTGGTCTTCAGTAGTTGAAACTACTGAGACTTGGTTTGTCCTTCAGATGTTGTGAACGTCTGAAGAGTTACTGTCAGTCTTCAGTAGTTATGAACTTGATGACCTAATATTCTTCTTCAGACTTTGTAACAACTGAAGACTTGGTGTTAGCCTTCAGTAGTTGTGACTACTGATATCAGTAGTTATGAACTACTGAAGACATGGTATTGCTTCAGTGTTGTAAACAACTGAGGACTGGTGTTAGCCATCAGTAGTTGTGAAACTACTGAAGACATGGTTTGTCCTTCTGTTGTTTGGGTATGAAACAGCAGCTGTTGTCATCAGCTGATGAGAAATACTCATCAGCTGTTTCCATCAAATCAGTTGTTTCATACTAGCCTCCACACTTACTCATCAGCTTTGGCTGACTTCAGATGCTCATTGACCTTCAGCTCTTGTGAATATTTATGCCTTCAGCTTGTGATCAGATGTTCACAAGTGCTGATGAAATATCTTCAGAGGGGTGAACAAATTGTTGCAGTACTTGTGTAAACATCACACTCAGTACTTGTGAACAAATTTGTCTTCAGTACTTATTTATTTGAAAATCATACATCAGTAGTTGTAATCCACCTCACTATTCGTTGTTTTCAATAAATAATGTACATCAGTACTTTGAGTCTTTTAGTCTTCAGTAATTGTGAAAGAGCTGAAGACTAATTACTCATCAGTACTTGTATTTGACTTAATGCTCATCAGTAGTTGTGAAGTAAAAGCATCAGCAAAGGTCAAATCAGTCAAGCTGCAGCATACCAAGCCTTAGTACCAAATTTGGAATGTGGCACTATCTAAAGGCTTAGTAAAAATGTCTGCAAGCTCATCAGCACTAGGCACAAACTTAGGATAATCAGACTTTTTCATAGCAATCTCTAATAAAATGATGTCTGATCTCAATATGTTGGTCTAGAGTGCTGAACTGGATTCTTAACAATACAAAGAGCTGAAGCACTATCCATTAATAATGGAGTCTTAGTCTCAGTAATGCCATAATCCAGAAGTTGGTTCTGAAGCTGAGAGTATTGAGAGGTACAACTTGCAGCAGCAATATACTCAGCTTCAGCAGTGGATGTAGCAATGGATGTTTGTTTCTTACTCTGCCAAGAAACTAAACAAATGCCTAGGAATTGGCAACCACCAGAGTGGATTTTCTGGTGACTTTGCATCTGCATAGTCACTATCAGAGAAAGCAACTAATTTGCAAGAATGCCCAGTTGAATACCAAAGACCTAGTGATTGGGTACCTTGCAGATATCTAAAGATCCTTTTGACTGCAATCAAATGGGATTCTTTAGGTGCAGCCTGAAATCTAGCACAAGCACATGTTGCAAACATGATGTCTGGTCTAGAGGCTGTAAGGTACATCAAGGACCCAATCATACATCTGTAAAGGGTTTCATCAACCGCTTTCCTTTCTGATCTACATCTAGTTGTGTGATGCTGCTCATGGGAGTAGAACAGGGCTTACAGGTTGTAAATCAAACTTATTCAACAACTCTTTGGTATACTTGGATGATGGATGAAGATTCCATCATCCTGTTGTTTGATTTGCAAACCCAGAAAGTACTGTAATTTCCCATAGCACTCATTTCAATCATAGCTTCATAAGCTTTGTAAATTCATCACACAACTTTGGATCAGAGGATGCAAAGATGATGTCATCAACATAAATCTAAACAAGGAGCTTGTGTTGTCCCACAGTCTTGATGAATAAGGTTTTATCAATGGTGCCTCTAGTGAACTTATTCTCTAGAAGAAAGGTTGAGAGTGTCTCATACCAGGCTCTAGGTGCTTGCTTCAGCCATAGGAGCCTTATCAAGCTTGTACACCCAATCAGGATGTTATTGTCCTCAAAGCCTGGTGGTTGACACACATAAAACTCTTCTTTATTTTCCCATATAGGAAGGCACTTTTGACATCCATTTGATAAACCTTAAGACTGTGAAAGGCAGCATAAGCTAAGAACAGTCTGATTGCTTCCAGTCTGGCCACAGGTGCAAAGGTTCATCATAATCGATGCCTTCCTCCTGTGCAAACCCTTGGAAACCAGTCTGGCCTTGTTCTTGGCAATTTGGCCCTTTCATCTGTTTTATTCCTGAATACCCACTTGGTGCCTATAGCACACTTATTTGGGTAATGGAATAAGCTCCACACTTGCTGTTTCTTGATTGAAGAAGCTCAACCTGCATAGCTTCCACCCATCCATTGTCTCTTAAAGCAATATGATAGTTCTTTGGCTCTTGCTGACTGATGAAGAGAGCATAGAAGCAGAAGTTGGACAATTGATTCCTGGTTGAAACTCCAGCATGGATATCACCAATGATCTGTGATGTGGGGTGATTCTTGAGCTCTTGATAGACTATGATATCTGTGCAAGTGTTTGTAGACCCATCAGCAGCAACAGATGGTGATGGAGATTCCTGAACCATGTAGAGGATGGCAGCTCAAACGAAGTAGAGCAAGCAGAAATCTCATCAGCATTTGTAGTGGATGGAGCTGCTGAGGCTACAGGAGCATCAGGTTCAGTGGACTCAGGCAGGTTGTCACTAAACCTGAAGAGGTGAGTACTGACTATATCATCATCAGATACCACCAGGTGAGATCTGTGACAGGCTCAACAGATGGAGGTTGATAAGGAACATATCGCAGTATGTCCAGATCAAACAACTCCACAGGGTTTGTGGAATCTTGTCCTTGGAGATTCATTAAACTTAACATGCAGAGTTTCTTCAACCCTTTTGTTCTACAGTTGAAGACTCTGTATGCCTGCAAGTTGATGAATAACCAACAAAATACCCTGCATCCACCTTACTAGCAAACTTCTGGAGGGGATTGCTAGTGTGAGAATAAAACAAGGGACACCCAAAGGCTCTAAGAATGAAATAAGAGGGGCCAAATGATGAAGAACTTCATATGGAGTCTTCATCACTCTTATTCACTAAAGCTCTACTGTACATAGCAAGCTGTATTGACAGCTTCAGCCCAAAAGGTCAGTGGCAACCCTGAGTCAGCCAACATTGACCTTGCTGCTCAATGAGGGTCCTATTCTTTTCTCCACCACTCCATTCTGCTCAGGAGTTCTAGGAATGCTAAACTGCCTTTAATTCCCTTGGACAGGTAGAAGTCATCAAGTATGTGGTTTCTAAACTCTGTTCCATTGTCACTCCTCACCACACTTGACCTGTAGGGAATACTGCTTTTCTACATGTAACATAAAGTTCATTATTGTCTTTGCTGCTTCATCCTTGGAGTGCAAGAAGAAAGTCCATACAAACCTGGAATAATCATCCACAATTACCAGGCAGTATTCTCTTTGCCATGCTCATTACTCTGACAGGACCAAAGAGATCCGTGTGCGAAGCTGTAAGCAGGCAGTGGACTTTGGTTCTTCTATTGAAGGGAATGAAAATTTGTGTGTTTTCCTTTTACGCAAGCAGTGCAGTCATCTTCACACTTGAACTCCTTCTGAGGTAATCCTCTTACTAAACCATGGCTTATAAGCTGATTCATGTTCTTGAAATTAACATGACCCAGCCTTCTATGCCATAGTGTAGACTCTTGAGGAGATGCCTTGGAGAATAGGCAAGGATGGCCTTTTAGATCCATCTTTTTGGAAAGATCTAAGGCATACACTCTTCCTGTCCTGTTGGCCTTCAGGAGAGTGTGTCATCCAATGCCTTGTCAATCAGACTCAGAACTTTGGATGACAGAATCCGACAGTTCTGGCTTGTGAAAAGGGCAACATGGCCTTTGTCACACATTTGACTGACACTCAAGAGGTGGTGTACTTGAGATTCTCCACATGGTTAACATCATCAAACCTTATTTCTCCATTAGAAACAAAGCCTTTACCAATGATGTAACCTTTGCATCATTGCCAAAGGAAACAAATCCTTCTTTCCTTGAGAGTAGTCATTAAGAAGGGAGCTGCTTCCTGTCATGTGCATGGATCCTCCACTGTCTACATACCAGATGCTTCTATGGCATGTTGGAGAACCCTGCAAACACAACCATGTGTTAGTTTGTCTTGGAGAACCAAACCTGCTGGTTTGGGTCTGTTCTCAGCTACAGGTGCAACACTAACAGGTGTGTTGTGTGTGACAGCTTGAGGTGAAGAAGATGATACAGAAGAGGAACCCTTTGGCTTGGACTTCCTTTCTGTGGTTTCAACACAGGAGCATATAAGTGGTTGACTCTTCCCACTAGGTGCTGAACCATCATCACCATTGTGTCTGATTCTGTGATAAGGCCTTCAGCTCTTCAGACACATTGGAGTTTGCTGATGATGAGTTCCTATGTTGTACCATCTTTTCTGAGCAACCTCAGCTGTTGCCTGAGTAATCCTACCTTCTTTTTAGATTAGCTTTGGGCTTAGGGATTTCAGGCTTGGATGTTGCTAGTACAAACTTGGTTTCAAACTCATTCTTCATTTTATTGATGCTCTCATTAATTTTCTCCTTCTTTTTGAGTTTGGAACCCTTTTGTACCAGCAATCATTAGTAAGATGATTGAACAAGCCACATATCTCACATGGCTTTTTCTTCATCTTATGCTGATCATCAGCTGAAGAGGATTTAACTGCTGAAGACTTGTTCTTCAGCTGTTTGTCATCAGTACTAGTAGTTTTCTTCCTAGTGCCTGCTTTCCTGGTATCCTCTCTAGCTGTCTTCAAACCTTTCTACTGTTAGTTTCTTCTCTTTAGTGCTAACAGTATTTGAGGTTTGAACTTCAGATGTTGTCACTTGCTCTCTAGTACCTTTAGTACTTCTAGTGACAACACCTAAGTTGATCAGCCTTTTGGTCAAGTGACTTTTTATCTCGGATGATGCTGATTAGAGGATAACAAGTCACATGATGAGAAGGATTGGTTATTGCTCTCCCCATCAGATTCAACTTTTGCTCTTAAAGTGAAATCTGTGGGAGGAGCAGTGTGATTATAACCAATACCAAACTTCACATTGGAAGCTGATTGCTTGCTAAGAAGCATTTCAAAACCCTTGCATGATTGCACCCATCGATCACACTCAACTGGGTGGTTGCAAGAGTTTCCTTGAGGTCTTTGTACTTCTCTAGAAGTACATCTTCCCTAGCTTTATCATCTTTAATTTGGCATTTAAGCTTGTAAATCTCATCATTTTTATCTTTTAGAACAACCTCAAAATTAGCTTTTCTTTTGGAAATTGTTTGCTCAAGCTCAAGATTTTTATCTATTAAGCTACATTTGCTTCTCTAATAGAAGCAAATGCTGCTATGCATGATTCTGAACAAAGCTTGGCTTTTGCCTCAGTGGATACCTGAGATGAGGCATTGGATGATGACCCTTCAGCAGAATCAAGGGCCATCAGAGCAAGATTTCCAAAAGGTTGGTCACCACCATGTTGACCAGCACCTTGAAGTAGTTGATCCTGACCAGATAGCTCTTCTGGTAGACTACTCCAGTCAACAACAGTTGGGGTGAAAAAGCTTTGTTGTTGAGTTGTGTGTGGTGATGAGATTGGGAAGAATGAGGCTCTGGAAGAGCATGAGGTGGTTGAGCTGAGGGTGCTTGAGTTTGACTAGGCTGAGGCATGTAGTAACAGGGGTAAGGATATGGCATATGACCCTGTGGCACAAAATAAGCAGGTGGTGCCTGTGCTTGAGATGGATAGCTAGAACTGGAGGAAGGTTGCCCTTTGTGCTGTGAGCTATTGCTGGGAAAAGTCACAAAGGGTGCAGATGAGTTAGATCCAGATGATCTACACTCTCTTGCAAAGTGTCCAAGCCTTTGGCACTTGTGACACCTCCACTTGCTCTTGTCAAAACCAACTTTGGTTTTGCCAGAGAGTCCTGGGAATTTCCTACCAGTTCTCTTGTAGAACGTTTGAGAGCGGATATTTATCATTGCCATTTGGTTCAAAATATCCATCTCTTCCAGATCATCATCTGGAATGCCCTTCAAGTCCTCCATCAGAAAACACAAGTTGTCACCACCACCTCCTGAACTACTAACACCAACAAAAGCTTGTTCTGAGTTGGTAGAGAAATCAATATGCTCATCATAAGAACCTTCTGATGAAGCATATTCTGACTCATGACTTATCAAGGCAGCATTGCCTTGGACAAAGTCATCAGCAAGTTTGCCAGAAGATGACAACCTCCTCTTTTGCTCTATCTCTCTCTCAAAAGTGAGCAATTTCCCATGAAGTTGGGTGAGAGATAGAGTGTCCAGGTCAGCACTGGAGCGTAGGACAATGGTATATGTGTCCCATCTCTCAGGCAATGACCTGAGGAACCTGTTGTTCATCTGGCTTTTGGAGTACTCTTGTTTGACCATCTTCAGCTCAGAGATCAAACAAGAGAACCGCTCAAACTGCTGGGTCAGAGTCTCACCCTTTCGATATGAGAATGTCTCATTGTTAGGCGAGGATTTCCCTATTGTTTGCTAAGACCGAATCAGTTCCTCCAAATTGTTCCTTTAGAGCAACCCATAGGTCATGAGCAGACTCATGATGCAAGAGCCCTGAATATATCTCATTAGGAATGGCCATGGCTAGAATTCCATGGGCTCTAGCATCAATTTCGAACAGCTTTAGATCTTCGTCCGAATATTGTTCAGGTTTCTTCGCAACCTGTTCATTAGATTCCGGGACGCTCACCATAGGCTTGTATGGCCCATGCACCACTGACTTCCAACAACCAGCACTGTTGACAGCCAAGTGGTGTAGCATACGTCTTTGCCATATGTTATACTCGTTCCTAACCAGCATCGGAGGCTTGGTTGCGGAACCAGTGTTGTGAGGATCATTAGTTGGTGTAGTCATCTCAGGTTTTAGTCAAAACAAGTTTAAACACGATAAACGTAACTCGAAACCACCAAAAGACCTCAAGATTTTGGCCAGAAACAGCAGAAACTCACTCTCTATGGCTAATTCTTGCAAATTGCTAATTCGATCAAACAGAGAGATCAAAAGAGCAGTTTCAAATGATCAATAGTAAAATTGATCAATGATTAACCTGCTCTGATACCATTTGACAGGATCTCAGCCTCTCGTTTGATCAATCAGATTATGTTTGCAGCGGATTTAGCACATTAATTAGCGATTAATGCAAGAACATAAAAGATATTGCATTTAAAAGCACAAGCATAGAGAGAGAAAAGAGTTCTGCGAAACAATAAATGTTCTATTGCTAAGCACGTTTCGGCAATTAAAACAGTATGGTTCCCCATCCTTTTATAGGCGGCAAAAGGATGGGTTGATGTCCTTTTTCTGACATCAACTGAATATTAAAATTACATCTGACAAAACATAAAACTACTGAAGATGTCAACAGCTGACATCTTCTTACAAAAGTTTCCTAAGTACTGAAAAGTAAAACTACTGAAATCCTACAACGACTGAAGAACAAACTCTTCAGTCGTTTATAACTACTGATACTATAACAACTGAAGAACATGCTCTTCAGTTGTTGTACAACTACTGAAACAAAATAAACTACTGAAAAGGAAAAACCATCACAACAACTAAAGAAGACTTCTTCAGCTGTTGTGACAAACTCTGAGTCTTCAGTACTTGGTCTTCAGACTTGGCTTCAGATGATGTAACAACTGATGACTTCAGTAGATATCATCAGTTGTTGTCTTCAGTCTTTGTCTTCAGACTTTGTGCTTCAGTAGAAGGTCTTCAGTTCTTCAGCTTTTGATTCTTCAGTACTTATAAGATCATTACTTCATACTTCAGTACTTGGCCTTCAGTACTTTGGAGTCTTCTTCAGCTGTTGTTCTTCAGTTCTTGATCTTCATACTTTGTTCTTCAGACTTTGTCAGAACAGCTGATGGTTGGAGCTAAGATGCTCTCGAGTCTGACATTCAAGCAAGAGAACACAATAGCTAATGGGAGTCTTCAGCAGTTGTTGCAGTGGCATGTGGGACTTAGAGGTTTTCCTGATCTTGGCTCATTGGTTCTTTTGGTCCAACAAAATTGTTATAAATTTATCTAAATTTGACTTGTCAGAATTCAAATGTTTTTTTTAACAGAGCATGTTGGCTTTCTACTCTGTTTGTTGTTCGTTCTCCAAAATTTAGATGTTGATCAATCCACGCAGACACGAACATCTCTTTATAATTTTGCAATCAGTTAACATCCAAATAATTAAACACATCTGCAAAGAGAAATCAAATATGTTAGTTTCAATTTCATTAAAATAAAAACAATAAATTTAATAGATCAAGAAAATACTTCGATGCTTGTTCATCAACTTTGTCTGCAATCGCGTTTGATTTTCATAATAGGCCTCAATTGTTGGAGATTGAAGCAGAAATCTCCAGTAATACATAAATTTATCCCACTCAGTTTGAGACTTGAAAAATGGTCTGCAATGCTTTCTGATATTCTCCTGTATATGATATCTACAAAGCAATCGGGTTGTTTCTGGAAAAATTACTTGGCATGCATCCATTAATGCCAACTCTCTATCAGTGACTATGACAAGTGGTAGCATATACCCATCCAATGTTTTTCTCAGACAATTTAAAGCCCACTTGAAATTATCTTTTTTCTCATTTCGTATGAATGCGAAAGCAATACAAAATATATTATTTGTTGAAGTTAAGCCAACAATCTGAAGAAAAGGGAGGCGATACCTGTTCGTCTTGTACGTGCAATCTAAAATAATCACATGCGGGAACGCACGCCATATTTTTAGTGAAGTGGGGTTAACAAAAAACAAATCATTTAATTGATTTGATTCGTCATCAGTAGTAAAATCATAGATGTATCTGTGACAACCCGAGTTTTTTTTTTTCATTTTACTATATTTTATAATAATAATAATAATAATAATAATAATAATAATAATAATAATAATAATAATAATGTCCAGGGGCTGTTGTGTCATTTCTGAAACTTCAAAGAAGTTTTTAAACATAAAATAATAAATATCAAACCGCAGGGACTATAAATGTAAAATTCCAAATTACATAACTAACCCTCCCGCCCATTCCCTTTCGTTTTTTTCCGGCACAATTCCGGCGAGTCTCCGGCGACCACTAAAACCCATTAAAACATGATTTTAATAGCCCAAATTACACCAAATCGCTTCGTGATCAAGATTCAAACTCGAAGCAACCTCAAAACGCGTTATAACGGTAAATTAACGGTAATAATCTTTCCACTTTATTCCCGACAGTTTCAAACGGCTAAATAACCCACTCAACACCACTTTAATCAAAATTATACCATTGACTCGAACTTTAACATCCCACAAATCAAATGCAGCCTGTAATCCTAATCACAAACGCTTAAACCCTCTGAAATCAATCATCGTCTTCGCCGAACCTGCAACTCAATCAACCACCACCCTTCGAGCCTTATAACTCTCAATTAACATAGGGCTATTGATCATATACATCATTCAAAGCTTCCTGTGAAATTAATTTGATATTCATCAGTGTTTGATCAACGTTCGATTTCAACCTATACCACGGCTTGTTCTTCATTGTCCTTATCATCAAATTGAATCAAAACAGGTAATTGCACACATCAACACACTCGTTTATACATGGGATCAAAAGCCCCATGATTTTAACAGTTAACGATATCGAATTCGTGTTCAATTTGGATCAAACTCAATTAGGGTTTCGGTTGAATTGGGGGAAACTGGAAACCATACTTAAAAACAAATAAAACCGAATTCTGCTGCGGCTGAGGCCTTTGGTTCAGTGGTTAGTGTGTGGGTGTGAGTGTTGGAGGTCTCGGGTTCGAACCCGGTTACCTACAAACATTTTTTTAAGCTTTTTAAATCTCTAAAAATTATGGAAAAATTTCTAAAATCATAAAAATAAATTTTATGAACATTCCTTATTTTTAACCTTACAAAATTATTTTCTGTAAATTTATTTCATTTAAAAACCTTAATAACTTTTATAAATTATTATCTACAAACAACCATCTTTATAAAAATGAACACTAGATCGTGTTTAATTAAAGAATAACCGTGAAAATTGTAGAAATCATACAACTTGTAATTTCATAATTATTTACGAGTTACTTCTTATAAGATTATACTTTAATTAATTGAAATTAAATATATAAATCACAAAGTTTATAATTAAACTTAGATATATAAAACCGATCGTGTGTTTCAAACCCAAATCGACTCAAATCCAACCAAATATATCTATTTGTGTTGCACATATCTTAAAGACGTAATTACCATTAATAATAGGTATTGCTCGTGTTTGATCGTGCATTGCCTTATTCTTTGAAGCTCTTGTTTCTTTCATTACATCAATTTAAGGTGAGTTTACAGCCCCACTTTTACTTATATACTCTTTTGGGGGAGAGAAACATGCTGTTTTCATAAACGTTACATTACATTGGATTTTTGTAATACTGCATATACTTGATACTATGGTGTTATACTTGCCCAACGGACCGTTAATATGGACTTAGCGAGGTAATTGTTAGTAGTACTACTGGGATTGACATACCCCACCCGGGCTAGTCGCGCTAGCACAACGTTCGTCAAACGGGTGAACGGTTAGCCTAATTACAAGTGTTGTGGTGTGTGATCCACATCCGGGCCTGTTTATTACTTGATTACATGTCAGCTCGGCCGCGCCTTCATAAACATAGTGATCATTATGGACTAGCTACCCATTATATGCTTTAATTACTAATCCGGGATTTCATTATACTTATCGGATTACATAATCCGGGGATTTCATTATACTTATCGTATTACATAATCCGGGGATTTCATTATACTTATCGGATTACATAATCCGGGGATTTCATTATACTTATCGGATGACATAATCCGGGGATTTCATTATACTTATCGGATTACATAATCCGGGGATTTCATTATACTTATCGGATTACATAATCCGGGGATTTCATTATACTTATCGGATTACATAATCTGGGGATTTCATTACTGATACTTATCGGATTACATAATCCGGGGATTTCATTACTGATACCTACTGTTTTTTTTATAAACCTGTGAACTCACCAGTCTTGTACTGAGATTTTGCATGTTTTCTCTCAGGACATTGATGTGGCACGTTTAAGAGCACAGCATCTACCGCATGTCATCCAGCATTCATCACAAACTGTTTTCAAGATTAAATCTTCATTTATTTTGTATAAACTGGATTGGATGCGTGCTTACGTGTTCCAAAACTATTGTTAAAAGTTATCTTGTTTACGCTTCCGCAATACTTAAATATAATTGGATTGTTTCATTATTATTAAGCAATCTATCTGTTTTGTAATTATCGAGTCGTTTGGTGTAACTGATGCTGATCTGAGATCCTGGTTATGTCACACGCCTGACGATAAAACCCCGTTAGTGGATTTTGTGGGTGTGACAGATTGGTATCAGAGCATTAGTTATAGCGAACTAAAATGAACCTTGCATCTCATTTGCATTGCATTTTAGACTATAGCTGGATTTGCATTAGTTACACACACATAGATTACTAAACTATGCCTACTAAATTGGTTGCCTGAGAATTTTTGCTTTAACATATCCCTGTGAGCATATGGCTACCGGGATGGTGGCTCCGAGTTGCTGTGAGTCACGGGAGAGTTTGTGTGAATTTGACATCGCCTAAATGTTCTTAATGATTTGTGTGACACATAGACACCTGTATTCTGGATTTCCTGGCAAAAGGCCCTCGGGCTAAGGCAAGCATATCGCATAAATCTCATTGTGAGACCAGTTATGCTTACCTGGGGATTTCTGGGATGAGTGATAAACTATGGTCAAGACACAAGTCTCTAAGGCAAAAGGGTCAAATTACCTTGACGTGTCAACGATTCCTGAACCTTACTGATCTTTTCGTATGCTTTGATTGATCGACCCTGATATAATACTTACCTATTTCGTACTTCTATCGTTAATGACCACTGTACTTGACAAGATATGTTAACCTGATAGGAGGAACCAGGGGTGATCATGCAAAGCAAATTACCATTACGAGTGCACACGTAATTATAATTTGTCGTGCATGCTAAGTCCGGTGAATCTGGTCGGGTGGTAACATTGTAGTCAGTATAAGTCATCATTCCTACACCTTGAGCAAGAAAGTCTCGGTCTTCATAGAACATAGCCGCTGATGTGGAAATTATCTATCAGTTCTACTTGTAGGAATGCTCACCCTACCTTGAATTTGGACGAAATTCAAACCATGACATTTGTGTTAATCCCACGGATTCGGACTGATTCTTTAGCTTGTCTATTTCTTTAAATCCTTGAATTTCTCTTCCTTTTCATTCTAAGACAAAAGGTCTATTTTCATGCGACTGAGCGCTTTTGATATTTGGTAATTTATAGAATGTCTGGAAGAGGACGTGGACGCGGGAGAGGTAACATCTCAATGACGCCCGCAGAATTGGCAGCAATAATCAATCATAGTATTACCGCAGCGTTGGCAAACCAACACCCTCCACAGCAGAACCCTATTGGACAACCGACTTGCACCTACAAGTCCTTTATGGACTGCAAGCCTAACCCGTTCAATGGAACTGAGGGAGCGGTGGGACTGTTCCGTTGGTTTGAAAAGCTAGAGTCGGTGTTCGAAATCTGCAATTGCCCTGCTGGGAATAGAGTAAAATATGCTGCTGGCACACTGGATGGTGCTGCTCTGAGCTGGTGGAACACACAAGTTCAGATGTTGGGCGTTAAAGCCGCAAACGTCACGACGTGGGAAGAATTCAAGAACCTGCTGCAAGAGGAGTACTGTTCACGAGATGAAGTACAAAATTTGGAAACCGAATTTTAGAACCTGAAGATGGTAGGTTCTGAAATCAAAGCCTACACAACTCGTTCTCACGAGGTTGCTACTTTGTGCCCTACTATGATTAACCCAGCTTACAAACGGGTTGAGAGGTACATTGATGGGCTAGTTCCAAAGATACAGAGCATGGTCACCACTACAAGACCAGCTACTATACAGGAGGCTATCCGACTGGCGTACAAGCTGACGGATCAGGCCGTCGCACAGGGCAAGCTACCCCCGCGAGGTGCTGCATCGGGTTCCAAGGAGAACAAGAGAAAATGGGAGCCTCCTGCCAGTGGGAAGCAATCATCACCCTTCCCTCATCAACAACAGCAACACAAGAAGTTTAATCTGTCCTAATCTTCTCATTCGGGCGGCTATCAGGAAAACCTTCCAAAGTGCAACAAATGTCAGCTCCATCATGCTGGGCAGTGCACAAGGAACACTTGTGAGAGATGCGGGAAGTTTGGGCATGCTGCCAAGTATTGCCGGGTAAACCTCTCAGGAAAAGCACCCCAACAACAGCAGAACCACAATCAGGCTGTGTGTTTTGAATGTGGTCAACCCGGGCACTTTAAAAGGGATTGCCCGAGACGGAAAAAGAATGGTGACAATGGTGCTGCTGATAAGCCCAAAGAAAACAACAATGGAGGTGGCGGTGGCAGAGGCAGAGCCTTCATCATGGGTCCAGGTGAGGCTCGAAATGACCCTACTGTAGTGTCTGGTAGATTCACTATTAATGGATGTTATGCCTCTATTCTATTTGACTCTGGTTCTGATAAAAGTTATGTGTCCACCAAGTTTAGGAAAACACTAGGAATGGTGCCTACTGACTTGAGTTCTAAGTATGCCATAGAAATAGCCGATGGTAGGATGATAACAGCAACACAAGTGTTTAAAAACTGTAAGCTAGGCCTATCCGGACACACTTTCTGCATAGACCTTATTCCTGTCACACTAGGAAGCTTCGATGTAGTAGTCGGGATGGATTGGTTATCCCAGAACCATGCTGAGATCATTTGCAAGGAGAAGCAGGTCAAGTTACCCATTTCAGACGATGAAATTCTTACAGTGGAAGGTGATAAGGAGGGTGCGGTGGTCGGCATCATATCATATTTGAAGGCTCAGAAATGTCTTAGGAAAGGACACATTGCCTTGTTGGCACTTGTTACTGAGACGAAGACAAATGAAAAGCGTGTCGAAGACATTCCAGTCGTGAGGGATTTTCCTGAAGTATTTCCCGAAGAACTACCTGGTCTTCCTCCACACAGACAGGTAGAATTTCAGATTGAATTAGCACCTGGAGCAACTCCGATGTCACACCCCAACCTTGACGGCGGAAACGTCGAGGCGTGAGAGTTACGATTGTTCACAACCACATAACGCTATTTTAAATTCAACTTCACGCACGGGAGGTAAACCACTAAGATCATTGGGAAATACTTCAGGAAAGTCTCGTACAATAGGGACATCCTTAAGTTCTTTCCCTTTGGCTTTTGTGTTGACTACGTAAGCCAAGAAGGCCATATACTTCTTGCTTAAGCACTTTCGGGCTTGAGTGCAAGACATGAGTTTAAGTCCTTGTGATGATTTCTCGCCGAACACTTTCAAAGTATCCCCGGATGGTAACGGTATACGGATACACTTCTCAAAACAAACGATCTCGGCATGATGTTTGGCTAGCCAATCCATACCAATGATGACGTCGAAGCTTCCGAGTTTCATAGGAATAAGATCAATAGAGAATTCGTGTTCGTTAAAGCTTATGATGCAATCACGTACTATGACGTCAACGACGATAGGTTCTCCATTGGCGACTTCGACCGTGTAGGGTCTTTCCAGATTAATACGTGATTTAGAAAGTATGGGCTCGAATTCTAATGACACGAAACTCTTATCCGCACCCGAATCAAATAGTACAGATGCATAATGATCATTTACAAGATACATACCTGTTCGGTAAAAGAAAATTTTATTATTGATACGATGTTTACAAAGATGGAAATATTAATACAAGAAATAATTTTAAACGGGGTTCAACGCCGTACCATTCACAACGTCATTATTGACTTGTGCTTGGTTGACGTTGATGTTGAAAGCCCTTCCACGAGCTGGTGGCACGTTGCCCGCATTGCGAGGACATTGCAGACGAATGTGGCCAATCTCGCCACAGTTATAGCAGGTCCGGTTGTTTGGTGCCCTAAAACAGGTAGCCACCAGGTGTCCATATTTCCCACACAACGAGCAGACTCGGCATGGAATGTTGCTCGTATGATGGTATTTGCATGTTTTACACATGGGGTAGGGACCAGTATAGGCTCTTGCCATGGGAGCTTGTGCCACAGGTGCGGCGACAGGTACATGTTGTCTTTGAGGTGGTTTGGGTGCAGCCACGGCATAGTTCCGTGCCGGTACATACTTCCTCTTCTTGTTATCAGATTTAACCTCCTTGACCTCCTCGGGGGTCGTCTTCTCAGTTTTCTTGGCACCCTTTGCAGACATAGTGCCCGCTCGGATGTGGTTCTCCGTTAACTGTGCAGTGATGGTGATGGCTTCTTCCAGAGTTGCGGGTCGGCTACCCACCACGGCATCCTGAATCTGAGGCGGCACACCCTTAATAAATTTTTCTACATTACGGGAAACAGTATCCACCATGTGTGGCAGCAGTATACTCAGCTCGTGATGACGGGTAGAATACGCCAGATGGTTCCCGCCATCCTGTTTCAGGTTCCAGAATTCCTCCTCTAGTTTCTGGATTTCACTTCTCGGGCAAAACTTGGCGATCACCTAATTATTTTCTGAAATTTATTTTAACATTTTATTTTATCTTATTAAATGTTTTAAATAAATAAAATTACAAATATTACAAAAATTATTTCTATAAAAGAACTTGTAAATTATTATTGAACATTATATTACTCGAGATAATTACAATTATATATGTTTTTATAGAAATCCCCAGATTCCATCTAAAACCCTAGTTCGCGATTAAAACGTTAATCTTATAAATAAACTTAAAACTTGTAAAATGTATATTTAGGTACATTGTGAAGGACTACGTCAAAACGACGCTTAAGATTATTTCTTATTAATCATCCAATATATACTTAATCGCCAGGTGAGTATTTCTATACCCTTTTTTCATATTTTCACACTTTGGGGTGAAACATGTTACTTATTAATCATTGCACTTGTAAACGTTTGATTCTTGTAAACTTATGGCAATTTACTTGTGTGTTGTGATTAGTTGAATATTGTAGCTACCATGTAATGTCGAATACATGTACAATCATTAACTATTGCTAGCCTGGCGACGTCATAGATCTATGGGCTGACAAGCCTGCTTGGTTGATCCAAGTACACTTAGCTAATCGTATATACTTATAACTTGGTTGGTCCAAGTACACGTTTGAGACTTATGAAACTTTGTCAAGGTTTGATTGTGCATTCTGTCTTACATCCCTAGTTACCTTGTTCTCTAATTTATAACATGAATTCCCATCTTTTATATACTTATGTATTCAAAACTATAGAATGCTCACCAACAATATGTTGACCTTTTATTTTTAACATGTTTCAGGCAATAGCGTTATGTGGCTGTGAACAATCATAACTCTCACGCCTCGACGATTCCGCCATCAAGGTTGGGGTGTGACATCCGATCGCTCGGGCGCCGTACCGTCTGGCACCAAACGAACTACAGGAACTGTCTAAGCAATTGCAAGAATTGTTAGACAAGGGATTCATACGTCCCAGCTCTTCACCCTAGGGAGCTCCAGTGCTTTTCGTGAAGAAGAAAGATGGAACCTTCAGGATGTGCATTGACTACCGCGAACTGAACAAGGTGACGATCAAGAATAGGTATCCACTTCCACGCATTGACGACTTGTTCGATCAATTGCAAGGATCTAGCTACTATTCCAAGATCGACTTGAGATCCGGTTATTATCAGTTAAGAGTTTGAGAGGAGGATATTCCGAAGACGGCGTTCCGGACTCGCTATGGACACTACGAGTTTGCTATAATACCGTTCGGATTGACCAATGCCCCAGCAGTTTTCATGGACCTCATGAACCGTGTCTGCAAACCTTATTTAGATAAGTTTGTCATTGTATTCATCGATGACATACTGATCTACTCCCGTAATAAGGAAGATCATGAGGAACATTTGAGAACTATGCTGGAATTGCTGAGGAACGAACAACTTTACGCAAAGTTCTTAAAATGCGACTTCTGGATGCGTGAAGTGCAATTCCTTGGGCATGTGGTAAACGAAAAGGGTATCCATGTTGATCCCTCAAAGATTGAAGCAATCAAGAATTGGCCAGCACCAAAGACTCCTACTGAGGTGCGACAATTTCTTGGGTTGGCAGGCTATTACCGAAGATTCATCGAAGGATTTTCGAAATTAGCGCAACCTTTGACTGCCCTAACTCGTAAGGGAGTGATATACAAGTGGGGCAGCAAAGAGGAAACAACGTTTCAAGCGCTTAAAGACAAACTCTGCAGCGCACCAATCCTAGCCCTACAAGAAGGGACTGATGACTTTGTTGTTTACTGTGATGCATCCATCCAAGGTTTGGGATATGTACTGATGCAACGCGACAAAGTCATAGCTTATGCATCCAGACAGCTCAAGGTGCATGAGAGGAACTACACAACTCATGATCTGGAACTGGGAGCTGTAGTGTTTGCCTTGAAGATCTGGAGGCACTACCTATATGGAACTAGGTGCACGATCTATACAAACCATAAGAGCCTCCAGCACATATTTGACTAGAAGGAATTGAATATGCAGCAACGACGATGGTTAGAGTTACTCAATGATTATGACTGTGCGATTAAGTACCATCCGGGTAAGGCTAATGTAGTAGCCGATGCCCTGAGTCGTAAGGAAACTCTAAAGCCTCGTCGGGTGCGCGCATTGCAAATGACAATCCACTCTGACCTGCCAGTACAAATCAAAGCTGCTCAATCTAAGGCCTTGAAGAAGGAGAACCTGAAAGCAGAATCCATGCGAGGCATGGAGAAACAGTTGGAGACTAAAGCTGATGGAATCCGTTATTTCATGAAATGGATCTGGGTACCCTAGCACGGGAATTTGCGAGAGCTGATAATGGATGAAGCTCATAAGTCACGTTATTCGATCCATCCAGGTTCAGACAAGATGTATCAGGACCTGAAAGAATTTTACTGGTGGCCGAGAATGAATGCGGAGGTAGCCACATACGTAAGCAAATGCCTAACTTGTTCCAAGGTTAAGGTAGAATACCAGAGACCATCTGGATTACTCCAACAACCGAAAATTCCAGTGATGAAATAGGAGCAGATCTCCATGGACTTCATCACGAAGTTACCTAGGACTCCCAGCGGATGCGATACCATTTGGGTTATAGTAGATCGCTTAACGAAATCCGCACATTTTCTGGCAATCCGAGAGACTGATCGAATGGAGAAGCTTACCTGTATCTATTTAAGGGAAAAAGTCTCTTGGCATGGCGTACCGATATCTATCATTTCGGACCGTGATGCTCGGTTCACTTCTCACTTCTGGCAATCATTACAACGGTCATTAGGAACGCGGCTGGATATGAGTACTGCATATCACCCGCAGACCGATGGTCAAAGTGAGCGTACAATCCAAACACTGGAAGACATGTTGCGTGCCTGTGTGATCGATTTTGGCAGCAGTTGGGAAACTCACCTACCATTGGTTGAGTTTTCCTATAATAACAGTTATCACACCTCGATCAAGGTAGCTCCATTTGAGACATTGTATGGACGTAAGTACCGATCACCTATCTGTTGGGCAGAAGTAGGAGAAAGCCAACTTACAGGACCTGAACTTGTGCACGAAAAGACTGAGAAAATCGTGCAAATTCGTAACCGTATGGCGGCAGCACGTGATTGACAAAAGAGTTACGCTGACAAGCGTCGGAAGCCATTGGAGTTTCAGGTTGGTGACAAAGTACTACTGAGGGTCTCACCCTGGAAGGGTGTAATACGCTTTGGAAAGCGTGGGAAGTTAAGCCCAAGATATGTGGGGCCATTTGAGATTGTCAAACGGATTGGCCCAGTAGCCTATCAGTTGAATTTACCTGAAGAACTCAGGGGGATACATGATGTGTTTCACGTATCCAATCTGAGGAAGTGTCTGTCTGATGAATCATTGATCGTGCCTTTAGAGGAACTAAAGATAGATGATCAACTACATTTCATCGAAGAACCAGTGGAGATCATGGATCGAGAAGTCAAGACACTAAAGCGAAGCATAATTCCCATTGTGCGCGTAAGATGGAACTCCAAACGGGGACCAGAGTTTACGTGGGAACGGGAGGATCAGATGAAGTCTAAATATCCGCATTTGTTCATGGATACAACTTCAGAACCTAACTCCAACTGAATTTCAGGACGAAATTCTCTCAAACTGAGGGATACTGTGACATCTCACAATATAAAGCAAAGAACATTGTGGGTTTACTTTCACATTTGTTCTTCCTCATAAAGTTTCACATGCGTGTGATAGCTCAGATGATACAGAGGGATTTGATGATATGACTGACAACGAGTCATCAGATGATGACATCAACTCTTCAAAGTCTACCTCAGAAAATGAAAACGCAAACTGCATCAAGAAAAAAAGAGAGAATCCCTATGATCTACCTATGGTTTCATGGTCACCTTCTGATGAATAAAAGTACTAGAAACATTCAAGATATTCCCAAATCAGAAAGGAAACCTAAGATTCTTCTTGTTGAAGATCATGTGGTGAATGTGATGGTGTGTGATATCTGTCACTAACAAGTACGTCAATTAGCAATAAGCTCGTTAACTCACTGTGTGTATTAACTGTCCTCATTGTATTTTCATAGTCTATTTATTGGTTTATCCAAATTCTCCGTATACTTGTTTGTTAACCCCGGTGTTCCAATTTTCGGGATGAAAATTCTTTCAACATGGGGATAATATGACAACCCGAGTTTTTTTTTCATTTTACTATATTTTATAATATTAATAATAATAATAATAATAATAATAATAATAATAATAATAATAAAAAATAATAATGTCCAGAGGGCTGTTGTGTCATTTCTGAAACTTCAAAAGAAGTTTTTAAACATAAAATAATAAATATCAAACCGCAGGGACTAGAAATGTAAAATTCCAAATTACATAACCAACCCTCCCGCCCATTCCCTTTCGTTTTTCCAGCACAATTCCGGCGAGTCTCCGGCGACTCGCCGGCGACCACTAAAACCCATTAAAACATGATTTTAATAGCCCAAATTACACCAAATCGCTTCGTGATCAAGATTCGAACTCGAAGCAACCTCAAAACGCGTTATAACGGTAAATTAACGGTAATAATCTTTCCACTTTATTCCCGACAGTTTCAAACGGCTAAATAACCCACTCAACAACACTTTAATTGTCACACCCCCGCTTATAGCGGAAACACGAGGATGCGACGGACGGGATCGTCATAACACTTGGTATAAATACAGAGATATAATTCATGCAAACTTCTTGTGTCATGACGTCCCCCGACACAGTGGTGACTTGTGTCGTGGTTAGTCAGTTCCACGACTATCATAGTCTTATTGATTCCAATCCAAATCACACAATGTTCAGATATGAAAACAAATGACAAATATTACATATGTAAAACTATTGAAATCCTGAGGTCTCTTCTAAGGCATCTGCACTAGCTATCCTCTTTGATTATGTTCACCTGAAAAGATATGCTCAAAAATGTCAACACATAATGTTGGTGAGTTCCGCAGGTTTAAATTGAAAACATGTAGTTGATGCTGTATAGAATTTGATATGGAATCATACTGTAAGCAAAAACCACATAACATGTGTTTAAGACAACCAAACCTAATGACGTTATGCATATAAATTCGTCGGAATATATTCACCCTTTGCCTGATTGCTGGCAGCTGTGTTGGTAACTCACAAGTTAACCAATCGTCGAAGGGTGGGGGTGTCAACCCAGTAGTACTACCAATACCTATCCGTTGGTTCCCAAACCCGGGAATTAATGGTTGTAAGAATCATAGAATAACACCATGTATGTATTAGAATATGAGAATAGTATCACGTCGATTCCAAGTATGAAAATTGTATGTAAGATTTTACAGCATCGAAAACGGGTGAGCATACTTTTCCCCCAAGTTTGAAAACATTGAAACAATTATAAAAGCATAAAAAGGGGCCACGGAAACTCACCTTGGATTGATGTAATGTATATGAATAAGAACTTCAAAGAATTAGGCAAAGCACGATCAAACACGTTCACCACCTATTATTGATTGTAACTGAGTCTTTAATATGAATGAATATATTTGGTAAGGTTTGAGTTGATTTGATTTAACACGTGTCACACACGCAATATATATATGTTACAATCTTTTTATATATTCGTATATGTTTTAATAAGTAATTATCAATAAGTATTAAGTTTTACCAAATAATTATTTACATTTTGATTTCATTAGAAAGATTTCATAGGTGTATTTATATATTTTTAGGATTAAATATAAAAATAATGTGGTCTAATTATATAATTTATAATTATCCAATAATATTTATAAATAAGAATATTCATACTTATAGTATTTTGATTAATAATAATGTATTAATTTATACCTTTGGTTCAAATATATTTTATAAGAAATAACCCACAATTTCATAAATAATTTGTGGATTTATAAAATATATTATTTAAAGATAATAAAGTGTCCATTTTTATAAAAATAATTATTTATAATATTTATAAATAATATTTATATGATTTTTGTGATTATTTCATAATTAACTTGATTTAGAATTTATTTTATAAAAATAAGTATTTTTAATATTTTTAAATAATATTTTATAAAAATCTATTATTGTTTTTAAATAAAATAAATTTACAGAAAATTATTTTGTATTATAAAATAAGGAGAATATTTAGAATTTATTTTTATAATTTTTAGAAAATTTTCCATATTTTTAAAGTATTTGTAAAGCTTTTAAAAAAAATAAAACAATAAAAAGGGGTTGCCCCGGGTCGAACCCGGGACCCCAAGCACCGCACACATAGCCCAAACCAGCGAGCCAAGGCTCTGAATCGCGATAAGACACGGATTAAATTATATTTAAACACTGTTTTCAGAATTTCCTAATTCCGAAGAACCCTAATTCGATTTGATCCAAATTGGAGATCAAATCGATGTTAATAATGAAATTAAGGTTAGGGCTTTTAATTCTTAGGTAAAAACTAGTGTAATGATGCATTTAATTACCTGAATTGAATCGATTTGATGATATAATCAGTCAAGAACAGGTCGTGGTTAAACTTGAATTCGAATGTGGATTAAACACTGATGAAAATCAAATTAACCTTCCAGATAGCTTCGAATGATTGTAATGGTTGAAAGCCCTATGTTAATTGCAGTGAATATCACTCGGAGTATGGATTTTGTTAGAGTTGCAGGTCGAGTATGAGTGTGAAGATTAAACTCTACGATTGTGTCCTTTTATAGCAATTGGAATTCAGTGGATGATTGGAAACGACAACATGTTCCTAATTATGCGATTTCTTTTGTTTATTTTTGTGTTTAGTGCTCGATTTAGTGCCGCACTTCGACCGAAAGTTAAAGTGGTCGATTATTGGTTCTAGAAGCTGTAATTTGAATGATTAAATGCGTGTGTTAGGTTCGAATTTTGTCCACGAGCGATTTGGTATATTTTTCAGTGTTTAAAACCGAGTATTTTGGGGGTTTCGGCTTCGCCGGAGGGCCGCCGGAGTTGGCCGGACCGGTGGCCGGAAAATCGGGGGTGGGGAGGGGCCGGTTATGTAAATTTGTAATTTATATAATTGGTCCCTGTGGTTTAGTTTTTATTATTTTTAGTTTTAAAACTTCTTTTGAAGTTTCAAAATTTGCAATTTACCCCCCCTCAACTTTTAATATTATTATTATTATAATTATTATTATTATTAGTATCATTATTATTATTATTATAATTATTATTATTATCATTATAATTATTGAAATTAACTTAAAATTAATTTTTAAATAAATAAATAAATAAAGAAATAAAGAAATAAGTGAATAAATAGATAAATAAATAAATACAAATTTTTTTTTTTACGAGATGTTACATTAATCAAAATTATACCGTTGAGTCGAACTTTAACATCCCACAAATCAAATGCAGCCTGTAATCCTAATCACAAACGCTTAAACCCTCTGAAATCAATCATCGTCTTCGCCAAACCTGCAACTCAATCAACCACCACCCTCCGAGCCTTATAACTCTCAATTAACATAGGGCTATTGATCATATACATCATTCAAAGATTCCTGTGAAATTAATTCGATATTCATCAGTGTTTGATCAACGTTCGATTTCAACCTATACCGCGGCTTGTTCTTCATTGTCCTTATCATCAAATTGAATCAAAACAGGTAATTGCACACATCAACACACTCATTTATACATGGGGATCAAAAGCCCCATGATTTTAACAGTTAACGATATCGAATTCGTGTTCAATTTGGATCAAACTCAATTAGGGTTTTGGTTGAATTGGGGGAAACTGGAAACCATACTTAAAAACAAATAAAACCGAATTCTGCTGCGGCTGAGGCCTTTGGTTCAGTGGTTAGTGTGTGGGTGTGAGTGTTGGAGGTCCCGGGTTCGAACCCGGTTACCTACAAACATTTCTTTTAAGCTTTTTAAATCTCTAAAAATTATGGAAAAATTTCTAAAAATCATAAAAATAAATTTTATGAACATTCCTTATTTTTAACCTTACAAAATTATTTTCTGTAAATTTATTTCATTTAAAAACCTTAATAACTTTTATAAATTATTATCTACAAACAACCAACCAAACAAATAAACAAACAAACCCAGTATGTCCCACTCAAGAGGAGGGTCTGGGAGGGGTAGGTGATGGCAAGTCTTTCCTCTATCTAGATAGGTAGAGAGACCGCTTCCAAAGAGACCCCTGGCTCGATAGCAAAAGCAGTAACGCTAACGAATAGACATATAATCAAACACACGATATGTGGTATATGGTATATGGTATATGGTACGGCACACATCAGACGACAAATATTAAAATATCACCAAAAGGAAGTAGCAACAAGTGTTTCAATGAAACATTAATCTGATTCAATAAAAGCAAAATCTTGAACCATTGCAAAACCATCATTCTTGTCAAAATGCAAACCAAAAAGAAAAAAAGCAATTATAATCCTCCTAACAAACACTTGTCAAAACTCACACACTTACAGAATTCAGCATCACCTCCATTTTTCCGAATGGACTTTAGAAATTTTTAGATGATATAATGTAATTGCGGTGAATTCGACCAATATACATATACGTGGTCAATTCATGTGATATTTTATCTTTAACAGATCAAGTGAGTAAAAAAAAAACAGTTTATCAATGATTCGGTCACCCAAAGTTTAATTATCAATGCATTAAAATTCCTAAATCACCAAAGTATCCATATTTTTAACTAAAATATATATTCTTATAATCACGTTTGACCCCCCTTATAATTTAAAAATTCTGAACAAAAAAAATGTTTCAGATGACCAGACCAAAAAACCATTTTACTTCATGTTGTAACACCTTATGGATCCAGCCTTACACCAGTGTGGATGCAGCAAACATCTCCTGTCACAATCTCAATTATTACAAGATTACAACCTAATGTTAATTGTCAACAAGATCATAAAACACTGCAAAACACATTAAAAATTTTAAAAATAAAAATAAAAGGATTATACTGGTCTGTCGGCTGACATGAACAAGACCTGTTTCGCCAAATGGGTTCACCCAAAAACGGACCCGAACCCGTTTATACAAAACTCAAACCCACATATTTCGTGTTATGTTCACGCCTCTAGTTCCCAAAATCCTTTTGGACGAAAACTTTGAAGTTACTTCCAGTTCAGAACCCTAGGAATCACATTCATCCACCAACCCTCATATCATCACAATTAAGATTGATCGCATTACAAATTGAAAACTGAGATAAACAAACAAACAAACATACCCAGTGTATCCCGCTGGAGAGCAGGGTCTGGGAGGGGTATATGGTGGCATGTCTTTCCTCTATCTAGAAAGATAGAGAGACCGCTTCCGAAGAGACCCCCGACTCGTTAACAAAGTCAATAACAATAACAATCATAATACAAAGCATACAACACAAAGATATACATCACATCAAGAATTAGATAATGCGCTCATACAACACAAAATACAAAGCATACAACACAAAAAAAAAACGGCATGTAATACCCAAAGAGGGTAGATGAGGAAAACTACACCTAGCGAGTGTGGTCCGGCCATATGTCACCGTATACCCTTCCCACCCACAAAACCCACTAAAAGTCCTTAATTTTAATTCTACGCCTCCACTCACTTCTATCCTCGATCATGTTCTCAGAAAGATGCAAGTCTATCATATCCTTCCTAATAACCTCGTCCCAAGTCAACCTAGGTCTACCTCTACTCCTCCTACCCTCTAAACTGATGTTCTCTACTACTCGGACAGGTGCTGCCATCGTTCTCCTCTTCACGTGCCCAAACCATCTTAATCTTCCCTCTTATTTTTTCTGTGATAGAAGCCACCTCTAGCCTCTGGTGAAAGACGTCGTTTCTTATCCGATCCAATCTTGTATTATCTACAAACAACCATCTTTATAAAAATGAACACTAGATCGTGTTTAATTAAAGAATAACCGTGGAAATTGTAGAAATCATACAACTTGTAATTTCATAATTATTTACGAGTTACTTCTTATAAGATTATAGTTTAATTAATTGAAATTAAATATATAAATCACAAAGTTTATAATTAAACTTAGATATATAAAACCGATCGTGTGTTTCAAACTCAAATCGACTCAAATCCAACTACATATATCTATTTGTGTTGCACATATCTTAAAAACATAATTACCATTAATAATAGGTATTGCTCATGTTTGATCGTGCATTGCTATTCTTTGAAGCTCTTGTTGCTTTCATTACATCAATTTAAGGTGAGTTTACAGCCCCACTTTTACTTATATACTCTTTTGGGGGAGAGAAACATGTTGTTTTCATAAACGTTACATTACATTGGATTTTTGTAATACTGCATATACTTGATACTATGGTGTTATACTTGCCCAACGGACCGTTAATATGGACTTAGCAAGGTAATTGTTAGTAGTACTACTGGGATTGACATACCCCACCCGGGCTAGTCGCGCTAGCACAACGTTTGTCAAACGGGTGAACGGTTAGCCTAATTACAAGTGTTGTGGTGTGTGATCCACATCCGGGCCTGTTTATTATTTGATTACATGTCAGCTCGGCCGCGCCTTCATACACATAGTGATCATTATGGACTAGCTACCCATTATATGCTTTAATTACTAATCCGGGGATTTCATTATACTTATCGGATTACATAATCCGGGGATTTCATTATACTTATCGGATTACATAATCCGGGGATTTCATTATACTTATCGGATTACATAATCCGGGGATTTTATTATACTTATCGGATTACATAATCTGGGGATTTCATTATACTTATCGGATTACATAATCCTGGGATTTCATTATACTTATTGGATTACATAATCCGGGGATTTCATTATACTTATCGGATTACATAATCCGGGGATTTCATTATACTTATCGGATTACATAATCCGGGGATTTCATTACTGATACTTATCGGATTACATAATCCGGGATTTCATTACTGATACCTACTGTTTTTTTTATAAACCTGTGAACTCACCAGTCTTGTACTGAGATTTTGCATGTTTTCTCTCAGGACATTGATGTGGCACGTTTAGGAGCATAGCATCTACCGCATGTCATCCAGCATTCATCACAAACTGTTTTCAAGATTAAATCTTCATTTATTTCGTATAAACTGATTGGACGCGTGCTTACGTGTTCCAAAACTATTGTTAAAAGTTATCTTGTTTACGCTTCCGCAATACTTAAATATAATTGGATTGTTTCATTATTATTAAGCAATCTATCTGTTTTGCAATTATCGAGTCGTTTGGTGTAACTGATGCTGATCTGAGATCCTGGTTGTGTCACACGCCTGACGGTGAAAACCCCGTTAGTGGATTTTGAGGGTGTGACAGTATCCGCCCATCTGCAAAGATTGAAGAAGTGATTGCATTGGGGTGGTTCCAAATTTATCCAACTTTCGTATCTTTGTCCGTGCATCATACACGTTTTTAATTGTGGATATATTTTTATCATTATTTTCTTTTAAAGTCGTAAGAATATCACGTGGCTGCATATTTTTTCTTGTAAGATCTTCCACCAATGCATACTCTTCTTTAGACAATCTTTTTGCATAAGCATGACCCTCCAAAAATTTAGAAGGTTCATGGTTATGTTCGTCACAGACAACATGTATGTATTTCCAACCTCGATCTTCTTCATGATATTTTGCTATAAGCCGAAATGGACAACCTATCTTCTTTGTGCCTGAATGTGTGATTGAATCTGATGTTGACTTGTATACACCACCACGATCGCACATAAGAAATGCCTTGTTGACGAATCTGTATACAGTTTTCTTCGTTCGTTGTGTGACAATAACATATCCAAGGCTGTGTGCAGTGTTTTGCACCCAATCCATTAACTCTTCTCTTGTTTGGTACACCCAATCATTATAAAATTGAGACATTATTGACTTGAATTACGATGATGTGTGAATAAATGAATTTGAATACTTGTGAATTGTGAATTGTGAATTGTGTAAACGGAATTTATAGGCATCTTCTATATAATTCTGTAAATGATTATTGAGTTTATCTGGCACATTTCCAAATAATTATTATACAATAAATAAATTCTTTATTACAATAACTAAAACATAAATAAATTTATTATTACAATTAATAAAACATAAATAAATTCTTTATTACAATAACTAAAACATAAATAAAATTACAGATCATCAGGAGGATCTTGATATGGAGGTATCCACATTTGATTATTATGTTTAAACCTCCACCTAACTTGTGGATAATCTGTGATCATGTCCATCCGTATAAGATGTTCGCGATCAACAAATCCGGACATAAGTACCGGCCCGTTTAAACTTGCCACGTTGTCAGGGGTGAGAATATGTAAAGACTCGGTAAGTCGAGTAACATATGTACCACCACAAATATGTCCGGTTTTCTTTGTACCTGTGCAAGAAGTAAAATAATCAGCAAGCATATATGCCAGATTACAAGGCCTCCTTTTAATCAAACAAAATAAAAAGAAAAAAATCCTTTTTAGTCACCCCACCACTAGTCATCCTACGTCCAGCTATAGTATGACCAATAACGCGATGAAGATATCTATACAACGGATCGTTCATTCTTGTAGCTTTTGTTTTATGTTAGGTATATAGTGGCCATCACCAATTTCTTCCTAAAATATTTCATCATTATAATCTTCTGAAAATTATGTAAGACCATTCAAAAAATCAGATTGATGGGTCTCTTGAACTGTATATAAACCCATCAAAACACCAAACTCGGCCACTGAATAAGTACGTGGCACCCCCGAGAAGAAAACTGATAGCATCGGTATCACTGTTAAAAAAATATAAGTTCAATTAAATGTAGACATGAAATTATATATAATCCAACTAATTGGTATACCTATAGTTATGATTGTTCGAGTCGAAATTAAAGGTGGAGAAAAACTCCAAACAAAGCTCCTTATATTATGGCCCACTAATTGCAAAAAATCTTCTCCATGGCTCGTTCATCATGTCACGAGCACGAGTAAATTCCCCCACGTCCCGTAACAAACTCCAAGATATCGAACGTGAAGCCTCAAATTCTTTATCTAAAAGTTTCTGAAGTCTTTTATATTCATCTGACCCTCGTCGAAATTGAAGCCAAGGATGATTAGAAACACGAACCGACGCTGTGTCTTGACGTGAACTTGAATCCATTACCTACAATAATTAAAATCAGTAACACAATAAAATATATATTAATCTAAATTTTAGAATAATACTAATAAACTAACCTTTATAATAAAATAATGAAATGATAAATATGTTGAAGTAAGAAGAATGTATGGAGAGGTATGGAGGAATGGATAGAGAGGTATGATGAAGGAATGGATAGAGAGGTATGGAGGTGTAGAAAGGTGAAGAAGAATGTATAAATTGAAGGAGTGTTCGGTTGAGTGGATGGGGAATCGACTTGTTAAATCTAGCTAAAGGCATACGACCGTTTGGAATAAAGTAAACGGCCGTTTAATTTAAAGTAAAGACCGTTTACAGCTAAAGAAAACGACCGTTTGCAGCAAAATGATACGACCGTTTGCAGCTCTGAATACGACCGTTTGCAGCTCTGAATACGACCGTTTACATCATAGTAAACGACCGTTTACAGCTAGGTAAACGACCGTTTACTACCCCTGTCAAATCATTGGTGTATGAAACACAACACCCTAAAATTATAGAGAAATCTAATCCCTTTAGACTGGGAGTTGTAGTGTGATACTCTGATTTTTTTTCCTTTAAGGTGTAAACGAGTCGAGTCGGGTTCAAACTCACTTATGCTTCAGCTCGGTTTGTTTAATTTTAGGAAGCTCGAGTTAAGAAGCTTGAGCTTGAGTTTGAGTTTTGAGTTTGAGATTGGCTCATTTGAAGTTTATTTCTAGAGCTCCGGATTGGCTCAAGAAAAAGTTTTCAAACTCGAACTTGACTTGAGCTTAACTCGTTTATCATTAATTATTAAAATGTTATTTATTTATAATTAATTTTATGTTTATTCATAATTATTATTATTAATATAACTTAATATATTATTAATTGTTTTTTATCATAATTATATATATAATATTATTTATATAAATATATACTTAATATTTAAAAAATATTATACAACAAAAGCTCATTTAGGCTCGTTGGCGAGCTCAAGCTCGAGATCTGAATCTCGGGCTCGAGCTCGTTTAGTAAGTGAGCCATAAGATGAGCTTGAGTTCAGGCTCGAGCTCGTTTAGTAAGTGAGCCATAAAATGAGCTTGAGTTCGGGCTCGAGCTCGACTTGATTTGAGTTTTTTCGAGCCGATTTCGAGTAAGTAACTTGTGGGCCAACTTGACTCGTTTACATCCGAGCATCATCGGCAGGGGTTTTGAGCAATCGACCATTCTATTAGTCAAATTGGTTTCAATTTCAGTAACTACCCAATTTGACTAATGCTCGTTAATATAAAAAAAACATATATTAACTTATTTACATTTCATTTTGTACACCAAATATACCAAATGTACACTCTCATGTCTTCTACTCTACAAGCTCATTTTCAAACAATTTTTTTTACAACACAATGAATCACAAAATCTTCCACTCGATTCATTGTATGTGTTTTGGTTGAGCGAGAGCATTTAAAGTCGTCTTCAATTTTTCATTGATATCATCACCCAAACCGAAGTTGAAGACACAACAAACATCCTCAACGAAGTATATACCCTGTGATTATGAAAAGCTCTAAAGGTTTTAATGAAATAAACCACAACATTATAAAGCTACATTTAGATCCTGGTTTCAATTGTTGAAGGCAATAATTTTAAAAATTATTAGAGATATGGAAGCTAATTTTGAATTAAGAGCTAGAGAAGAGAATAAAAAAAGTATCACGACGCTACAAACGTGCACATCGACGGTCAAACAACTTGCAACAGGTTATGCCCATGTCAATTTAGATAGTTTGGGTTGTGACGTTATGCCCCTACAATTTGGATTAAAATAAGAATGGTCAAATATTGATTGTTTTAATTTGGATAGTTAGGATTGTGCTTTTAGTACTCAGAGAACTTTTCTTACTTCATAGATTTGTCTTGTAATTCTTGTTTTAGTATCTTTCAGAGGTAGCATAAAACACACCCATAACCAATGTTGCACACCTTGCTTTCCATACCTACAAGAGTTTTAAAACCAATCCCAATCCGAATAGAGTTTCTATTACCCCTCACAAACTCTAGGTTTCATGTTTGTATGTGAGGTTAGAGCTCGTTTGTTATCCCTGTTCTCACCATTCATCAATATGCAAACAACTACTCGGTAAAGAATGTTTATCAATGAAACCTCACTTATAATTTTATTATCCAAATAAATTAAAATATAAAAACTAAAAATTAGTTTATTAATACCCGTGGAGCCACTCACTTATTATTTGATTATCCACATAAATTATAATTATAAATTATATAAACTAAACGTTGGTTGATTAATAAATTGATTGATTAATAGACTACTATGTAAGTCAAAAGCAAATAAAAATAAACGTTTTAAAAGGGTCACCTAGATAAAAATATATGTTGTGGGTATCGGATAATATAATATCCGTCTCAAACACCTATAAAATTTTTAAAATTAATTACATAGCCGAATATTAAAGCATTCATATTATTTCTAATCTTCATACTTATAATTTATTTAAAAGTACTAGCTATAGTAACCCGTGTGTTACACGGTTGAATAAATAAAAAATTAATATAACAAAATTTATTAATTATAAAATAATATTTTAAGATATAATATCAATGAAATTATGTATTAGAAACGACTGTAAGTTATAAAATAGTGATATCAACTTTTTAAAACTTTATTTTTTTCAAAAAAAATAAATAAACGTTTTGTTCTAAAACAAACTGTATAAAAATGTCATTTTAAAAATTTCTTATTATAACTCTTAAATTTAATTATTTTTGGTTTTAAAAAAATAATTTTTAAAAATACCAATTTTAAATATTTCATATTTTTAAAAAAAGTCTTATGCTTTAAATAAATTTATTATTTTATAAAAAAAATTGTTTATTTAGAAATAACATTAATAAATAGATCTCTTTATTAATTTATTAAATCTAAAAAAATATTAAATAGTATTATTAGTAATTAAGGTAATTATTTAATAGGAGAGAGACGGGAAAATTTTAGTAAGAATGATTATGATTTTGACACGTGTCATCTCAGATATTTTTTATTAGAATAGAAAGATTATCCTTATATTTATTTTATTTCCTAAAAACATACCACAATCTCATTTCTTTCAAAATCCAAATAACATATTGCCATCATGGGAATGAATCGCACACTTTCTTCCCTAATTTGAGTTCTTTCTGAGAAGAATTGAATGATTATACCACTTCATCCATGCTACTATCCCTTGTGAACTCCCTCAAAGAATCAGCATCACAAAACAAACTATCAAAAGCATTCAACACTTTTTCTCTGATCATTCAACAATCCTACAATCACAATGCCCCTTCATCCGATTTCTTGCTGCAATCACTAGCTTCTCTTTTCGCGTGTTGTTCCCAGATTAACTCAATCTCACAAGGCCAACAACTACACGCTTATGCAATTTCTTCAGGTTTTGACAAATCCCCTGTTTTGGTCCCAAAGTTGGTCACTTTCTACTCTGTTTGTAATCTTTTGAATGAGGCGTATGTTGTTGCTGAAACTTCAAATATTCTGCACCCTTTGCCTTGGAATGTTGTTATTTCTGGTTACGTTAGAGCTGGATTTGGTAAAGATGGGTTATCTGTGTATCGAAAAATGGTGGAAAAAGGGGTTAAACCTGATAATTATACCTATCCCTCGGTGCTTAAGGCTTGTAGTGAAGAATTTGATTTGGGGTTCGGGCGGGAGGTGCACGAGTCTATAGTGAAGGTGGGTTTGGAGTGGAATTTGGTCGTGCACAATGCGTTGGTGTTCATGTATGGAAAATGTGGGGACTTGAATGTTGCACGAAAGTTGTTCGATGAAATGCCTGTGAGAGATTGTATTTCTTGGAATTCTATAATCTCAGGGTACGCGTCTAAGGGCTTGTGGAGTGAAGCATTTGAGCTTTTTGATCGTATGCAGGATGAAAATGTGGAAGTAAACATAATAATTTGGAATACTGTAGCTGGAGGCTACTTGAAGACAGGTGACTATCTGCAAGTCCTAAAGTTAATTTCTCGATTGAGGACCTCTGGTGCTGAATGGGATCCAGTGGCTGTGATTAATGGTTTAGGTGCATGTTCCCATGTGGGTGTGCTGAGAATAGGTAAAGAAATTCATGGTCAGGCTGTTCGAACTTGTTGTCATGGCTATGATAATGTAAAAAACACGTTAATCACAATGTACTCAAGGTGTAAGGATCTTAAGCATGCTTGTATTGTATTCAATTTGGTTGAAAATAAGAGTGTGATCACTTGGAACTCCATAATATCAGGTTTTGCACACTGGGACAACTCAGAGGAAGCCACCTTTCTGTTTCGGGAAATGTTAATTTCTAAAACTGAACCCAATTATGTGACGATAGCAAGCGTACTTCCAGTATGTGCTAGAGTGGCAAATCTACAACATGGTAGAGAATTCCATTGTTACATTGCAAAACATGAAGAGTTAAAAGATTATTTATTGCTATTTAATTCACTTATCGACATGTATGCAAGATCTGGTAAAATCTTGCTGGCTAAAAGACTGTTTGATTCTTTAACCAAAAGAGATGAAGTGACCTACACTTCACTCATTGCTGGTTATGGAATTCAAGGGGAGGGTCAAATGGCCGTTGACTTATTTGAGGAGATGATTCGGTCCGACATCAAACCAGATCATGTGACCATGGTTGCGGTTCTGTCAGCTTGTAGTCATTCGGCTCTTGTTGACCAAGGTGAAACTTTATTCAAAAAGATGTATTCTGTATATAATATGAATCCTTGTTTGGAGCATTATTCTTGTATGGTTGATCTTTATGGGAGAGCTGGATTATTGGGTAAAGCAAAAGGTATAATAAGTACAATGCCTTATGATCCGACACCTGCCATGTGGGCCACTGTTATTGGAGCATGTAGAATTCATGGAAAGAAAGAATTAGGGGAATTTGTAGCTGAAAAGCTGTTGGAAATGAGACCTCGAAATTCAGGATATTATGTTTTGATGGCTAATTTGTATGCTGATTTTGGGTGTTGGGAAAGACTAGCTAAAGTTAGGATTTTAATGAGGGAATTGGGTGTGAACAAGGTCCCCGGTTGTGCTTGGTTAGATGTAGGGTCTGGATTTACCGAGTTCTTGGCGGCCGATACTAGAAACATTAAGGCAGTTGAGATGTATAATTTGTTGGATGGATTGAGTAAACAATTGAAAGAGGCTGGTTACACCATGTCTTATGATAAAGATGAATGTATGGAGGCATAGAACGATGATAGTGATGATAATCTTAGCATGGAGTTGAAGAACCTAGCTGTGAGTTCATCTTCTTACCAGTCTTAAATAATTCTATTAAATGAAAGAATAGAGTCTAAACTATGTTCTTTTGTTCTCTCTACATTAAAGTACTTGAACAGGCAAGCTCTAGTCAATGGCATATGTTCTACTAGTGGTGGAAAATTGGGTAGGTAGGGCGTCAATGAGTTTGGATTAAAACGGGTCGTTTTCAGGTTGTGTTCTGTCATCACATTTTCTTTTTTAAAGATTAAACTCACAAATCTGTTTTATGTGTACAGGTGACTAAATCATGTTGATACAACATACTACACTACCGAAGAGTAACTATCAGTTTAATTAAGCTTTTCAAATTTTATCCAAAGAAAATTTAAACTTATTCAACATAACAAATTCCATAACCCAAATAAGCTGACAAACATACACCAAATAAAAACTAAAAACGAATTGTAAAAAGGAATTGTAATTACTAAATGATTACAATGGTGGGGGAACATATAGAAAACCTAGCAAACCTTATCTCGGGCACATGAGCATAGATGTTACCCATTCCTAACTTACAGTTCGCTACATGTGAGTCTCTAAGCAAACCACTCTTACTAAATTAGGAACTTTGGGCTTCTTGGTGAGACATTGCAGCTGGCATTAAATGGTACTTCTAGTAAATGATAATTGGAACCTGAATGGGCTGAAACAACATGGAACTGATATTTTGCAGGACATGAAGGGGTATAGGAAAATGATTGAAACAAGGATAGGTAGACTGGACCGAGAACGAACTAAAATTAAGGACTAGACATGAACAACTAAACTAGGGATGGTTAAACTAAAGGCATTTAAACTAAAGGTGCACTTAGGACTAAAGACATGTTATTCCGCTAAAGGCACGTTCTAGACTAAATGACACTCTATAGAAATAAAGGCTCATCCCCGATTACAATCAAACATAGAAAGTCTGTAACAACCGACCCCTACCATTAAAGGCAAACTTAGGCTCACCAAGAAAGCAGGTAACATCATCACCTAAGACTAAAGGCACACCTAGAGAGCAGCTAACATTATCACTTAAGACTAAAGACACACCCAGAAAGTATCTAACATCATCACCTATGACTGAAGGCACACTTAGAAAGTAGCTAACTATGACTAACTGCATCCTAGGTGCTATACCAGGAAAGGAAAATGGTCATTTAAAATCACTTGCCATTATTCCTATGTCTCAGAGAGGTCCTATCACTACTCATGTCCTTCGGTAGAGAGATAGAGAGGTGCAGGTCCACTAAATATGTTTAATCAGCTCGTCCCATGTAACATCTATGAAATTTTCATATTATTTTTGTCAATTAAATAATCATGATTATGTTTCAATCATGACTAAGTTTTAGATAAAAACTTAATGTCTAAGCCTTCAGATACAACTTAATAGTTAAGCTATGGATAAAACTTAACAATTAAGTATTGGATAAAACTTAGTGCCTAAGTTTTAGATAAAATTAGGATGAAACTTAATGGCTAAGTTTTGGATAAAGCTTAATAGCTAAGACTTGGATAAAATATAAAACTGGCTAAGTTTTGAATAAAATATAAAACTTAATTGCTAAGTTTTGGACTTATAATTAAGTTTGGATAAAACTTAATAAGTAAGAAATACTTAACGAGTAAGAAATATTCATATATAAATAGATGCCTCTGCTTCATTTAATTTCATAACCTTTTAACCATCTTCCCTACTTTCACACACGAAACTCTCTACTACATTTTAAACACCATAAAGATAAATCGAGATTAGAAAACCGGTGTATATGCTCTAGACAACAAGTATAGAAGTTCTGATTAATCAAGGTGTTAAAGGCTCGTGACTTAATCCTTAAGTTACTTCAAGGTTCAGAAACATAAGCTTATCAAGTTTAGAGGCTATGTTTAACTTACCAGGTGAATACGTTTAATACTTTCAAAACATTCAAATAATTTTCTTTTGTGAAAATGGCATTAGTACGTTAACCATGTTAATGCATAGAGGTATTCTGCTAAACATTTAGACCAGAAGTATATGTATATTTGATCGAATTATATCCTGGGATGGGTGAAAATCCCATACTGGGGCTGGTTCAGACTCTGTGCAGATTCGGAGAGTCCCGTAGTAAAACTGACTGAGCACCAATGCCAGTATATATGGAGGGGGACTTCCAGTTGAAAAAACTACTAAATGTGTGGTTTACCGTTAATTTATGATTAACTGTTTATCGTTATTCATGCCGAAATATTTTTGTGTCAAATTAAATGTATTCACCAGCTTTTCACTGATGTATTATTTTCAAACCTTTTCAGGTAAACATGATTAAAAATGTTTAGTCAGGTGTTAATGCTGGATGGACTATGAATCCTAGGCATGGAAACACTGTGATGAATATACTATCAAGAATAGTGCCGGAAGAACTAAAGTTTCCTAGGCATAGACATTATGGCAAGTTTTGAATATCTGTCAGTAGGCAACAAATTTTGTAAACATTGTGTTCAACAATGTTATGTAAAATTTTGGGTATTTAATCCCCAACGAATATATGAAAGTTTGTTTTTATAAATCTTTAGAGTTATTTTATTTTATGAAATGAATTGTGAAATGATTTTCCACTGCGTAAACGTCATTCAAGACAAACAAATAGTGAACAATAATGCGTACCAATCGTCGCACTCCCGGGGTGCCCTGAAACCGGGGTGTGACATCCCATGTCAATCTCAGTCTACCTATGCTTCTCCTCCATTGCACTCTCATGGTTTCCACACTTCGTATAGGTTATTTGTCTCTTTCCCACGCACCCAAAGTGTCTCAACCTCCCTTCTTTAATATTATTAAAAATGCATGCTACTTCAAATTTAGCCTTAAAAACTTCATTTTCTTATCTAGCCAATCCTTTTTATCCATACTTCCATCCTAGCATCCTCATCTCTGCTATCTATAGCTTTCGCGACTGTATCATCTTAAGTGGCCAACAACAATCAGTCTTGTATAACATCCTTGGTCAAACTACACCGTATAGAATTCTTCTCTTAATCTCTCCGGGAATCTTTGGTCTCACAAAACGACCGTGATATAAAATTTCTAATCTTCGGGGTTGGTTTTCTGTCGAAGGTGTTGCTAGGAGGGTTTTCGATCACTCGAAAGAGTTAAGGCAATCGAGTGTATCGTTCCCGTCGAGTTTGTTTAATCGAATAGCTATTTGTTTCGATTGAGGGCTTTCTTATTGTTTGATCAGATCAGAGGAGGAACAAGGACTGTTGTTCGGATCCGTTTTTTTTTTTGCTTTTTTTGGAACTCATGGTTAGGGTTTGATCAAACCCTAGGGTCGCCGCCATCCAGGAAGAGCACAAGGTTGTTTTTGACATCTTTTGGGTGTTTCTTCGATTAGGGTTTCTGTCTTGAAGCCTTGAAATAGCTAGTTACACTCTGTTCTGCAGGTGAAATACCGTGTATTTCAGGTTTTATTGGTAGCGTGTTTGCTTCGGTCAGTTTTAGTTCTTTGGTTTTTTCGTATAGGGTATTCCTTTTCTCACAGCGTTCATCAATTGTGGTCTCCGTTTCTTAATTGTATTCTTTTTCCGTTTGTAATGGCTGAAGATGGGATGGTTCAGATTGAAAAGTTTAAGGGGCTGATTTTTTCTTGGTGGAAAATGAAAATAGAAGTATTGCTTGGTGAAAAAGATTTGGATGTGGTATTGGAAGAAAAGCCGTCTAGAATGGAGAAAATTGAAGAAGCGGTTTGGAACTCAAAGGACAAGAAGGCTAGGTGGGCTACTACATTAGCTTTGACAAGGAGCGTTGCATTTAACATTATGCAATAAACCACGGCTTGTAGGGGTGTGCAATGTGCGGTTCGATGCGGTTTTGAACCCTCACTGAAACCGAAACCGATTGATTCGGTTATTTGAATTTTTTAACCGTTCGGTTTTGGTTAACCACAGTCGGTTTTGTTCGGTTTTGGTCGGTCTTGAACGGTTATGTGCGGTTAACCACATTGTTTTATTAGGCTAAACTTTTTGGGCTTCAAGAATTTGGGCCTTAAAATTTAGGCTTAAAATAAAAAGTTTCTAAAAGCAATATATAAATAAACGTTGAATATTCATTACTTAAACCATATAAAAGTTATTAAGTTAACATCACACAAAATGGTATTTGTGCTAGATTCTTAATCACAAAAATTACCAATCACAGAAAATACCATCACAAACGTAAGGTAAGTATCCATCACAAAATATACGATATCACAAAAAAAACCAAGCTTCATTGTGTCATTTGTTCATCTTCATCTTCAATAGAGCCCATCCAAAGTGTTACTTTGTTTTTATTATATTAAAACTTCTTTTTCAACAGAGCATTCTTTGTGGCTTTTTCTCCCATCCATAGTGTTACTTTGTTTTTATTATATTAAATCTTCATTTTCAACGGTGCACTTCGGTTAATTTGGTTATATAAACAACATTAACCGAAACTGAACCGCTAAATTCGGTTAATGAAAAATCTTTAACCGCACCGCCGGTTAATGTCACGGTTCGGTTATTTTGGTTCGGTTTCATCGGTTAATTTGGTTAACATTCGGTTAATTCGGTTTACTGCTCACCCCTAACGGCTTGTGGTATGATGACCACTCTGCTAAATATCTATGAAAACTCGTCTACTGCCAATAAGGTGTTCTTGACGAGGGAGTTATTCATGACTCGTATGAACGAGGGAGCTTTAGTTATGGGTGATATTAATGATCTCAACTCGATCATGTCCAGTTTGCGGTAGGGATAGCATTTGGTACCGAGTACGTGTATCGAGACCTAAACCGTACCAAACCGACACCGGTACTCAATTCTGCATAAGATCAGGATCGCTACTAGGTGACTCTAGTACCGGTAAATACCGAAAAGTACCAATTTAATACAAAGTACCAAAAGATTTTTTTATATTTTTTAAATTACCATTTAGATTCACTTTTTGGGACATTTTTAGTGTTTTATATTTAAAGTTCAAATTATGGCATCCATAGAGCAATATTTAGATTTAGAAAACATGTCACTTGAAGAAGCTATTGGAAGATTAAAGGCTTATGAAGAAATAATTAAAGAGATGAATTTGATGAACCAACTGAAGAAGCTGTTGGAAGTGAATTGAAGTGCTACGAGTGTGGGAAAATATGGACACTTCGCATATGAGTGTCCCAACTGGTATGGAAAAGAGGAGGCCAACTTGGCTCTAGCTCACGAGGATGATGAACCAACATTGTTTTAATGGGATGGGATCCATATCAAGATTAAGGGGGAAAATGTAGGTTTAATCTTGATTTGATTTTTCTATTTATTTTTGGTGGGTAGGAGTAAGGCGGGTTATTATATTAGTAGTTTGATTTGATTTCCTTAATTGATTGAGTCTGTTTTGATTTGATAGAGTTTCCTAATAAGTAGATTAGAGTACCTGTTTTCTTAGTGAAGCTTTAAGTATATATATAGAAGGATCTAGGGTTCATTGTAAGGTGTGAGTTTTGGTTTAACAGTATTACAAGTAGAGATTCGTGGAGTTCCATAAAGATCATAGGTGTTTCTGTGTTTTTGTGGTTGTTTTATAAAGTTCTAGGCCAACAGACATGTTACTACTCGAGGCTGAAAACAATATGGACTCTTGGGTTATGAATTTTAGATTTTTGTTTCACGCCATGCATAATAGGGAGGCGTTGGTGATTCTATATCGGTATTGGATGAACAGGGAAATATCCTTGATGTTACGGGCATAAGTGATGTTAATCTGTTCACTTCATCAGAAACCTATTGGAACTTGGAGAATGTTTGGGTGAATCTGCTTTGAAGAGAAATCTTATACATGGTTGCTAATAACGACCACAGTTGCGTACAGGGTAGGGGCGCTATAAGGTGGTTAGCGTTGTAATAGCGACGAGTAGCAATATTTTTTATCTTTAATAGAAAATTAAGACACCAAATAGGGTTTCCCCATCAGCCGCTCGCCCACTCCCAACTTCGATTCCCTTGACATCGACTCCCAATATCGACATCAGCTCCCATCCTTGACCTCGCCACCCTCTCATCATTGACACCATCCCATCGGCGACGCAAGACCCATCATCGATACCATCCCATCGTATTAGACAAGTTATAGATACTTATGTATATGATTTATTCTAGAGGGTATTAGAGTGTATTTATGTAGTTTATTTATATCTCGGAATCTCTTCAGAATTCACACAATACAATACATCTACGTTGTTTATTTTGGTATCAAGAGCCAAAGTCTCACATCCCGGCGGAAGCGTGAAATGCGGTTTGGGTGTGACTTGCTTTATCAGAGTACATTAATTATAGCGGAACAAATATTAAATACATATGCTTAAAACAAGAAAGTAGGACATGCATTTATTCATAATATTCGTGATTACATCTTATACATAAGTTTTCAAAATTAGACATAATCTTTCTACAACTTGATTAAACTACTGCATGTCTTCAGATACGGTGGAAGTGTCAATCTACATACACACTATAGTCAACTATGTTGACAATTAGTGTCACACAAACTCTTCCAACAACCTCTCCCCAACCGTTGTGGACCTCAAAACTAAAGTCAAAGGTGTTACTCATTTCCTGAAAAAGTACACTTAAACCGGTCAACAAAATGTTGGTGAGAACATAGGTTTAATCCAGACAAATATTTTGTTGATGTATCAATTACAACCAAGCCTGCTCACAACATAATCATACTGTCACGAAATAATCACAAAATCAGATAATATTACATCCTAACCCCCATTCGGTTAGATGCAGGAAAATAGCAGTAGCACTCATCCGGTTAGTGCAAATATTCTCCCAAGTAGCGCTACCAATATTATTGACCGGTTCCTCATTCGAACTGATGGTTGTGTCGCAAATGACCGTAAGCAACAAAAATATTTTCAAAAATAATACATCAACCCAAACAGTATACTTTTTCCCCCAAAACGTTGTTGAATACCAAATGGTTGAAAAATGGGGCTATGAACTCACCGTTTCTTCTCACTTGAACCTAACAAAACAGTTCACAGTGTCAGATAATATTTTCTTTAGAATTTTTAGAACCTCAGATTTAAGTATCTTTTGAAGTTCTACCAATAATGTTACCACAAAAATTCCTAACAAATTATTTATATATAATTTGTTCAAAATTAGTATAAATTCTACATAAATCAGCATAAATACCTACTGCTGTCCAAAAATCATCAAAAATTCATAGAATCCTATCTCAAAAATCAGTAACATCTCATAATTTTTATAGCATCCAAATCCAAACAAATTATTTTCTATAAACTTTATAATATTCTCATAATTGGTTAAAAATAGCTTCTGTCCTTCAGAAATTCCCAAAATTTTACAAAGACTTCTTATAGAAAAACAAACATCAGATAATTATCTCAAAGTCCAAATCATAACATACCAGTTTCTGTAATTTTTACAATAATTGCAATATTTAGTACAAATACTTATACTACTTCAAAAATTATGAAAATTATATATTCTGTAGCTTCATATTTAATATTATATATATGATTTTATTAGAATTTATTATTTACTTTAAGTATTATTATGATTTATCTGCTGCAGAATATATAAAAATTCATATCTTTATTATAACAAGGAATAAAATTCTGAAATAATTCAGAGGCTTTTAGACCTTAAAATAATCATTCTGTAAATTTTTCAGAATTTTCCCGAAATTATTTCCATTTTTGATATTTCTTTCTATTTTCCTTTATAAAATAATTTATATAAATTATTTTACTTATCAAAACTTTGTCAAAGTTTCCAAATCAATATTTCAATATAAAATGAGAATTTTTCAATGTTTATTCCCATAATTGTAGTTATTTAACATTTATTTGATTTTTCTTAAATAATTATGACATATATTTTGTAAAATTAAAATATGTCTTTTTAAATCATAAGTTCCTGAGTTTTGGAAACTCATCACTCGAGATTCATGAATTAAAGCTTCCCAAAATTGGTTTTGGTGGTTAAGCCTTTTATATACATGCATATCAATATGTATGTATATATATGTTTTGTAACATATATGCAACAAAACCTTTATCACCTTTTGATGATGAACTTGATGATGTTTTAGCTCCTTGAGTCCGAGGCAAGGTTATGGAGGTCATGGATGGTGATGGTAGGTGATGGTGGTGTGTGGTTGTGTTTGTTTGGTGTTGTGGTGATCGGGTTTTGTTGTTGTTGTTTGTGTTGTAACCGAGAGTGAAAAGGCAGTGGATGGTGGTGATGTTGGTGAAACAAACCGAGGATGAGAGGGACAGAAGGTGGCTGTTGAGTGGTGGTGATCGAGTGGAGGTGATGGTGTGTGTGTGTATAAGGATCCGAGAGAGAGAGAGAGAGTGAGGAAGTGGTGTCCGTGAGTTTTTGTTTGAACATGGGAGTGTTTAACCGAGAGACATAGATGTAGATATTATAACTTGGATGAATAATCCATGATAGGTAGCTTAGGTGTCCTTGGGTTCATTAGAAGGTGCCACATATCCTCCTAGAAATGATGAAGATTCATGCATCTCAATGGTGGTTTGAGGTGGCGGTTTTGTGGTGTGTGAAAGCAAGAAAAGGAAACCGAGGGATAGCTTGCTAGAGGAGGTTTCTTATGGAGATAACCAAGGGATAGGGATGAGGTGACACCTAGATTTTGACTTGGAGTGTGAAGGCTAAGTGTAGGGTGGTGTGAATGCATGAAAACCGAGGGGTATGGTGGTTTCAGGTGGTGGTGTAGCATAAGGTAGTTTAGAGGTTTTGGTTTGGTGTTAGTTTAGGATTTTTAAGTTTTTAGTTTAGTTTTGTTTTAGTGGGTATATACATATATACATATATATACTCATACATACAAGTGAGCTTTATGTACATAAATCACAATTATTCATATATATATATATATAACATATATATTTCATGTTTTTAATGTGTATACACACATATATATAAATATGTACACGTATCATATATATACTAATCGTACATATATACAAGTCTTCCAAAGAATTTTCCATGTATCTATATGCATGCCAACATGCGCACGTAAAATTTTGTTTATATACATGTGGGTGTGAGTTTTGGGTACCTATACATACATGTATACGTAGATTTACAATACATAGGCATGCATGTAAACATGCATACGTATACACATGATATATATATACCAAACATAACATAAATCGTGATTATAACATAACTTAATAAAATTTCTCGACGTAATATAATGAAATAATTTTAGGGTTGTCACATTCTCCCCTCATTAAAAGAATTTCGTCCCGAAATTCATTTAGAAGATTCAATTAATTATTACCTCTGAAAAGGTGGGGTATCTTTTATTGATTTCATCTTTCCTTTCCCAGGTGTATTCTGGTCCTCTTTTTGCATTCCATTTAATTTTCACTATGGGAATTTTACTTCTTCTTAATTTCTTTATCTCTTTCCCACAATGATTATTGGTTCTTCCACAAAATGCAGTTTCTTATCTACCTTGACTTCTTGAATTGGTATTTCTAGGGTTTCGTTAGTTAGGTATTTCTTGAGGTTGGACACATGAAAGGTGTTGTGTACCTCACTTAATTCCTGTGGTAATTCCAACTTATATGCTACAGAACCAATTCTATCAATGATCTCAAATGGCCCAATGTATCTAGGGTTTAATTTACTGGATTTTCCAAATCGAAAGATACCTTTAGAGGGTGATATTTTTAGATAGACTCTGTCTCCAATTTGAAATTTTAATGGTTTCCTCCACCTGTCTGCATAACTTTTCTGTCGATCACGTGCTATTTTCAACCTGTTTTTAATTTCAGTGATCTTGTCTGTGGTTTCTTGGATTAGTTCCGGACCTGTAAGTTGTCTATCACCTATTTCATTCCAACACAGAGGTGACCTACATTTCCTTCCATATAAAGCTTCAAATGGAGCTAACCCAATGCAAGAGTGATAACTGTTATTGTATGAAATTTTATTAAAGGTAAGTGACTATCCTATTTCTTAACTGCTTCTATTTTTGCTGGATCAACCTGAATTCCATCTTGGTTAATTATATGCCCGAGGAATTGTACTTCTCTTTTCCAAAATTCACATTTTGAGAATTTTGCATATAACTTTTCTTTTTGTAACAGTTCCAAAGTTAACCTCAGATGTTGTTCGTGGTCTTCCTTATTGTCACACCCTTGTTTATAGCGGAAACACGAGGATGCGACGGACGGGATCGTCATAACACTTGGTATAATTACAGAGACATAATATATGCAAAATCCTCGTGTCATAACGTCGCCCGACACAATGGTGACTTGTGTCGTGGTTAGTCAGTTCCACGACTATCATAGTCTTATTGATTCTATAATCCAAATACACAGAGTTCACAATGAAAACAAATGATATACAATCACTAATGCAAATCTATTGAAATCCTGAGGGTCTCTGCTAAGGCATCAGCTCTAGCTATCCTCTTTGATTATGATCACCTGAAAAGATATGCTCAAAAATGTCAACACATAATGTTGGTGAGTTCCGCAGGTTTAAATTGAAAACATGTAATTGATGCTGTATAGAATTTGATGTGGAATCATACTGCAAGCAAAAATCACATAACATGTGTTTTAGACAACCAAACCTAATGACGTTATGCATATAAATTAGACGGAATATATTCACCCTTGGCCTGATTGCTGGCAGCTGTGTTGGTAACTCGCAAGTTAACCAATCGTCGAAGGGTGGGGGTGTCAACCCAGTAGTACTACCAATACCTAACCGCGGGTTCCCAAAACCAGGAATTAATGGTTGAAAGAATCCATAAAATAACACCATGTATGTATGCAAAACAGTATCACGTTGATTCCAAGTATGAAAATTGAATATATGATGTACAACATTGAAAACAGGTGAGCATACTTTTCCCCCATTGATTGAAAACATTGAAAACTTGTATAAGCATAAAAAGAGGCCACGAAACTCACCTTGAATTGATGTAATGCACAAAGACTTCATAGAATAAAGCAATGCACGATCAAACACGATCAATACCTATTATTGATTATAACTAAGCCTTTAAAACATATTCAACGCGAATGGATATATTTGGTTGGATTCAGGTTGACGTACACGATTATATATATATTTGAGTTTGATTTTATACCTAATGATATTAGGATTTAAATTGAATTGTGGGATTTTGGACAAGTAATGAAATTACTTGTATTTTTGATTTATTCGAAAGAAATATATCATTTAAATATATTATGTATATATTCTTTGTAATCGTAAAATTCAGTAATAATTTATTAATTAAAGTATAAAATATAACCTATAATTACATTTACAAATAATTTGTGAAATTATATATTGTATAATTTCTATGGTTTTCTATGATTATTTCATAATTAAATACGATATAATGTCTATTTTTATAAAAATAATTATTTGTAATATTTATAACTACTATTTTATAAGATTATTAATGTTTTTAAATAAAATAAATTTACAGAAAATAATTTGTAAGATTTAAAATAAGGAAAGTTTATAAAATTTATTTTTATGATTTTTAGAAAATTTTCCATAATTTTTAGAAGTTTAAAAAGCTTAAAAAAATAATTGCAGGTAACCGGGTTCGAACCCGGGACCTCCAACACTTACACCCACGCACCAACCACTGAACCAAAGGTCTCAGCCGCAACAGAATTCGGTTTTGTTTGTTTTTAAGTATGGTTTCCAGTTTTCCCCCAATTCTTCATAAACCCTAATTCGATTTCGCCAAAATTGAACCCCAATTCGCAGTTAATAATCAAATTAAGGTTAGGGCTTTTATTCCCTATGTAAAACGAATAAGTTAGTGTGTTCAATTACCTGTTTTGAGTTGAGATGGTGCTTAGAACACTCGAGGAATAGTCCGCGGCTATCTCGAATTCGAAAAGGAATCAAACACTGATGGAAATCAAATTGCTTGCACAGAAAGCTTAGAATGAGGCTTATGATCAAAAGCCCTATGTTAATTGTGAGTTATAAGGCTCGGAGGGTGGGGTTCGATTAGTTGCAGGTCGCGGAAAAGGGAGGGGATCGAACTCAATGTTTGTTTGTGTTTCAGGTGCAAGTTTAGGTTGTATTCGATTAGAGATTTATATAGGAACGTTCATGTTGAATTAATTTGATTAAAGTGGTGTTTTAGTGGGTGATTTAGCCGTTAGAACGGTCAAAAATAAAGTGGGTTATAGCCGTTACTTGGACCGATTCAACGCGTTTTGGAGTGTGCTTTGGGTTCGAATCTTATTTACAAAGTGATTGGAACCCGTTTTGTGGTTTAGAATCGGGTAATTTTGGAGTTTTAACCTCGCCGGAGTACCGCCGGAGTTGGCCGGAGTCCGGCGTCGGAAAATCGGGGTAAATGGGCGGGGATTTGGGTTGAAAATGAAAAGTTACATAAATGGTACCTGGTGTTTATGTTATTGTTATTTTATGTTAAAACTTCATTTTAAAGTTTCCAAAATGACCATTTACCCCCTAAACTTTAATGCTGTTATTATTATTATTATTATTATTATTGTTATTATTATTATTATTATTATATTATTATTATTATTATTAGTATTATTATTAATACAAACGTGTATACGATAAATTCAACTAAAACGATATATATATATATATAAATAATAAATACGTAAGGATAGTTCACACACTCGGAACTAGTACACGAAAATACTTCGGTTAGCACGATAAATAGACTATGAACATATGTGCGGATCGTTAATACACACGGTGAGTTAACGAGCTTAATGTAAATTGACAGACCTACCGGTGACAAATGCTACACACCATCACATTCACCACATGATCTTCAGCAAGAAGAATCTTAGGATTCCTTTCTGATTTGGGAATATCTTGAATGTTTCTAAAACTTTATTCATTAAATCCATCTGTATCATCTGAACTGTCACACTAATGTGACAGTAACCCACCATGTTCTTTGCTTGATATTGTGAGGTGTCACAGTATCCCCCAGTTGAGGGAATTTCGTCCTGAAATTCAACTGGTGCTAGGTCCAAGAGTGTCATCCTCGAATAGATGTGGGTATTTGAGTCTCATCTGATCTTCACGTTCCCATGTAAACTCTGGCCCTCGTTGAGAATTCCATCTCACACGAACAATGGGTATCTTGCTACGTCTTAACTTCTTGACCTTTCGGTCCATGACCTCAATAGGTTCTTCCACAAAATAGAGACTTTGATCAATCTTGATGTCCTCAATAGGCACGTGAAGTGATTCGTCAGCTAAACACTTCTTGAGGTTCGATACATGGAAAGTATCATGCACACTGTTAAGCTCTTGTAGCAACCTCAATCGGTATGCCACTGGACCGAGGGTTGTTTTGGTTAGCCGGAGTTTTACCCTTTCGTTGTGGACATTCGTTCCGGAAATGATTTTCACTTCCACATTGAAAGCAGACTGTCTTTGTGTTGGTAGGGTTTTTGCAGTCTCGGAAAACATGTCCCTTCCTTTTACAGTTATAACACACCACTGTCATACAGTTTCCTGTATGATATCTCTGACAGATATTGCACTGTGGTGGTTTTTCTACTTTCTTTCCTTGAGTTGTTCCTAAAAAGTTCCTTGGTGGAGGTCGGGCTACTCTTTTCTGGGAACTTTCCTTGGTGGAGGTCGGGCTACTCTTTTCTGGGAACTTTCTCCAAATCTTTTTCCAGGATGGTTTTCAGTCCATTTCTTTTCTCTCCTACCTGTTGATGACCTAATGATCCGTTCCTGATCATTTCATCTGTCAGACTTCCTGACAAGATTACTGCTTCCTGGAAGGTTTTGGTTCTAGCAGATTTCACTAGTCCTCTTATTTGTGGCACTAATCCCCAAATATACCTTCCTATTCTTTTTGATTCCGGGGTTATCAAATGTGGTACTAATCTAGATAATTCATTATACCTATCAGTATATTCCAGGTGTGCAGACCCTTCTTCTTTAGTGCTAAGAATTCAGCCTCTAGTTTTTCTATCTCATTGTAAGGACAATATATTTCTATCACTAGATTTCTAAATTCTTCCTAACTCAGCTTATTCATAACATTTCTACCCCTAGTGTTTACCTCCATTTTCCACCAGGATTGTGCTTCTCCTTTAAGGGAATGGGAAGCAAACAGTGTCTTCAAGTTTTCAGCACAGTTGCTGATTTCCAGGACTCCTTCCATGTCATCTAGCCATCTCAAAGCTTGTACTGCTCTACTTTTCCATCAAATTCCCGAGGTCTACAGGACATAAAGGTTTTGTAGGAGCATCCTTTGAAATTCCATTTAGAATCTCTTCTTCCTGTCTTTCTTCTATATTCATATTTTCAGGCCCTGCTGGTGGGTTTGAGGTAGTTCCAATATTCAGATTTTGTTGGAGTTGGGTAATTAAAGTAGGTAGGGTAGCTTCCAGTTGTTGGGCTACTATCTGATATATCCTATCATTCTCAGTGGTATCAGGGTTCACGGGTGTTTCTTCCCCAAGTCTGGTCCTGGGTCGTCCCACTCGAGCTGTTCTCCTGACAAGCTGAGTGTTTCTTTTTGGCGGCATGATTCACTATAGTGAATTTCAAGGTTAGTATTGCAAATAAATATCTTAACACAAATTATTTAACATAGATCAAATAAACATGTTAACACAAAAGTACATATATCAGTTAAGCTCTTATTTCTTTTATTCTAAAATGTTAGACTATAAACTTTCAGTTTCTGCTAAGCCATTTCCAGATCCTGATGAAAATACTTTTCTTGGGTGTCTTGAGCTTTTTGATATCCTTCTGAATTTTCCAGATTCCCAGCTGTATTTTCTTAAGTTTCTTAAGAGTCTGTCGGGCTGTCTTTACCTGATCCAACTTTGGCTTAAAAATTCTATCTTCATCTTTAGGATAATCAAGCGGTTGTCTTTCTAAATCCTCAGATTGCTTAGCTTTAAGTCTGTGTCCACGTAGTATCTTTTTCCTAGGAGTCTTAATTGTATATCCTCCCACGTGTACTGGTGCACGTCTAACATAAAATTTTGTCTTATTCTCCATTTCTGTTGGGGTAACATCCATAGCCTGCTGAGGTTTCGGTTTAGGTGTTATTTCTTTAGGGCTGCTATAGTATTGGATCTTCTGAAGGGTCGGTTTCGTAGCGATAACTATCTGAATTCATACTGCAAAATTTATTAACACTATTTCACAAAAAGAGTTAGTCAAATACTCATTAAAGCTTTGGTTAGAATCTTAATCATAAAATCATAAAATTTCACATAATTCACATAATTCATATAAAATCATAAAATGATATATTTGAGCTTATGGTTATAGTCTAGTTATTTACTTAAAATAACTAATTCTCTATAACCAATGGCTCTGATACCAACCTGTCACATCCCGATGGAAGCGTGAAATGCGGTTTGGATATGACTTGCTTTATCAGAGTACATTAATTATAGCGGAACAAATATTAATACATATGCTTAAAACAAGAAAGTAGGACATGCATTTATTCATAATATTCATGATTACATCTTATACATAAGTTTTCAAAATTAGACATAATCTTTCTACAACTTGATTAAACTACTGCATGTCTTCAGATACGGTGGAAGTGTGCATCTACATACACACTACAGTCAACTATGTTGACCGTTAGTGTCACACAAACTCTTCCAACAACCTCTCCCCAACCGTTGTGGACCTCAAAACTAAAGTCAAAGGTGTTACTCGTTTCCTGAAAAGTACACTTAAACCAGTCAATAAAATGTTGGTGAGAACGTAGGTTTAATCCAGACAAATACTTTGTTGATATATCAATTACAACCAAGCCTGCTCACAACATAATCGTACTGTCATGAAATAATCACAAAATCAGATAATATTACATCCTAACCCCCATTCGGTTAGATGCAGGAAAATAGTAGTAACCCTCATCCGGTTAGTGTAAATATTCTCCCAAGTAGCGCTACCAATATTATTGACCGGTTCCTCATTCGAACTAATGGTTGTGTCGCAAATGACGGTAAGCAACAAAAATATTTTCAAAAATAATACATCAACCCAAACAGTATACTTTTTCCCCCAAAACGTTGTTGAATACCAAATGGTTGAAAATGGGGCTATGAACTCACCGTGTCTTCTCACTTGAACCTAACAAAACAGTTCACAGTGTCAGAAAATATTTTCTTTAGAATTTTTAGAACCTCAGATGTAAGTATTTTTTGAAGTTCTACCAATAATGTTACCACAAAAATTCCCAACAAATTATTTATATATAATTTGTTCAAAATTAGTATAAATTCTACATAAATCATCATAAATACCTACTACTGTCCAAAAATCATCAAAAATTCATAGAATCCTATCCCAAAAATCAGTAACATCTAATAATTTTTATAGCATCCAAATCCAAACAGATTATTTTCTATAAACTTTATAATATTCTCATAATTGGTTAAAAATAGCTTCTGTCCTTCATAAATTCCCAAAATTTTACAGAAAACTTCTTATACAAAAACAAACATTATATAATTATCTCAAAGTCCAAGTCATAACATACCAGTTTCTGTAATTTTTACAATAATTTCAATATTTAGTAAAAATGCTTATACTACTTCAAAAGTTATGAAAATTATATATTCTGTAGCTTCATATTTAATATTACATACATGATTTTATAAGAATTTATTATTTACTTTAAGTATTTATTATGATTTATCTGCTGCAGAACATATAAAAAATCGTGGAAACGGCCTCCCCACAAAATGTGGGGGAATGACCGCGTATATCTTCCCTTAACAGGACGGACCCTCCCTGGACCCTGCGAAATCGCGGGAGCTCTTTGCAGCACCAGGTACGCCCTTTTTAGAACATATAAAAATTCATATCTTTATTATAACAAGGAATAAAATTCTGAAATAATTCCAGAGGCTTTTATACCTTAAAATAATCATTTTGTAAATTTGTCAGAATTTTCCCGAATTTATTTTCATTTTTGATATTTCTTTCTATTTTCCTTTATAAAATAATTTATAAATTATTTTACTTATCAGAACTTTGTCAAAGTTTTCAGATCAATATTTCAATATAAAAATGAGAATTTTTCAATGTTTATTCCCACATTGCAGTTATTTAACATTTATTTGATTTTTCTTAAATAATTATGACATATATTTTGTAAAATTAAAATATGTCTTTTTAAATCATAAGTTCCTGAGTTTTGGAAACACATCACTCGAGATTCATGAATTAAAGCTTCGCAAAATGGTTTTGGTGGTTAAGCCTTTTATATACATACATATCAATATGTATGTATATATATGTTTTGTAACATATATGCAACAAAACCTTTATCACCTTTTGATGATGAACTTGATGATGTTTTAGCTCCTTGAGTCCGAGGCAAGGTTATGGAGGTCGTGGATGGTAATGGTAGGTGATGGTGGTGTGTGGTTGTGTTTGTTTGGTGTTGTGGTGATCGGGTTTTTTGTTGTTGTTGTTGTTGTTTGTGTTGTAACCGAGAGTGAAAAGGTAGTGGATGGTGGTGATGTTGGTGAAACAAACCGACGATGAGAGGGACAGAAGGTGGCTGTTGAGTGGTGGTGATCGAGTGGAGGTGATGGTGTGTGTGTATAAGGATCCGAGAGAGAGAGTGAGGAAGTGGTGTCCGTGAGTTTTTGTTTGAACATGGGAGTGTTTAACCGAGAGATATAGATGTAGATATTATAACTTGGATAAATCATCCATGATAGGTAGCTTAGGTGTCCTTGGGTTCATTAGAAGATGCCACATATCCTCCTAGAAATGATGAAGTTTCATGCATCTCAATGGTGGTTTGAGGTGGCGGTTTTGTGGTGTGTGAAAGCAAGAAAAGGAAACCGAGGGATAGCTTGCTAGAAGAGGTTTCTTATGAAGATAACCAAGGGATACGGATGAGGTGACACCTAGATTTTGACTTGGAGTGTGAAGGCTAAGTGTAGGGTGGTGTGAATGCATGAAAACCGAAGGGTATGGTGGTTTCGGGTGGTGGTGTAGCATAAGGTAGTTTAGAGGTTTTGGTTTGGTGTTAGTTTAGGATTTTTAAGTTTTTAGTTTAGTTTGTTTTAGTGGGTATATACATATATACATATATATACTCATACATACAAGTGAGCTTTATGTACATAAATCACAATTATTCATATATATATATATATATAACATATATATTTCATGTTTTTAATGTGTATACACAATATATATATAAATATGTACACGTATCATATATATACTAATCGTACATATATACAAGTCTTCCAAAGAATTTTCCATGTATCTATATGCATGCCAACATGCGCACGTAAAATTTTGTATTTATATACATGTGGATGTGAGTTTTGGGTACCTATACATACATGTATACGTAGATTTACAATACATAGGCATGCATGTAAACATGCATACGTATACACATGATATATATATACCAAACATAACATTAATCGTGATTATAACATAACTTAATAAAATTTCTCGACGTAATATAATGAAATAATTTTATGGTTGTCACACAAAGTATCACAAACCCTAATTTTTTTTCTGCCGTCACCCACCCTCTGCCACCATGGCCCTTCTTGTCACCTTCACCACAACCGAAAAGAGTCACAACTCACACAAGTTTGGGTTTACTCTCTCTACAACCAATTCTGGCCACTGGAAAGCACTAATCCAACCATTCCTTGTTACTAACAAACTGTTTCCCTACGTTGATGGCACCATTCCTTGCCTAGAACCAGTTAGAAAATAATTGTGTTTATATATGTCAAGGATTGTGATTAGGCTATAATTGTGTGATTACAGTTTACTATATTTAGCTGATTGTACTCTATATAGATGCCATCTTGTACACTTTGAATACACCCAATACAATTTCCAATACGAAGTTTAACTTGGTATCAGAGCTACCGTCGATCAATCCTAATCCCACCTCTATTTCTTCTCTTTTTCATCAGCCGCCTTCAACCCTAATCCCATTCGATCTGGTCCACAATGGCCGTCACAACTTTCACCACCGAACACAAAACCAATCACAACTCTCACAAGTTCGGGTTTAAATCAAGTCCTACCGTCTACGGTTTTTGGAAAACAATGATCCAACCTTTTCTAATCACCAATAATCTCTTTGGCTATGTCGATGGATCGCTTAAATGCCCACCTAAAATTATCGCTGGTAACAGTCCAACAACAACCATTGACCCCAATCCTGAATATGCAGCATGGATCTCCAACGATGCTCATATCCGCATGCTACTTCTTTCAACAATCTCCAAAGCTTCATTCAAACATGTACACGGAGATACTTCTTCTGAACTGTGGCTTGCCTTGGAACGTGCTTATGCACCTCACAAATCTTCACGCGAACATACCCTTAAAACCCAACTGCTGAAGGTCGAGATGAAGCCAGAAGAAGCGTCCGGTGATTACCTCACCTATGTTCAATAGAGTACTGATGCTCTCCTTAATATTGGGGAGCATATGAAAGAAAAAGATGTGGTAATGATAGCCATTTCTGGTCTTCGGGAAGAATACAACTCCTTGAAGCCTACCCTCATCTCAAGACAACCATCTGTTACTCTATTGGAACTTCCTAGCCTACTTGTTGATCATGAATACATGGTAAAAATGGCTGATTCCATTGCACCTACTACCCAGGCCTTCATGGCTACCAGCAACTCCGATTCCCTAAGTCTCCAACTTCTACCAGAAACAGTTCACTCACTTCAATAGCTGCTGACCCAATTAGGTCTCATTGTTCAACCTGCACAACAGCAAAGTCAGTGTCACACCCCCGCTGATAGCGGAAACACGGGAATGCGAGCCAGACGGGATTGTCATAACGCATGGTATGGATAGAGTAGCAATAATAATATGATGACAAGCGTGTCATGACGATACCCGAACACAATTGGAGACTTGTGTCGTGTATAATCAATGCTCACGACAGCATAGCCATAAACATAACATAAAATGATCACATATTCATTGATAACAACTTGCATTGTAAATTCCCATAACTCGGGAACAAGTGTACAATGTTTAAGTTCGAGCAACCTAGATGTTCCGAAGATTAATGTTTACAAATGCTTAGTTCTCCAAAATATGTCCGAGGGTCTCCTCTAAAAGGCAGTGCTCCTAGAACTTCAATTACCTTGATCACCTGAAAAAAACACTCAAAAACGGTCAACATAATTGTTGGTGAGCTTCGCAGGTTTTAAGTAATAAAAGATGTTAAGATGTAAATAGTAAGTAAGTTTAATAAAAGTTACCACGACTACACTTATGTGCAGGCGGTTTATCGTTTATAAATAGATACAGCCAAACCTAGTCATCGGTTCCACACGGGAATTGATGGCTGTAAGAAAGGTTTTCTCGAAAAAGAATATAGTTTATAAAGACGTAGCAAGATCCACACAGCGCATACGTATAGTTTATAACCAAACCAATCCTTAGGTCCCAATGCCGGGATTAAGGGTTATACAAAAAGGTTTTCCATAGCATAATAAGTTCAAGGTGACGTAGCAGGGTCCACACAGCGCATACGTTTAGGTCACAACCAAACCAGTCCTTAGGTCCCAATTACCGGGATTCATGGTTGTAATGGATGATCGGCTTAGAGGAAACACACAGAGGAACCACACAGAAGAACCACACAGCCGAGAGCATCCAAGGTTAAAGGCATCCAACAAGTAATAAGCATTCCATGAGTTTCACATGACGTAGCAGGATCCACATAGCGCATACGTATAGGTTACAACCAAACCAGTCCTTAGGTCCCAATACCGGGATTAATGGTTGTACTGAGAGATCCACACAGAAGTCCCACACAGAAGTCCCACACAGAAGTCCCACACAGCCAAATAGTATCACCAAACAAGTAGCATTTACAGGTGACATCACATAACACTTAGCATCAAGTAATAGCACGTAGTAGCAACTTAGCATAGAATCACATTCAACATTTTATGCCTTAGTCAATCAGATCATCCCGTAACCCAGTTTAAGCGCATTCTTAGTATACCGGTGATGCTTATATATAGGGTTCCCCGCAGCGTTCCCACCACATCCACGATATACCTAGAACGATGCCTAAACCAGCTACTTGACATCTGATTGACCTTAACATCAATGTGTCAACATCCAACAAGAAAGCAAGATGAGTTAACCATAGAGTTACAGCAGATTTCCACTAAGAAAGATGCTTGAAAATATGTTAAGTAGGCGAGCGTTCTCTTCCCCCAAGTTCGAAAATGTTTAAAAGTTATATAAGCGTAAAAAAGGGGCCACGAAACTCACAGAACAGATGATAAGCACGATTGATGTATGGTTTCCTGGAATAAGATGCTAGGAACCGTCAAACACCTATTGGCAGTTACTAATAAGCATTAGTAATGATCATAACGCATAATGTGATGTTCGATAGGTGCGGGCAGTTTCGGTTCGGTCGTGGGTAGTACACACAAGCAGTCACACACACCTCAGGCCTTATGTAGGTCCAAGCATTTAAAGATAGCCGTCATGGCTATGAAATTCGAGCAGTGACATTATTTTTGATGTTATTTCATCACACAAGGCACTCAAAAAGGGGAAAACCACACATACGCGCGTCACACACAATACACAGGAAAACTCCACACAATGACTCTATTCACACAACAAGACCCGACGCACGACTAACACTCCATTCGCACGAGTGGACCTTCAGTCGTACGAATTAGCCACTTTCGTTTGATTGAACCTTCATTCGTGCGACTAAGCTTTCAATCGTACATGCATCACCAGTCGCACGACCCAACAGCCAGTTACGCGACTTAACGTCCCCTCGCGCGAATCAGGTTCATTCGCGCGATTGGACCTTCTTTCACGCGACAGGCCTCCGATCGTGCGATTCACACACAGTCACACACAGTTCACATTCGCATGACTTTGTCGCACGACAACTCCAGTCGCCCCACTCGGTCGCGCGACACACAATCATTCGCACCCACCGACAGCCGCGCGACACAACCACGCGACTTACCTAATCGCACAGACACAAGTCGCACGCACACACCCAGTCGCATGCCCCCAGTCGCGCGACAACCCTATTCGCGCCGACGGGGGTCGTGACTGTAGGAAGTTGCAGGGCGGCCTTCAGCTGCCCGAACACGAGTTTTACCCAACCAGAACTTCCAGGACTCATTTCCTAACTTATCTAGGCATGATTCACCCACTGGAACACAACACACAAGCCCACACGACCTCATGTGCTCGGATGAACCCGAGCACCCGAAAACCCTAGAAACGCAGAAGTAAACGCAAGAAATGGGAGGACCGAGGTCGTCTACCTGTAAGAAGCGTGTAGACTCAGCTGTAGTCGAAGTCTTGACGGTGAAAACGAGACGAAAATGGACGATTTTGGTGCAAGATTGAGAGATAAATGGAGATGGAGGTGAAGAGGAAGAAGAACAAATGGTGGGGAAATGGCTGGGAAAAGGGTATTTATACCCAGCCAAGTTTGGCAATTTGTCAGGTGTAGTCCCTGTACTTTGCTCCCGAGTCCCCGAACTTGCTTCCGTTGAAAACGATGTAAACACGCGTGTTATATTAATTATAAGGATGTGTTTAATGGTGTTTATGACGAGGTTTATATTACTTGACATAATATAATTAGTGGTGTCGGTTGCGATATTCGTGAGCGTTTTGGATGGTAAGGTCGCGAATAAAGGTATCACGAACGTCAGAGAAAACTAAACAAGTATGGTGACCTCACAAATAGTCTGTGAAGATGAAAAATGAACGCCCTAAGAACAGTTAACGAGATTTCGCGTTAGATGACAAACCTTGATGTGACGGATGTCACAGTATCCCCCAGTTGAGAGAATTTCGTCCCAAATTCAACTGGTGTTGGGTCCAAGAGCGCCATCCTCGAATAGGTGTGGATACTTGAGTTTCATCTGGTCCTCTCGTTCCCACGTGAACTCTGGTCCTTGCTTGGAGTTCCATCTCACGCGAACGATTGGTATCTTGCTGCGTCTCAAGCGTTTGATCCTTTCGGTCCATGATCTCGATAGGCTCGTCGATGAAATAAAGCTTTTCGTCGATCTTGATTTCCTCAACTGGTACGTGTAAGGACTCATCCGCCAAGCACTTCTTGAGGTTCGACGCGTGAAAAGTATCATGTACACCACTGAGTTCTTGTGGCAACCTCAATCGGTAAGTCACCGGACCGATTCTTTCTGTAATCTCGGATGGTCCTACGTATCAAGGGGCTAACTTCCCTTTCCAGGGAGAGACCTTGAGTAAGACGTGATCTCCAACATCGAATTCTAGAGGCTTCCCACGGTTGTCGGCATAGCTCTTTTGGTGATCTCTTGCAGCTTTTAGTCTGTCTTTGATTTGGAAAAATTTCGTCGGTTGTCTCTTGAATGATCTCTGGGCCCGTAACCTGGCTCTCACCAATCTCAGCCCATCAAACTGGAATCTACATTTTCTCCCGTATAATGCCTCAAATGGAGCACATCCAATGCTTGTATGATAGCTATCGTTGTAGGAGAACTCAATCAATGGTAAATGAGCGTCCCAGCTACCACCAAAATCGATTGCACAAGCTCTGAGCATGTCTTCCTACGTTTGTATCGTTCGTTAACTTTAGCCATCTGTTTGTGGGTGATAGGGGTACTCATACCTAATCGAGTGCCCATCGCTTTTTGTAATGTTTGCCAAAATCGTGAAGTGAATCGGTTGTCACGGTCGGATATGATTGACACCGGCACACCGTGTTGTGTCGCGACCTCCTTAATGTACAATCTCGCCAACCTTTCCATCTTGTAATCCTTCCTGATCGGTAAGAAATGAGCGGACTTCGTCATCCGATCCACTATTACCCATATCGAGTCGTGTTCGTTACCTGTTCTAGGAAGTTTGGTAATGAAGTCCATAGTTATGTTCTCCCATTTCCACTCGGGAATCTCGGTTGCTGTAATAATCCCGATGGTCTTTGATGTTCGGCCTTAACTTTCAAGCACGCCAAGCATCGGCTTACATACATAGCAATGTCTCTCTTCATGCCTGGCCACTAGTATAGATCCTTAAGATCGTGATACATACTGCACCGGGATGAACAGAATATCGTGTCTTGTGCGCTTCCTCCATGATCAGGGTACGAACATCTCTCCAAATGGGGTGCCCATATGCTATCCATGAAGTACTGTATGCCATCATCCTTACAAATCATCTGTTTGTCTAACCCTCAGAATTCTTCTCCCACAAGGTTTTCTTCCTTCAATGCATCACTTTGTGCAAGTTGGATCTGAGCTTTTAAGTTTGTTTGAATAGTCAATCCCAAAGCTTGAGCACATAGTGATTTCACCTAGTGATTTCTTAGGGCGTCAGCCATCACATTTGTTTCCCTTCCAATCAAACTTCTCGTCTTTCTAAGTCATCAAGGTTAACGGTTGGGCCACCTTTGAGAAATTTGCCTTGAAGCGATGATAGTATCCGGCCAAACCTAACATTTGCCGTATCTCCGAAGGTGTCTCGGGTGCATCCCATTTCTTCCTTGCTTCAATCTTTCTGGAATCTATCTGAATTCCACTTTCGTTAACCACTTGACCTAGAGCCTCACTTTTCAAAGCCAAAACTCGCACTCCGAGTACTTGGCGTAAAGCTTCTCTTCTTGCAATAGGCTCAGTATGGTCCGAAGAGGTTCCTTAGGGTCTTATTTCAATCGAGAGTAGGTAGGCATATCGTCTATAAATACGATCATGAACTTATCCAAATAAGGTCCGCATACTCGGTTTATCAGGTCCATGAACACAGCTGGTTCGTTAATCAGTCCGATCGGCATGACTAAGAACTCATATTGCCCATAACGAGTCCTGAATGCTGTGTTCGGTATGTCATCCTCGAAACTCTCAGTTGATGATATCCAGAACGGAGATCGATCTGGGAGAAATATGAAGCTCCTTGTAACTTGGTCAAATAAGTCATCGATTCTTCACAGTCAACTTGTTCAACTCACGAAAATCGATGCACATGCGGAGCGACCCGTCTTTCTTTTTGACAAATAGGACCGGTGCTCCCCATGGCGAATGACTCAGTCGAATAAAACCCTTCCCTAGTAGTTCCTGTAATTGGTTAGATAATCCTTGTATTGCAGACGGCGCTAACTGATACAGTGCTTTTGCTACCGGCGTAGCTCCAGGAACTAACTCCATACGAAATCCCACCTGTCGTGGAGGAGGTAATCCTGACCAACACCGTCAGCTCTGTTTTTCGATAACCAATCCATTCCCACAATCCCCAACTCGAAAGGTATTATGTCTATGTCAAAGGCATGGTTCTCCAATATCCTAGAGCACTCTCTAAAATCTCATCTGCTAGTACACCCTATCGTTGGCCATTTCTACAGGGAAGCTAGTCTCTAGTCTACTACCAAGGCAAGCGTGTGTACAAATCACAAGATATGAAACTATTGTCTGCTCCAGTACCATTCAATTTGAAGACGAAAGGGTGGTTGAGCAAAACACGTACCTGTATCAACATTCGGGTCCTGACGGGCGCCATTTGCTCCGTTAACGTATGCACGTCCTCTGGCAGCACTTCTTTGATTCTCTTGGCCTGGGTTGCCAGCTATGGCCATCACTTGGTGCTGGTTATTCCCTTGTTGACCCGGTGCCCTATTCAGTCTGGGGCACGTGTTCCGGTAGTGACCAAGACCTCCACACTCATAACAAGCTCTGGCATTCCCGACGGGGTTAACCGCGTTGACGTGTGTCACCAGGTTCGGTGTAACTCTACAATCTCTCGCTAGGTGCCCCGCGCGTCTACAGTTCGCACACGACTGACACGACATTACTAGGGGGTGATGAAGGTTGCACCTGTCACATTTCGGGTGCGAGCCAGCATATTCTTTCTTTCCGTGAGTTACAACCCCAAAATTTTGGGTCGTCTTGGCCTTCTTATCAAACCTTCCGGCGTTAGACCGGCTCGTTTCCCCAGCCTCCTTTCTCTTCTCTGTTCCTTGGTTATACTGATCGTTAGTATCATTACTCCTGTGGAATTGTTGATTCAGAAGAGTGTCGCTCACTTGAGTCACTATAGTTGAAATCTGTGCGGCTAGCTGCTGAGCGATCATAGCAGCTATATCAGGGTTTTCAGTTTCCTGGTTGTCGCCAGCTGGGGCGCCACCTGCTCTTGGTGATCTACCCCTACCTCTGCCTTGTGGGGTCTCACCATCTTGGTTGGTACCACGTGTGACTCTTCGGGGCGGCATCTTCTAATCATAGAAAGATGTAAACATGTAAGCTTTAGTCACTTCTGAGATACACGTATGATTCCACTCATCAAGTTCCGATAACCCATGCTTTGGTCCATCAAGATCGTCACGTAACCCATTTTAAGCACATTCTTAGTATATCGGTGATGCTTATATATAGGGTCCCCCGCAGCGTTCCCACCGCATCCACGATATACCTTGAATGACACTTAAATCGTTTACATGACATCCTAATTTCCCTTAGCATAATCCCGATAAATAACATAATATAATGTGTAGGGAGTATCATCACTCCTCTACATTTCTTGAAGTCCACTTTTATTCTAAGCATTCAATCAGCTCCTTAGTTACTGAAATGCTAAGTGGAGGAATGTTTCGCGGAAGGCAGGATCAATGTCATGATTGGAAGTACCATGAAGGCTCTAAATAGGACAGGACTTAAGTAGTGGTAGGTGTTAGTAATGTTATGTTACCCTTAATAAAGCCTCACTAGGATTATGATCCTAGCACACCCTAGGATATAAAATAGCAACTAGTAATACTCGTGATCGTTACCTCATGGTAAGATTAGCCAGACTTCTCATGCACGGCGAATTGCAATTACGTGTGCACCCGTAATGGTAATTTGCCTTGCATGGTCACCCTAAGCTTCACTTACCCCAAGTTAACATCATAGTATTGTCCACATTCATCAAGCACAAATTAGGTATTGTCCTCATGTCCCTGAACCAATAGTATTCCAATAGTAGAATGTAATAGCAAGTAAACTCTAAGCACATAAGCATAATATATCTAATGATAGCTGCCTATCCTTCATACCTTCAGGATTTCAAGCATAACCATGTTAGGGTCGGATTTAGTATCCGAGATCAAGCGCAATGTATGATCTGTGACGATCTTTTCGGGTCTACATACCCGAATTTGGTTATGATAACTTGGCGCACAGAGGGAACGGAAGATCCAATAGAAAGCACCTCATGAGGGACGAGCAGAAGGGCTCAAACACAAGGTGAAGATCACATGACAGTAGGATAATCGAACATGTAAAGAGGAACACATACACGAGATATATAAATGCACACAAGCTTAAGCATGCAAATCTACATGAAGGTTCCTAGGTTATAGTCTAGGTCAAGTGTAATTGCCTAATTCTCTATAACCAATGGCTCTGATACCAGTCTGTCACACCCCCGCTGATAGCGGAAATACGGGGAATGCGAGCCAGACGTGATCGTCATAACACATGGTATGGATAGAGTAGCAATAATAATATGATGACAAGCGTGTCATGACGATACCCAAACACAATTGGAGACTTGTGTCGTGTATAATCAATGCTCACGACAGCATAGCCATAAACATAACATAAAATGATCACATATTCATTGATAACAACTTGCATTGTAAATTCCCATAACTCGGGAATAAGTGTACAATGTATAAGTTCGAGCAAGCTAGATGTTCCGAAGATTAATGTTTACAAATGCTTAGTTCTCCAAAATGTGTCCTAGGGTCTCCTCTAAAAGGCAGTGCTCCTAGAACTTCAATTACCTTGATCACCTGAAAAGAAACGCTAAAAAACGGTCAACATAATTGTTGGTGAGCTTCGCAGGTTTTAAGTAATAAAAGATGCTAAGATGTAAATAGTAAGTAAGTTTAATAAAAGTTACCGCGACTACACTTATGTGCAGGCGGTTTACCGTTTATAAATAGATACAGCCAAACCTAGTCATCGGTTCCACACGGGAATTGATGGCTGTAAGAAAGGTTTTCTCGAAAAGAATATAGTTTATAAAGACGTAGCAAGATCCACACATCGCATACGTATAGTTTATAACCAAACCAATCCTTAGGTCCCAATGCTGGGATTAAGGGTTATACAAAAAGGTTTTCCATAGCATAATAAGTTCAAGGTGACGTAGCAGGGTCCACACAGCGCATATGTTTAGGTCACAACCAAACCAGTCCTTAGGTCCCAATTACCGGGATTAATGGTTGTAATGGATGATCGGCTTAGAGGAAACACACAGAGGAACCACACAGAAGAACCACACAGCCGAGATCATCCAAGGTTATAGGCATCCAACAAGTAATAAGCATTCCATGAGTTTCACATGACGTAGCAGGATCCACATAGCGCATACGTATAGGTTACAACCAAACCAGTCCTTAGGTCCCGATACCGGGATTAATGGTTGTACTGAGAGATCCACACAGAAGTCCCACACAGAAGTCCCACACAGAAGTCCCACACAGAAGTCCCACACAACCAAATAGTATCACCAAACAAGTAGCATTTACAGGTGACATCACATAACACTTAGCATCAAGTAATAGCACGTAGTAGCAACTTAGCATAGAATCACATTCAATTTTATGCCTTAGTCAATCAGATCATTCCATAACCCAGTTTAAGCGCATTCTTAGTATACCGGTGATGCTTATATATAGGGTTCCCCGCAGCGTTCCCACCACATCCACGATATACCTAGAACGATGCCTAAACCAGCTACTTGACATCTGATTGACCTTAACATCAATGTGTCAACATCCAACAAGAAAGCAAGATGAGTTAACCATAGAGTTACAGCAGATTTCCACTAAGAAAGATGCTTGAAAATATGTTAAGTAAGCGAGCGTTCTCTTCCCCCAAGTTCGAAAATGTTTAAAAGTTATATAAGCGTAAAAAGGGGTCACGAAACTCACAGAACAGATGATAAGCACTATTGATGTATGGTTTCCTAGAATAAGATGCTAGGAACCGTCAAACACCTATTGGCAGTTACTGATAAGCATTAGTAATGATCATAACGCATAATGTGATGTTCGATAGGTGCGGGCAGTTTCGGTTCGGTCGTGGGTATTACACACAAGCAGTCACACACACCTCAGGCCTTATGTAGGTCCAAGCATTTAAAGATAGCCGTCATGGCTATGACATTCGAGCAGTGACATTATTTTTGATGTTATTTCATCACACAAGGCACTCAAAAAGGGGAAAACCATACATACGCGCGTCACACACAATACACAGGAAAACTCCACACAATGACTCTATTCACACAACAAGACCCGACGCACGACTGACACTCCATTCGCACGAGTGGACCTTCAGTCGTACGAATTAGCCACTTTCGTACGATTGACCCTTCATTCATGCGACTAAGCTTTCAATCGTACCATGCATCACTAGTCGCACGACCCAACAGCCAGTTACGCGACTCAACGTCCCCTCGCGCGAATCAGGTTCATTCGCATGATTGGACCTTCTTTCGCGCGACAGGCCTCCGATCGTGCGATTCACACACAGTCGCACACAGTTCATATTCGCATGACTCTGTCGCGCGACAACTCCAGTCGCCCCACTCGGTCGCGCGACACACAATCATTCGCACCCACCGACAGCCGCGCGACACAACCGCGCGACTTACCTAATCGCACAGACACAAGTCGCACGCACACACCCAGTCGCACACACCCAGTCGCATGCCCCCAGTCACGCGACAACCCTATTCGCGCCGACGGGGGTCGCGACTGCAGGAAGTTGCAGGGCGGCCTTCGGCTGCCCGAACACGAGTTTTACCCAACCAGAACTTCCAGGACTCATTTCCTAACTTATCTAGGCATGATTCACCCACTGGAACACAACACACAAGCCCACACGACCTCATGTGCTCGGATGAACCCGAGCACCCGAAAACCCTAGAAACGCAGAAGTAAACGCAAGAAATGGGACGACCGAGGTCGTCTACCTGTAAGAAGCGTGTAGACTCAGCTGTAGTCGAAGTCTTGACGGTGAAAACGAGACGAAAATGGACGATTTTGGTGCAAGATTGAGAGATAAATGGAGATGGAGGTGAAGAGGAAGAAGAACAAATGGTGGGGAAATGGCTGGGAAAAGGGTATTTATACCCAGCCAAGTTTGGCAATTTGTCAGGTGTAGTCCCTGTACTTTGCTCCCGAGTCCCCGAACGTGCTTCCGTTGAAAACGACATAAACACGCGCGTTATATTAATTATAAGGATGTGTTTAATGGTTTTTATGACGAGGTTTATATTACTTGACATAATATAATTAGTGGTGTCGGTTGCGATATTCGTGAGCGTTTTGGATGGTAAGGTCGCGAATAAAGGTATCACGAACGTCAGAGAAAACTAAACAAGTATGGTGACCTCACAAATAGTCTGTGAAGATGAAAAATGAACGCTCTAAGAACAGTTAACGAGATTTCACGTTAGATGACAAACCTTGAAGTGACGGATGTCACAGTCAGGCCCTTTATGCTAACTGCGGAGCACCGACCCTTGGTTCGTACAATCGACGTGGTCGTACACGCTACAACAACAATCAGAACTCCCGCCAAACCGTCCCTACCTCAGGTACAAACTCTAGATTTCCATGGGCATCTAATCAAAATACAGTCTAGGGTTCTTGTAACATGTGTGGTATTAGACATATTCCTTCATAATGTCCTAACCGTGACCCTACAACAATCCATCAACCAAGGCAGCCTCCTCAACCCAACTTTGTTGACCAACACTCACAAGCATCCTCATCATGGCTGCCAGACACAAGTGCAAGCAGTCACGTGTCGCCGAATCTCTATGGTTTTGACGAATCCGAGCCGTATCATGGTATCATGGTAAGGATACACTCATTGTTGGTAATGGCAAAAGTTTACCCATTCTTCATATTGCATCCACCAATTTACTTCCCAAGACAAAAACCTTTCACTTAACAAAATTCTACATGTTCCACAAATCAAACGTAACCTTTTTGTAAAATGTTTTTGTCAAGACAATAATGTGTTTTTTGAATTTCACTCTACTTTCTTTTGTGTGAAGGATACGGTTACCCACAATATCCTCCTCACGGGTCCAAGTAAAGATGACCTCTACTCCTTTCAACTACCAAAGTTTCATCCTGTTTCCAATGTTGCCTTTTCAACCGTTCGAGCATCTCCCACAATTTGGCATCAAAGACATGGACATCCTCACTCGTAGCTGTTAAAGTTTATGATTTCAAGCAATAATCTTCCTATTACATTAAATTCAGTTTTTCCTTTTGTAATTCCTGCCCTATGGGAAAATCCTCAAAAATACATTTATCTATTTCAAATCATAAAAGCACTCGTGCATTAGTATTAGTATTTTGTGATGTTTGGGGTCTAACCCCTATTTCTTCAATATATGGTCATAGTTTTTTTACTTTGTGTGGATCATTTTATTGGATATATGTGGCTATTTCCCCTCAAACAAAAATCTTATGTTTTGGTTACCTTCAAACAATTCCACAAATGGTGGAAACGCAATTTCAAACACCACTCAAAGCTGTTCAAATAGATGGCGGGGGAGAGTTTCAAAGCTTATCTTCCTTTTTCACAATATAGGGATCATACATCGTTATTCGTGCGCTCATACTAGCGAACATAATGGTTTTGTTGAGAGACGACACCGTCATGTTGTTGAGAGTGGTCTCACTCTTTTAGCACCATCGGGTGGTCTCGTCCAGTTTAGCAAACCACTCCTTGGCACTTGTCATATGATTGCTAGCACCATTATCAATATACCAGGTATCGATTGTGTTACCTTGAGTGTCACCCGGTTTGGGTCCAGTCTCTCCTCATTGATCAACATCGAATCATAAGAATATTCACCATGCACCCTAAGCAAAAGTGCTGGTTCTTCTGGAATTTAGTCAAGTGCGCTTCATCTCAATTCTCCTTGGGCTCCTTACATTGAGATGCAAAGTGTGCTAGGTATCTTTACGCAGCGGAAATAAACAGACTATCATACGCACGCACACGAAAGTAATAAGTACACGAGAATTTATAGTGGTTCAGTCAAGATGACCTACGTCCACTCTCCGCAACTAGGTATTTTATTAAGCTCAAGGTATAAGATTAAAATACAATGACATGCTCTATATATAAGAATAATTAGGCTTTTAAGAAGCTTCAATGGGCCAGGCCCATAACTCCATCCGAAAGCCCAAAGGCCTTCACACCTCAACAATCTCCCACGTGAAGGCCTTGCGAATACTCCAGCTAGCCATTTAAGTACAAAGCAACCCTGTCATCAGTAATCTTCAAGTAACAAAAATCCTCCAAGCATTCAATTCCAAAGAACAAGCTAAGATTTCAATTCAAATCCCCTAGTTGCAGAGGCCCCTTCTCATCAATTACTTGAAAGGGCCCGTTGAAGCTCCCTCGAGCTCTAACTCAGTCGTGGTAAATTCCACCAACGACCCATCCTCTGTTTCAACTGGTTTACACGATCCACCAGATTCAGAGATACACCGAGAACCACTAACACTCTCCAAATTCAGCAAACAATCACTATGAGAGATTTTTCCAGTCGTAGTCTTCAACACCCAATGATTCTTCTTGACTGTACCCGGAACATGCCCCATGCTCCCACTGTCATATAATCCTCTGACTGGTTTAGACTTATGACCCCATTCAGCTACAAACTTTGCTCCAGACTTCATGTTTGCAAAACGAACTCTCTTAGCAGCAGATTTAGCAAACCCGACTTTGACTTGCTTAACCGGGTTGATCAGTCCCTTAGCAGGTACCTCCACCATGTACAATGACCCATGCTTATCACCATGAGCAATCACCCGATCCCATTGATTACCCTCCATTTACCACCACCAATTTGACTTCTAGTCCTTGTTCATCCAATTTACTAACAGAAATTAATTTCTTCTTCAAACCTGGAATCACTTTGACATTCTTCAAGTTCCATGTAGTTCCCAATGGAGTCACCAAATCAATATCATCCATGCCCATTACATCAAGCATTCTGCCATCGGCGAGACATACCTTCCCAAAATCGCCTGTTTTCATATTCATCATCATTTCACCGCTGTGTACGGCCTGAAACGAAGAACCAGAATCCATGATCCAAGAGTCCACGCTATTTTCAGCCTCACGAATTAACACGTCACCATCATTGACATCCTCAGCAACAGTGTTCAGACTTTTCTTTGGACATTGACTCTTAACATGTCCATCCTCGTTGCAGATCTAGCACCTCACATTTTTTCGAGTTCGAATTGAACTATTTCCCCGACTTCCACTGGCTCGGCTATTTTCCCTTCCCCATGTAACATCTCAGAAGATGATCCAATATTTGCACTTTTCAGACGTGTGTCTTCATCTATCACAATGTCTCGAATCTTTTCAAATGTCATGTCATTAGCCCCTATAGAATTTGTAACAACACTTACAGTCCCGGACCAACTATCAGGCAGTGAAGATAGCAACACTAAGGCTCGAGTCTGATTATCAAAATTTATTCCCACTGATTCTATTCTAGTAAAATAGACATCAGATCATTAATATAGGAGGTGACTGAGCTTCCCTCTTTCATTCTCGTCATGAACAACTCCCTCATCAAGCACGCTTTGTTAGCTACAGACGGCTTTTCATACATATTTGGCAGAGCCAACATCATACCACTTGCAGTGGTTTCTTTCATGATGTTAAAAGCAACGCTATTCGTCAAAGATATCATAATAGCCGCTCTAGCTTTCTTGTCTTTGGAATTCCAAACTGCTTCTTCAGCTTTCTCGATACTCTCTGGTTTCTTTTCCAGTACCATATCCAAATCCTTTTGACAAAGTAAAGCCTCTATTTGCATTTTCCATCAACCAAAATCAGTGCTATTGAATTTTTCAATCACAGTCTTCCCGTCTTCAGCCATAATAGCAAACCAGAGACAAAATAGAACAAACGAAACATGCACGCTGAACAGTTGATAACCAATCAATAAAGGATAGACAAACCAAATCCAGTACTTCTAACCAAAAAACTCTAGAACCCGAAACACCTGACCTGACGCTTCACCTGCAAAACCTGAGCGAAACCAGCAACTCCAAGAGATCCTAGCGGGAACTCTATTCGTAAAATCACTTAAAAAACAGCCCCAAAACAACAGTAGCAAAACTGAACCGAACAACAGCTGAAAAACAGAAAAATTTCTGGTAGTACTATTCAAGGCCGGAAAACACTGTTCATGGTCGGGAAACACTGTTCATGCCGGAAACACTGTTCACGTCGGAAAATACTGTTCACACGCGGTACTGCGGCGGCGGCGGCGGAGGAACTCTAGGTGGCGGCGGCGGCAGAAACCCTAGATAGTGGCGGTGGCGAAAATTTTCAAGAGCCTGTTGCTCTGATACCAGTTGTTAGGTATCTTTACGCAGCAGAAATAAATAGACTATTATACGTACACACACGAAAGCAATAAGAACACGAGAATTTATAGTGGTTCGGTCAAGATGACTTACGTCCACTCTCTACAACTAGGTATTTTATTAAGCTCAAGGGACAAGATTACAATACAATGACATGCTCTATATATAAGAATAATTGGGGTTTTAAGAAGCTTCAATGGGCCAGGCCCATAACTCCATCCGAAAGCCCAAAGGCCTTCACACCTCAACAAAGTGCCCATATTGGTTACAATTAAAGAACTTAATGTTTTTCTTGTCTCGTGTCTTTCTTGTACTTGTGTGGTCGATGTTTCCGGCGTGTCCACATCGGTTACCTTTACCTCATCCACGACCTCGACCATCCCAATCCGACTTGTTTCTATTGCTTCCCTATTGACCTCTTCCCGCACCCTTCGAATTGGACTGACTTTTCAGTCCTGGTAAACAACAAACTATTTTCGGTTGTTCGATGGGTTTGACGGAGTTTCAGCCGGTCTTCATATGCCTTCAAGTGCCCAATAGCTTCTTCAAATTGCATGTTTTCAATGTCCGAACTTTGTTCAATTGAAGCAACCAGATTGATGAATTACTCGGGGACAGTTCAAATAGCTTTCGAACCAATTCGTGTTCGTCTAGCGTTGCGCCAACGTTACTAAATCTGGAAATCATCCTCGAGATTTTTGCAGCATATTCATCAATCGTCTCCCCGTCCTTCATGTGAAGAGCCTTAAATTCGCTCTTTAAGATCCTCAACTGAGCCTTTTTGACACGATCAACGCCTACGTATCGTGACTTTAGTGAGTCCCACAATTCCTTAGCCGTCTTTTTCTTCACAGCTTGTGACAATATCTCTTTTGGGATCGATTGGAAGATTAATGCATGTGCTTGCTTGCTTTTCTTCTTGTCCACAACCACTCTTGTTGGTGCCTCAACAACATCCCATAACCTATGGGCATCCATGATAACTTCCATCTTCATCACCCACGTATTGTAATTCGTCGCTGTGAGGATCAGACATTGGAACGAAATCGCTTTTTCTTTTGTGGGATTGTTGGTTGAATTGACCTCCATTGAAGCAAACCGGGGATACTTTGGCGTATGATTAGATCAAATCGTTGCTCTGATACCAAATGTTAGTTTGGTACAGAGGCAACAACAATCAAAATGATAGAAACAAAGTAATCGAATATAATCACTATTATTCAAATTGAAAGCTTACAGCTTATTCAATGATTACAAGAGAATTTTCGACTAATGAAAGTTTTCGGATGATTAAAACTACAAACAAATCAAACTTAAATAGAAATGAACTCCAACTAATTTTTCTTGATAAACAGGTTGTCCTTATTACTCGGTCCAGTAGTTCCCAATGCTCACAAGCAGCAACGTCCATATTCCTTGAATTAGTCAGTCATTCGATTAACAAATACCGCCCCTCCCAAGAGTAGTTTCTTTACAATCTCAAACTCCCAATAATTGGGTTGTTAGTCAATGTCAGAATCAGCTCTTGGCAGGAGCGGTTACAGTAACTCCGTTACCATCTCCGTCTGCTCTGTTTAGCACCGTTTCTACTCTGTTGAGTCAAGTGAAACAGCTCCCGTCATGAGCGATTTCATGCACTATAGACATTTAAACAGGAGTTGCTTCTCACTCAAACAAATAAAAACAAGATACTACTCCTGCAAGGAGCAGTTTCTCATCAATTAAAGCTAATACAGAAACTGCTCCTGATAGGAGCTGCTTCTACCATTTGAGAATGAGGATCCGTTGGCTCATATACACACCTTCAAGTCATACATAAAGAATGCAAATGTGTCGTATATATTTTGTTCAAGAGCCAATGGGTCATCATTCTCAAAAGGAACCTTCAAAGTGTAACGATGAAAAACAGGTTATTGCAATCAATGATTCGACAAAACTTGAAGGTGTGTTGAAGAGCCAATGATCCTCATTCTCAAACGGTAGAGCAACTCTTGCAAGGAGCGGTTTCTTTATTAGCTTTAATCAGTGAGAGACTGCTCCTTGCAAGAGCAGTTTCTTGTTTTTATTTATTTAAGGGAGAAACAACTCCTGTCAAGCTTAAAAGTCTACATGCATGAAACCACTCCTGACAGGAGCTGTTTCACTTGACTAAACGGTGATAAACAGAGCAAACGGAGATGGTAACGACGGTAAACAGAGCAGACGGATATAGTAACGGAGTTACTGAAACTGCTTCTGCCAAGAGCTGTTTCCGACATTGACTGACAACTCAATTATTGAAAGTTTGAGATTGTGAAGAAATTGCTCTTGAGAGGGGCGACATTACCATTAACCACATTAAACTTGTCAAATAACCATTTTCCACTTTTTTTCTCTAAACTATACCATTTTGAAAAAAATTCTTGGAAGTGCAGTCTTGTAGACACTTGCTATATGTAAAAAATAAATAAATGTTTAGAATGTTTATGGGCATCTGCATGTATATGTATCTTAAGGTATATGGTTTAAATACAAGTAACATGGACCTCTTGGCTGTGGTATTATTAAAAATTTGGGCCACAAAAACTTTAGGGACTAGGATTTCGACGTGACTATTGTGAGATTTGGCTTTACTGCTTCGATCTGTGTATTCACACGCCTCTAAAAATTTACGAACACCATTCATTGATTTACAAATGTGCATTTATTTTCAGGTGATGCAATGAAGCTTATTAGGATTCCTTTATGGCGAGTTTGTTTGCGGTTTATGCTCATGTTATATATAGTAATAATTGTAAGTCATTATTAGAATTGTAAGCAAAATGGTACGTTTACTACAAAAGACCTCAATTTTAACATTCATTTTAAGCTCAAGAAAAGGTTGAGCTGTTATAAATGTTCACATAAGGCCCTCCATTTCAATTGAGGGGGTTCACGGTAAACTTTCAATGATTTCTAGTGATTTTCGTGAGCCCTGTTAGTAGCGGTTTTTAGTCTCTATGAATCAAAACCAATCAGTTGAAAATTTGAAACCCAGACAAATCAGATCGTTACTTATATCTTAATTTGGATTTCATGGTTTTGTGTTATTTGGTTTTCAAAATGGCTAGTTAAGTTATAACAAATGGTATAAACCATTAATATTTTATGTTTATTTTTTGGAAATAAAGTCCCTAATTTTATATAAACGAATGTTAAATTAGCACCGATAAACTCGATATTAAATTATTCCATATTTTATTAGAATTAGGATGTATCATCTGCGCGCGTTGCGCGTAATTTACCACGATAATCAGGCTCAGAACGTGTGTTTGGTTGTCGCTGTTAACCATAGATGGTAACCACGCCAAAAAGCAACCAAAACCAACACAGGTATTTCATCATTGCCTAAACACAGAACAACAACACACCAAACAGATTCATGTTGGCAACCATTGGGATAAATGGTCTTAGACAAGCAATAATAAAGAGAACCATGAAGCTATCGGTTAACACAAAACAAACAGCAAGTCTCAGATGAGATGTCTCTTATCATCAATGACTACACTACATCTTCGTGACCTCGATATGTAAAGGCCTAATTCACACGCACCGGTGTAATAGAAAACCACCTTCCACTTACACAACACTAATTCAAAGAGCAAGAACACATTCCACGAACTTTAAATAACATCTCAAGACATTAGACCTCAAATAGTAGAAATCCAAAATGCAAAACACAACCTAGTTTAATAAAACTATAGGGTTTACACCGAGCACCAAATCAGCGTGAGCAACCAAACAACTAAACAATCCAACATAGAGTGCACACCAAAGACCCATCAACCTGTTCAAAAGAAATAAGGGTCGGGATGTTAAAATCAAAATAGCTCTCAGATGTGGCCCACGCATCATCATCGAGCGAAATACAAAAACATAGGGACAAAAATTGTTATCAAGCACCATCATCAAAGAGATCTCAGGATATGAACCACAAATCAGAAAAAGGACGATAAATTGGTGTCGTGCCGCCTAAGCAACCCATGCAAGGAAAGCTCCGGTGGCGGCAGGGGCCTATAACCCTTAAGAAGGGCCGATTTCCGGTAAGACGCCACCGCACGACCTAAAAGAACCCAACAATCGATGCCGACGGAGACACCGACGGGAAGGTGTGGCCACAACAATCACCACGTCGGCCTTCAAATGTAGTCGCCAAACGGCGCACAGGAGGCAGGGAAACTACTCCAGGCCGGAGCGGGCATTGCCTCCACCGCCTCCGGTACTACAAAAAGGTTGATTTCAAGCCAGGAACCATGAGGTTTCATAAAACGACAGCACCAACGAAGATGACGATGAGACCGTCGATTGAGCCCTCTACAATGCTATCAAAGGATCGCAAATTGCTGTCATTATATTCTCAAAACATTATACAGACTCTTCCTGGTGTTTGGAAGAACTTACATGTATTATGAAATGTAAGGATAAGAGAGGGCTAGTTGTTATGCCCGTATTTTATGGCGTGGTTCCCTCGGAAGTGAGAAAACAAGAAGGCCAGGGACTTTGGAATAGGATTTGCCAAACAGGAGGCGAGGAACGGTAACAAAGTAGAATCATGGAGAAAAGCACTTGTTGATGCATGTGAGATTGCTGGATGGGAGCCCAAAAACATTGCAAATGGGTAACTTAATTCCTTACTTTTTAAAAGCTTTATATATATATGGTTAAGGCGTTTTCTACCTGTCAAATTGCGTAATTTAAGTTGAGTACCTTGGTATCTAGTGACATATTAATGCATTTATCTGTACATTGTATCAACTATCAAGGGGTGTAAACTAGTTGAATGAATCCTAAAGCTCGAGCTTGACCCATAATCTAGAGCTCAAGCTCAGCTTGCCTTAGGTTTGTACATGGAGCTAGGCATGGGTGTGACTTGGCTTATGTGTGAATATGGAGCTCAACTGCATGACATTTGAATGAAATCTTAGTCACTAGGATGATATGCTCTCATAACCTTATAAGAAGTTTACCACCTTACTTGAAGTTACATGGCATTTCATCTTCATTCACATTTGTTATTTGAAAGTGCCTTTTTCTTGGAAAATTAAATTGTTAGAATCTGTATTATTATGATTACTGTTTGTGGAGAATAATAGGTAATGGCGGTCATATATAACAGGTGTTTGTGCGCTTGACTTTGGTGTAGCGGTCCTATTCCATTTACAAATCTAAGATGTATTTTAACTCATTGACATATTTTGTTGGTTACCACTCTATGAATAAATGTGATTGTACACTAATTATCTATATTTATCCTATGTGCAGGCATGAATCGCAAGTAATCAAACAAATTGTTGATACAATTTTTGATAAGTTGTTTTCCGTAAAAGCATGTGTTGAGGAAGACCTTGTTGGGATGAGTTCTCGCTTGCAAGAACTGGAAGCACAATTAGATATCGGATCACAGGGTGTGCGCATGGTTGGGGTATGGGGGTTGGGGGGCAGCTTGCATCTTCTCTTTATATGAAAATATCTCACTATTTTCAAGGTCATTGCATTATCGACAATATTCGGGAGGAATCAAGCAAACACGGTTTAAAAATTATGCAAGAAAATTTTCTATCAAGACTTTTGAAAACAAATGTGAAATTACGAAGTGTTGAAGAAGGAAAGCACATGATAAGAAGTAGGTTAAATCATAGCAAAGTTTTAATTCTTCTTGACGATGTTGATGATTGTAAGCAACTAGATGCTTTGGCTGGATCACATAATTGGTTTGGTAGTGGGAGTAGAATAATAATTACAACTAGAGATGAACATGTCTTAGAAACCCACAAGGTGGACCTTGTGCGCCGTGTCACATTATTATCACATGAAGAGGCGATTGTGCTATTTAATAAACATGCATATAACAAAGATAACCCCGTAAATGATTATGCGACGCTTTCATCACATGTGGTTTCTTATGCTACCGGGCTCCCATTAGCACTCAAAGTTTTAGGTTCCTTTTTATATGACAAAAACGAGAAGGAGTGGTTGAGTTCCTTGTCTAGACTAAAAGACATTCCAGAAATGGAAATTGTGGAAAAGCTCAAAATTAGCTATGATGGACTAAAAACTACCGAGAAAGAGTTATTCTTAGATATTGCATGTTTCTTTAGAGGGATAAGCATAAAATACCCTTTTTATGGTATGGATGATGTAATGGAGGTATTTGAAGCTTGTGGTTATCACCCTGATATAGGACTAAAGGTGTTAAGACAAAAAGCTCTCATAACTATTGTGGATGGTAAGTTTGATATGCATGATCTGATTCAAGAAATGTGACATCATATTGTCAGAGGGGAACATCCTAACAATCCTAAAAAACATAGCAGAGTTTGGAAAAATGAAGAAATCAGAAACATGTTTCTTCAGGATGCAACATATTGCTTTGATTACCTTTACCCACATTGAATCAGGGTATGACTTAAATCTCCACATCCATTTTATGAGAAGGGCTAAATTTGCCGCTTGAATAGATCCGATTCCCATGCCACCTTGATCTTTCGGTGCCAACATCTTGCTCCAAGATACCCATGATATTTTCTTTTCGTTACCAATGGAGCCCCAACAGAATTTTCACCTATAGGGATATCTATCCCGAGGGGATGGATTGCCCAAAGGGATATCTGTGAAAGTACCATTGCTGGCACAAACATTCTTTTCTCAACAAGAAGGGACACATGGATATGGGGAATGCCCCTCATGAGAGTTTCTCTGCCAAAGCTCTAAGAACCCAAGTTGAAAGCTCTCTTCTAACAACCGATAATGCAAACTTCCCCTGGATTAGAATGGTTCCCTTAAAAGTAAACGCCTTTGCATGGAGAGCAAGAATGGATCGCATTCCATCAAAGATAAGCTTGCGGTCTCGCAGTGTCGATGTTAACCCGACTTGCCTTGCAGGCAACGACCATGATGAATCGGCTGATCACCTTCTAATTAGATGTCACAAAGCAAGTATGGTGTGGGATCTTATCTTTTCCTGGTGCAAGTGTCCAAAAGATTTAATATATACGGTAAATGATATCATCCACATTCAGGAATCTTGGCCTTTATCTTCACGAAGGAAGGAAATCTTGCATGCCATCTTCTTATCCTCCTTATGGTGCATTTGGAAATCACACAATGGTAGTATCTTTAACAAACATTCAAAAGGAGTGGAAAACATAGTGGAGGAGATTAAACTAACTTCTTTCCTATGGATCAAAAACCGAGGAAAAATTGATGATTTAGATTGGGGTCTTGGTGCTCATTCTCTTTCTAAGAACTACGGATGAAACAGGGGCTTGAAGAACAAAAGTGGGCATAATTTGGTAAGGTTTGAAGTTTGGTTTGGCTTTTTACTGTGGGTCCGTCTGTGTGTGTCTTGGTGTTGGGCTCAAAGCCGAGACGGGATGGGAAGGTGGTGTGCGTTTGGTGTGTGTCTCATATGGTGAGTATTGGCGTCGGGACAATTAATGTGGGGGTTGGGTATAAGGTGTTGCGTGTCAACAAAGTGTCTTGGCAATGGCCCCTTCTTTCTAGTTTTATTATGTGTGGGTGAGTATATTTATTCTTCTAAGGGATTGTGTCATATGAGTTATGTGGGGAACTACATAGTCCTGATAATAGCTACTGTGTAAGTAGGATTCTTTCCTTGGTGTGGGTGCGTATTGGTGCCAGGATCCCAACATCTCATTCGGTGTGAAATATTTAGGGGGGGCAGTGTGTGTTTGGCGTGTGTTTATGTGTATTACTAATGGCGGAATCTAATATAACATTATATATCATCTTAGATGTTGGATCCTATTCCGTTCGTGTCTTCTTTCGTGAGGTGTGCGTTTTCTGTTTCTTTCTGGGTGGGGTATAATTGAATCAAGGAGGTTGATATGAGTTATAGTGGAACACACCTTGAAATCTCAATAATTGTTCAAAGTATAGTATGATTTGGGAAGGAGGAGGGGGAGAGGGCTATCCCTCATTTTGGTGTGCGTGAGTTTTGGTGGTGGCTTTCAATACCGAGTGGGGGCGCTATATTGTGTGAGTTTGGTGTGAGTGGGACATTACTTATGATGTTAGGGGTGTTTAAAACTTTGAGATCTTGTTATTAAAGGCCTTTCTTTCGGGTACATTTCTTCGGGTGTGTGAGTTTTTTGTTCAAAGGGGGGTATGATCATTTACATCCTTCACTGTGTTTTGGCTTCAAAATCCACCTCTGGGCTGCTGCCTAAACTAAATGCAGGATGTAAAATTGCTTCGAAGGAACGCCGATAAAACTGGTTGGCCCGACTTGCAAATGGATGCCCTCAGACCTATACGATATGGAAGTCGACTCAAACATTGCTCCAACATGTTCATGGAACGAGAAGGGTTGAGGTGTTACAGACATCTATGGAAATGGAAAAGGCTGCTGCAGTTTAGTGAATTATTGGTTAGCTAAGGTAGCTATAGTAAGAAGGAAAATTTAGTAAATTAGAAACTATGAAAATTTAGTAAGGGGGAAGTCTCTGCTATATCACTCTTCTTAGAATTTTGGTTCACTGTTGATTAGTTGTGATTGGGCCTATGCCTAAATTGTATGTAACATTTTTTTGTTTCCAGCTTCCTGCTGGTCTTTAATATATTTCTTTGCTGGCTGTTCAAAAAAAAATCTAGATATCTAACTTTTCAACACATTATATATGCATTAAATGATGCACATGTGCATAAGTATAAAAAGGGAATTCTGCACACACCACATTAAAAAGGGAATTCTGCACACACCATATTTTCCTGGGGAAAACCGATTCAAACGGTCACGGTTAGGGCTCCCCGTGACCGTTCAATCGGGTGTGAGACCTAACTGTCACGGTGCGGCCTAACCGTGACAGTTAGATCTGGGATCCGTTGCCCAATGATTGGGTATGTAATTAATGGGGAATTGATTAGGGTTAAGAGGCTATATGTCACGGTTTGGCCAAACCGTGACATATTGCCCATATTTTCTATATTTTTTAATCATATCACTTTGTTTTTATTTTTATTTTATCACTCGTTTAACCTAATCGTAACTCACAAGTTTGTGTTTTGTGTTTATTAATAATTTATCTTATTACAAGTATTTATTTATTATTATGTGACGGTTTTGTGTTTAATTTGTTTTACGGGTTTGTAAAGATCGGTTGTCATTATACAGACATATTGTATATATTTTCTAAATTTGAGTAATCATACTAGTTTGTTTTTATTTTTATTTTATCACACGGTTAACCTAATCGTAACATACAAGTTTGTATTTTATGTTTATTATTAATTTATCATATTACAAGTAACTTTTGTGTTTAATTATTTATTAAACAAGTTGGTTTTTATTTTATCACATGGTTAACCTAATCGTAAAAATCAGTTGTTATAAAAAATATGCAATTAACATTATCAACATTACAAATATAAAACAAACAACAAAGAAACACAACCAAACAAACACATCAAATATACAAGCCATCATAACTGAAACTGCATATATATATAGAACGAGTTTTTACATACAAAAAGAAATAAAATACAAACAAAATACATATCTAATCCGTCATCTCCGGATCGCTGCCCTGACTAGACCCGCCGGCGCCGGATGGGCCAAAACCATCATGGCCTAACCGCCTCGGTGGCTGTGACAACAACGGCGTACCGGAGGCGGCATAGTCGGCGACCATGTGCTGGATGACCCAGTCCAGCATATCCTCCAGCCTTATGACCCTGTCTCGTGTGTCCTGAAGCATATCAAGAACCTGAGCAGGCAATCGCACGGCATGGTACACGCGCTGAGGATGCTGGGGCGGGTCCTGGTCGTGCGACGGGGGAATGGGCTGATCCTCCCCGCCGCCAAGGGGCTCGCAGGCATCCTGAAGGTGGACCTCAGCCCCCGCCAGCTCGAGGGGGGGGGGTTCACCAACGGGGAACCTTCGAACGATCCTTCGAACGATCCTCATCCCATGCCACGAGCTCATGGTATCTACTGAATAGGTGCCACGTGCCATCGGGGAACCTTCGAACGATCCTCATCCCAGTGGCGGTGGTCCGGCCAGCCACGTGCACAGGAGTCGGAGGTAGCGGGAGCTGGGACATGGCATGCGCGTACACCAAGCCCCGAGCGATCCAGGAAACGATGTTCCCGCCCACCAACGCCCCTCGCGACTGCTGGTGATAATAACTAGTAAAATAATCAGCAAGGGAATGCGCGAGGTGGCAGTGTCGGTGTGTGAGTACACACCAAAGAAAGAGAAGGTCGGTGGCGTTGACCCTGTCGATCCCCGCCCCACGACCAGCGACAGACGTGGCGATGAGTCGGTGAATGTATCTATACAGAGGGTCTCGTATATGAGAGGACCTCGTATCACCACCGTATGGTCCGTCGCAGATCGCAGGCCACCAGACATGTTGGTCTTGTACGTCGTGTCTATCAACATCACGTGAGGGAATGCGCGCCACATTTTATACGAAGTAGGATGACAAAAGAAAACATATTCCACGGCCTTAGTAGTTGCATTTGTTCGTGTTTCATACACGAACTCTTTAGATTGTAGCAGGTTTTCAAGTTCCTGCATTGGTGTCATGCCTTTTCTCCCCTCAGCCCTAAACTTCGACTTCAGATTGTATATGTCTTGAACAACACAGACGATGTGGGGAAAGTGCTCCCTTACGGCTGAATGGATATGTCGTGGCCGCACGTGCTGCCTGTGTAACTTCTTGACAAGATCAATTTCTTCAGCGGTCATCTTCCTAAGATGTGCGTGGCCCTCCTCGTACATAACAGGATCGTGGTTGTGCGTCTCGTTTCTCACCTCTAACATCCAACTATCACTCTTTCCTACGTACTTCCCTACGAGTTTAAAGGGACATCCTTTCTTTATGCTCCCAGTACGTCTACTTGTGCCAGTGAATTTAGGTTCACCACTACGATTGCATAATAGTTCCACATCCTTTTTTCGTAACCGACCCACCACAATGACGCACCCCAATGACGCACCCATGCTCGCGTCCTCTCATTTTAGCCCAGTTCTCCAAGTCATCACGAGAATCAAAATACTGAAAAAATGATAAAGCTAGACATAAAAACAATATATAAAACAAATAAAAAATAAATAAACAAAAGAATAAAAACTCTTCGTACTTTATCGGTTTTATAAGAAACCGTAGCCTTTCTTATCCGATTCTCATCCCATCATGCTCCGCGGTGTCCCCATGGTTTTCTTTGAGGTGAACCGAACCGTCACTCTAATCTGTGTCATTCCCATTAAAGTATTCGAAACATGTGTAATTTCTAGTTCTGACTGATACGGGGATGTCCGTAATCCAGCTCTGTTTGTGAGTGGTACGTGTTCGGGGCATGCCCGTAAGAATTGCAAGGGGGATATCTGTACCCTTCACCGTAACCTGTCGGTCCAAATAAAGAGTTGTACGCCTGTTGAGCAAATGTGTTCGACGGGTTGGTTTTCTCCTCCCCCCACGGAGGGTGACTCCCGTATACGTAATATTCCTAAAAAGATAATGGTTAGATATTTCAAATAATAAGTTATAATAAACATATACTAGTTCAACCTGGTTCGAATCTTCGATATGTGGCACCTCATTCAAATCTGGAAGCTTCGGCTTTTGATAATGATCTCACGAACCCGACATTGTTTTCGAATTAACGTGTTTTTTGGAATGACGAAGGCTGAAAAATCTCGAGTGTTGGATGAATGAAAGCTCAAATACCTTATGATGAAAAAATTTCGAGTGTTGGATTAAATGTCTGAGTGTTGAAAGTTCAAAGGTATATAAGGTGAAAATCTGGTGCACAAACCGTCACGGTTTGGCCTCCACGTGACGGTTCGTGGCGCGATCCCGGCCCTTTTGTCAACATCACAGTCTACCTCGTACCTTAAATCGAACCTCGTACCCTAGAGGTCACGGTTAGGCCAAACCGTGAAGGTTTGGTGATCGGTTTTTCAACTTTTCCAGGCCATTTGTCGTTTTGTTGTCACGAGGTGTCGGAAGACAGACACAGAAACCGTGACCGCAAGCCCTTGCGGTCACGGTTAGGTACCAAAACGTGACCGCAAGCCCTAACCGTGACCTTTTGGCCCGGCCTACCCCCAAAAACCCCGGCGATGTCCCCAGCACCACCCTATAAAAATATACACTCTTAGCTTAATTAGTACATTTTGATTTCTTCTATATTGTAGGAAAATGACAAGACTGAAGCGCTACAAATTCAGCATATTTTCCTTCCCAATGGTCATTGTTTATCACTTTTCTTGGAGATGGTGTCAAACATGAAGAAACTAAGGTGGCTTAATTTGACTTTAAACAAAAATCCTGATGATATGTCAAAGGACCTATTTATCTTTCAAATGAGCTGCGGTATATTAGATGCAGGTGTAAGTATCCCAGAAGTCCATTTCCAGATAATTTCCAACCAATGAAGCTTGCTGCTCTTAATCTGTCTCATAGCTTACAAAAACAGATTTGGAAAGGTTACAAGGTAATTCAATTGATCAGTTGATTAATATATAAAATTCAAGGATCTTGAGTTACTAATTCACACTTATAAAATTGTGTAGATGTTATTAATACAACCTCTTTGATGTGACATTGAAACTTTGAACTATGTCATTTCTGTTATCATGCTAATTATCATTTCTGTGATATTAACTTGTGTATGCTTTTGTACATTAATTAGCATCTACTTCATTTGAAAGTACTTGTACTCGAATACATGGAGAATCTACAAAGCACACCAAATTTTGATGGACTCCCCTGTCTCCAAAAGTTGACACTCCATTACTGTCAAGATTTAAGAGAAATCCACCCTTCACTTGGAAAACATACAAGTCTTGAATATGTTAGTGTATCATATGGTTTCATGCTTAGAATGTTTCCAACGATTGTCCACATGGGAAAACTCCAGACCCTTAAAATCATACATTGCCACAAAGTTTGGAGTTCCCGGAGATCAAATCAAATATGGAAAGCCTGGTAAAGTTGTATTTGGGTAATATGGGAATAGATGTTTTGCTCTCATCAATTGGATACCAATGTCCTAACCTTATTTTGTTAGACTTGGTTGATTGTTCTTATTTAAAGAATCAAGAAGTCAACTTTTATGGATTAAAACATTTAGAAGAGTTCAGATTGCTTGGATCAAATAGTTTGAAGATGCTAAACCGTATTTCTATCTCTCAGTTGATTGGTAAAGTTGTTTGTGGAAGAGATTTGTACAGAAGTCAACTTTCTAATTCTTGGTTGGGGTTGGTGTTCCCACAGTTGACACGTAGCTTACGAAAGTTGGATCTGAGTGGATGCTTTTTAAAAGATGGGGAAATCCCATCTGACATTGGTGAGTTGTATAACTTAGAAGAGTTAGATCTAAGTAGCAATGATTTTACACGATTAGATTTCAGCATCTTGCAGCTTACTCGACTAAAAATCCTCATCATTAATTATTGCAAATGGCTTCTTGTCTTGCCCAAGCTCCCCTCAGGTATCGTTGTCCTCATAGCAGACTTTTGCAAATCACTTACAACTGTTGGAGACTTGTACACAAATTGTAAATGGTTATGTCAAGTTTCACTTGGAAGAGGGGGTGTTGTAACTGATGGCAGCAGATTACTACAATCCCTGCGGACCATGCTTGAGGTATGTATGGTCCTCTCTGTTGTTGAATATTATCTAATGAAGATTTACATATAATGACATTGATGGTAATTATTAGGATCTAATGATTTTTTGTTTATTGATTAGGAAAATGTTATACATAATCACTCCATGATTCTGAACGTTGAAGGCCTTGAGACTGCAAAAGGGTTTAGACCTCCTCTTCTTAGAGGGTGTAGATGCAGATTGAAGCTTCCCGGGAACTGGTCTGATGATTTCTCTGGATTCTTAATGTGCGCTGTCGGGCTTATCAAATGTGGTGTTATACTCATACCATAAGTATGGAGCACCTGTCAAGTGATATGGATTTCGAAGATGATGTGGTTTGGGAGGCTGATAATGATAAAAGAACATTAGTTCGGTATGTTTCATTTGCTTCACTCAAACACACTGCATGGTGGAACTAAACTTGTGAAGAGGTTTTCTTTTCCTTGGGACCTTTATATGGTACTCCATCATTTAGAGCATTTGGAGTTACACTGGTTGCAAGGAGAAGTGGAAGTGGAAGAGGTCCAACAGAAACATCAACAACACAAGAAGAATATGAATTTTCTAATTATGCACCTGAGTTCGAAATTCTACAGGACTTGACAAACACTTTAGAGATTAAGCTCCCATATAGGTATAAAACGAGTGCCGGGTGGAGGGATGTACTTTGAATATGATGTGGCTTTTTTTTTTTTTTTTTTTGGTGGTGATGGTTGGGGGGGGTGGGGGGTGGGGGGTGCGGGGAGTTTATTTGGTTACCTGAAGCTCAACTAAACTCAGCCATAAGTCAGCAACAAATTCACATCCATGTAATCATCAAGAGAAGCTGGTGAAACTCCAACATTTAATGTTATCTTTGTATCAATTCAAATTGTCTCTGAACCAATTTACAACTTACAAAACCAAAATTAAAACAATAATATCTATTCAAAACCGGGTTTATATAAACATTATATGCTGGATATTATGGTTTCCAAAATCAGCTCTAGAGTTCAAATAACAATGTCCAAAGTTATAAAGTTTGTTACACTAGGATCTACACGACCTGTATTGACCAGTCATTCAATTTACCTATTTGCCAACTCTTGTCATAATATGCACATGCAGATTCCAGAAAATAGTATTGATATTTTTTAGCATATGTATAAACGTTGTGGTAAAAGAGTGTAAAAAACTCGCCCCAAAGATCCGAGCAGTAATTTATAATATTAGTTCGACGCGGAACGGAATTAATATATCAAACGTAATCAAGCACCGGGTAATTTTAATAGGCAAGAAATAAGAATAAAAGAGACACAAGGATTTACGTGGAAAACCCAAAGGGGAAAAACCACGGGTGGCGGAAGCCGAGAAACAATCCACTATAATTTTGCAGTGTTTACAGAGTTTGGAGAAAAGAAAACAAAATATATATACTTGAGAAATTTGTATCTCTTATATGTATATATATTTATGTGTTGTGGTACAATTTGAGAAGAAAACTCAAAGCCTATTTATAGGCACCAAATATAGTGTGAACCTTGTCCATCCATTTCTTCCTGCCATTTGAATGAACCCAAATTTTCAACATTGAAAATTATTTCACACCAATCACATGCACCGTCCAAAACCACACAATTCAAATTAGAATTGAATTGTGAAATTAGCATATGCCATTTGAAACATAAAATAATCATGTGGGCAGCCATTTTGAAGACACATTTCCACAATCTCCACCTTGACTTCAAAATGCAACAAGTAACCGATTGAGTATGCACCTCATCTAACTCCAAAACTCCATAAGAACCTGGAATCATCATATAGAGAAAAATTGCTTCCGAAAAATAAAATACTTCCTCCACCACGAGCCTATCTGGCTCAATTGCGATCAGAAACACCCATCAAGTCCAAACACAGTTTGAACTTGGCTATTGGAAGACTCTTGGTGAACACATCAGCAGGATTATAATCTGTATCAATCTTGTTTATGACACAATCACCTTTCTCAATGATATCACGCACAAAATGATAACGAATATCAATGTGCTTTGTGCGATCATGAAACATCTGATCTTTGCTCAAGAAAATAGCACTTTGATTATCACAAAAAACTGTGGTAACCTTTATTCTATCATCGAGTTCTTCAAATAATCCTTTCAACCATATATCTTCCTTAACCGCTTCTGTAATCGCCATATACTCTGCCTCGGTAGAAGACAGTGCAACTGTAGACTGCAACTGGGCTTTCCAACTAATAGCACAACCATTAAGAGTAAACACATACCCTGTAATTGATCTTCGCTTATCTAAATCTTTGCCATAATCTGAATCAACATATCCAAGCACCCCAGTGTGAGAATTACCGTAATGTAAACACATAGAAGACGTACCGCGCAAATAACGGAAGATCCACTGTACTGCTTTCCAGTGTTCTTTCCCCGGGTTCGCCATATATCTACTGACCATGCTAACAGCATAAGCCAAATCAGGGCGCGTGCAAATCATAGCATACATCAAAGATCCAACAGCACTAGAGTATGGTACTCGTGCCATATAAGCCATATCAGTCTCAGTAGTAGGACTTAAAGCGGATGATAGCTTGAAATGAGCTGCAAAAGGTGTGTTGACAGGTTTGGCTTCATGCATATTGAAGCGTCTTAGGACTTTCTCAATATAACTTTTCTGAGAAAGATGCAAGACCCTAGACTTCCTGTCACGAACAATTTCCATACCTAAAATCTTTTTGGCAGCTCCTAAGTTCTTCATTTCAAAATCAGCCTTCAACTGGTCTTTTAATTTCTGAATCTCCTTTATATCTTTCGCTGCGATCAACATGTCATCCACGTATAAGAGTAAGTAGATCTTTGAACCATCGTCACATTTCTTGTAATAAACGCAGCTATCACGGGTGCACCTTTTGAATTTGTGACTGGTCATAAATGAATCAAACCTCTTATACCATTGTCTAGGAGACTGCTTAAGGCTAAAAAGAGATTTATTCAATTTACACACGTAGTTCTCCTTGCCTGGAACTACAAAACCTTCGGGTTGTTGCATAAAAATCTCTTCCTCAAGCTCACCATTTAAGAAAGCTGTAGTAACATCAAGTTGCTCTAACTCGTAATCATTAGAAGCAACTAATCCCAGCAATACACGAATTGAAGTATGCTTGACAACTGGGGAATAAATGTCAGTGTAGTCAATGCCAGGAATCTGACTGTAGCCTTTAGCTACTAACCGAGCTTTGTACCTTGGTTTCTCAGTTGGGTTAATAGATTCTTTGAGCTTGTAGACCCACTTGCATTTGACTGGCCTTTTTCCTTTCGAAATAGGAACTAAATCCCAAGTACCATTCCTTTGCAAGGATTCCATTTCATTATGCATAGCAATCATCCAATCACTTGAGTTTTTAGACTTGATAGCCTTATCATAATTAACAGGCTCCACTCCCGACTCAATATCATCAGCAACAGTAAGAGCATAAGCGACAAGATCACCTTGAGCATACCTCTTCGGAGGAACAATTTGTCTTCTCGGCCTATCTCTTGCAATGCTTGGAGTAGCTTGTGGTTGTGAGGGTGTTCGATCCTCAACAACAACATGCTCATCTGGCGAGGAAGACTCTTGATGCTCAATTATACTCTGATCGGTAGTAGGTGGAGTAGGAAGCTCCACCTCCACTTGAGATTGCTCTTTTCTTGCTTCGGATGATGTGTCTGATGTATCTGTAGGTTTTGAAAGGTCTGCAACTGGTTGAATCATTTTAGATTCATCAAAGGTAACATCTCTTGAGATAATTACTTTCTTTAGATCAAAGCTCCATAACTTGTAACTTTTTACCCCTAGATTGTACCCAAGAAAAACACATTTGATTGCTCTTGGTTCTAACTTCCCATTGTCAACACGTGCATACGCTGGACATCCAAAAGGTTTTAAACTTGTATAATCGGCAGGTTTTCCAGACCATAACTCAAATGGAGTTTTCTTCTCAATTGCTCGTGACGGTGATCGGTTAATAAGATAGCAAGCAGTCGAAGCAGCCTCCGCCCAAAAGGACTTTGGCAATTTGGAGTTAGAAAGCATACACCGGACCTTCTCCATGATGGTGCGATTCATCCTTTCGGCTACACCATTTTGTTGAGGTGTGTGGACCACCGTTCGGTGTCGAGTAATGCCTTCCTTTCGACAATAGGCATTAAACTCTTCTGAGCAAAACTCAAGTCCATTATCCGTGCGAAGATACTTTACCACCAATCCTGATTGCTTTTCAACCTGAACTTTCCAATTTCTGAAGGTAGAAAAAACGTCTCCCTTGTGTTTCAAGAAGAAAGACCACACCTTTCTGGAAAATCATCAATTATAGTGAGCATATAATTAGCTCCACCTTTCGACGTAACTCGAGCTGGTCCCCATAAATCTGAGTGGACATAGTCAAGTGGTCGTTTCGTTGTATGAATACCACTCATAAAACTCACCCGTTTTGCCTTGCCATATACACAGTCTTCACAGAACTCTAAATCAACAATCTTTTGTTCACCAAGTATCCTCTTCGACTCAATTCGGACATGCCTTGAAAACTCATATGGCCGAGTCGAAGATGCCAAAGACGGGACTGATCTGGTTCAGAAAGAGACTTTGAAACAACAGCGGCATCACTTGAAATTGTTTGTCCTTCAAGAAAGTATAGCTATGAGGTTTTTCGTTTGGCTCTTAGTTTGTCAGAACCATCTTTGAATACCCTCAGAACTCCACCTTTACCAGCAAACTCATATCCTTGTTGATCAAAGGAGCTGAGAGATAACAAGTTTCTTCTTAGATCAGGAACATATCTAACATTCCCAATGGTTCGGATAGCTCCGTCAAACATACGGATTCTGACTGAGCCATGTCCAACAACTGGACATGTAGTATTATTGCCCATTAAGACATAGCCCTGGTTAACCTTTTCAAATGTATGAAACCAACTTCTGTTGTGACACATATGAAAAGAACAACCAGAATCAAGTATCCATTCGTCAGTGGAATCCAGTTTATCTGAATAAACTGTCAGGAGTTCTCCAATAAAAACTTCCTCTGCTACATCGGCTTCACCCGAAGTGCTAGCTTGTTTTCCATTTGCTGCCGCTTTCTCTTTATTCTTTAACTTGAAACATTCATCGATCACATGTCCTTTCTTGTGACAGTAATTGCAAAACTTTCGTTTGCCTTTTGACTTGGATCTCGTTCTGTTGGAAGATTGAGGGTTTTTACACCTATCTGTTGTTCTTCCTCTGGCATTTAAACCTTCGGCTTTCACATCACTGGTACCACCACCAGTAATATGCTTCATCTTTTCTTTTGAATCCAAAGCTGTATAAACTTCATCTAAGACAAGAGTGTCACGGCTATAGATGATAGTATCACGAAAATGGCTGTATGATTCGGGCAATGATGACAGCAAAAATAAAGCCAAGTCTTCATCTTCATACTGAACATCCATATTCTCTAAGTTATTAACTAACTCTTTGAACGTGGAAATATGTTCAGCCAAAGAACCACCTTCAATCATTTGAGATTGAACAATCGTTGCTTTAGACGCAACTTGTTTGGTAAGCTCTTATTCATTAACAATTGCTCCAACTTTAGCCATAAAGAAGCCGCTGAAGTTTCTTTCAAAACTGTTAGACCTCAACATTGAGACTGAAGCTTACCAAATTGAAGATCAAGTTCAGTTGACTTATTGGTACTGATCACGATGAAAGAAGTTGATAATAGTAGACTAAGGGGGAATATTGTTGGGTCTGAATGATAGTCTAATATTATCAACACAGTCAAAGTCAACAAAGTCAACGTCAAAGGTCAAAGTCAAAGCAACAGTCAACACGACGCGTTCGGGACGAAGATTAGAGACAAGACGTTGAAGATATATTTGTCTAGGATGTTTATTGTTAATAAATATATTTTGTGTGAACAAAATATATTTTATCTTGTTTTTAGACATTTTGGGTTTTAATTGTAATTTCTAATTGTCATAGTTTAGGGTCCTAAGTGTAATTAGTAAATTGTCATTTACTATAAATAGTAAAGTATGACAATTAGGGTTTAGAGCTTGGATGAGCTATGTGATTAGGGTTTCCAACTTTCAGATTATTTTGTAATCACAATTTTGGATCAAACAAGGGTTTTTAAGTTGTTCTTGGTGTTCATATTTGTTCATCATATTTTATGTGTTTGATTCAAATCTTCATGTTATTTGATTGATTCAAGAGCTCCTGGACTAACAATTTGGTATCAGAACCAACTTGAATCAATCTCTATTGCTGATTTGAAAATTTTATTACTGATTTTTGTAATTTTTTTAGAGAGAGAAAATGGGGTTTTAGAGAGAGAAACTAGATCTGAGTTTTTGTGTTCATCCATATCACTGTTTTGATCAGATCTACAACATTTCAGAATAGATTTACAACATCTGCTGTCATATTTTACATCTACAAATCGTTTTATACAAGAAATCGAAAAGAAATTTGAAGTTTAAAGTTGTTTCTCTCACACACACTAGTGTGTGTTCTTGGTGTTCTTGGCAGCCTTAAAGAACCTTAAAATCTTCATCCAGCGAAATTAACACCATTGTGAACGAAAGTTCAAAGTTTCTGACGAAATTACAGCTGAAACTAGCAGTTTCGCTCGTTTTCCGGCGAAACTGTACTTTTCCGGCGAAACTGCAACTCCGGCGAAATTATTCCGGCGAAACTGCATATTTTCCGGCGAAACTATAAAACCTGCGAAATTCATAAAACCAAGGCTGCGAAATTAGAAAAATTTGTTGTTTGCGAAATTACAAATTCTATATGCGAAATTAATAAATAAAAAAAAAATCAGCGAATTTAAAAAAAAAAAAAAAAAAAAACAAACCACCATCTCCAAACCCAAATCAAAACCACAAACCACCATCACCTGCGAAATTAAAAATGCGATACCCACATCACCACAACCACCCTTCCCTTCGACCACCACTGTCGCAGCCTTCATCGTGAACCCAGCCACCATTGCTAACCCTCCTAATCGAACCTCTAACCCCAGATCGACTTATCCATCCCTCCCACAGTGAAATCAGCACAGATCTGTCCACATCCCGTGAAATCAAACAAAACAAAGAAAAAGAGTAGAAGAATCGGGTTCTAGGGCGGAACCCACTTGCCAGAACCATCAACCAACTGTGACCGCGACCACCTGAACCAGCTGCGCCCGCAACCATCGACCACCCGCACCCGAAGCCACCACTCGCAGCCTCCACCGCGAACCCAATCACCACCGGCGCACCTCCACCGCAACCCTAACCTCACACCATTTCAATTTAGATCAAATCGAAATGGGTATTGTCTGAAATTAGAAGATGAACAAGTGGGTAGAGACAGAGGGTTCTCTGTTACACTATTCCGCAGGCTTTTTGCTCGTAGTTTTTGACGAATCTCTCCATGTTTACAAAGCAGAAAGACATGAATAATACGTCAATTTGGTAACAGCTTTTGGGGGTTTTCAATTTCGATGACTGTAGGTGGAAAAGAGAGAGAGAGATTGAGGAAGAAGTTGTGGTAGAGAGAGAGTTTGGGCTGTTGTTGTTGTATGTGTGTTGGAAAGAAAGCTAAGAGAGAGAGATTTTGAGCAGCTAGTTTAAGTTCTAACCTAGTTTGTCAAAGAAGTCATTAAGTGTTAGAGATCTGGTTATGGGCTTTTTGTCACTGGGCTAGATACAAGATTAAAATTGGGCTGATTTTTTTTTAAAAAAGAAAAAAAAATTGATGTGTGGGCTGGGTTTTTCTCAAACAATTGGACTAATAAAGTTAGGCTCATTAAAAAATCACAGAAAATTGACAAATTGAGATTAATTGATTTTCATCCCGATAAAGAAATTTTCAACGTTTTTAAAAGATTTATAAAAAAAAAAACAGCTTGACCCCAGTTGCTAAGATTTTCTAGCGTGACATTTTAAAAGAAAAATATTTTTCCTGGGGGAGAACTATTTTACAATTTTGGGAAAAATATTTTTGGGTCGTTTAATTGTTTAAAAATGTCATCTTCAGAAGACCTTAAATCAGATAATCTCACAATGGCACAAAGTCGGTTTGACTGTTTTGCAGATACTAAGAATGAAACAACACTACTCATCAACTTTGATCGAAGTGCTGAAATCAAGGAATCAGAAAAAGAAATCAATCACACTTTGGTTGCTGAAGTGGTTGAAAGTGATGATGACTTCATTAAAAACTTTGATCCATTCAAAGAATTCTGGTGTGAAGCTCATGGAGAAGCTACCGCTGATAATGTCTGGTCAAGCCCGTGTGAAGTTCAAAAGGTCAAGGATTGTGAGATTGGTGAGAAGCTGGTTGGAAAAGCTGTTGTTCAAACTGGTTTGGTATGTGAAGCTGTGGTTCAGAAGGAAACAGTTGGGCAGGTGCCTAGGGATGTTGCTGAGAAACAGGTTGTCGCTAAGGAAGCTATGTATGCTGCTGAGGGTACAAGAGCTGAGGGTTGTGAAGCTGAGCAGACAAAAATGAAGATGGAAACAATGATTGAAGAAGCCAAGAAAGCAGCTGTGGAGGAGTACAAAAGGAACACTCCTTATTGCCAATGCGATCGTGCTCTCGCGGTAGAAAAACTGGTAATGGGTCTTCCTTATGATATTGTTGAAGACATGTGTTCCTCCGCATGCAAAATCCGTTTAGTTGGAATATACAAGGCTAACAGGTTGTTAATAGAAAATGAAAATGAATTGAAACGAAATAACAAAGAGCTTAAATGAATGAATCAAAATATTTCATGAAATTGAGAGAAGCTTTGAAAGAAAACGAACATTTGAAGAGAACTCTTTTGGAAAAGAACTGTGAAGTCATTACTTGACTGAACAAGTTACATTTGCTGAGTTTGAAACAAGAAAACTTAAAAATAAGTTGGAAAAATGGACTCTTTCGGGTATGAAACAGGAGGAATTATGCAAAAGACAAAGGGGGGGCTAAAATCAAGACCGGGTTGGGTCATGAAGATAAAGCATATGTTTATCCTCCACCTAGTACTTTCTGTTATTCTCCTACACCCACTCCTCATCCTACAAATGAGTTGATTCAAGAGATTATTCAGAATGATACTAATAGTTTGCATGCAGGATTAGAAGGGGTTAATCTTAAAGAGGTGCGAGATGATTATGATTCTCCGACTGGTATGGGATACAGTAAACCGGATGCTGACAGTCAAGCTAATGATTGTTCAGTTCCTGTTATTTACAAGCCTGTAACAGTTGTTTCTTCTAACTTCTTTGATAAGTTTAAAGCAGGTGAAATTCCTACTTATGAGCCTGTCAAGAGTGTGAAGGAAGAGATTGTTCAGGAATCACCTAATCATCAAGTTCCAAAAACAACAACACATCCTATTCCTGTCAATCAAGATCCATCGGAAGCAGATTTGTGCATACGAGACCGAATAAGCTCAAATGATGAATCAAATACAGAGGAGCGTGTTGGTTTCTCAAAGATCAAGAAATCTCCTGAAATTGTCAAGTCTCAAAAGCTTCCAAAAGTTGAATCAAGACCTATCCGGATCTCATCCCCAACTGCTAAACAAATCAGCAGTTCCTCCAAAACTCAGCAGAAGCACTCACCATATTCATCTTCTATCCATCAAGCTTGTCACAAATCTACCTTAAAGTATGCCAAGTCACCAGTCATACAAAAGGGTTCTTGGGAGAATACTCCGATTTCATCTCCTCAAACATCACACTTCAAATCACAGACCAGTTTAAAATCCAAGTCGACAAAGCCTCAAAAGGTTCACTCTCCTGATATCCAAAAGACGAAGATTCAAGGTTATCAACAAGATGCAACAACCTCAAAGGAGGATCCACCCTCTCCTGATGTCCACGGGACTACAAAGAACCAAAGCCTTTCAAGGCTTGTTTTAGATGTGGAAAAGAAGGTCACGTGCTAAAGAAGTGTCCTCAGGTTCAAAGGAAAGTTCTAGACGATAAAGACAACACGGGTTGCTTTCCTATTTCAAGAGGTAAAAAGCACACATCTTTGAATGGTTGGATGAAAAACCCTCCATCCAAACCTTTTCATGTGAAGCCGGTTTCACATGATAGAAAGATGAAAATGACCAAAGCTTTAAAACCAAATTCTTTTCCTTCTAGTCTTAAACAGAAAATGATTTCCAAATTTAATTCATTCAAATCCAAGTTAATTGAACCGAAACAAATTTGGAAAATTAAAAGAAGGATACAACAATCCCCGATTGTTTAAACGGTTGTGTGCAGAAGCTTGTTACTTATCTTGATGAAAAAAGAACTTCCAGGACTACGATGGCCTGGGTTTCCCTTTCTAACTAATCTGTTTATGAGTGCAGGAACGATTCAGGAGGACTGTTAGTAATCCGGTTTACTGACAGAGATTGTTCCTAATTCAAATTTGAGGCGGAACAAACAGGTTAAGGTCATGGTATTTTATCCACAATCTGGATTTTTATCTGCATAATCACAGTTCTCACTTCACCATCTTTGCATATTTGTTGATAATTCATTTCTTATCTTGATAATCGGTATAGTTTGGAAGACCTTCTTTGGTAAATTTCTATTTTGGTACAGTTTTTTTTAAATATATATATATATATATATATATATATATATATATATATATATATATAAAATATAAAAAAAATATAAAATAAAAAATATTCACAAAAAAAAATCTTATTAAAAAAAAATAGGTTTGCTAAAATAAAATTTAGAGGGAGAGTATATCAAATGTAAATAAAAATAAAAAGAGAACTGAGAACTTGATTCGAGATGATTGAGAAATGATTGTATATCATCTTGAAATGCTTGTTTTTGCATGACTTGTGTTTTAAAATGAGAAATGATAGTAACTGATGCAGTTATCTGATTTACATCTTATTTTTAACTCAAAAATATAGAAAAACAAACAGATTCTTTAATGATATGCTTGGTAGGCTCAGCCTGAAGAATAAAGTAGACAGCAACATGATGATTTAAATTAAATATATGCTTAAGGATGTCTGGATTTACGCAATCATTTTGGCCTGCACGATAACTGAGTCCCGACAAAAATTGGATTGAGAATTGATCTTTCACCCACCATGATGATAAGCTATATCTCTATCTCTTTGCCATGTTTGGTGTATTTATGTGTCTTGTGTTTGTGCTAATCTCCTTTGCTGTACGGAAGTACTGACCTGGAGTGATGATCTCCTTTGCTGTACGATAGTACTGACCTGGAGCTCTCATCGGCACATGATTAAATGGTCATCTCCTTTGTTATACGTGAGTATAGACCTGGAGCTCTCACCATTTTAATCTAAGTTGTGTCAAATCATCTAACGATGAATTCATCACAGAATATAATATTCTGTTGATAATCACTTGCACACTCATGCACAAGCCTTGTTCTATAAAGATCATAACAAAATTCAAGAAATCCTGAGGTTGGGTGAGGGTTTTTGCCAAATGATTGTGGGGTCCTAGCATTCTAAGTGCTTAATCAAACCTTAACAAATCATCTGATGCTTGTTGAAAAAGATAGGGCATGGGTTTAAGTGGACAAACATATCAGTAATCGTTATTGATCTGTTTGAGAATTTCAAAATCTTTGAAAGACTGTAATTGGATTCAGTTATCAGTGTGATCTCATTGCTGGTCGATGATTAAATTCATCTTTGTGCTAAAGTTTATCTTGAGGATGTGATCTCATGATCGATTCAGTTCTCGGTTATAAAAAAAAATTAATAGATATATAAAATTAAAAAAAAAGAAAAATAATTAAAATTTTTTTTTATATATATATATAATAATAAAATATAATAAATTTTCATTTTAAAATTCTTTTAGGTCTTCCATATTATGCTGTTACAATTTTATCATTTTCATGCATTTCACGGGAAATTGCACACACAAAAGAACACGGGTTCGCTTCTTTTCACAAAGATAAACACGGGTTTATTTTGTTAAAATGAAATGATCTAATTAGAGATGTCGAGATTGTGTTTGAGAATGTGTTTCAGATTTTTGCTACAAGTGATGGCCGATCATCAGTTGAGCAGTGTACCAGACCAGAGAACCTGTTCCTCAAATTTACAAAAGATACCTAGCTAGAAATCCTCCTCCTACATCTTCTGAAGCACTCAGAGATTCAAGAAAGCGGTCTTCGTTATATCTGAGAGGATGCACACAACAAGGTGGAGCATGCAAAAGGGGGAACTTGTGAGATAAAGATCTTCTGCAACAAAATTTGGGAAGCATCAGTCTAGGGGGAATATTGTTAGACCTCAACATTGAGACTGAAGCTTACCAAATTGAAGATCAAGTTCAGTTGACTTATTGGTACTGATCACGATGAAAGAAGTTGATAATAGTAGACTAAGGGGGAATATTGTTGGGTCTGAATGATAGTCTAATATTATCAACACAGTCAAAGTCAACAAAGTCAATGTCAACGGTCAAAGTCAAAGCAACAGTCAACACGACGCGTTCGGGACGAAGATTAGAGACAAGACGTTGAAGATATATTTGTCTAGGATGTTTATTGTTAATAAATATATTTTGTGTGAACAAAACATATTTTATCTTGTTTTTAGACATTTTGGGTTTTAATTGTAATTTCTAATTGTCATAGTTTAGGGTCCCAAGTGTAATTAGTAAATTGTCATTTACTATAAATAGTAAAGTATGACAATTAGGGTTTAGAGCTTGGATGAGCTATGTGATTAGGGTTTCCAACTTTCAGATTATTTTGTAATCACAATTTTGGATCAAACAAGGGTTTTTTAAGTTGTTCTTGGTGTTCACAATTTTTAAAACAATTTACAACATCTGCTGTCATATATGCTATTGAAATCATCTCGTATTTTCATGCATTTCACGGGAAATATTGTTAGACCTCAACATTGAGACTGAAGCTTACCAAATTGAAGATCAAGTTCAGTTGACTTATTGGTACTGATCACGATGAAAGAAGTTGATAATAGTAGACTAAGGGGGAATATTGTTGGGTCTGAATGATAGTCTAATATTATCAACACAGTCAAAGTCAACAAAGTCAACGTCAAAGGTCAAAGTCAAAGCAACAGTCAACACGACGCGTTCGGGACGAAGATTAGAGACAAGACGTTGAAGATATATTTGTCTAGGATGTTTATTGTTAATAAATATATTTTGTGTGAACAAAATATATTTTATCTTGTTTTTAGACATTTGGGTTTTAATTGTAATTTCTAATTGTCATAGTTTAGGGTCCTAAGTGTAATTAGTAAATTGTCATTTACTATAAATAGTAAAGTATGACAATTAGGGTTTAGAGCTTGGATGAGCTATGTGATTAGGGTTTCCAACTTTCAGATTATTTTGTAATCACAATTTTGAATCAAACACATAAAATATGATGAACAAATATGAACACCAAGAATAACTTAAAAACCCTTGTTTGATCCAAAATTGTGATTACAAAATAATCTGAAAGTTGGAAACCCTAATCACATAGCTCATCCAAGCTCTAAACCCTAATTGTCGTACTTTACTATTTATAGTAAATGACAATTTACTAATTACACTTAGGACCCTAAACTATGACAATTAGAAATTACAATTAAAACCCAAAATGTCTAAAAACAAGATAAAATATATTTTGTTCACACAAAATATATTTATTAACAATAAACATCCTAGACAAATATATCTTCAACGTCTTGTCTCTAATCTTCGTCCCGAACGCGTCGTGTTGACTGTTGCTTTGACTTTAACCTTTGACGTTGACTTTGTTGACTTTGACTGTGTTGATAATATTAGACTATCATTCAGACCCAACAAAAACATCTTGCAAAACATCGTTTGATAAGTGCAAACGAATCTGAGATAGTGCCTTGAGATCTTTCATCTCTTTTTCTTCTTCGGTCCATGACGCGGGCATTTTTTCGGAACCAAAAGCGCCTTATGCAAATCCATCTGAATTAGAATATCTCTCATCTTTACTTGCCATAGAGGAAACCTGGTGTTTCGATCTAACAACGGAATATCAAACTTCATCGTAGACATGATTATCACTTGATAAAATAATTCCAGTAAACTAATATTAAAACCCGGATGCTCTGATACCAATTGTGGTAAAAGAGTGTAAAAAACTCGCCCCAAGATCCGAGCAGTAATTTATAATATTAGTTCGACGCGGAACGGAATTAATATATCAAACGTAATCAAGCACCGGGTAATTTTAATAGGCAAGAAAATAAGAATAAAAGAGACACAAGGATTTACGTGGAAACCCAAAAGGGGAAAAACCACGGGTGGCGGAAGCCGAGAAACAATCCACTATAATTTTGCAGTGTTTACAGAGTTTGGAGAAAAGAAAACAAAAATATATATACTTGAGAAATTTGTATCTCTTATATGTATATATATTTATGTGTTGTGGTACAATTTGAGAAGAAAACTCAAAGCCTATTTATAGGCACCAAATATAGTGTGAACCTTGTCCATCCATTTCTTCCTGCCATTTGAATGAACCCAAATTTTCAACATTGAAAATTATTTCACACCAATCACATGCACCGTCCAAAACCACACAATTCAAATTAGAATTGAATTGTGAAATTAGCATATGCCATTTGAAACATAAAATAATCATGTGGGCAGCCATTTTTGAAGACACATTTCCACAAACGTGTTATGTTATATTGAACACAACAAGAAAAAGAAGGCATATGAATGTGCACATGTTTTTTAATTTTAATTTTATCTCCAAACTGGATTGATTTGGGTAGGATATCTCTACCTTTCTTTCTTCCTTTCCACTCCTACAACCTATCCCTGTCAAACCATCCCTTACGCCCCGACGACAAGTCGGGAAAAGCATACTAGAGATGTTGCTCTCCTCTTAGCTCCTCCCCTATATTCTCCTTTCCCTCTTACCCTCCTTCAACTGAACTAAACTTAAATTGTATTCATCCAATCCTAATAACAAATAGTTGGTTACATCTAATCCTAATAACAAATAAACCAATTAAGTAAATAAGTCTTCATTTTATTCAAAGTCTAACTAGGTCCAACTAAAGCTTATCCTTGAATCCTAGCATGAGCAAAGCAACGAATTAGTTTCCGTTACCTGAAAACATGCTAAAATATGTCAACTAAAAAGTTAGTGAGCACATAGGTTTAGAAGTATATATATAGTAGATAACAATGTACAAACCAATACACAATTTCCAAATACAAGTAAGTAAACTATTATACATGAGTCCACAACCAACCCTAGTGATCGAATGCTCTCTCGTCTAAACCCCTGACACAAAAGGTCAGACTAATAGTATGCTTGTCTAGTATGCAGTTTCTGAACATCCAGCTCCTTTCAAGTCAAAAAGAATAGGTTGACTCAAAGGATGCTCGGTATTGATTGTCATGCATCAACCCAAGTACCTGATGGGATTGTCAGGCCAATAGATCTATGTACGTACTCCCGTGGCTTCCCCAATTTAATGGTTGTGTAGATTTTAGAAAATAGAGGGATTTTATAGTAAAAAGTGTCATCGAATATAGTAACATGTATAATCAGTTTAGTTTTACTAATATAAGAAAGTTGTTATTAAGTTTGCAAAAGACTAGTTTGACTTTAGAATTTGAATTTCCTATTTGATATAGAGAGCATGTTTCCACCCAAAAATACAAAAGAAAAAGGGGCTATGAACTCACCTTATAAAATAGGTGGGTTGATCTTGCAACTTGTAGTAACTTGGAGTGAGGATTGCCCTAAGTAAGTTTATTTAGTTAGATTATTGTATTTGTCGATAGTTGAGGGGTTTGTTATTGTAAAAGTTCGAGAATGGTTGTCGTATACTAGATATGTGGCATCCAGGAGTAGCACCTCCAACAAAAGAATTCCGAGGAAAGAGTTGGTGAATTTTCATCACTTAAGTACCCCGTCTTTCCTTAACCAGAACCTTTTATTTACCATATAACTACATACCGGGTGAAACGATTCTAGATATACTAGACCAACTTAAAGGTGTGTTTAGTATGTTTATAAAGTATAGAAAACAAGTGTAAATATCATTTTAGTAAGGATGGGAATAAACAAGTTGTATCAGATAGGGTTACAATTGAAAAATATAAACAACTTTACTAGAAACATGATTCAAGTTGATAGATAATTATAAAAATAATTAAAGTTTGGATTTTTATTATTTAAAACATGTTTATATTACTTATTTTATAATAAGAATCGTTGCTTTACATTATATTCATGAAACTATTGGACTGTTGCAAAATTTAGGGTTTTTACAGCTTTGAACAAATTCGTCACTAAACTTGCATGAGATGTTTGAGGGAACAAATCAATGATTTAGAATATGTTCTATATAGGGTTAGAAAGATAAGACTTTAATTTTAATTTAAAAAAAAGAATCATATAAAAAGGATTTGTTATGAGGAAGATATGGTTGTCCGAAGTTGGCCTCTTGAATCTGTCAAAATCTGAAAATTCTAGCTTGATGTGTTTAAGCAAAGTTTTGATGATTTCATGTTTATTTGATGCTTTTATCCCACTTAGATCTATGATTACTTCACAAACATGTTATGTAATCATAGATCCAAGTTAGTTATGATTGAATTTGATAAAACACACTTGAAAAAGTATGAACACGAAGAACACGAAAAACATGAAGAACACGAAGAACATAAAAACTTACTCGATAGGGAAAACTTCTTGGATCTTCAAGCAAGATGTTATGAGTTGATATTTGATTTTTTTGAGAGCTTTAGGTTTAGAGTTTGATGATAAAAATAATAAGAATTAGACCCCTATTTATAGTAGAAAATGTAAGGTTTTAGGTTTCAATTAGGATAGATTTTCTAAATATTTTTATTAATAAAAATCATATATTTTAGTAGGGATAGGGATGAACGATTTTTTTTGATATTTTAGAGTTAGAATAAGTTTTATTAATTATTTTTTAGATTTAGGATAATTACTAGTTAATTATTTATTAGTTTATTAGATAAATATCACTTAAATGAATAAAATAGTAAAATAATATATATATATATATATATACATAATTTTGTAATTATCCATACATATATATATACATATATTTTTATTTTATTATTATAAGACTTAATTTAATTAATTAAATATTTATTCTTTTAACAAAAGTTACATATATAACCCTAAGTTACACATATGTAAACTTTTGCCCTTATAGTTATATATGTTTCATTTATGTAGTAATTTAGCATTATCTTAGACTTTGATTAATTATACGGAAATTCCAAGTTACTATTTCTAGCAAAATCGAATCTTTACACACATGTTATTATAGAATTATATTAGCAGGTAATAGTATCACAATGAATAATAATGTATATAATACGATTGTTTCCACAAATAGATTCTTGAATCCAATTAATGCTTATATTGAAGTACTACAATTATCAAAGAGTAAGTATGAAAAAATATGGATGTTATAGTCTCCCCTACTGAGGGAATTTCGTCCTGAAATTCAACTAGCAGAGGTCGTGTTAGATTGGAAGAGGTGTGGGTATTTGAGCTTCATCTGGTCTTCACGTCCCCAGGTGAACTCAGGACCCTGTTTAGAGTTCTATTTGACTTTGACGATGGGAATATGACTCTGCTTTAGCTTCTTGACTTCACGATCCAAGATCTCAATTGGTTCTTCAACAATGTGTAACTTGTCATCGATACGAATCTCGTCCAGAGGAATGCTTAAGGTGTCATCGGCTAGACACTTCCTTAAGTTGGACACATGAAAAGTGTCATGGATAAGACTAAGTTCCTGAGGTAGCTTAAGCTTGTAGGCTACGGGACCAATCCTTTCCAGGATCTCGAATGGTTCAACGTACCTAGGAGAAAGTTTACCTTTCTTTCCAAATCGAATGACTCCTTTCCTTGGAGAAACCTCGAGTAAAACACGATCTCTTACTTGAAACTCAAGGGGCTTTCTTCTATTATCAGCATAACTTTTCTGATGGTCTCGCGTAACCTTGAGTCTTTCTTGAATTTTGAATACCTTGTTGGTGGTTTCTTGAATCAATTCAGGAGAAAAGTAAAGAAAGAAAAGTGAAATTTTGGGTCTTAGAGCATTCATAATTCATCCACTATACCCATCCTTATAATTATATTAAAAATCACTAATTTTTCTCTCTATTTTTCAATTAAATGATATTTTTCATGCATTTATCGTTATATTTTCTCTCTCATCCACTCCTAACCACTTTCAAAAATATTAAAATTTATAGGGGTTGTATCGTGGGGGGAAACACGGTACAATCCCCATAAATTTTCTACCTCTTTCACTCATAATCACTCACACCATCCATCATAATATAGGACATCCACTCACATATATATGAGGAATGGGCTTTGAGTGCTCTTAGAGATCGTAAGACCAAGATCTTACTTAGTGGCAAAGGTAGTCTTGCGAGGGTGCCATGTAACAAGCATGACAAGGACAATCTTATGGACTGTAACATTTGTCCTTATGGTCTGTAAGATCGAGGCGGTTCAATCGAAGCACCTGGAGGATACACGTAGCAATGAGTCACCAGATTGCGGCTTATGGACTTTAAGTCCTTAGTCTTACGATCTGTAAGATCCCTTGATGCACCTTATAAATAGAAAGTCGGGTTTATGTTCTTCTCACTCAATTCCAAACAATCAAAACATTTAGAAGGATTACCAGAGGTGTCCTCAAGCTATTGTTAATCTAGTAGCTCCACATCAAGCAAGGTTTCATTTAAGTTTAAGCATGTTTAAATAAACGTTCTAGCTTTGGATATTAGTATTTACCTATTTTTATCATACTATATACATTTTGATTATTGTAAGCTTAAGATATAGTATGTTGACAATATCCAAGGACACTACTAAATACAACGTGAGTTAATAGTGGCGAGATACACATACTTTCAAATTGATAAATCTTGTATTATGCTTTTCATATTTTATGTTTAAACTTTATACATTGGTAATAATGCTTACAGGTATAATTACTGCCTGGTCCTGGTAGTTAGTAAGACATGATTGGGGTGGAGCCTTGGGTGTATAATGTGTAAGGCCTTGAAGGCAGTTAGGATTCTTCCAAAATATTCTTTATTTGATTATATTGCAATGATTACAAGAGTGTAGCTGCAAGAAAAAATATGCAAAACAACTAACCAAAACTATACAAGTAATACCTATCTATGTACGTACCTACCTACGTACGTATCTACCTACGTACGTACCTACCTACGTAAGTACGTACATCATTGTGTATTTTGATCGTTATTGTGTTATTTTGAACACTATTACTTTTAAAAAATATATTGCTTAAATAACATCATTGTATATTTTTCATGTCAAAACACAATGATAAATAACTAGTTCATATAATCTACTAAGAAATAATGATAAAAATCACACAATTGTGTTATCTTCAACGTTATAAGTTTTGAAAAATACATAGTGAAGATATATCACTATGTACTTCTAATCGTAAAACACAATGATCAATAACAACTTTATAATCTACAAAGACAATGATAAAAATAATATAAAATGATCTAAAACGTAAAATACAATGATTAATACACATAACAAACAATGTAATATATGACACAATGAACATATAAGACACAACGATTAACGTATTTAACATAATAACCAACCATACTCTTTAAAACAACAGAGGTACACGTATTAAACATATAATCCTTCTTAGTCTTTTTAGATTAAACATCCTTTTTATTATAATCTTACCCTAATTTTATTATGAATAAATCGTGTAAATTTAGGATGGGGTATATTGGGTTTGTGATTAAGATGTTCAATAAAATATGTTGAACCCAGTAATTACTCTTTGTTTATGATTTGATATCCAGGAATCATTTATATGTATGTCATAATTGTACAGGTATACATTAATATATATACACACACACACATATATATAGAGAGAGAGGAGTATTCAATTGAAAACCATAAATCTGTAATAAGCAGAAAGAACCACCATAACTCTTGTACTATTTATTATTTAAATATATCAAAATACTTGTAATTTTACTACTTTTAAGATAGATTTTTAAAAATCACGATATCTATAGTATTTTGATAATGTGCATATATGCACCAACATTATATTGCATATATGAATATTTTATAGTTTTCATAAAAGAATTAGGGAGAGAGGTGATAAAATAAAAGAAACGATGAAAAAATAGAATTAAATCATCTTTTAGTATTACCATTTTTATTGAGGTGTTATATACATTGCTTGCGTGGTTCTTAGTAGTTTTTTACATATTTATGGTTCTCAATAGAATGCTTCCCTATATACATATATACACACACACACACATATATATATACAATATATACATATATACACATATCTATACATATATACATATATACATATATACATATATACACATATACATATATACACATATACATATATACACATATACATATATACATATATACATATATACATATATACATATATACATATATACATATATACATATATACATATATACATATATACATATATACATATATACATATATATAAAAATATATGTGTATATATATATACATATATATATATCATATACATATATACATATACATATATACATATACATACATACATACATACATACATACATACATACATACATACATACATACATACATACATACATACATACATACATACATACATACATACATACATACATACATACATACATACATACATACATACATACATACATACATACATACATACATACATACATACATACATACATACATACATACATACATACATACATACATACATACATACATACATACATACATACATACATACATACATACATACATACATACATACATACATACATACATACATACATACATACATACATACATACATACATACATACATACATACATACATACATACATACATACATACATACATACACATACATACATACATATACACACACACATATATACACATACATATATATACACATACACACACACACACACACATATATATATATATATATATATGTATATATATATATATATATATATATATATATATATATATAGGAGTTTCTACTAAAAAATAAATTTTGCTTAAGAAGGATAAAAAATGATCTTAGCCTTCCATTTCTTAATCAATGTATAAGATGATAATGATCTTAGCCTTCCATTTTTTTAAACGTTTATAACTTTTACATGCTAGATTATTTTTTAAAAAATTGCATCATAAAATCAAGCATTTTTTTCTCTTTAAATTGAGTATAGTATTGCTATATTTTTTTTATAAAAAAACAAATTAGGTTAAATTGTGCCGCATTTTAACGTTTTTGTGCTGTATTTTATAAAACAGCACAAGGCTGTGCCGTATTTCATAAAACAGCACAAGGCTGTGCTGTATTTCATAAAACAACACAAGACTGTGCTGTATTTCATAAAACAGCACAAGGCTGTGCTGTATTTCCTAAAACAGCACAAGGCTGCGCTGGATTTCATAAAACAGCACAAGGCTACGCTGGATTTATAAAACAGCACAAGGCTGCGCTGGATTTCATAAAACAGCACAACGTTGTGCTGGATTTCATAAAACAGCACAAGGTTGTGCTGGATTTCATAAAACAGCACAAAATTGTGCTGGAATTTATATTTCATAAAACAACACAAAATTGTGCTGGATTTCATAAAACATTATAAAATTATGCTGGATTTCATAAAACAACACAAAATTATGCTGTATTTCATAAAACAGCATAAAGTTGTGTTGTATTTCATCAAAACATAACAAAATTGTGTTGTATGTATCAAAACATCACAGTTTTGTGTTGTTTTGCGTCAAACAGCACAGTTTTGTGTTGTTTTGTCAATAGCACAATTTTGTGCGGTTTTACGTAACATGTTCTGTATTGTTTTAAGGTCTCATGTGTTGTTTATGTGGTGTATTATGTCAAAATATCAAACAAAATAGAAATAACACTTTTTTTGCTATTTTAATGCTCAATATTTGCGTTAATATAACACCTTTCGTGTTGTTTGGCGTTAGAACAACAATCTATATATTGTTTTGTGCTTGAACAATCAACGTGACAACTAGGTGTGATAAAACGAATGACATTTGAGTATCATTGATCATTGATATTGTAACATCTCGTATTTTCATTATATCAAAAGTTAACTTTGTTAAATCTTAAAAAGGGTTTTTTATGCCATTTTGAAACTTTGAGGTTTGTTATACTTAATAATTAATTTGGTGATTAACAAATTAATTTAATAATGAATAATAAAACATTATAAGTGTTATAATGTTACTTATTAATATAAATTTAAGGTTATAATAATCTTAAATAAAATAATAATAATAATTATTATTATTATAATAATAATAATATTAATAACAATAATAATCATAATAATAAGATTAATAATAATAATCATATTAAAAGTAATCTTGTAAAAAATATATAGAATCAATACAGGTTTTATTATTTTAAAACTTGTATTTAACTAGTTTTAACTTAAAATAATAACTTTTTAAACTTCAGGGACCAATCTGCAATATAATTTAAGTTTAAACTTAAGTTTGGGAAGGAATTAATACAAGTCTAATAATTCAGGGACCATTTATGTAAATATTGAAAACCCAAACCCCACCCCCATTTTCTTCCCGTTTTCTCGGTCGAATCCTAGCCACAATCGAGCAATAAACCTCAATAATAATCAAATTAATCAAACATAAACAATCATTTAACTAATCCTAACCTATCATGTCACACCCTCAAAATCCACGTGTGGGGTTTTACCGCAAGGCGTGTGAACAAACCAGGATCACAGTTAATAGTTACTCAGAATGACTCTATATGCCACGTTTAACATAAACCAAACCAGAGTTCAAACTTTAAAAATCATGCGGAAGCGTATTGTAAATAAAACAAACCCAAAGTATGTAAATGTATCATATGGCAAAACACGTGCCAACCAAATATTTGAAAACCATAAGTAAAAGACGAGTAATTATGTTTGTAGTTTAAATCTTTAGAATGCATGTTGACTCGTGCAGTGCTCCTATCAGCAATCCAGATTATCGACCTGAGAATAGCATACTAAAAGTCAACACAATGGTTGGTGAGTTCAAGAGTTTGTGTATAAACATAACAGTTTAACAATCGTGATATATATAAGCATGTGCATTGTAATAGATAGCAAGTCCATTAACAAATAAATATTAATATATAGTGATTTCGCAATTGAAGCTAACTGTGATATGTTTGCCTCCTATCACGACTTACCATGTAGTGACAAAGGTACGTAGGACAAATTGCACCCGGTTAACCTCGAGTCACACAGGTGGGGCTCGTCAGACCCAGTAGTACTACCCAAGTTTCCCCGCTATTCAATATTAACAATTCGAAAGTGTGAGGACTTTATCATGGTAAGCAGCACTATATTAATATCATACACATCTTAAATAAATAAAGCGTTTATAAAATTACTAGTATGCTATCTCCCCCAAAAAGAGATTAAGTAAACAGTGGGGCATGAACTTACCTGATACGCGTATTGAGTATTTAAGATTTACTTGAAATAACAAGTGGACGGTCAACCCTCAGAGGTTACCAAAATCATGAAAGCACATGAGTATGTGTAAATAGAGAATATGTGAAACCCTAAGTGCACTACAATTAAGACTTAAGGTTTTAGAAGAATAGACATGTTTGACCCAGTTGACCCGTTTGACCCGTTGGTGACATTATTTGTTGTAAACCATTTAGACAGACATGATCACATATTATTCATGGTTAACATTCTAGTGAATCACAGATGATGCTACATTCCCAATGCATTGCCTAAATCATCATACTATGTACATATCATACAAGTCATGTAAGTTCTTAGCATCTAGCGTACTCAGTGTGTTCATAGCACAACTAGTGTATCATATAAAAGGTCAGATCATGCATAACCTACTTATATGACCTATAACCATGAATTAGCATATACGGGTCAAAATAGATAATTTACCAAATAATCATCCATACTAACCACAACACATTCAACATGTCCAATACATACCACATACATCAAGATGATTGATTTCCAGTCCCAAACATGATGTCCTAGTTACTAATCAACATACAAAACCATACATGATCTCCAAGGTACATAAACCACACATCAACCTAATAAACATTCCATACAACCCAATTAACAGGTTCTATCACATTAGGCATCCACAACAAGCATTCTAGCATGAACCTAAAGCCATGAGTAAGTCCAATTCCCAATAACTAATGTTCATTCAAAATAAAGTTTCCCTTTTGGCAAAGTTCATCCCAAAATCTAATAAACACCCAATACATATAAAATTCATTAATAATATGCTATTCTAAGTTCATAACAACACTTAAACATGATCAACAACATCAAACTAGCATAATTCATTCATCCATATCTAAAAAGTTTCTACTTTTGGCAAGATATGAACAACAACATCAAACCTAAGATTTCTAGCATTCATATCAACAATCTAGCACCTAATCAACATCCTAAACACATCCATAACATCAATTTATCAACAATTCATCATATCATGCAAAATAAAGTTATTATTATTAGTAACCTATGAACAAAGTTCTCAATTCAATAATTTCTTGCATGATTCATGTTTCTTAGCATTCATACAACCTAATTAACATCCCAACGACATCAAACAACAATCAATTCCACATAATCATCACAATTTTCAATTAGGGTTCATCTTCATCAAGGTTCATGATCCAATCATTACAAACGTGTCATTCATACATAATCAACGTTAAACAACATACATACAATCTAACTATCATGTTAACATCAACAAAACATCAAAAATTCAGCCCTATGAAAATCTAATTCACATCTAGGGTTCGGCCCTAATGAGAAACCCACAAAAACAACAAAACTAACCTTCAATTCACTTGTATACTTGTTAAGGAAGGTCCAAATCGCGTTCTATGGCTTGGAATCGATCAAAACCGTGATGGATTGAGTGTTCTTGGCTGAAATTCGCAGGTTTGATGGCTGGAGGATGCAGGTCGCGACTTTGGGAGGGTGGGGGCTAGGGTTTAGTGTCTTGTTTAATTTAATTAATCATATTTACCCATTTAACCCTTGCATTTTGTATTTTTATAAAAACTAAGCTTTTAACCCTTTGTAATGTGTTTTTAACTTAATAATATAAACATATAAACTAATGGTACACTTATATATTTTATTTTGTAAAAACACAAGACATACGAATTAACACACGCGTTTCCGCGTTACGCGATAAAATTCATCGTTAACATTTAAATCGCGTAAACACATAAGCATAACACAATAATCATCTAATCCACTAGATTATTATTAATTTAACATTATTAATTATTATTAGGTCACCAACGTCAAACGACAACTAGTGTGTGCTTACGGACACGTGTATGCAAAACTTAACGGAACTAACGAAGTTTGGGAACGAAAATTACCGGATGTCACATTATCCCCATGTTGAAAGAATTTTCATCCCGAAAATTGCGTTACATGGTGGGAGTGTTCCATCACATGGTGAGAGTGTTCCATCACATGGTGAGAGTGTTCCATCACTGGTCTACTGTATTGGCACACAGAAATCGAAATCTAGTGAGTTTTGGATAAGTTGTCACATCATCCCCATGTTGAAAGAAATTTCATCCCGAAATTTAAATCAATACCTTTTCCTGCAGGCATCGTCTCGAACAGTTGAGGGTACTTAAGCTTCATTTGATCTTCACGTTCCCACGTGAATTCCGGTCCACGTCGCGAGTTCCAACGAACTTTGACTATGGGTATTTTGCTCTGCTTAAGTGTTTTCACCTCACGATCCATCGCCTCGATAGGTTCTTCGATAAAGCGTAATTGTTCATCCACTTGAACATCTTCTAGTGGTACAATTAGTGTCTTATCCGATAACACTTCTTCAGATTTGAAACGTGAAACACATTGTGAACTCCACTCAGCGAATCAGGTAAAGCTAGCCGATAGGCCACTGGACCTATCCTTTCCAATATCTCAAATTGTCCAACATACCTCGGATTTAGCTTTCCTCGTTTGCCAAACCGAACTACGCCTTTCCACGGTGAGACTTTCAATAAGACCTTGTCACCAATTTGAAACTCTAGAGGTTTCCGTCTCTTGTCAGCATAACTTTTCTGTCTATCTCTTGCTGCAGCCATATGATTCCGTATCTGCACAATCTTCTCAGTTGTTTCATGTATTAGCTCGGGACCCGTTAGTTGACTATCGCCAATTTCAGCCCAGCAAACCGGTGATCTACACTTTCTCCCATACAAAGCCTCGAAAGGTGTTGCCTGTATGCTAGTGTGATAACTGTTATTATAGGAAAATTCCACCAAAGGTAGGTGAACTTCCCAGTTGTTCCCGAAGTCAATCACACAAGCACGTAGCATATCCTCCAAGGTCTGTATGGTACGCTCACTCTGGCCGTCAGTCTGTGGATGATAAGCAGTACTCATATCCAATCATGTACCCAGAGATTTCTACAGTGACTGCCAGAAGTGTGACGTGAAGCGAGCATCGCGATCAGAGATAATCGAGATCGGTACATCGTTTCTCGACACGATTTCTTTAAGATACAGCCGGGTTAATTTCTCCATCTTATCCATTTCCTTAATTGCGAGGAAGTGAGCGGACTTGGTCAACCGATCCACAATAACCCAGATTGTGTCACAACCAGTATTAGTCCGGGGTAACTTAGTGATAAAATCCATAGAAATTTGTTCCCATTTCCACATTGGTATCTCGGGTTATTGTAACAGTCCGGATGGTTTTTGGTATTCCACCTTTACCTTCGAGCAGGTCAAACACTTGCTCACATATGTAGCTACGTTCGCCTTCATGTTAGGCCACCAATAGTGCGCCTTTAGGTCATGATACATCTTGTCAGATCCAGGATGTATAGAGTACTTATACTTGTGTGCCTCGCTCATAACCAAATCCCTCAGATTTCCATAGACAGGCACCCAAAGTCTATCCATGAAGTACCGAATTCCATCCTCTTTCACTACCAATTGCTTATCCATTCCCCATAATGACTCAGAACCAATATTTCCTCTTTCAAGGCTTCAATCTATGCTTCCTTAACTTGTTCGGGTAAATAGGTACTAATTGTAAGTTGTAAGGCTCGCACCCGCCTGGGTTTAGCTGTTTCTTTCCTGCTTAAGGCATCGGCAACCACGTTCGCCTTTCCAGGATGGTACTTGATAGCGCAATCATAATCATTCAGAAGTTCCACCCAACGTTATTGCCTCATATTTAACTCCTTTTGCTCAAAGATATGCTGAAGACTCTTGTGATCGGTGTAGATTGTGCATTTGGTACCGTACAAGTAATGTGTCCAAATGTTTAAGGCAAAAACCACTGCACCCAATTCTAGGTCATGGGTAGTATAGTTCTTCTCGTGAACCTTCACTTGTCTCGAGGCGTAAGCTATTACTTTATCTCGCTGTATCAGGACACAACCCAATCCTTGAATGGATGCGTCACAATACACCACGAAATCATCTGTCCCCTCTGGCAGTGCCAATATCGGTGCACTACAGAGTTTCTGTTATAATAGCTGAAAAGCCGCCTCTTGACTTTCTCCCCATTTGTATGTCGTTCCTTTGTGGGTCAAGGCTGTGAGAGGTTGTGCAATCTTAGAAAATCCCTCTATGAATCGTCGATAATACCCTGCTAATCCCAAAAATTGCCTTATCTCACTCGGTGTCTTAGGTATAGCCCAATTCTATATCGCCTCAATCTTGGCAGGATTAACATGTATACCCCTCTCATTAACAATGTGACCTAGAAATTGCACTTCGCGTATCCAAAAGTCATACTTAGAGAATTTGGCGTACAGTTGCTCATTCTTCAATAGTTCCAGGATTAATCATAGATGCTCTTCATGGTCCTCGTTGGTTTTAGAGAATATCAGTATGTCATCGATAAACACAATAACAAACTGATCAAGATAGGGTTTACACACGCGATTCATGAGGTCCATGAACATCGCAGGTGCATTAGTCAACCCAAAAGGCATGACCAAGAATTCGTAATGATCATAACTAGTACGGAATGCAGTTTTGGAGATGTCTTCCTCACGGACTCTGAGTTGATGATAACCAGACCTCAAGTCAATCTTCGAATAATAGCTTGATCCCTGAAGCTGATCAAACTAATCGTCGATACGAGGTAGAGGGTATCGGTTCTTGACTGTGACTTTGTTTAACTCCATATAATCGATGCACATTCGAAACGTGCCATCCTTCTTCTTAACAAAGAGAACAGGGGCTCCCATGGTGATGTGCTAGGTCGAATAAAGCCCTTATGTAAAAACTCCTGAAGTTGTGATGACAACTCCTGTAGTTCGTTCGGTGCCAATCGATAAGGTGCCCTAGCAATCGGGGCTGCGTCGGGAGTCGGTTCGATTTGGAATTCCACTTGACGATGAGGTGGTAGTCCAGGAAGATCCTCTGGAAACACCTCTGAAAAGTCTCGTACCACAGGTATGTCCTCCATTCGCCTTTCCTCCGGTTGCTTATCAGTGACGAGTGCCAGAATAGCCAAACGACCTTTTCGTAACAACTTTTGCGCCTTCATGTAAGAGATAATGCCCATTACTGCACCACTCCTGTCGCCTCTGACTGTAAGGATTTCGTCACCAATAGGGATTCGTATGATTTTCTCGTGGCATATGACTTTCGCTTGCTTATTAGAGAGCCAATCCATGCCTACCACCACGTCAAAACTTCCCAGTGTAACAGGCATAAGATCTATAGTGAAAGTATGACCAGCAAGTTCTATCTTACAATCTCTAAGGATGTGTGTCACATGGATCTGTTTACCGTCAGCCAATTCTACGGTGTATTTGGATTCTAAGACAGAAGGAATATCACTTAGAAGACTACAGAACTTTAAGGATATGAAACTCCTATCAGCTCCAGTATCAAACAGTACTGTAGCAAAACATCCATTGACAGAAAACCTACCAGTAACAGTTGTAGGGTCATTTAGAGCCTCACCTGAGCCAATGACGAAGGCTCTCCCTTTGGCTCCATTATTATTACCACCATTTCCATTGTCGTTTCCATCATTGTTGTTGTTGCCTTGGTTGTTGTTGTTTTGGCCATTGCCATTACCGTTCTTCCTCAGCTGCGGGCAGTTCCGCTTGTAGTGTCCCTCCTTTCCACACTCAAAACAACCCTTTGGAGTCTCCTGAGATTGCTGTAGCTTCCTAACCAACTCACCACGACAATCCTTGGCCAAGTGTCCCATTTTGCCATACCGCTGACACTTGTAATTGTCACATCTTCCAACATGATGATAGTTACACCGCGTGCACCTCGGCTGTTTACCACCATATCCGCTCGGTCCTTGATTGTTCGAGGCTGACTGGTTGAAATTACGATTGTTTTCGAACCTCCTTTGTTGTTGCTGCGGTGGTTGTTGCTGACTTTGATGTTGACAACCGGACGATGATGATTTATTATTATTGTTGTTGGTGGTGTTGGAGGCATCCCACTTCCTCTTGATGTCAGGCACGCTCGCCGCGGCACCCCGTTTTGGTAACCGTCCTTGCTCCACAGCTTCATCAGTCAGTTTGTGGGCTAGGTGGATAGCTTGCTGGATAGTAGCCGGGTTGGAGGAAGTCACCATACTCCTAATCTTGGGCACCAATCCCCGAATGTAGTGTTCCACTCGCTTGTGCATCTCGTTCACCATCCCCGGACATAGGGTGGCCAGCTCATGAGTTCTCGGGTATAAGCCTCAATTTCTGAACCTTGCATCTTCAGCTGCCATAATTCCATTTCCAGTTTTTATACTTCACTTCGAGGACAGTACTCCTCGGTCATCATGTCTTTAAACACATTCCAAGAGAGTGCATTTGCCATGGCTTGCCCTAGCATTTGCACTTGAGCGTTCCACCAGGACAACGCTGCACCATCCAACGTTCTCGTAGCGTATTTCACCTGGTCGGCAGGTGGACAGTTACACTTTGAGAACACGGACTCCGTCTTCTCAAACCACCTTACCAACCCTACCGCTCCCTCGGTTCCACCGTAGGTGTGTGGATTACAGTCCATAAAGGACTTGTAAGTACATGCTGGTGGTCCTGCTTTAACACGATAAATATTGTTAGATATCTTATTCGATTAACTAGGGTATTTGACGAACTTTCCATTATCGTTTACCTGCGGGCTGTCCTACTTGGGCAGCAGCTACCGCTGCCTGGACTTGTGCATTTATTAGAGCAGCCAATTCCGCAGGGGTCATATTAATAGTACCGGCGCCTTGGTCACCGGCACCTTGGTCACCGGCGCCACGTCCACGCCCGCGCCCGCGTCCTCGACCACGTCCACGTCCTCGGCGTCCATTATTCACTTTACATTCACAAACACAATAATGAGTAACATCAAACATATTTATCTCATTGAAGTATAGTAAACAATAAGAAAGTAATGAATCATCACAACCACAACATTCTTAACAAAAATAATAACCAAAGGTAAATAAATTTGCAAATGAGTCACAAATCATTTATCAATGTCAAAATTTGAGTTTGTTGTTCGGGTGGGGAAACAACCCTTCCCACATAGGTTCCAAAAGAAAGAAACGCTACATAGTCCAAGTTGTTTAAAGGAAATAAAATAGAATCAATCAAGTATGTCTGAACCGTCACTGTCATCTTGCATCTCCACAGGTTCTTCTTCAGGTTCTTCCTCAGACTCCTCTTCTAGTTCCTCTTCGGGTTCCTCCTCATCCTCCTCCTCAGGAGCCTCCATAGGAGCAGGAGATATGGCGATCTGAAGCGCCGCCAACAGGGCTTCTAAAGCAGCAATCCTGTTGTCGGCTGTTTCATCGCGTTGCTCTCGTGCAGTCATGCGTCCACTAAGCGTCTGGTACCGCATTTGGTAACACCCCTCCAAGGTCTTACCGTGATGCTCCTCGAGTGCATCCAGCTGGTGTCGTAATGTGTACACCTCGTGTTGTAGTGTACAAACATCGCTCGTGAGTCGCCTGACCCGGTGTTGCTCCATGTCTAGTTCCGCCACCAATGCAGCAATCACCTGCTCATTGGACTGTACCCGTCCGTGGGAGTGAAGGTAGTGGTTGCTGAGTGTTGGTCCTAGTTCTAGGTCTCGATGTAGGTACATGTTCCCTATACATAAGATGATCCACAAACTCAGGATAGAAACTCCAGTCTCGTGGAGGGTCGCGTTCAGGTGGCACAAACGGTTGATCCCAATCGAACTCTACTCGTGGGTAATCCAAACGAGGCCAGTCTCGTCCATCGTCGGGTACTGGTCCAAGAGGTGGGGACTCAGATCGGGTGGGTGATGCCGGTCGTTTACCAGGTGCTCTCGATGAAGATGCCATGCTGCAGAGAGTGTGACATGTATGCCAATGAGTGTACGGTAGAGAAATCAGGAACAAGTAACTAACTAACTAACTGTGTGCGGTTATAGTCTAGTGTGTATGCAACATAGTTCTCTATAACCAATGGCTCTGATACCATTCTGTCACACCCGGCCTCTCACACCAACAATATTGTCCGCTTCGCCCACGAGGAGCTCACGGATTTGCTTTTGGTTGCCCGGGTGAAAACTTCCCAGGGAGGTCACCCATCCCTGGATTGCTCCCACCTGAGCACGCTTAACTGTGGAGTTCTCCTCTCATCCACAGCCAATACGCCTAAAACGCATTGTTGATATTAGAGGCAAGACATTCCTTATGAACCAGGAATCTCTCCTGTCCACGGCCGATGTGGGATATGTGTAGGGTGTCCTCGATGAGCCCGAGAAGTCACCATCCTTGGTGAGGTATGTCCCACATCCCGAACGGCACAGGAGTGGCTCTGATACCAATCTGTCATGTAAGGCCCTCCTTTCTCAGGGGGACCTCACAGTTGGTCATTCACAGCAAAACATCGATTTAAAGCAGCCATTTACTCATATATGTATAAATATATATTGCAGCGGAAAATACTGTAATTTCAATTCATTAGAATTAAATATATAAAGATCGTCTTTAATCTTCAAAACTATTTAAAAGTCCTCTTAAGCTTTTCTCCATCAGGGATGCCAGTTTTCTAATGCCAAGAAGCTTCAGTCCCATGCTTCTATCCCATAGCTCTAACTCTCACCTGTCAACTGATATGCATACAAAAGTCAGCTTTGCTGAGTGAATTCTAGGTTTACTTTTCAAAATAACTTTTGTAAAGGATATTAGTTTTACCAGTTGAAAATAATCATTATCCATCACGATATCAATACACACAGGCTATCACTTTATCAATACTTTATCATTTCTTGTTATTTATTTCTCTTCTTTATCCGTCAATTCTCTGTCACAATCGGTGCCTAGGCTCGCCTAGGACTTTGCCGACAAGCCAATTAAGGACTTACTGTCGTACCCGATCAGGCCATTATTGTCATGCCAATTCAGGACTTACTGACCTGCCTGTTCGAGCGTACTTTATCACTTTATCACTGGTGAGGGCACAACGAATGCAACCCTCCTTTATCAGTTTGCTTGCAAGGCTTTACTTTATCACTTTATCAAGGTACATGTTATGGGCCCAATAACAATTCTTTAAGTTTCACTTATATCTTTAGTTTTCACATACACTTAACACATAATAAGAAGCAAACTCTTAGTCTAAGCATTCACATTTCATCAATCATGAGAGATAAACTAGATAACTGACCCTCCGCGGGACAGCGGGGGTTCGGGGGCGGCAGCCCCTGATAGCGGGGTTCTAGGGGCGGCAGCCCCTAGTGGGGTCCAAGGGGCAACGCCCGTGGCTGGGGCCGGGCTGCCAGGTCAGCGCGCCCAAAAATTATTTTGAAGTATTTAAATGACACATTTTACTTTAGAAAATTTTATTTTCTTGATAAAAGGTCTTAAAAACCGTTCTCATAAAAGTATGTATTTTAGTATGCATATCACCCCAAAACATTGAAAACGGGTAAAGGAGGGGTCTAGAACTCACCTGAACTTGTCCAAGTAGTTTAAATTCTAAGTCACTTAAGCTCTAGCCTGAATACTCTAGCTGCACAAAAGTTAATATGCAAAAACGTCATTTTCTTCATAGTTTCGCCCACAGTTTCGCTGGTAGTTTCGCTGCCAGTTTCGCTCGCAGTTTCGCTACCAGTTTCGCTGGGCAACATTTCTGCTAGTTTCGCTAGACAGATTCGCTGCCTTGAGCGCCCAACTTTCGTTGGAATTTCCTAGTTTCGCAATTGTCGATAGGTCTGCCTAAGTGCTTAGCGAACTTATCAGCGAAACTATAGTTTCGCTGTAGCGAAACTGTAGTTTCGCTAGGAATCTCCTACTTTCGTTGGATAAATGCACAGTTTCGCTGGATGAATACTTAAATTCGCTAGATCGGGGTCCAGTTTCGCTGGATGAACGGAAACTAAGAACCAGCCCGTTTTTAACCCAAAATCTTAACTTTTTACGTCCAAATCCTTGGTTTACCTTCCATGAAACCAGATCTAACCTTTTTACACGTTTTCATACGTAAAAATTTAACCTTTATGTGTTTCTTTGAACTTTTCAAAACCCCAAAACCCTAGAATCCGGGTTTGATCCACAGAAGGCCTTAGAGGTCGATTCTTACCTTGTTTTGTTGCTCTTTCCTTAAGTTTTGATGCTCCAATCAACCAGATCTTCACTCTTCCACCTTTGAATCTCCAAAACTTGAGTTTTCTTCCACTTTCTCTCTCTACTTTCTCTCTTTACGAATTTGGTGGCTAGGGTTGAAATGATGGAATGGATCTGATCATGCATGGTTTAAGGGCTGATTAAGGGCCCTTAAACCCATCAAACCTAGCCCATTAAGGCTAATTTGGTCCATAGCCCACTAATTTACCCCTTTATTTCTTAAATTAACCCTTAGAAGCCCATTATTATTAAATGGCTTGTTTCGGGAAATTTCGGGGCGTTACATGTCACACCCTCAAAATCCACGTACGGGGTTTTTACCGTGAGGCGTGTGAACAAACCAGGATCACAGTCAATAGTTACTCGGAACGACTCTATATCCCACGTTTAACATAAACCAAACCAGAGTTCAAACTTTAAAAATCATGCGGAAGCGTATTGTAAATAAAACAAACCCAAAGTATGTAAATGTATCATATGGCAAAACACGTGCCAACCAAATATTTGAAAACCATAAGTAAAAGACGCGTAATTATGTTTGTAGTTTAAATCTTTAGAATGCATGCTGACTCGTGCAGTGCTCCTATCGGCAATCCAGATTATCGACCTGAGAATAGCATACTAAAAGTCAACACAATGGTTGGTGAGTTCAAGAGTTTGCGTATAAACATAACAGTTTAACAATCGTGATATATATAAGCATGTGCATTGTAATAGATAGCTAGTCCGTTAACAAATAAATATTAATATATAGCGATTTCGCAATTGAAGCTGACTGTGATATGTTTGCCTCCTGTCACGACTTACCATGTCGTGACAAATGTACATAGGACAAATTGCACCCGGCTGACCTCGAGTCACACAGGTGGGGCTCGTCAGACCCAGTAGTACTACCCAAGTTTCCCCGCTATTCAATATTAACAATTTGAAAGTGTGAGGACTTTATCATGGTAAACATCACTATATTAATATCATACACATATTAAATAAATAAAGCGTTTGTAAAACTACCAGTATGCTATTCCCCCAAAAAGAGATTAAGTAAACAGTGGGGCATGAACTCACCTGATACGCGTATTGAGTACTTAAGATTTACTTGAAAGAACAAGTGGACGGTCAACCCTTAGAGGTTACCTAAATCATGTAAGTACATGAGTATGTGTAAACAAAGAATATGTGAAACCCTAAGTGCACTACAACCAAGACTTAAGGTTTTAGAAGAATAGACATGTTTGACCCAGTTGACCCGTTTGACCCGTTGGTGACATTATGTGTTGTAAGCCATTTAGACAGACATGATCACATATTATTCATGGTTAACATTCTAGAGAATCACAGATGATGCTACATTCCCAATGCATTGCCTAAATCATCATACTATGTACATATCATACAAGTCATGTAAGTTCTTAGCATCTATCATACTCAGTGTGTTCATAGCACAACTAGTGTATCATATAAAAGGTCAGATCATGCATAACCTACTTATATGACCTATAACCATGAATTAGCATATACGGGTAAAAACAGATAATTTACCAAATAATCATCCATACTAACCACAACACATTCAACATGTCCAATACATACCACATACATCAAGATGATTGATTTCCAGTGCCAAACATGATGTCCTAGCTACTAATCAACATACAAAACCATACATGATCTCCAAGGTACATAAATGACACATCAACCTAATAAACATTCCATACAACCCGATTAACAGGTTCTATCATATTAGGCTTCCACAACAAGCATTCTAGCATGATCCTAAAGCCATGAGTAAGTCCAATTCCCAATAACCAATGTTCATCTAAAATAAAGTTTCCCTTTTGGGAAAGTTCATCCCAAAATCTAATAAACACCCAATACATATAAAAATCATTAATAATATGCTATTCTAAGTTCATAACAACACTTAAACATGATCAACAACATCAAACTAGCATAATTCATTCATCCATATCTAAAAAGTTTCTACTTTTGGCAAGAGATGAACAACAACATCCAACCTAAGATTTCTAGCATTCATATCAACAATCTAGCACCTAATCAACATCCTAAACACATCCATAACATCAATTTATCAACAATTCATCATATCATGCAAAATAAAGTTACTATTATTAGTAACCTATGAACGAAGTTCTCAATTCAACAATTTCTTGCATGATTCATGTTTCCTAGTATTCATACAACCTAATTAACATCCCAACAACATCAAACAACAATCAATTCCACATAATCATCACAATTTTCAAAATAGGGTTCATCTTCATCAAGGTTCATGATCCAATCATTACAAACGTGTCATTCATGCATAATCAACGTTAAACAACATACATACAATATAACTAACATGTTAACATCAATAAACATAAAAAACTCAGCCCCATGAACATCTAATTCGCATCTAGGGTTCGGCCCTAATGAGAAACCCACAAAAACAACAAAACTAACCTTTAATTCACGTGTATACTTGTTAAGGAAGGTCCAAGTCGCGTTCTATGGCTTGGAATCGATCAAAACCGTGATGGATTGAGTGTTCTTGGCAGAAATTCGTAGGTTTGATGGCTGGAGGATGCAGGTCGCGACTTGGGAGGGTGGGGGCTAGGGTTTAGTGTCTTGTTTAATTTAATTAATCATATTTACCCATTTAACCCTTGCATTTTGTATTTTATAAAAATTAAGCTTTTAACCCTTTGTAATGTGTTTTTAACTTAATAAAATAAACATATAAACTAATGGTACACTTATATATTTTATTTTGTAAAAACACAAGACATACGAATTAACACACGCGTTTCCGCGTTACGCGATAAAATTCATCGTTAACATTTAAATCGCGTAAACACATAAGCATAACACAATAATCATCTAATCCACTAGATTATTATTAATTTAACATTATTAATTATTATTAGGTCACCAACGTCAAACGACAACTAGTGTGTGCTTACGGACACGTGTATGCAAAACTTAACGGAACTAACGGAGTTTGGTAACGGAAAATTACCGGATGTCACATATCACGACTTGTAATTTCATCTGAGAACCACACAAGCACCTTGTTCGACTACCTCTTTTGCCGCGAACCTTCAAGCTAAGCGAAAACCACCTTCCGAGTGATTTAAACCAAAATTAACATAGGGCTTTTGATCACCGAGACCCTTAAAAGCTTTCTGTACAACGGATTTGATTATCATCATTGTTTGGGCATCGATCGAGCATCAAGTAGTCGCGGTCTGTTCTTCGTCTGGTTCACCATCCAAACGATCTTTAATCGGGTAATTATACATATCAAAATACTTGTTTTAATATGAGGAATCAAAGCCCCATGCTTATTTTAGAAACCTTGTTCGGATTGGTGATCAATTTGGGCGATGTTAAATTAGGGTTCATAAGGAATTGGGGGGGTTTTTCGGAGTTTATGTTTATAAACTTTAAAAACCGGGTACATAAACTCAGAAAAACCGGGTGATACCGCGGCTGTAAGCCTTGGTTCACCGGTTCCATCTTCCCTTGCTAACCTTGGGTCCCGGGTTCGAGCCGGGCACCCTCAAATAATTTTTTTAAGGTTTTCAGCCATATATTAATTTTAGAAAATTTTTAATAAATATAAAAATAATATTTTATAAACTTTAAATATTTTTTTTAACATCAACAAACTCCTGAAAATTTATTTCTTATAATATTTTAACATTTTATTTTCTTTTATTAAAACAAATAATATAACTAGTTAAATAATTTTTAAAATAGACTTTAAAATTTGTTTATCTTAACAAAACATTACAATTGGATTATTTTCTTGTTTTAGCTTACTAATTATTATTTGTTTCAAATATTATAAAATGGTCATATAATATTTTTACATCTTATCAAATCATTATTGTTTAAATAACATATCACACCCTTAATTTCCACAAACGGGGTTTTACCGCCAGACGTGTGACATAACCAGGATCTCAGATAAGCATCAGTTACACCAAACGACTCGACAATTACAAATTATATAAGTTGTTTAGTAATAATGAAATAAACCAACTTGTATTTAAGTTGCGGAAGCGAAAATAGGAAAACATTTAACAATAGTTTTGAAACACGCAAACATGCGCCCAATCCAATTTATATAAAGTAAATGAAATTAAATCTTGAAAACAGTTTGGGATTAATGTGGAATGACATGCAGTGGATGATGTGCTCCTAAACGTGCCACATCCATGTCCTGAGAGAAAACATGCAAAAGTCAGTACAAGACTGGTGAGTTCACATGTTTATCAGAAAACAGTAAGTATCAGTAATGAAATTCCCGGATTTTGTAATCAAAGAATATAATGGGTAGCTAGTCCATAGTGATCACTATGTGTATGAAGTCACGACCAAGCTGACATGTAATCATATAATAAAGTAGGCCCGGCTGTGGATTCCCAACCACAACACTGTAAAACAGGATAACCGTTCACCCGTTTGACCAGCTAGCGCGACTAGCCCGGGCGGGGTATGCAGCATGTTTCTTACCTAATAAGTTCATCACATATGCATATAAAAACACACCTACTCCATGTATTCACATACTCCTTACCTAAACACAATCAACAGAAGCTTGCTCTTGGATATGCATACAATCATAGATACATACATACATCCGTGAACATATTCGTCATCCACACACAATATGAAATGCACACACTTATGGTCCACATCATTGATACACACTCAAAACACACAAAGGAATACACGCACAGCACACATACATTCAGAAACCACAACACGCACACACACGGGCAGAACACACTCATCACACACATATTCCCTATCGCACATGAACGTCCACCACAAAACGCAGCCAAACGCCCACACTGTAACCGTACAAAGTGACTCAAACTACACTTCATGAAGCACAAGTCATAGGATATACTCATAAAAACAACATGCTGGAAACACACAGTGCCATGGTCAACTACATAAACACTAAGTCGTACTCATGCCAACCCGATCCTATCTGTCACACCCTCGCTTAGAGCGGAAACACGAGGATGCGACGGACGGATCGTCATAACACTTGGTATAAATACAGAGATATAATACATGCAATCTTCTCGTGTCATGACGTCCCCCGACACAATGGTGACTTGTGCCGTGGTTAGTCAGTTTCACGACTATCATAGTCTTATTGATTCCAATACAAATCACACATTGTTCAAATATGAAAACAAATGACAAATATTACATATGCAATACTATTGAAATCCTGAGGTCTCTGCTAAGGCATCTGCACTAGCTATCCTCTTTGATTATGTTCACCTGAAAAGATATGCTCAAAAATGTCAACACATAATGTTGGTGAGTTCCGCAGGTTTAAATTGAAAACATGTAGTTGATGCTGTATAGAATTTGATATGGAATCATACTGTAAGCAAAAACCACATAACATGTGTTTAAAGACAACCAAACCTAATGACGTTAAGCATATAAATCTGTCGGAATATATTCACCCTTGGCCTGATTGCTGGCAGCTGTGTTGGTAACTCACAAGTTAACCAATCGTCGAAGGGTGGGGGTGTCAACCCAGTAGTACTACCAATACCTATCCGTTGGTTCCCAAACCCGGGAATTAATGGTTGTAAGAATCATAGAATAACACCATGTATGTATTAGAATATAAGAATAGTATCACATTGATTCCACGTATGAAAATTGTATGTAAGATTGTACAGCATCGAAAAACGGTGAGCATACTTTTCCCCCAAGTTTGAAAACATTGAAACAATTATAAAAGCATAAAAAGGGGCCACGGAAACTCACCTTGGATTGATGTAATGTATATGTATAAGAACTTCAAAGAATTAAGCAAGCACGATCAAACACGTTCAACACCTATTATTGATTTGTAATTTAGTCTTTAATACGAATGAATATATATTTGGTAAGGTTCGGGTTGATTTGATTTAACACGTGTCACACACGCATTATATATATGTTACAATCTTTTTATATAGTCGTATATGTTTTAATAAGTATTTATCAATAAATATTAAGTTTTACAAAATAATTATTTATATTTTGATTTCATTAAAAAGATTTCATAGGTGTATTTATATATTTTTAGGATTAAATATAAAAATAATGTGGTCTAATTATATAATTTATAATTATCCAATAATATTTATAAATAAGAATATTCACACTTATAGTATTTTGATTAATAAATAGGTATTAATTTATACCTTTGGTTCAAATATATATTTTATAAGAAATAACCCACAATTTCATAAATAATTTGTGAATTTATAAAATATATTAATTTGTATTTAAAGATAATAAAGTGTCCATTTTTATAAAAATAATTATTTATAATATTTATAAATAATATTTATATGATTTTTGTGATTATTTCATAATTAACTTGATTTAGAATTTATTTTATAAAAATAAGTATTTTTAATATTTTTAAATAATATTTTATAAAAATCTATTAAAGTTTTTGAATAAAATAATTTACAGGAAACTGTTTTGTAAGATTTAAAATAAGGGAAACTTATAAAATTTATTTTTATAATTTTTAGGAATTTTTCCATATTTTTAAAGTATTTTAAAAAGCTTTAAAAAAATAAAACAAATAAAACGAGGCTGCCCGGGGTCGAACCCGGGTCCTCTCCCTGCATACACACACACCGAACCAGTGAACTAAGGGCCTCAGCCACGGTTATATTTGGGTTTTAATTCATTTAAACATCACCTGCAGTTCCTCATTGATTCTAAGAACCCTAGAATCAATCTGATCCAAATTGAAGATCGGATTGATGATGTTAATTCAAACGATCATGGGGCTTTTGATCCCCATCAAAAATCGAACGTAATGATGTATTTAATTACCAGATGATGTCGAATTGGTGATGATTCTTCGAAGAACAGTCGCGACAGGGGAAGAAGATCAAATGCTATCCAAATGGTATTGATAATCAAATTCCTCTTGCAGGAAGCTTCTAATAGCTCAGATGATCGAAAGCCCTCAATCAAGTTTGGTTTACAATAGTTCTAGATAGGAGTTCGAGTGTGTTACAGGTTTCGGGGAAGAAGGGGATCAAATTCGATGAATGGAGTTGTTTCTGGTGCAATTCGAAGTGCATACAGATTGCTAGTATTTATAGTGTTGATTAGGTATAATTTAATTCGATTATTGATAGGTTCTGAGTGCGATTCAATTCTGTAAAGAACCGACAAGGTTCACGTGGTTGTCTAGATCGCACTTTTGTTTTGATTCCCGAATTATTATGGGGATTAGGTTCGAATCTCACTGGTGAACCGGTTTGTAGCAATTAATTGGATTAAACGCAATTATTTTGGCCATTTGGAACTCGCCGGAGAGTTGCCGGAGTTGATGATCGGAGGGGAAACCGACGGCGGGGGCGGGGGTTGGGTTTCAATTAATTACAGAATGGTCCCTGGGTTTCACAGTTTGTTATTTTATGTTTTTAAGTTTTAAAACAAGTTTTAAGATTTACAATTTACCCCCCCTGAACTTATTAAATCAATTAAATAAATCTTATAAATTATTACTATTATATTATTTATTATTAGCATCATCATTATTATTATTATTATTATTATTATTATTATTATTATTATTATTATTATTATTATTATTATTATTATTGTTATTATTTATTATTTTTATTATTATCATTATTCGTATTTCTATAATTATTTAACATCAACATATCAAACTCAATATTTATAAAATTAACTTTTAATAGTAATAAAAATACGGGATGTTACAGTCTCCCCTACTTCAGGAAATTTCGTCCCGAAATTTATTCACGAGGAGGCTGAAACGAAAAGATGAGGGTACTTGAATTTCATCTGGTCCTCACGTTCCCAGGTGAACTCTGGACCTCGCCTTGAGTTCCACCTCACTCGGACAATTGGGATTTTGCTGCGTTTTAATTGTTTGACCTCCCGATCCATTATTTCTATTGGTTCTTCCACAAAATGGAGTTTCTCATTAATCTTGATTTCTTCAATTGGCACATGTAAGGACTCGTCCGCCAAACACTTCTTGAGGTTTGACACGTGAAAAGTATCGTGTACACCGCTGAGTTCTTGTGGCAACCTCAATCGGTAAGCCACCGGACCGATTCTTTCTGTAATCTCGAATGGTCCTACATATCGAGGGGCTAACTTCCCTTTCTTTCCAAATCGTACAATCCCTTTCCAGGGAGAGACTTTGAGTAAGACGTGATCTCCAACGTTGAACTCTAGAGGTTTCCGACGGTTGTCGGCATAACTCTTTTGGCGATCTCTTGCAGCTTTTAGTCTGTTTTTAATTTGGAAAATCTTGTCAGTCGTCTCTTGAATGATTTCTGGCCCTGTTAACTGGCTTTCACCAATCTCAGCCCAACAAACTGGGGATCTACATTTCCTCCCGTATAATGCTTCAAATGGAGCGCATCCAATGCTTGTGTGGTAACTGTTGTTGTAAGAGAACTCAATCAATGGTAAGTGAGTATCCCAGCTACCACCAAAATCGATTACACAAGCTCTAAGCATGTCTTCCAACATTTGTATCGTTCGTTCACTTTGGCCATCCGTTTGTGGGTGATAGGCGGTACTCATATCTAGTCGAGTGCCCATCGCTTTCTGCAACGTCTGCCAAAAGCGTGAAGTAAATCGACTGTCTCGGTCGGATATGATTGACACCGGCACTCCGTGCCGTGTCACGACCTCCTTGATGTACAATCTTGCCAGCTTATCCATTTTATAATCTTCTCGGATAGGCAAGAAGTGAGCAGATTTTGTCAGTCGATCCACCACGACCCATATCGAGTCGTGTCCGCTTGGCGTTCTCGGGAGTTTGGTAATGAAATCCATGGTGATGTTCTCCCATTTCCACTCGGGAATTTCGGGTTGTTGTAATAGTCCCGATGGCTTCTGATGTTCAGCTTTTACCTTGGAACACGTCAAGCATTTGCTCACATATAGAGCAATGTCTTTCTTCATACCCGGCCACCAGTATAGATCCTTCAGATCATGGTACATCTTGTCTGCACCGGGATGAACAGAATATCGAGTCTTGTGTGCTTCATCCAAGACTAGTGTGCGTACGCCTCCCCATTTGGGAACCCACATGCGATCAATGAAATAATATGCACCGTCATCCTTGCGATTCATTTGTTTATCCAACCCTCGGAATTCTTCTTCTGCAAGGTTTTCTTCTTTTAGAGCCTCACCTTGCGCGCTTTGAATTTGAGCTTTCAAGTTTGTTTGTATAATCAATCCCAAAGCTCTAACACGTAGTGGTTTTATACGTTCTTTACGACTGAGGGCGTCAGCCACCACATTTGCTTTCCCCGGATGATACCGGATTTCGCAATCGTAGTCACTAAGTAGTTCTACCCATCGTCGTTGTCGCATGTTGAGCTCTTTCTGATTCAGGATGTGTTGAAGGCTCTTATGATCAGTGTAGATGATGCATTTGGTTCCATACAGATAGTGCCTCCATATCTTCAGTGCAAAAACTACGGCACCCAACTCCAAATCATGAGTCGTGTAGTTCTTTTCGTGCACCTTTAGTTGTCGTGAGGCGTAAGCAATCACCTTATCTCTTTGCATTAACACACATCCCAATCCCTGATGCGAAGCATCGCAATACACCACGAAGTCATCAGTTCCGTCCGGAAGGGATAGTATTGGAGCATTGCATAGTTTTTCCTTTAGCGTCTGGAAAGCTTGTTCTTGTGCATGTCCCCAATCAAACTTCTTATCCTTCTGGGTTAGCATAGTCAACGGTTGTGCGATTTTCGGAAAAGTTCGCAATAAACCGTCGATAATACCCGGCCAATCCTAAAAATTGTCGGATTTCTGATGGCGTTTGGGTGTATCCCATTTCTTCACAGCTTCAATTTTGCCGGGGTCCACGTGAATTCCATCTTTGTTAACCACATGGCCCAAAAACTTCACTTCCTGGAGCCAGAACTCACACTTCGAGAATTTAGCGAAAAGTTTCTCTTCCCGCAATAGTTCAAGAATTGCTCGGAGGTGTTTCTCGTGATCTTCTTTCGAACGAGAATAGATAAGTATATCGTCTATGAACACGATCACGAACTTATCCAAGTATGGTTTGCACACCCGATTCATTAGATCCATGAACACAGCTGGTGCATTAGTCAATCCGAATGGCATGACTAAGAACTCATAGTGCCCATAACGAGTCCTGAACGCTGTCTTCGGTATATCATCTTCAAAAACTCTCAGTTGATGATATCCAGAACGAAGATCAATCTTGGAGAAATATGAAGCTCCTTGTAGTTGATCAAACAAATCATCAATTCTGGGAAGAGGATATCGATTCTTTACAGTCAACTTGTTCAACTCGCGATAATCGATACACATACGAAATGACCCGTCTTTCTTCTTGACAAATAGAACCGGTGCTCCCCATGGTGAATGACTCGGCCGAATGAATCCCTTCTCCAATAGCTCTTGTAGTTGGTTGGATAATTCCTGCATTTCAGATGGTGCTAACCGATACGGTGCTTTTGCTACCGGCGTAGCTCCAGGAACCAACTCGATACGAAATTCCACCTGTCGTAGAGGAGGTAAACCCGACAAATCATCAGGAAATACTTCCGGGTAATCTCGCACCACAGGAATATCTGCCAACTTGATGCCTTCTTCCTTCTTTTCTACCACATGAGCCAGGAGTGCGTAGCACTGCTTCCGTAGACATCGACGCGTCTTCATGCAGGAAATAAGCTTCAGAGTTCTTCCTGGTCGTTCTCCTTGAATCTTGAGTACCTCCCCATTAGGCATGGGGATTCGTACTACTTTCTCTCGACAAACGATCTCGGCTCCGTGCTTTGACAACCAATCCATTCCCACGATTACGTCGAAGCTCCCTAGCTCGAAAGGTATTAAGTCTATGTCGAAAGCATGGTCTTCTAATATAATGGAGCACTGCCTAATAATCTTATCGGCTTGCACAAATCTACCATTGGCCATTTCTACGGAAAAGCTGATTTCTAACTTACTAGGATTCAAGGCAAGCATGCGCGCAAAATCAGAAGATATGAAACTATTGTCTGCCCCGGTATCAAATAATATGGATGCAAAGTGGTTGTTGAGAAGATACGTACCCGTGACAACATTTGGGTCTTGACGGGCATCATTAGTTCCAATGACGAAGGCACGTCCCCTTGCAGCATTTCCTTGGTTTCCCTGGTTCGGGTTACCAGCTATAGCCAGCACTTGCTGCTGATTATTCCCCTGTTGTCCAGGTGCTCTATTCAGTCGGGGGCACGTGTTCCTGTAGTGATCGAGGCCCCCACATTCGTAACATGCCCTGGCATTCCCGGCGGGGTTAACCGCGTTGATAGGTGCTACCAGATTCAGCGCAGTTCTACAGTCCTTCGCCCAGTGTCCCATGCGTCCACAGTTTGTACACGCACGACACGGCTTTTCTGGGGAATGGTGATAATTACACTTGTTGCACTTGGGGTGCGATCCAGTGTATTCCTTCCTTCCCTGCGTTACAGCCACAAAGTTTCGGGCTGTCTTAGTCTTCTTATCGGATCTTCCAGTATTAGCCCAGACTCCTTTCTTTTCTCAGTTCCCTTCCCCAGTACCCGGTTCTCACCATTTCGTCAGTAAGAGCGCCAGCTTTCATGATCGCGCTCTGGATCGTAGGAGGATCAGCTGTAGTTACCAGTGCTCGGATTTGAGGCGCGAGTCCCCAAATATACCTCTCGATCCTCTTGGACTCTGGTGTCACTAAATGTGGCACCAATTTTGCCAATTCGTGGAAACGATCGGTGTATGTTGCGTGTCCAGCTCCAATCATGGCATGGTTCCAGAATTCCTGCTCCAGTTTTTGCATCTCGTTAAGAGGACAGTATTCCTCAGTGATCAACGCCTTGAATTCATCCCAGGTTAGCTGCATTGCAGACTCCCTTCCTCTGGCCTGAACCTGGGTGTTCCACCAGGTTAATGCCTTGCCCTGTAATGAGCATGTGGCATATTTGATACGTTGACTATCGAGGCATTCACTAATGTCAATGACTGCCTCCATCTTTTCCAACCATCTGGTCAAGGCTATCGCTCCGCCTTTTCCATCGAAATCTCGGGGTTTGCAGGCCGCAAACTCTTTGTAGGAACATCCCCGTTTTACCTGGTTGATTCCAACTTCGTTTCCAGCGTTATCCCCTACTCCATGGTTGTGTTGACCATTGGTGTTGTGATCATCGTGGGGAGGTTGGTTTAGCAGGGTGTCACTCACTTGGGTTACAATGGTTGGGATCAAAGTGGCTAGCTGCTGAGCAATCATAGCAGCTATGTCAGGGTTGTCGGTTCCCTGATTATTGCCAGTTGGAGCAGCACCTGCCCTTGTTGGTCTGCCCCTACGCCTGTTCTGCGGGGCCTCACCCTCTTGGTTGGTTCTACGGTTAGCTCTCTTAGGTGCCATTTTCTAGACACAGACAGATGAATACTTTAGTTATCTTGAGATATATGCATGATTTCACTGTTAAATCCTAATAATCTATGCTTCAGTCCATTAAGATTATTATGTAGCCCAGTTTAAGCACATTCTTGGTATACCGGTGATGTTTATATATAGGGTTCCCCGCAGCGTTCCCACCACATCCACGATATACCTTGAACGACACTTAAACTAGTTACGTAACATCTCAATTTTCCTTAGCATTAATTCAAATAATAATGTTATGTGTAAAGAGTATTATGTATCCCACTTTATTTTAGCATTTAATAGTTATTGAAATGCTAAGTGGAGAAACGTCTCACAAGGTCAATTTAATGATTTGGAAATACTATAAAGGCTCTAAATAGGACAGGACTTGAGTATATGGTAATAATGTTTGATTACCCTTAACAGGATCTTACTAGAATTATGATTCTAGCACCCTAGGGTATAAAATAGAGACTTGTGATACTCATGATCGTTACCTCACGATAAGATTAGCCAGACTTCTCATGCAGGGCGAATTGCAATTACGTGTGCACCCGTAATGGTAATTGCCTTGCATGATTACCCTTAGCTTCACTTACCCTAAGTTAACATCATAGTATTATTGAGCATAGGTTATATGATGTCCTTATGTCCATGAACCCATAGTATTCCATTAATAGCATGTAATAACAACTAGATTTCCAAGCACATAAGCACAATATATTTAAGTGATAACTGCATATCCGTCATACTTTCAGGATTTCAGTCGTAACCATGATAGGGTCGGATTTAATATCCGAGATCAACGCTCCGCGTGATCACCTAAGTTCCCTTATGTTTAGATATTCCATAGAGAAAGACTAAGAGTAATGATCAGGTAACAAGCACATATGTATAAAATCAGGTATGTAGGAACATACTTGTATATTAAGTTCATAAACTTAATATATTTGACCTATTTGCCTTGTAGATTTGTGTATTGACCATAGTTTATCACTCATCCCAGAAATCCCCAGGTAAGCATACCAGGTCTCGCAATGAGATATATGCGATATGCTTGCCTTAGCCCGAGGGCCTTTTGCCAGGAAATCCAGAATACAGGTGTCTATGTGTCACACAAATCATGAAAGACATTTAGGTAAAATCAAATGCACACAATCCCTAGCATGCATTCTATATGAAGGTTCTTAGGTTATAGTCTAGGTCGAATTCTCCACCTAAATCTCTATAACCAAGGCTCTGATACCAATCTTTCACACCCTCGCTTAGAGCGGAAACACGAGGATGCGACGGACGGGATCGTCATAACACTTGGTATAAATACAGAGATATAATACATGCAATCTTCTCGTGTCATGACGTCCCCCGACACAATGGTGACTTGTGCCGTGGTTAGTCAGTTTCACGACTATCATAGTCTTATTGATTCCAATACAAATCACACATTGTTCAAATATGAAAACAAATGACAAATATTACATATGCAATACTATTGAAATCCTGAGGTCTCTGCTAAGGCATCTGCACTAGCTATCCTCTTTGATTATGTTCACCTGAAAAGATATGCTCAAAAATGTCAACACATAATGTTGGTGAGTTCCGCAGGTTTAAATTGAAAACATGTAGTGATGCTGTATAGAATTTGATATGGAATCATACTGTAAGCAAAAACCACATAACATGTGTTTAAAGACAACCAAACCTAATGACGTTAAGCATATAAATCTGTCGGAATATATTCACCCTTGGCCTGATTGCTGGCAGCTGTGTTGGTAACTCACAAGTTAACCAATCGTCGAAGGGTGGGGGTGTCAACCCAGTAGTACTACCAATACCTATCCGTTGGTTCCCAAACCCGGGAATTAATGGTTGTAAGAATCATAGAATAACACCATGTATGTATTAGAATATAAGAATAGTATCACATTGATTCCACGTATGAAAATTGTATGTAAGATTGTACAGCATCGAAAACGGGTGAGCATACTTTTCCCCCAAGTTTGAAAACATTGAAACAATTATAAAAGCATAAAAAGGGGCCACGGAAACTCACCTTGGATTGATGTAATGTATATGTATAAGAACTTCAAAGAATTAAGCAAGCACGATCAAACACGTTCAACACCTATTATTGATTTGTAATTTAGTCTTTAATACGAATGAATATATTTGGTAAGGTTCGGGTTGATTTGATTTAACACGTGTCACACACGCATTATATATATGTTACAATCTTTTATATAGTCGTATATTTAATAAGTATTTATCAATAATATTAAGTTTTACAAAATAATTATTTATATTTTGATTTCATTAAAAAGATTTCATAGGTGTATTTATATATTTTTAGGATTAAATATAAAAATAATGTGGTCTAATTATATAATTTATAATTATCCAATAATATTTATAAATAAGAATATTCACACTTATAGTATTTGATTAATAAATAGGTATTAATTTATACCTTTGGTTCAAATATATATTTTATAAGAAATAACCCACAATTTCATAAATAATTTGTGAATTTATAAAATATATTAATTTGTATTTAAAGATAATAAAGTGTCCATTTTTATAAAAATAATTATTTATAATATTTATAAATAATATTTATATGATTTTTGTGATTATTTCATAATTAACTTGATTTAGAATTTATTTTATAAAAATAAGTATTTTTAATATTTTTAAATAATATTTTATAAAAATCTATTAAAGTTTTTGAATAAAATAAATTTACAGGAAACTGTTTTGTAAGATTTAAAATAAGGGAAACTTATAAAATTTATTTTTATAATTTTTAGGAATTTTTCCATATTTTTAAAGTATTTTAAAAAGCTTTAAAAAAATAAAACAAATAAAACGAGGCTGCCCGGGGTCGAACCCGGGTCCTCTCCCTGCATACACACACACCGAACCAGTGAACTAAGGGCCTCAGCCGCGGTTATATTTGGGTTTTAATTCATTTAAACATCACCTGCAGTTCCTCATTGATTCTAAGAACCCTAGAATCAATCTGATCCAAATTGAAGATCGGATTGATGATGTTAATTCAAACGATCATGGGGCTTTTGATCCCCATCAAAAATCGAACGTAATGATGTATTTAATTACCAGATGATGTCGAATTGGTGATGATTCTTCGAAGAACAGTCGCGACAGGGGAAGAAGATCAAATGCTATCCAAATGGTATTGATAATCAAATTCCTCTTGCAGGAAGCTTCTAATAGCTCAGATGATCGAAAGCCCTCAATCAAGTTTGGTTTACAATAGTTCTAGATAGGAGTTCGAGTGTGTTACAGGTTTCGGGGAAGAAGGGGATCAAATTCGATGAATGGAGTTGTTTCTGGTGCAATTCGAAGTGCATACAGATTGCTAGTATTTATAGTGTTGATTAGGTATAATTTAATTCGATTATTGATAGGTTCTGAGTGCGATTCAATTCTGTAAAGAACCGACAAGGTTCACGTGGTTGTCTAGATCGCACTTTGTTTTGATTCCCGAATTATTATGGGGATTAGGTTCGAATCTCACTGGTGAACGGTTTGTAGCAATTAATTGGATTAAACGCAATTATTTTGGCCATTGGAACTCGCCGGAGAGTTGCCGGAGTTGATGATCGGAGGGGAAACCGACGGCGGGGGCGGGGTTGGGTTTCAATTATTACAGAATGGTCCCTGGGGTTTCACAGTTTGTTATTTTATGTTTTTAAGTTTTAAAACAAGTTTTAAGATTTACAATTTACCCCCCTGAACTTATTAAATCAATTAAATAAATCTTATAAATTATTACTATTAATATTATTATTATTAGCATCATTATTATTATTATTATTATTATTATTATTATTATTATTATTATTATTATTGTTATTATTATTATATTTTATTATTATCATTATTCGTATTTCTATAATTATTTAACATCAACATATCAAACTCAATATTTTATAAAATAACTTTTAATAGTAATAAAAATACGGGATGTTACACTATCTCCCCGAATGCGAAACCGTAACCCACGACAAAGTAGTAAATGAGAACTAACGAACAAGATGCGAGACGGTTTCGATTATGCAATCTATCCGAACAAGAACGAGAGGGGGTCGTAATCGCGAGACAGAGACGACTGCAATGATTTGTGGTTGTCGACACAACCGTTACTTTTGCCGATGGTTGTAGTATGTCGCGCAGAGGTGAACCTCCAAGAAGGTGAGCGTCACAGAGGGATCTCGCTGGGAACAGAGGTCGGCCACTAGCTGTCATCTATCAATGGATCAACAAAAGGGGAGGCTGCGACTAAGAGGGGTCGATTGAGAGGTGGGTTGGTTACAGGGGTGAATGCATATATGTGTATATATATAAATAATGATTTTCAATTTGGGTGGAGGTGGGTTGGTTACATGGGTGAACGCATATAATGTGTATATATATAAATATTGATTTTTAATTTGGGTAGAGGTAGGGTTTAGTGAATAGCCACCTTTAGTCCCTCCAATTCTCCAAAATTGCATTTTTGACTTTTATATGTTTAGTTTGTAATTTATAAATTAGTTATGTTTAATCAATAGTTACAATGACATTATCATTATAATAATATTGTTATTTAATAGTTATAATCATAATTTAGTTATTCAAACATGACGGAGGGAGGTCAGATTAAATGAGCGAGGTTAACCCAAAAACAAGGATTGTCACATCATCCCTTGTGAAAGAATTTTCGTCCCGAAAATTAGAACACGGAGTCAACGAACATATGAGCAAGCTGGTAAGTTATTCAGAATATAGACAAGATAGGACTTCTGAGAGTTTCTGAAGCAACCTGAAACAAATAAATGTAAGGTTTCGCGCGAGTTGTGACATCATCCCCATGTGAAGGGAATTTCGTCCCGAAATTTTAATCACGAGGAGGCTAAAACGAAAAGATTAGGGTACTTGGATTTCATTTGGTCCTCACGTTCCCAGGTGAACTCTGGGCCACGCTTAGAGTTCCATCTAAGCGCACAATGGGAATTTTGCTACGCTTTAGTGTTTTGACTTCTCGATCCATAATCTCTACTGGTTCTTCAACGAAACGAAGTTGTTCATCGATTTCTAGTTCTTCTAATGGAACAACAAGTGATTCATCAGCAAGACACTTCCTTAGGTTTGACACGTGAAACACATTATGTATTCCACTGAGTTCGTCAGGTAAGTTCAGCTGATAAGCCACCGGGCCAACCCGTTTGACAATCTCAAACGGCCCCACGTACCTAGGTTTAGTTTCCCCCGTTTTCAAAGCGTATTACACCCTTCCAGGGTGACACTTCCAACAGTACTTTGTCACCAATCTGAAACTCTAATGGCTTACGACGCTTGTCGGCGTAACTCTTTTGTCGATCACGTGCTGCTGCCATACGGTTACGAATTTGCACGATCTTCTCAGTCGTTTCGTGCACAAGTTCAGGCCCTGTAAGTTGGCTTTCCCCTACTTCTGCCCAACAGATAGGTGATCGGCACTTACGTCCATACAGTGCCTCAAATGGAGCTGCCTTGATCGAGGTGTGATAACTGTTATTATAGGAGAACTCAACCAATGGTAAATGAGTTTCCCAGCTGTTGCCAAAATCGACCACACAGGCACGTAACATGTCTTCCAGTGTTTGGATTGTACGCTCACTTTGACCATCGGTCTGCGGGTGATACACAGTACTCATATCCAGCCACGTTTCCAATGATCATTGTAATGATTGCCAGAAGTGAGAAGTGAACCGAGCTTCACGATCAGAAATGATAGATATCAGCACGCCATGCCGAGAGACTATTTCCCTTAAATAGATACGTGTCAGTTTCTCCATTCGATCGGTCTCTCGGATTGCCAGAAAGTGTGCGGATTTCGTTAAGCGATCTACTATAACCCAAATGGTATCGCATCCGTGGGAGTCCTAGGTAACTTCGTGATGAAGTCCATTGAGATCTGCTCCCATTTCCACACTGGAATTTCCGGTTGTTGGGAGTAAACCGGATGGTCTCTGGTATTCTACCTTAACCTTGGAACAAGTTAGGCATCTGCTTACGTATGTGGCTATCTCCGCTTTTTTTCGGCCACCAGTAAAATTCTTTCAGGTCCTGATACATCTTATCTGAACCTGGATGGATCGAGTAACGTGACTTATGAGCTTCATCCATTATCAGCTCTCGCAAATTCCCGTACTGTGGTACCTTGATCCGTTCCATAAAATAATGGATTCCATTAGCTTTAATCTCCAACTGTTTCTCCATGCCTCGCATGGATTCTGCTTTCAAATTCTCCGTCTTCAAGGCCTCGGATTGAGCAGCTTTGATTTGCACTGGTAGGTCAGAGTGGATAGTCATTTGCAATGCGTGCACACGACGAGGCTTTAGGGTTTCCTTATGACTAAGGGCATCGGCTACCACATTAGCCTTACCGGATGGTACTTCATCGCACAGTCATAATCATTGAGTAATTCTAACCACCGTCGTTGCCGCATATTCAGTTCCTTCTAGTCATATATGTGCTGGAGGCTCTTATGATCTGTATAGATCGTGCACTTGGTTCCATATAAGTAGTCCCTCCAGATCTTCAAGGCAAACCTACAGTTCCCAGTTCCAGATCATGCGCTGTGTAGTTCTGTTGTGCACCATGAGCTGTCTAGATGCATAAGCTATGACTTTGTCACGTTTCATCAATACACACCCCAAACCCTAGATGGATGCATCACAGTAAACAACAAAGTCATCAGTTCCTTCTGGTAAGGCTAGGATTTGTGCAATGCAGAGTTTGTCTTTAAGCGCCTGAAATGCTGTTTCCACTTTGCTGCCCCACTTGTAAATTGTTCCCTTATGAGTTAGGGCAGTCAAAGGTTGCGCCAATTTCAAAAATCCTTCGATAAACCTCGGTAATAACCTGCCAAACTAAGGAATTGTCGCACCTCAGTAGGCGTCTTTGGTGCCGGCCAATCCTTGATTGCTTTAATCTTTGAAGGATCAACATGTATACCCTTTCATTCACCACATGCCCAAGGAAATGCACTTCGCGCATCCAGAAGTCACATTTTGGGAATTTGGCATAAAGTTGTTCGTTCCTCAACAATTCCAGTATGGTCCTCAAATGTTCCTCATGATCCTCCTTATTATGGGAGTAGATCAGTATATCATCGATGAATACAATGACAAACTTATCCAAATAAGGCTTGCAGACGTGATTCATGAGGTCCATAAAAACTGCTGGGGCATTGGTCAGTCCGAACGGCATTACAGCAAACTTATAGTATCCATAGCGAGTCCGGAACGCCGTCTTCGAAATATCCTCTTCTCGAGCCCTTAACTGATGATAACCTGATCTCAAGTCAATCTTGGAATAGTAGCTAGATCCTTGTAATTGGTCGAACAAGTCATCGATACGTGAAAGTGGATACTTGTTCTTGATCGTCACCTTGTTCAATTCACGGTAGTCAATACACATCCTAAAGGTTCCATCTTTCTTTTAACAAAAAGCACTAGAGCTCCCTAGGGTGAAGAGCTGGGACGTATGAATCCCTTGTCTAACAATTCTTGCAATTGCTTAGACAGCTCTTGTAGTTCGTTCGGTGCCAGATGATACGACGCCTGAGCGATCGAAGTCGCTCCGGGTGCTAATTCAATCTGGAATTCCACCTGTCTGTCTTCGGGAAATACCTCGGGAAAGTCTCTTACCACTGGAATATCTTCGACTCGCCTTTCATCCGTCTTAACAAGTGCCAACAAGGCAAAGTGCCCTTTCTTGAGGCATTTCTGAGGCTTCAGATATGAAATGATTCCTACCACAGCACCAACTTTATCACCTTCAACCGTAAAAATCTCATCATTCGAAATGGGTAACTTGATCAACTTCTCCTTGCAAATGATCTCAGCTCTGTTCTTGGATAACCAATCCATTCCGTCTACTACATCGAAGCTACCGAGTGTGACCGGAATAAGGTCTATGTGGAAAGTGTGACCAGACAAACCTAACTCACAGTTCCTAAGCACCTGGGTTGCCGTTATCGTCCTACCATCAGCTATTTCTATGGCATACTCAGAACTCAAGTGAGCAGGTATCATTCCTAGTACTTTACTAAACTTGGTGGACACATAGCTCTTATCAGCACCAGAGTCAAATAGAATAGAGGCATAACATCCATTATTAGAGAATCTACCAGATATCAAAATCCAAAACTACCGGTCGCATGAAAATAAACCTTTTGTCTTGGAATGAAAAGGAAGAGAAATTCAAGGATTTAAAGAAATAAACAAGCTAGAGAATCAGTCCGAATCCAAGGGATTAGCATAAATGTCATGGTTTGAATTTCATCCAAATCAAGGTAAGAGTGAGCATTTATACGAGTAGAACTGATAGATAGTTTTCACATCAGTAGCTATGTTCTATGAAAATCGAAAATTTCTTGCTCACGGTGTAGAAATGATGACTTATACCGACTATAATGTTACCACCTGAACAAATTCACCGGACTTAGCATGCTCAACAAATTACAATTACGTGTGCACCCGTAATGGTAATTTGCTTTGCATGATCACCCTCGGTTGCTCCTATCAGGCTAACATATCTTGTCAAGTACAGTGGTCATCAACGATAGGAGCACAAAATATGTAAGTATTATATCGGGGTCGATCAATCAAAGTATAGGAAAGGATCAGTAAGTTCAGGAAATTCATAAGTAACCCCTCCCGTGACTCACAGCAACTCGGAGCCACCATCCCTGTAGTCGTAAGCTCACAAGGATATGTTAAAGCAAAAGTTTTCAGGTAACCAAAAGTTAAGGAATTCGTAAGTAACCCTTCCCGTGACTCACAGCAACTCGGAGTCACTATCCCTGTAGTCGTAAGCTCACAGGGATATGTTAAAGCAAAAGTTCTCAGGCAACCAAATTAAGTAAGCACAGCTTAGTAATCTATGTGTGTGTAACTAATGCAAATCCAGCTATAGTCTAAAATGCAATGCAAATGAGATGCAAAATTCATTTTAGTTCGCTATAACTAATGCTCTGATACCAATCTGTCACACCCTCAATTAATTTCCACAAACAGGGTTTTACCGCCAGGAGTGTGACATAACCAGGATCTCAGATAAGCATCAGTTACACCAAACGACTCGACAATTACAAATTATATGAGTTGTTTAGTAATAATGAAATAAACCAACTTGTATTTAAGTATTGCGGAAGCGAAAATAGGAAAACATTTAACAATAGTTTTGAAATACGCAAACACGCGCCCAATCCAATTATGTAAAGTAAATGAAATTAAATCTTGAAAACAGTTTGGGATGAATGCGGAATGACATGCAGTGGATGCTGAGCTCCTAAACGTGCCACATCAATGTCCTGAGAGAAAAACATGCAAAAGTCAGTACAAGACTGGTGAGTTCACAGGTTTATCAGAAAACAGTAAGTATCAGTAATGAAATTCCGGATTTTGTAATCAAAGCATATAATGGGTAGCTAGTCCATAGTGATCCTATGTGTATGAAGTCGCGACCGAGCTGACATGTAATCAAATAATAAAGTAGGCCCGGCTGTGGATTCCCCACCACAACACCGTAAAACAGGATAACCGTTCACCCGTTTGACCAGCTAGCGCGACTAGCCTGGGCAGGGTATGTCAATCCCAGTAGATCTACTAACAATCACCTTGCTATTTGCATATACCGGTCAGAAGGGCAAAGTATAACACCATAGTATCATGTATATGCAGTATTACAAAACCCAATGTAATGTAACGCTTATGAAAACAGCATGTTTCTCTCCCCCAAAAAGATTATAATGTAAAAGTGGGGCTGTAAACTCACCTTAAAACGAAATTAGCAATTAACAGCACAAGTAAGCAGTTATGATTCCGCGAAACCTGAATTATGCATATGCTCTAATTATTAACTAAGTACTAAGCAATAAATAAATTAAATAGTTTTCGCACTCTCGACGACTTGACGGGCAACCCCGAATCTCATGCAGGCTTTATATTATTACAAGTCAATTTATTGGTCTTTTGACATTTGGCATTTTTAATAAAAAAGATTTCATTTCTTTAAGTCACGTAAAAACACATTTTATAAAACTTGTTTTATTTAATATGATATGTCATCAATAAATTACGTTATCAAAACATAACCTTAATCATTTGTAAGATAATGCATTCACTGAATCCCTGTAATCCATACAACCACATGCATTATACATATATACATATATAAATGCACACATGCATGACCCATATCAACAAACACACAATAAAATCCCACCAACTGCATATATATTTATATATTTTATTCATAGACACACACACACATTCTATATTTGAAATTACATATGCATGTGAGCTTACAATCATAATCCAATCAAACCACCTATTCTACATCTAATATATATATTCATGCCATACAAACGTTAGTCAACCATGTTCATAAAATTATATATCTAAGAGTGGGGCATGCAGCATATTTCTTACCTTATAAGTTCATCACATATGCATATGAAAACACACCTACTCCATGTATTCACATACTCCTTACCTAAACACAATCAACAGAAGCTTGCTCTTGGATATGCATACAATCATAGATACATACATACATCCGTGAACTATTCATCATCCCAACACAATATGAAATGCACACACTTATGGTCCACATCATTGATACACACTCAAAACACACAAAGGAATACACGCACAGCACACATACATGCAGAAACCACAACACGCACACACCTGGCAGAACACTCATCACACACATATTCCCTATTGCACATGAACGTCCACCACAAAACGCAGCCAAACGCCCACACTGTAACCGTACAAAGTGACTCAAACTACACTTCATGAAGCACAAGTCGCAGGATATACTCATAAAACAACATGCTGGAAACACACAGTGCCATGCTCAACTACATAAACACTAAGTCGTACTCATGCCAACCCGATCCTATCTCCCCGAATGCGAAACCGTAACCCACGACAAAGTAGTAAATGAGAACTAACCGAACAAGATGCGAGATGGTTTCGATTATACAATCTATCCGAACAAGAACGAGAGGGGGTCGTAATCGCGAGACAGAGACGACTGCAATGATTCGTGGTTGTCGACACAACCATTACTTTTGCCGATGGTTGTAGTATGTCGCGCAGAGGTGAACCTCCAAGAAGGTGAGCGTCACAGAGGGATCTCGCCGGGAACAGAGGTCGGCCACTAGCTGTCATCTATCAATGGATCAACAAAAGGGGAGGCTGCGACTAAGAGGGGTCGGATTGAGAGGTGGGTTGGTTACAGGGGTGAATGCATATAATGTGTATATATATAAATAATGATTTTCAATTTGGGTGGAGGTAGGTTGGTTACAGGGGTGAAGGCATATAATGTGTATATATATAAATATTGATTTAATTTGGGTGGAGGTGGGGTTTAGTGAATAGCCACCTTTAGTCCCTCCAATTCTCCAAAATTGCATTTTTGACTTTATAAGTTTAGTTAGTAATTCATAAATTAGTTATGTTTAATCAATAGTAATAATGACATTATCATTATAATAATATTATTATTTAATAGTTATAATCATAATTTAGTTAATTCAAACATGACGGAGGGAGATTAGATTAAATGAGCGAGGTTAACCCGAAAACTTGGATTGTCACATAACAAGTATATTATTGATTAAATATGGATTTTTATTGAGACTTTATTACAAATGGTATAATACAAAATGGCATTATGTAATAATTTGAGAAATATTATTATATTAATGGACTATATATTTAAAGATTAATATTGATGATTATAGAAATTATATATTTATATGTTACAAATTATTTACAAATATTACTTCTTATAAAATATACTTTAACAAATGGTTTAGATTAATATGTTGCTATTAATCTATATATTATTCTAATTATTTGTAAATATTATAAAGATTATTTACACATTAGATTATATCAATATTTATACTTGAAGGCATTTCTAAAATATTTAAATCTAATGGATCAAAATCTAAATAATTATTTGTAAATTTATTACTTATCAAAACCCCATAATTCTATCTAAAATTTAATCCTTGTTTGAACGTTATCTTATTATTAACCTAAACTTATATTATTTATGCCTTGTAATGGAATACTTTGGATAATCTTTTATATCATCTTGTAATGCTTATATCCATGTGAGTTCTTCCATACCCCTTTTTCATATTTTCACACTTTAGGTGAAACATGTTAACTTATTATCATTGCACTTGTAAATTTATTTAAGACTTGTAAATTTTATGGCAATTCATCATGCAAGGTTGTGGTAGTTGAACTTTTGTGGTTACCATGTTATGGGTTTATTGTACAATCATTAACTATTACTAGCCTGGCGACGTCATAGATCTATGGGCCTGACAAGCCTGCTGGTTGATCCAAGTACACTTAGCTAATCGTATATACTTTTAACGTTTAAGACTTGTAAAACTTTGTTAAGGGTTGATGTTGCATTTGATCATAACATCCCTAATCACTTTATTCACTAACTTATGACTTAATTGCCATCTTTATATACTTATGTATGGAAACTATGGAAGGCTCACCAACATTTTTATGTTGACCTTTTATTTTTAACATGTTTCAGGAATACCTCAATTATGTGTCCTACACTTTGAAGCTTATTACATCTAGGAATGGACCTAGAGATAAAATGGATGATCACGTTATTTGTAGCATTTGTACATGATGTATTCTTTGTTGAAACTTTGCTTGTAATGCTAATAATGAAACTTATGAATAATATATTTGGATTTAATAAATAGCGTTATGTAGCTGTGAACAATCGTAACCCTCACATCTCGACGTTTCCGCCGTCAAGGTTGGGGTGTGACAGATATCATCCTCCGTCATTATTCATTATCTACAATTACCACTAATTGACTACCGAATCATTGCCTTAAAACTACCAATTAATACCCACCGCTCAAGTTAACATCTCTAATCACCGATTAGTTGTTGTATGTAATTATAAAGTTTAAGACAATGAGTGACATTTAGGCTTTCTTTGTATTTTGAGGTTAATTTTCATGTGAGTGAAAAAAGTTGTAAAAGAAATGTGCTACATTTTTAAAAGTAGAAAGGGGATAGATTAAATGGTTAATAGACCAAATACCCTTTAATCCTATTTTCTAGTTTGCCACATATCACCACCTCATTTCTTCTTAGCCTTCTTAGGCAAAATATATTTATTAGTGGAACCTCCCCTATATATATCTATCTATAATATATATATATTATATATATATATATATGATGTATGTATATACATATATATACCACATACGTACAATATATATACACATACGTACATATTATACACATACGTACTATATATACACATACGTACATATATATACACATACGTACATATATATACAATACGTACATATATATACACATACGTACATTATATACACATACGTACATATATACACATACATACATATATATACACTACATACATATATACACATACATACATATATATATATATATATATATATATATATGCATACATACATATATATAATATATATGCATACATACATATATGCATATATATGTGTATATATATACATGTATATAATATGCATACATACATATATGCATATATATGTATATATATACATACATACATATATATACACATATATACATATACATATACATACATACATACATACGTACATATTTATTTGCAATGTGATTCCTCAACATTGTGTTTGTATCTTCTTTGAAAAATTTATGGCAAAACTTGCAACGAGCCTTGTTCGGATCGCTTGCCATTTGACATAAATATTCGGGTTTCCTATTTGTTGGAAGGATTGCTACCACACACTGCTTGGAAGACGCATCACAACTAACGGGAGATTGAGCCCTTGATGAAGCAATTGAGAGAGTTTTGAGAGAGTTTATGTAAAAGAACGAAAGTATTGAGCGTTTTGTGATTTTTAAGAGTAGAGAGCGTTTAAGTTGTTGTGATTCAACAAAAACATCCAATACATATATATACTAACCAAATGCGGGGTATAATGGTAAAAAAAACACGAAAAGGTAAAAAAAAAAGTCTATAAAATGGCTATAAAGCCATTAGGTAACGGCTAGTCTTTTTTAAAAACCGGATTGGGGAGCGGTTTGGGGAGCGGTTTGGGGAGCGGTTTGGGGACCGGTTGGGGGACGGTTTGGGGACCGATTTGAAACTGGTTTAAAACCAGACCGGTGTATAAACCGGTTTGAACACCGAAGGCTAGAAACCGATCACCAAACGGCGGTTTGGGCGGGGTTGGAACCGGTTGGCCAAACCGTTTGAGCCCAAAACCGGTTCTGGTTTTTTTGGCCGAATCAGTTCGGGAACCGGTTTTTTGTACATGTCTATTTGGTCAACACCAAGGTAAAGGAAGGTATGTCTATTACTGCATATGTAAATTATTTTTATTTGGTTATGTCTCATTTGGCATCTGTTTGGATCAAGTTTGAAGATGAGGTCCAAGCCCTACTCTTTTTATCATCATTGCTAGGCAGTTGGTCAGGCACAGTCACTACAGTTAGTAGTTCATGTGAAAATACTAAACTAACCTTCGATGGTATACGTGACTTGATTGTGAATAAAGATATAAGATGAAGAAGCACAAGGGAATCTTCCAGTTCTCTGTTACACACTGAAGAGAGTGGAAGAAGAACAGACGGAGGTGGGAATAATTGAAACATGTCCAAGTCAAGGATAATTGTAACACCCGGAAGTTTGACTTTTGGTAGGCTATGCGACTGAGCCTCAGTCGCCTGTGATTTATGCGACTGGAGGTTCAACCGTATGGCTATTCGGCCGATTGAAGCTCACCGCACGATTGGAGTTCAACCGCCCGAATGAGTATGAGCCGCATGGAACACATGCGACTGGGGTCCAATCGCATAGTGTTGATGCGACTGAAGGGTCCAGTCGCCCCTGGACCAGACGCGACTGAGCTGTGAGTATAAAAAGAGGAGCAGCTCCATTCTCCTCCTCAACACCTTCACATTTCAGTCGGGAAGAGAGCAGAGAGAGACCGAGAACGAAGAAGAAAGGGGGAAAGTGCTGTCCGAGCTCCGAATCTGTCGAAAGGCTAGCCAAATCGAAGCTCACCAACTCCTACCGTTAATGTGAGTTCTAGGACCCCTTATTTACAGTTTTCTAATGATTTTGGGGCTGGAATCACATATAAACCCTATTTTGAAATAGTGAAAGTTTGACCCATTTGGGAAAATCTTGAGTATGTGTTTATGGTATGAATAGGACTAGAATATGCTTGTATGAGGTCTAGTAGGAATCCCTGAGGCTTGGGAGGGTCGAATTGGGCTGAAAATGGGTTATGGTGACTGTGGGGACGGGAGTTCGCGACTGCAGTGTATGAAGAACTCCAGTCGCTGCCCGTTAGGGTTATGCGACTGAAGGGCCATCGGCCGAATGAGTTAGTTGATGTCCAAATCGCCCGACTGAGGCTCAGACGCCCGATTGAGCTTCAATTGCACGATAGGTGATGCGACTGAGGGTTTCGGTCACATAAGTTCAATCGCAGAGTAGTTCAGTCGTACGGTTAGAGTTAGTCGCATATAGCCCAGTCGCATAGTGTCTAGTCGTACGGAAGGAGGTTCAATCGCACGTTTGAGTACCCATTCGCATGATAGCCCAATCGCATGGCCCAGTCGCATGGAGGACATGCGACTGGTATAAGTTCAGTCGCCCGAAAGGGCTGATGTGAGTGAAGTAGAAGTGTATGTATGTGTATGTATGTTAGTATGATGTTGCCATGATAGATGGTGAATACTGATGATATGTAAGTATTTATGTTCCTTATGTATATGTGTCTTATCTCTTAATAACTTTACGTGAATGAATGACGAATATAACGAATGTATTAAGAACGTAAAGTGAAAGATAAAGAAAGAAAGAAGGAACATGATGAATGAATACATGCATTAACGAACGAAAGTAAGAAAGGCTTGCAAGCAAATGAAGGAGGTGCACACCCCTGGCAGGTGTTAGCTCAACGGTGTACGGGTTAGCTACCCGAAGGATGCACATCGGTCAATCATTGAGATTGATAATGAGGTGAGCAACTTCGTGTTGCAACAGACTCGGTTAGCAGGCAATCATTAGATTGTCACTGAGGTGAGCAGCCGCGTGCTGCAACAGACTCGGCTAACGTGTGTTAGTAGTAAAGTGAAAGATAAGTGGTGCATGTACTTACCCTAGGTGACTGGATCAGCATTTGTGCACAACGTTCGTGGCTAAAACCCACAGGTCCAGCACCAGTAGTATGTATGATGAAAGGGGGTATTGTACATGTCACCGAATGTAATGAAAGTTCGAACGAAAGTAATGAAAGTATGAATGAATGTAATGAATGTTCGAACGTAAGTAATGAATGTATGAATGAAAGTAAAGTACGTACGAAAGTATGTAAAGTATGTATGTAGAAGTAAACGAGAATGATGAAGTGTACACGAATGAAAGTAAGTAATGAATGATGAGATAATAATAATATATCTACGTGTACGTATGATGTGTGAACACATGTATGGAAGAACAGTTAATGAGAATGAAAGTATGTTTATTATTAAAACTAGAACTCACTCAGCAACGCTGATTTATGTGTTTCCAGTTCGCAGGTAGTGTTGCTGAGGATGGCACGAGGCGGCTACTCAGCCCTTTGGGATGGCATTCACTTTTTGATTATGCTGCCACATCATGTGGTTGTGGGCCCGTAATGCGCGCAACACATCATGTTGCATGCAAGTGCAAGATTTCTTGATATCCTGATAAACAGGATTATTTAAGAAATCTTCTTTATGAAGAAAAATATATGTTTGAATTAATATCTTCTGCTAGAGGTCGCTGTATGACCCTATGATTGCTGAGGATTCGAATACCCCGTTTATGCATCAGCAGCAATCATAGTATAGATAGGCAATGTAAAGAAAGCTTGTATTTTGTAATCAAGACAATGATGTAAAAGCTTTATGATGAAATGAGAATGTATATTATAATTCCGCTGCGTATTTATGATCATGTATTAAATGTATGATTACGTGCGATGATGTCCAACCGTAAGGTGCCCGGGATCGGGGCCTTACAAGTTGGTATCAGAGCAAAAGTTTAAGTAAAATGGGTAAATTTTCAAAATAAACCTAAACTTAAACTGAGAATGGGACAGAAAGGAAGAGAATGCCATCAGAGTAGTTGCGTGCCATCAGTATTTTCTTGAAAGTTAACCATGTTACGTGCGCATGTTATGTGTTTATGGGTACTGTTAGACTTAGATACTAATGTAGTCAGGGAGGTAATGCTGGGGTGTGAAGAGTAGAGTAAGTGGCTAATCACAACTGGCCACTGTAATTAGGGACTTACTATACTTAACATAAACTGAGCTATTTCTTGAATGACCGTGTGGGTTTGAATCTTTCAGTGTGATAGAAGATGGTCGGTGATAGATCATCTGATGCTTCCGTGATGGTGGACGTGGTGAGAGCGCGTATCACGCGAGGAAGATCTAGGAAAGAGAAAGTAGTTCGTGAGGAGAACGAGATTCCTCATCAGGAAGAGGACGGACGAAAGCGCAAGTTGAGAGCCTCGGTAAAAGAGGCAGTGATTGAGGAAGTGCACCAGGTTATGCAGACGATCTTACCGTCTGTAATGACCGAAAGTGATAAAGGCGGTACGCGAGGATGATAGACGGGGGAGGAATCGGTCCTCCGGTAGACAGCAACAGAAAGAGAGGCAGAAACGGTACTGTCCGATGATGAAGAGGAAGAGGAGGAAGAACAGGTAAAGGAGAAGGCCGGGGTTGTGATTACGGGAAATTTATGAGATGCAAGCCTCCGACTTTTGATGGTTCAGGTACGGCTGCTGATGCTCACCAATGGGTGAGAGAGAGTGGAGGCGGTCCTTGATATCAGTGACTGCCAGGAGGATAAAAAGGTAAAGTTTGCTACCCACTCGTTTACGGGGACGGCATTGTGCTGGTGGGACAATATTGTCCAGGCCGAGGGTAGCAGGGCCATTGGAAAAATGAAGTGGTCTGAATTGAAGAGAATGGTGATCGAGGAGTTTAGTCCTCGTCGAGAGATGGACAGAGTTGAGAGAGAGTTCCTGCAGTTGGAGGCGGGCGGGAACGATGACCCACAACAATACACCACCAAGTTCAACGACATGGCACGGTTAGTGCCAGAGCAAGTGACGCGGTGTCTCGCAAGATTAACGGTATATTCAGGGTTGCCAGCTGAAATTCGTTGGCATTTGATTTCCGCCCGACCAAGTACTTTCAGGTCGGCGGTGGATTTAGCTGGGAGGTTGTACGATGAACGAGCTGCGTTGGTGAAATCTGAGGGCAGTAAGAAGGGAAGTGATGAGAGGAAGTGGCAGGGAAAGAGGTTTGGTCGGGGTGTACTTCGACAAGTAGTAAAAAGGCACGGGTTGATGAACGCGTGTGGTCGTGACAAGTGCAGGATCGAGAAAGTGTGGGAAGTGTGGGCAGAGAGCACGGTGGTGAGTGCAGATGGGGGCTGAATGTAGTTTCAAGTGTGGAAAGCCCGTCATAGTAAAGAGTGTAAGGTAATGAGGTGCTTTACTGCGGGGAAAGTGGTCATATGAACAAGGATTGCAGGAAGCCGAGGTCTGAGGGTTCGGCGGGAAGAAGGCAGTGGGTGAAGGGTCGAAGGCAAGCGCCAGAGCATTCACGATGACGCAGGAAGAGGCTAGGACGGACCCTGATGTAGTGTCCGGTACGTTTCTGGTGAACCAAACTTTAGCCTCTGTATATTTGATTCGGGTGCCAGTAGGAGTTTTATTTCTGCTGCTTTTTGTGCCAAATTGCCCGTTAGTAGTAGCGTCTGGATGTGTCGTTTGATGTAGAGACGGCTATAGGTAAAACCACCAGGATTTCAGAGGTAATTGAGGGTTGCGATGTAGACTGGAGGGTCACAAATTCCCAGTTAAACCATTTGCGATGACGTTTGGCGGTTTCGATTTGGTGCTTGAATGGTGGTTGGCAGATTTCGAGGCGAACATTATGTGTCGCAAGAAGATGATCAGTTTGACAGCGCCTGACGGTAGTCCAGTGACAGTTATGGGGATCGGGTTACTACGATCCGAAGGTGATCTCAATGGCAGTGGCGGGGAAATGTATGAGCGTGGATGTAACGCCTATTTATGTTATGTGAAGGACGTAGAGAAGCAAACACCACAACTATCTGATGTTGCGGTTGTGTGTGAGTTCCCAGACGTGTTCCCGGAAGACTTATCGGGATTGCCACTGACAGGGAGAGGATCGAGTTCCAGATTGATTAGTACCAGGCGCCCAACCTGTTGCCAAGGCACCATACCGATTGGCCCCGACGGAGATGAAAAGTTGATGGAGCAGTTACAAGAGCTGTTGGATAAGGGGTTATTCGACCGAGTATCTCACCTTGGGTGCTCCGGTCCTGTTTGTAAAGAAGAAGGACGGTAGTATGAGGATGTGCATCGACTACCGCGAGTTGAATAAGCTGACAGTAAAGAACAGATACCCCTTGCCGAGGAGGATCGACGATTGTTTGATCAACTCAGGGTGCTAGTTGGTTTCATGTATAGATCTTCGATCAGGCTACCATCACTGAAGGTGAAGGAGCAGGATATCCTAAAACAGCTTTTCGTACGCGCTACGGATTATGAGTTCCTCGTTATGTCATTTGGTTTGACCAACGCGCCAGCTGCTTTTATGGACTGATGAGAAGGGTGTGCCGGCGATGTTGGATAAATCAGTGATTGTATCATTGATGACATCTTGATTTATTCAAAGAGCGAGACTGAGCATGCCGGTCACATTCGCGAAGTTCTGGAAACGTTGAGAAGGGAGAAATTGTATGCAAAATTCTCCAAGTGCGCATTTTGGTGCGTGAGGTTCAATTCTTGGGTCACGTGGTAAATCCGGATGGGATTCTGTTGATCCGGCAAAGGTGGAGGCCGTATGCAATGGAAGTCTCCAAAGACGTCATCCGAGATCCGTAGTTTCTTGGGTTTGGCGGTTACTACCGAAGGTTCATCCAGGACTTTTCAAAATTGCTTCTCCACTGAAAAAGTTGACCCGGAAGGATGTGAAATTTGTATGGGGTCAAGCTCAAGAGAAGGCGTTGAAGAAGAAGACGAGATTGACCCAAGCTCCAGTATTGGCGTTACCCGAGGGGAGTGAAGATTTGGTGGGTTTATTCTGATGCCTCCTACTCGGGGGTGGGGTGTGTATTAATGCAGAGAGGAAAGGTGATAGCCTATGCATCCCGACAGCTGAAAGTTCATGAGGTTAATTACCCTACTCATGACCTGGAGCTAGCAGCTGTGGTTTTCGCGTTGAAGATTTGGCGTCACTATTATACGGGACGAAGTGTACCATCTTCACGGACCACAAAGCTTGAAGTACTTCTTCGAGCAAAAAGACCTGAATATGAGGCAACGGCGATGGTTGGCTTATAAAGGACTATGATTGTGAGATCCATTACCATCCGGGCAAAGCCAACGTGGTGGCGGATGCCCTTAGCCGAAAAGAGAGCCCGAGCAATTCGGGTGAAGGCGTACCAGCTAATCATGACCTCCGACGTGATGAAACAGGTCAAAGAGTTCCAAGATGAGGCTTGAAAGACGAACATCTTAACTCTGAACGCCATGAGAGGTCTGGTCGCGGAGTTGGGTGAGAACGCAACGGGTGTTAGAACTCGGTTTGGGCGTATGTGGATTCCTCGTCTTGGGGATCTGCGAATGAGAATTTTGGATGAAGCTCACAAGTCCCGATACTCCATTCATCCCGGCGCCACCAAAATGTACCAAGACATGAAGAAAGATTATTGGTGGCCGGGTATGAAACGTGATGTGGTGGAGTATGTAAGTAAATGCCTCACTTGTTTGCAAGTAAAGGCGGAGCACCAGAAGCCGTATGGAAAGATTCAGCCGTTGGACATACCGGAATGGAAGTGGGAGCACATCACCATGGATTTTATCACAAAGCTGCCACGTACCCCGAAAGGGTATGATACGATCTGGGTGATTGTGGATCGATTGACGAAGAGTGCTCACTTCTTACCGATGCGCGAGACATATTCTTCCGAGAGGTTGGCCGATCTTTTCATCAAAGAGATCGTGACTCGTCATGGTGTACCGGTGTCGATTGTGTCTGATCGCGACACCCAGTTTACATCCAAATTCTGGAAGAAATTCCACGATGCTATGGGGACGAGATTGCATATTAGCACGGCTTATCATCCTCAAACTGATGGTCAGTCGGAAAGGACCATTCAGACCTTGGAAGACATGCTTCGGGCATGTGTTATCGACTCGGGGGAAGTTGGGATGACCATCTACCGTTAGCTGAGTTCTCATACAACAACAGTTATCATGCCAGTATCGGCATGCCACCCTACAAAATGCTATACGGTAGAAGATGCAGGACACCCGTCTGTTGGGGTGAAATTGGTCAGAAAGAATTGGGAAGCGTCGAAGTGGTAGAGGCTACGACTGAGAAGCTCGAAAGAATTAAAGCTTATATGAAGGCGGCCAAAGACCGACAAAAGTCGTATGCCGATAAACGACGCAGGCCGATTGAGTTCCAGGTGGGAGACCGGGGTTATGTTGAAGGTCTCACCTTGGAAGGGGATCATTCGATTCCGGAAGCGGGGTAAGTTGAGCCCGCGATATATAGGCCCTTTCCGAATCATTTCTCGAGTGGGAGAGGTGGCCTATAGGTTAGATCTGCCAGATGAACTAAGTGGAATCCACCCGACTTCCCGTGTCTCATCTGAGGAAGTGTTTGGCGGACGAAGACATGGTCGTTCCACTGGATGATATCGAGGTAGACGAAAAGCTCAATTATGTAGAGCAAACAGTGGCGATCATAGATCGCAAAGAGAAGAGGTTGAGAAATAAAGTGGTTCCCCTTGTGCGTGTACAGTGGCGGCACAGGAAGGGATCCGAGTCGACATGGGAAACTGAAGAAGAAATGAGGCAGCATTACCCACGATTGTTCGAGGAATGACAGGTTTCGGGGACGAAACCTGAAATAAGGGGGGTGGACTTGTAACACCCGGAAGTTGACTTTTTGGTAGGCTATGCGACTGAGCCTCAGTCGCCTGTGATTTATGCGACTGGAGTTCAACCGTATGGCTATTCGGCCGATTGAAGCTCAACCGCACGATTGGAGTTCAACGCCCGAATGAGTATGAGCCGCATGGAACACATGCGACTGGGGTCCAATCGCATAGTGTTGATGCGACTGAAGGTCCAGTCGCCCCTGGACCAGACGCGACTGAGCTGTGAGTATAAAAGAGGAGCAGCTCCATTCTCCTCTTCAACACCTTCACATTTCAGTCGGGAAGAGAGCAGAGAGAGACCGAGACGAAGAAGAAGGGGGAAAGTGCTGTCCGAGCTCCGAATCTATCGAAAGGCTAGCCAAATCGAAGCTCACCAACTCCCACCTGTAATGTGAGTTCTAGGACCCCTCATTTACATGTTTTCTAACGATTTTGGGGCTGGAATCACATATAAACCCTATTTTTGAAATAGTGAAAGTTTGACCCATTTGGGTAAAATCTTGAGTAATGTGTTTATGGTATGAATTAGGACTAGAATATGCTTGTATGAGGTCCTAGTAGGAATCCCTGAGGCTTGGGAGGGTCGAATTGGGCTGAAAATGGGTTTATGGTGACTGTGGGGACGGGAGTTCGCGACTGCAGTGTATGAAGAACTCCATTCGCTGCCCGTTAGGGTTATGCGACTGAAGGGCCATTCGGCCCGAATGAGTGTTAGTTGATGTCCAATCGCCCGACTGAGGCTCAGACACCCGATTGAGCTTTAATCGCACGATAGGTGATGCGACTGAGGGTTTCGGTCGCATAAGTTCAATCGCAGAGTAGTTCAGTCGTACGGTTAAGAGTTAGTCGCATATAGCCCAGTCGCATAGTGTCTAGTCGTACGGAAGGAGGTTCAATCGCACGTTTGAGTACCCATTCGCATGATAGCCCAATCGCATGGCCCAGTCGCATGGAGGGCATGCGACTGGTATAAGTTCAGTCGCTCGAACAGGGCTGATGTGAGTGAATGTAGAAGTGTATGTATGATGTATGTATGTTAGTATGATGTTGCCATGATAGATGGTGAATACTGATGATATGTAAGTATTATGTTCCTTATGTATATGTGTCTTATCTTTTAATAACTTTACGTGAATGAATGAACGAATATAACGAATGTATTAAGAACGTAAAGTGAAAGATAAAGAAAGAAGGAACATGATGATGAATGCATGCATTAACGAACGAAAGTAAGAAAGGCTTGCAAGCAAATGAAGGAGGTGCACACCCTGGCAGGTGTTAGCTCAACAGTGTGCGGGTTAGCTACCCCGAAGGATGCACATCGGGTCAATCATTGAGATTGATAATGAGGTGAGCAACTTCGTGTTGCAACAGACTCGGTTAGCAGGCAATCATAAGATTGTCACTGAGGTGAGCAGCCGCGCGCTGCAACAGACTCGGCTAACGTATGTTAGTAGTAAAGTGAAAGATAAGTGGTGCATGTACTTACCCTAGGTGACTGGATCAGCATTTGTGCACAACGTTCGTGGCTAACCACCACAGGTCCAGCACCAGTAGTATGTATGATGAAAGGGGGTATTGTACATGTCACCGAATGTAATGAACATTCGAACGAAAGTAATGAAGTATGAATGAATGTAATGAATGTTCGAACGTAAGTAATGAATGTATGAATGAAAGTAAAGTACGTACGAAAGTATGTAAAGTATGTATGTATGAAAGTAAACGAGAATGATGAAGTGTACACGAATGAAAGTAAGTAATGAATGATGAGATAATAATAATATTATCTACGTGTACGTATGATGTGTGAACACATGTATGGAAGAACAGTTAATGAGAATGAAAGTATGTTTTATTATAAAACTAGAACTCACTCAGCAACGCTGACTTTTATGTGTTTTCCAGTTCGCAGGTAGTGTTGCTGAGGATGGCACGAGGCGGCTACTCAGCCTTTGGGATGGCATTCACTTTTTGATTATGCTGCACATCATGTGTTGTGGGCCCGTAATGCGCGCAACACATCATGTTGCATGCAAGTGCAAGATTTCTTGATAATCCTGATAAACAGGATTATTTAAGAAATCTTTTTTATGAAGAAAAATATATGTTGAATTTAATATCTTCTGCTAGAGGTCGCTGTATGACCCTATGATTGCTGAGGATTCGAATACCCCGGTTTATGCATCAGCAGCAATCATAGTATAGATAGGCAATGTAAAGAAAGCTTGTATTTTGTAATCAAGACAATGATGTAAAAGCTTTATGAAGAAATGAGAATGTATATTTTATTAATTCCGCTGCGTATTTTATGATCATGTATTAAATGTATGATTTACGTGCGATGATGTCCAACGTAAGGTGCCCGGGATCGGGGCCTTACAATAATATCTTAACTTGTTAACTTTTAATAAAGTACAAACTCTACACAACTCATGATCAAAGCAGAAAAACACACGAACACTAAATTACGGAATAACTCTCCAAATCTTTAGTTGATTATCAAGAAAATAACTTAAAACTGACAACCAGAATCATACCCAATATACCACATCTCGGTAGGTGTATTTTAGGCTTGATTAACCCACTATGGTTATCAAAAGTGATACTCATCTATTTTAGAATTTGAATTATGGATACATATCTTTATCTAAAAGAAGCATTATCCACTAATCTAGCTAGGAATAAGACTTATCTACAACTTGTATTCTCATATTTGGCCCTTACGGTTTTAAGCTGTCTTGCCGTCACTTCAGGGCCGACCCATGGGCTCGGGTGTTTGCAGGAACTACACCAACAACAACTAATTAACGAAGCTTCATGTACAACTAAGAGAACTCTAACTCTAATTACTAACTATGTACAAGTAGTGAAAGCATAAAGTAGAAATTTAAACCAAGTCAGTAATTAACCAAAGTAGTAGTATTAATAGTTCAAATACCGGTAAGCTACATAAGGTGCCCCATCTGATCGCATGGGTCGCCTGACATGCATCATCAGATCACATCACATCAACCACAACGATATCATCATGCACATACCTCATGTGCGCATCTTTTTAAGTAACCAAGCTGTTGGTTCAGGACCCAAAATACACACACTCAACACACACTTAGAACGAGTTTTCTGTGTATTGGAATTCTAATTTATAAACAAATTACATGTGAAGGAAATATAAAGCAACCTACAATCTACCACACTACCAACGTGAACAATAAATAAGGAGGCAAATCAGGCTGTGAATGAAATATAAAGCAACCTACAACCTACAACCTACAATCTACCACACTACCAACGTAAACAAATTACCATGTGAAGGAATATAAAGTAACCAAGCTGTTGGTAACAACCTTTTAACTAGCAAATTGGAAATAAAGTAATTAAAAACAATACTAAATAAACTAAATAAATTCTACTTCCCACGTGTTACTATATTTGATCAAGTAAACTCCATGCAACATTATCACAAACTGTGATAATGAATTTGAACTCTGGTGACTCGACCTATTCACCCATTTAACCCATTGAACCACGACTCGTGAACAAACCTGATTAACCCAACACAACCTTTACTGTATCAAAAACATATTGTTAAAAAACATAGTTTCTTCTATGTCAATTGATGCTTATGCTATATGTCTCTTTATTTGTTTTATTTTTTTTGTCTAGATGTTGCTAGGTTGTTTCACTTGTAGATGTTGGGCTGTAGCTGTTGGGCTTCAGTTAGGTTGAGTTGCTGGAAGCAGTTGGGCTCGAGTGAAGCAGTTGGGCTCGATTGAAGCAATGGGATATATGTAATTCTTTACTTGGTTACTAAACTCAATATGCGAAGGAAGAATTATATGTTGGGCAAATTGTAGAAGACTACATAAGGTTCGGCAAAACAACGAACACCGAAAATGAAGATGCCAAGTGCAGATGAAGTTACGCGAGAAGCAAGACTCGCGCAAAGGCACAACCGCGCGAAATGACTGTCTTGCGCGAGAACTTATTGTTTTAGTATAAATATGTAATTTTCGCATTTTGTAGCTAAGTTTCCAAGTTTTTCAGTTCAGTGTTTCTCGTTTTCGCTTTGTAATTGTTCTGTGCACTTTGCACTAGATTGTAATCATTTTGATTATCAATTGGAAGCTATTTGATCTATTGTTTGTCTTCTTCCAATCTCAATTATATGCCGCGTTCTTGAGATTGAGATCTTGGTTAGTGTTCTTGGGAAATAACCGAGTTTTACAATTGGTATCAGAGCATTTGGCTCTAGAACCATGATTTGAAGACGTTTTTGGCTGATTTGACACATTCTTCATCTTACCTATTCATTTGGTTGAGTGAGAATTCGTCATGGAGAAGTTATCCTTCTGAAATTTCGAGAAAATTGATCATTTGGACTGAGTTTGATTAAATTTGGACTTAAAATTGATAGAAAACTGATTAATTTGAACTAAAATGAATCAAATTGGAACTAATCAGTTAATTTGAGGTGAAAAAGGTGGTAAAATTCGCAAATTAGAAAACTGATTGTGTGAAAAAGTTTCAGATTTCGCACGCGAAAACTGCTGTTTCGCACAGTTAGTTATTCTGTTTGTTCACGCGAATTCGCGTGGTGATTTAGTGGAATCTCGCACGAGTTGATATCTCGCGCGAAAGAGTCTCTCGCGCGAAAGGAGATTTCGCACAGTTTGGGATTTCGCACGAAAAGTCTGATTTTCGATTTTCTGATCAACATGTCTTCAACAACACCTAATTTGAAGCATCTTACTGCATCTCTTCATCTTGATACTAAAATCGGCACTGAGAACAAGCCACCTAGACTTCTCAGTGAAGATGATTATGCTGATTGGGCTTACAGGTTCGAGAATCATGTTATTTACACTGAACCTAAGATGTGGAGGTCGATCAAGTATGGTCCTTATATCCCCTTGTACAAGAATGATAAAGGGGAGATGGTCAAGAAACCTGAACATTGTGGGATGAAGATGACATGAAGAGATTCGAGCTTGATGACAAGGCATATGCTGCTATCACTATGGCCTTGACTACTGAAATTTCTCACAAGTTCAAAGAGTTCAGAGGGGCAAAGGTGTTATGGGATGCATTAGAAACTCAGATCATGGGTAACAAAGACATGAGGGAAAGCAAGAAGGATATGTTGAATCAAGAGTTTAACATGTTTAATCATGTTGTGGGTGAGTTGTTGGAAGTCCAGATAGCCAGGTTTGTGAAACTGGTTACAAAAATGAAGAGTGTTGGTATAACACTGGAACCAATCATGGTTAACAAGAAGCTGCTGAATTCACTTCCTTACAGTTGGAATCACAATTATACATTGATCAAAAGAACTAAAGACTTGTATACTCTTCCTCTGACCGATTTAATATCTACTATCAAGTCTTATGAAATGGATGATAAGCAGAGAGCTGCTAATCATTTGAGTTCTTTGGGTGCTGAAGCAACTGCTCTTTATGCGAAAATGGCTAGTAATCCTAATTACTATGTCAGTTATACTCAGATGTGTCAGCAACAATAAACTGGAAGTTTAGCATCTCTAGATATTCAACCAGTAATGAACTCTCAAGTTCAAATTCCAGCTGCTCAACATTATTTCCCCATCATCCATCAACAAATTCCTCAAACTTCAACTCCACAGAATGTTCAACATGCTTATGTTGCTACCACAAATCCTTCAAAACAGACTGTTTAGATTGCTGAGGAACATCTTGCTTTATTCACCACTTTTATGTCAAGCTATGAAGCTTTCATGGCTGGTAGGCTCACTGCTCCAAATGTCTTGATTGATGATCTTCAACAAGTAAACCCTGATGATGTGGAGGAAAATGACATCAAATATCAGATGGCAATGGTGGTGTACAGGGCTAAGAATTTTGCTAGACGAACTGGAAGAAAGATGTTTGGTGTGAACAACTCAAGCAAAATTGGTTTTGATAAGTTAAACTTGAGATGTTACAACTGTGATAAACAGGTCATTTTGCTAGAGAATGTACTGAACCCAAGTCTGGTGGTCAAGCTGAAGGACCCAAAAGAATGGTAACTGTGGAGATTAAAACAAAGAAAGATAAAGCAAGTACTTCTGGAGGTAACAAAGCATTGGTTTCACAAACTAATACTGTATATGATGGTCAGACCAAATGGAAGCTCTTGATCTGAAGTTGTCTACAGCTTTGATTGCTAAGATTGACACTTAGCCGAGGAGGAAGAAATTTGTTTGTTGAGTTTGTGTCTGATGATCTGTTGGATGATTTGTTTGGTGAGAAGAAAGACAAGAAGGAAGAAGTCAACGGTGAGATAAGTGCTGAGAAGGAAGAAAAAGAAGAGAAGGTTGTGATAAGGAAAGAAAGAAGCTGAAGAGTACACTGTTGAGCCTCCAGTCAAATGCCAGTTTGAAGATTTAAAGACTGTTGATGTTGCTCCAGTGGAAGAACCAGTTGAGACTATGAAAGCATTCATGGTGAAAAAGGTTGAAGAATCTGAAGGAGGAAGCTCAGAACCAAAGGTATATGATGGTTTATGCACAAATATATGTATTGAGAAAGTTCAAAGGTACAGAGTTCATAATGAGAACTTGATAATGGAAGTTGAAAAACTTCAATATCAAGCTCGAAAACATAAGTCAAATGAAAAGATTTTTAAAGAAAAACTTGATGGTTTAAATAAAACGGTGTACAACTTACAATTAAATCTTCATGATAAAGAATGTACAAATAATGATTTGACTACTAGAAATAATGAACTCGCCTTAGAAATAAATCGACTCAACAGTGAACTAGCCTCGGAAATTGACTGTTGAAAAGTTTGAACTTTCCTCAAATATGGTTGAAGGTATTATCAAATCTCAAATGACACAGAAGATAAAAGGAGGAAAATGTGGTGTTGGATTTTCTAACATCGCTCCTCCAATTAATCATGATTATTCATGTTTGCCTTCATCTGATGTCATTTCTGATTATGATATGAGTTATGGGATAAGTTTTTCACCTTCCTCAGACTTAAAACCTTCAGTCAAAATAAATCTGACTGTTGATCCTATCATAATAACTAAAACTAAACGATCAACTGAAAATTTTTGTGCAGATAATATGAAGGTGGATGGTTTGGTTGAAGAGTGGGAAAGTGATAGTGAGAGTGAGAATGAAATAGAGAGTTTGAAAAATAAGAATGTAAACAATTTTAAATCTGATTGTAATCAAACTTTATTGAGGAATGAAAAGTATGTTGCTTTAAATGATACAAAATCAAATATAAAATGTAATTTGAATGAAAGTCAAAGGGCAAATCATAAAGTGAATCCTGAAAAAGATTATAAAAATAGATTTGTTTCTAAAGGTTTAATTGAAGATGAAGATTATTTTTAAACAAACGAACTTTCGATTCTTTAAAATAAACTTCATCAGAATGCTAACCCTGTGAAACAAGATATGTGTAGCCCAGATGTGCAACAGATTCAAAAGCCTGGTCCTTCTCCAGCTTTTATTCGAATAACAAAGCCTGGTCCTTCTCCAACACATTCTAAGACTGGTCCAATTCCAGCATCATCCATTCCAAAAGTCACAGCAGTTAAACCAAATGAACAAGCAAAGATGAACAAATCACCCATTTCCTCGAATCTATCTAAGATGAATAAGCAATTATCAAATGAAGCAAAGATTCGAGAGACTGTGCAGAAAGTTAAACCAAACAGTCAATCTGACTTTGGTTTCTATGACAATTTTCATAATTGTCATCCACAGTTTGTTTTCCACACACAAACAAAGGAAATGTTATCAGTGTGGAAACATAAATCATCTTGCAAATAATTGTCCTTTTCGACAAAAATCACTAAGTAAACAACGATTTCATAATTCTATTGCTCACAATAGAAAATTGTTTTTCACTCGTTGAAAATTTTCAAAACCAATGAAATCAAAAATTGAGAATGCTAATGATGTCGAAAAGAACAAGAATTTGAAAAATGATTTAAAAGATAAAATCAAATTGAGAAGTATTAATGAAAAGACTGATGTGCTAAACAAATATAACAATCTCAAATCTTTTTGTCTAACTGCAACAAAGAAAGTGCTCAAGTCGTGTTTGACTTGGGTATCAAAGACTAAGTAATTCTTTTAATTATGCAGGGACAATCGCAAAGTTTATTGAAAGCCTATGGCATGTAGACAGCGGTTGTTCAAGACAAATGACTGGGAATTTATCATTACTTCAAGATGTTCAGTCATATAACGGTGGAAGAGTGATTTTTGCAGGTGACAAAGGAGGACGAATTACTAAACGTGGTACAGTTACAAATGGCGTCCTAAGTTTTGAGAATGTGAATTTTGTTGAGGAATTAAAACATAACCTGCTAAGTGTGTCTCAAATATGTGACAAACAATATTCTACACACTTTACTAACAAAGAATGTTTAATCTTAAAACCTGGTTTTGTAATTCCTGATGAATGGGTTTTAATGAGGATTCCAAGAGACAATGATACATATCATATGTTATGCATGTAAGGTCCCGTTCCCGAGCACCTCACAGTTGGTCATTCACAGCATAAAACGTGCATATTATAAATTTAAGCAGCGGAATCAATTTCTCAAAACCCATTCATTCATTATAAGCACTGTTGTTAAGCAATACATTCTAGTTCATGGGTCACAAAATGATTAGTCGAATGAATTACAAAACACAGTATTGTCAAAACATAAATGGATGTCAGTCTTGCCCGCCAAATAGCCATCCCCGTGGGCCATCATCAGCAACCTGTTACCTGCCAACTGGAAAATACATAAAAGTCAGCGTTGCTGAGTGAGTTCTAGTTTTGTATTCAAATACTTTACGTTTCATTTCAAACCGTTCATTATTCATATGTGATCACGCATCGTACGTACACGTAGGTAATATCATTATTATCTTCATCATCGTTCAATTAGTACTTGTATCATTATCCTTCCGAGTCTTTTGCGACACAGAGTCACTCACCTCGTTAGCAATCTTAATGATTGCCCTTTTTGTTCCTGTGAGTCTTTTACGACACCGAGTCGCTCACCTCTATGGCAATCTCAAGGATTGCACTTATCCTGTGAGTCTTTTGCGACACCAAGTCGCTCACCTCTATGCCAATCTCAAAGATTGACCCTGTGTGCATCCTTCGGGGTAGCGAACCCGCATCATAGTTGAGCTAACACCTGCCAGGGGTGTGCACCTCATTCATTTGCTTGCAAGACTTTCGTTCATTCATTTACGTTCCACTTTTCTTTATCATTAATCTTTCACTTTATTAATGATAATACTTCCTGTCTTGATCATGATCATACCACGTAGAGTCATACAATATTATTATTAATAAGCATATTAATAATAATAATAACATTAATAATAGCCCTAATCATAATATTAATTAAAATATTAAGAAAGAGTCATCATGACAATCAAACATAATCATATGCATTTAATAAATCCTTAGTCAATAATTATATGCATTTAATAAATCCTTAGTCAATAATTACTCGAAACCTAACTGCACAGACTCCCAATAAAATTCTGCATTTAATTCTAAGTGTAAAATTTCTAGGCGCATGAGCACTATGAAGGCGCGTGAGCCCTGCTTAGGCGCATGAGCACTGCTGGGACATATCACCTTACACTTAGAAAATAATTCCAGGCGCAAGAGCACTATTTAGGCTCATCACCCTATACTTAGTCATTATTTCAGGCACAAGAGCACTGTTTAGGCTCATCACCATATACTTAGTCATTATTTCAGGCACAAGAGCACTGTTTAGGCTCATCACCCTATACTTAGTCATTATTTCAGGCACAAGAGCACTGTTTAGGCTCATCACCCTACACTTAGTTTTTCTAAGTCAGAATTCAGGCATATGAGTATTATTCAGGCATATTACCCTATACTTAGTTTCTTAGTCATACTTTCAGGCATAAGAGCACTATTTGGGCATATTACCTTATAATTTTCCTAAGGCATAAAGTTCAGGCGTATTAGTACTATTTAGACTCATTACCCTGTACTTAGTTTCTAAGTTCTAAATTTCAGGCACATGAGCACTGTTGGGGAGCATAAGCCCCAACACTTAAATTTTCTATCATAATTTTGGGAGTATGAGGACTGTTCAGACTTATGAGCCTTGTATAGGCGTATTAGCAGTCTGTTTATGTTTCTAAGTCGTTTTCCCAGTCCCAAATATCATATTACCTAGTTCTAAACATGCACATACTATTCTAGGCATAAACTTAACATTATTATAGCAACATATTTGCCCAAACATACCCGACCCACATACACATGCACATGAACATATGGGTATAATACCCAACCTTATAAAAACATAAATACATGTATTTTCCAGCCCCAAAATCATTTGAAAATATGTAAAAAGGGGATCTAGAAACTCACCTTAGTTGTTTTCGGGTTTGATACCCTTCCTTGAACTTCCTAGTCGTTTCTAACACCTAAAACACACGCACATATACCACCGAACACACAAGCACATTTATAAGCACATAAACGGGTATAGAATCATCTAAAGTATCAGAAATTCGAGAATTCTTACCCAAAAACTTTGAACTTCTTGTTTTCTTCTAAAATTCCCGAGAATTTTCTGCTATTTCTTCTTTCTCTCTCTCTAAATATCCGCTTGAAAGTGTTGTGCAGAACAAATGGGCGGCCATACCACCTTTTTGTACAACATAAATATAAACTTTGTTCTTTGACACTTTTAACCCTTCCACTTTAAGTTGACTTTCATTTCCTTCTTTTTCTTTCTCTTTTATTCTTTATTCCCTTAAAAAAATACGGGTGTTACAAGTCCACCCCCCTTATATAGGTTTCGTCCCCGAAACCTGTTATTCCTCAAACAGATGAGGGTAATGCTGCCTCATCTCTTCCTCAGTCTCCCACGTAGATTCAGATCCCTTCATGTGCTTCCACTGTACACGCACAAGAGGAACCACTTTATTTCTTAACCTCTTCTCCTTACGATCAATGATTGCCACTGGTTGTTCGACGTAGTTGAGCCGTCATCCACCTCGATATCCTCCAGTGGTACAACCATGTCCCCATCAGCCAAGCATTTTCTCAGATGAGATACATGGAACGTGGGATGAATTCCACTTAACTCATCTGGCAATTCGAATCGATAGGCCACCTCTCCTACTCGCGCGATGATTCGGAAAGGTCCTATATATCTCGGGCTTAACTTACCTCGTTTCCTGAATCGGATAATTCCTTTCCTGAATCGGATAATTCCTTCCAAGGTGAGACCTTCAACATGACTCGGTCGCCAACCTTGAACTCAATCGGTCTATGTCGCTTATCAGCATATGACTTTTGTCTATGTTTTGCTGCCTTCATGAAGGCTTTGATCTTTTCCAACTTCTCAGTCGTAGCTTCGATCACCTCGACACCTCCTAGCTCTTTCTGCCTAATGTCTCCCCAACATACGGCATCCTACATCTCCTACCGTATAGCATCTCGTAGGGTGGCATGCCAATACCGGCATGATAACTGTTGTTGTACGAGAATTCAGCTAACGGCAGGTGGTCATCCCAACTTCCTCCAAAATCAATCACGCATGCCCGAAGCATGTCTTCGAGTGTCTGGATCGTCCTCTCAGACTGACCGTCCGTCTGAGGATGATAGGCTGTACTAATGCGTAGCCTCGTCCCCATCGCATCATGGAATCTCATCCAAAACTTCGATGTAAACCGGGTGTCACGATACGACACGATAGACACCGGCACGCCATGACGAGCTACGATTTCCTTGATAAACAGATCCGCCAACCTTTCGGATGAATACGTCTCGCGGATCGGTAGGAAGTGGGCACTCTTTGTTAGTCGGTCGACAATCACCCAAATAGTATCACATCCCTTCGACGTGCGAGGCAGCTTAGTAATGAAGTCCATGGTGATATGCTCCCACTTCCATTCGGGTATGTCCAACGGTTGGATCTTCCCGTATGGTTTCTGGTGTTCTGCCTTCACTTGCAAGCAAGTCAGGCACTTACTCACGTACTCCGTCACGTCGCATTTCATGCCGGCCACCAGTAATCTTTCTTCATATCATGGTACATTTTGGTAGCACGGGATGAATGGAGTATCGAGTTTTATGGACCTCATCCATGATCTTTCCACGTAGATCCCCGTATCGAGGAATCCACATTCGTCCGAATCGGGTCTTAACACCAAGAGTGTTCTCGTCCAATTCTGTAACTAGACCTCTCATCCTTTCGGAGTTAAGACGATCTTCTTTCAAAGCCTCGTCTTGAAACCCTTAACCTGAGTCATCACATCAGAGGTCATAATTAACTGATAAGCCTTTACCCGGATCGGCTCGGGCCTTTCTTTTCGACTAAGGGCGTCTGCCACCACATTGGCTTTGCCCGGATGGTAATGGATTTCGCAGTCATAATCCTTTATGAGCTCCAACCATCGCCTTTGCCTCATGTTTAGATCTTTCTGCTCGAAGAAGTACTTCAAGCTTTTGTGGTCTGTGAAGATGGTGCACTTCGTCCCGTATAGATAGTGCTGCCAAATCTTCAACGCAAAAACCACCGCGGCTAATTCTAGATCGTGTGTGGGATAGTTGACTTCGTGGGTTTTCAGTTGTCGGGATGCGTAGGCTATTACCCTTCCACGTTGCATCAATACACAACCTAGCCTAAAGTAGGATGCATCCGAATATACCACTAAGTCTTCACTTCCCTCGGGCAATGTCAAGACATGAGCTTGTGTTAGTCTCGTCTTCAACTCCTCAAAGGCACTCTCCTGCTCTCGACCCCACACGAACTTCACGTCCTTGCGGGTCAATTTAGTCAAAGGTGAGGCTATCTTGGAGAAGTCTTGAATAAATCTCCTGTAGTAACCCGCCAATCCCAAGAAGCTACGAATCTCGGATGGCGTCTTTGGTGATTTCCATTGCATCACAGCCTCAACCTTTGCTGGGTCCACCATGATTCCCTCCGCATTTACCACGTGACCCAGAAATTGCACATCGTGTAGCCAGAAAGCACATTTGGAGAACTTAGCATACAGTTTCTCCTTTCTCAAAGTCTCCAACACTTCCCGAATGTGACCGGCATGCTCTTCTTCGCTCCTCGAATAAATCAGGATATCATCGATGAACACAATCACTGATTTATCTAACATTGGCCGACACACTCGATTCATCAAATCCATAAAAGCAGCTGGCGCATTGGTCAACCCAAAAGACATGACGAGAAACTCGTAGTGACCATAGCGCGTACGAAAAGATATTTTAGGAATGTCCTGCTCCTTCACTTTCAACTGATGGTAGCCAGATCGAAGATCTATCCTCGAGAACCAACTGGCACCCTGGAGCTGGTCGAACAAGTCGTCGATCCTCGGTAACGGATACCGATTCTTTATTGTCAACTTGTTCAACTCACGGTAGTCGATACACATTCTCATGCTACCGTCCTTCTTTTTCACGAATAAGACCGGAGCACCCTAAGGAGAGATACTCGGTCTGACGAAACCTTATCAAGCAATTCTTGCAGTTGCTCCATTAACTCCTTCATCTCAGTCGGAGCTAATCGGTATGGTGCCTTGGCGACAGGTTGGGCACCGGGTATTAAGTCAATTTGAAATTCGATTTCGCGGTCAGGTGGCAATCCCGATAAGTCTTCCGGGAACACATCTGGAAATTCACACACAACCGGAACATCGGATAGTTGTGGTGTTGGCGTTTCCACATCCTTTACATAACATAGGTAGGCGCTACACCCACGCCTCATACACTTTCCCGCCACGACCATCGAAATCACTTTCGGAATCATCGTCATCGATTGCCATATATGGTCACCAGACTTCTATCAGGCGCCGTCAATCTAATCATCTTCTTATGACATATGATATTTGCTTCATAGGTTGCTAACCAATCCATCCCTAGTACTATATCAAATCCACCTAGGGGCATCACATGCAACTTAGTAGCAAACCTATGACCTTCTAATTCTATAGTACAGTCCTCTATCGCCTCAGTAACTCTAGTGGACTTACCAATAGCAGTTTCTACTTCAAAGGGCTCATCAATGCACTTACTACCAACAGACAGTTTAGCACAGAAAGTGGCAGAAATAAAACTCCTACTAGCACCAAAATCAAATAACACAGAAGCAAGAGTTGATTTACTAGAAACGTACCTGACACAACATCAGGGTCCGTCCTAGCCTCCTCCCTGGTCATGGTGAAATCTCTGGCACTTGCCTTCTGCCCTTCAGCCCCGGCCGTCCTCTTCGCCCCGGAACTCTCCACCCTCGGCTTTCTGCAGTCTTTGCTCATATGGCCTGCCTCACCGCAGGTGTAACACCTGAGCTCCTTACAGTCTTTCAAGATGTGGCCCAGCTTCCCGCACTTGAAACACACGTTGAGCCCCATTCTGCACTCACCCATATGCTCCTTCCTGCACTTGCCACACCTTTTAGGCCCCGAGCTTGATGACCCCACCCTACGGTCATCCACTCTCATCCTCTTGTTGTTCGGGGTAAAACCAACACGCCCGAACCGTTTCCCATTCCAGTTTCGGTCACCACGCCCGCCTTCTTCGCCTCCGCATCGCTATCTCCCTCTCATCATAGAGTCTCCCAGCCAAATCCACTGCCGACCTAAAAGTGCTCGGTCGGGCAACAATCATATGCCTACGAATGTCGGCTGGCAGCCCCTGGATGCACCGGTTAATCTTTTGAGACACCGGCGTTACTTGATCCGGCACCAGCCTCGCCATCTCATTGAATTTGGTAGTGTATTGCTGGTAAGTCATGGTTCCCGCCTCGAGTTGTAGGATCTCCCTCTCGATCTTATCGAGTTCCCTATGAGGACAGAACTCCTCAATTACCAGCTTCTTCAACTCGGACCACTTCATCTTCCCTATGGCCCTGCTGCCCTCAGCTTGGATGATATTGTCCCACCAACATAGTGCTGAGTCAGTAAAGGAGTGGGTGGCAAACTTCACCTTCTGATCCTCCCAGCACTCGATGATCTCGAGTACCGCTTCCATTTCCCTTACCCAACGGTGGGCGGCAGCAGCATTGCCATTTCCATCAAAAGTCGGGGGCTTGCACCTCTGAAATGCCCTATAACTGTATCCCTTGTTTGTCATCCCTACTGCATCCTCCTCTTCCTCGTCGGAGACTACTATCTTAGGATCCGATCATTCCTCTCCTCCCTTGCTTTCCTTCCCAGTCGACTCTCTCCTGTCCTCCTTCTCTTTTCTCTCCTCGTTCCTCACAGCTCGGATAACTTCAGTCACTACAGACGGTAAGACTGTCTGCATTACCTGATGCACCTCATCAGCAATCGCCTCCCTAGCTGAGGCGTTCAGGCTGGCATTCTCGTTTCCTTCAGTCCGGTCATGAACCTCAGGGTTCTCATGGGTCGTCTCAGCAGCTTTGGCACTGGTCCTGGTCATACGTGGTCTACCTCTACCTCTAGAAGCTTTAGAAGGTTTCTTCCCAGCCATTTCCTAAGCACTATAAGATTCAAACACTAACACAGTCATTCAGGGTAATAGCTCAGTTTATGTCAAGTATAGTAAGTCCCTAATTACAGTGGCCAGTTGTGATTAGCCACTCACTTTACTTTTCACACCCCAAGCATTTCCTATCCTGACTTCATCAGTATCTAAATCTACTATGATCACATAAGTAAAATAGCACACGCACATAATACTGATTAATTTTTAAGAAAATAATACCTGATGGAACTTGCTACTCGGGCTGACATCCCTCTTCCTGTCCCATTTTCAGTTTAAGTTAAGGTTTATTTTGAAAATATTTACCCAATTCACTTAAACTTTGGCTCTGATACCAACTTGTAAGGCTCCGTTCCCGAGCACCTCACAGTTGGTCATTCACAGCATAAAACATACATATTATAAATTTAAGCAGCGGAATCAATTTGACAAAAACCCATTCATTCATTATAAACACTGTTGTTAAGCAATACATTCTAGTTCATGGGTCACAAAATGATTAGTCGAATGAATTACAAAACAATAGTATTGTTAAAACATAAATGGATGTCAGTCGTGCCGGCCAAATAGCCATCCCCGTGTGCCATCATCAGCAACCTGTTACCTGCCAACTGGAAAATACATAAAAGTCAGCGTTGTTGAGTGAGTTCTAGTTTTGTAATTAAAATACTTTACTTTTCATTTCAAACCGTTCATTATTCATATGTGATCACGCATCGTACGTACACGTAGGTAATATCATTATTATCTTCATCATCGTTCAATTAGTACTTTTATCATTATCAATCCGAGTCTTTTGCGACACAGAGTCACTCACCTCGTTAGCAATCTTAATGATTGCCCTTTTTGTTCCTGTGAGTCTTTTGTGACACCGAGTCGCTCACCTCTATGGCAATCTCAAGGATTGCACTTATCCTGTGAGTCTTTTGCGACACCAAGTCGCTCACCTCTACGCCAATCTCAAAGATTGACCCTGTGTGCATCCTTCGGGGTAGCGAACCCGCATCACAATTGTGCAACAACCTGCCAAGGGTGTGCACCTCCATTCATTTGCTTGCAAGACTTTCGTTCATTCATTTACGTTCCACTTTTCTTTATCATTAATCTTTCACTTTATTATGATAATACTTTCTGTCTTGATCATGATCATACCACGTAGAGTCATACAATATTATTATTAATAAGCATATTAATAATAATAATAATAATAACATTAATAATAGCCCTAATCATAATATTAATTAAAATATTAAGAAAAGAGTCATCATGACATTCAAACATAATCATTTGCATTTAATAAATCCTTAGTCAATAATTATTCGAAACCCTAACTGCACAGACTCCCAAGAAAATTCTGCAGTTAATTCTAAGTGTAAAATTTCTAGGCGCATGAGCACTATGCAGGCGCATGAGCCCTGCTTAGGTGCATGAGCACTGCTGGGACATATCACCTTACACTTAGAAAATAATTCCAGGCGTAAGAGCACTATTTAGGCTCATCACCCTATACTTAGTCGTTATTTCAAGCACAAGTGCACTGTTTAGGCTCATCACCCTATACTTAGTCATTATTTCAGGCACAAGAGCACTGTTTAGGCTCATCACCCTATACTTAGTCATTATTTCAGGCACAAGAGCACTGTTTAGGCTCATCACGCTACACTTAGTTTTTCTAAGTCAGAATTCAGGCATATGAGTACTATTCAGGCATATTACCCTATACTTAGTTTCTAAGTCATACTTTCATGCATAAGAGCACTATTTGGGTATTACCTTATAATTTCCCTAAGGCATAAAGTTCAGGCATATTAGCACTATTCAGACTCATTACCATGTACTTAGTTTCTAAGTTCTAAATTTCAGGCACATGAGCACTGTTGGGGAGCATAAGCCCCAACACTTAAATTTTCTGTCATAATTTTGGTGAGTATGAGGACTGTTCAGACTTATGAGCCTTGTATAGGCGTATTAGCAGTCTGTTTATGTTTCTTAGTCGTTTTCCCAGTCCCAAACATCATATTACCTAGTTCTAAACATGCACATACTATTCCAGGCATAAACTTAACATTTTTATAGCAACATATTTGCCCAAACATACCCGACCCACATACACATGCACATGAACATACGGGTATAATACCCAACCTTATAAAAACATAAATACATGTATTTTCCAGCCCCAAAATCATTTGAAAACATGTAAAAAAGGGATCTAGAAACTCACCTTAGTTGTTTTCGGGTTTGATACCCTTCCTTGAACTTCCCAGTCGTTTCTAACACCTAAAACACACGCACATATACCACCGAACACACAAGCACATTTATAAGCACATAAACGGGTCTAGAATCATCTAAAGTATCAGAAATTCGAGAATTCTTACCCAAAAACTTCAAACTTCTTGTTTTCTTCTAAAATTCCCGAGAATTTTCTGCTATTTCTTCTTTCTCTCTCTCTAATTTCATCATCATCCAAGAGTATTCCTACTGCTTCTGTGCAAGTGTCTGAAAGTTCTGATTTACCAGACAATATTTCAGAACAAATCCTTACTCAGGAACCGGAAGAATCACTGAATTCACCATTGTCTTCATCTTCTTCAGAGACTATTGATACTCTAATAGAAGTCATTCAAGTTCCATTTGAAGAATCTCCAAATGTGTCTACTGCTTCTGAAAATCACACTTCAGATGACACTTTTGAAGAAAATATTGTGTATCAGTCTAGAAACTCTGAAGAAGTGAATGCAAATGTTGAACACATCACTAACTTGGAAGATGAGATTGTTGCAGATGATATTCCTCAACTAAGAATCCATAAAACTCATCCAACTGAAGCAATCATTGGTCCCTTACATGAAGGTATAATTACCAGAAGTCGTTCAGGGGCAATCAACACATGTCTATATGCTTGCTTTCTATCATAAATAATGCCCAAGAATGTTGAAATGGAACTCAAGGAAAACAGTTGGATAGAGGCAATGCAAGATGAGTTGATGCAATTTAAGAAGCTGAATGTTTGGCATCTTGTAGAACTTCCAAAGGATAAGCTTCCGATTGGAACAAAATGGATATTCAGGAACAAAACGGATGAAAAAGGTGTTATAGTTCGGAATAAAGCACGTCTTATGGTGCAGGGATTCTATCAAATTGAAGGATTGGATTATGAAGAAGTGTATGCTCCAGTTGCAAGACTTGAAGCAATACACATTTTCTTAGCCTTTGCTTCATACATGAATATCAAGGTATATCAGATGGATGTCAAAACTACTTTCTTATACGGGGAAATGAAAGAAGAAACCTATGTTTGTCAACCTCCTGGTTTTGAAGATCCAGATCATCCTGATTATGTTTACAAGTTGGATAAGGCATTATATGGTTTACATCAAGCACCTCGTGCTTGGTATGCAACTCTGACTGAACATTTGTTTGCAAATGGTTATTCACGAAGAGCTATCGATCAAACCTTATTCAATCAGGCGATGACATTATTCTGGTTCAAATCTATGTCGATGATATCATTTTTGGGTCTACAAATGATAGTATGTGCACGGAGTTTGAAGAAGTGATGAAGAAGAAATTTGAGATGAGCTCTCTTGGAGAAATTTCATTTTTCTTGGGTATTCAAGTTAATCAGTCTGAAACTGGTATTCTCATTCATCAAGAAAAATATGTTCAGACTATTCTTGAGAAATACAAATTTCAGGATTCCAAAGTAGCTCCAACTCCTATGTCTTCTCGTCCTACTCTCACTCCAGATCCATTAGGAGAATCAGTTGATCAACATCTGTACAGATCAATGATTGGTTCCCTAATGTATCTCACTACAAGCAGGCTGGATATCATGTTCCCTGTTTGTCAGTGTGCCCGCTATCAAAGTGATCGAAAAGAATCACACATGAAAGCTGTCAAGCGGATTTTTAAGTATCTCAAGGGTCAACCTAAACTTGGTCTTTGGTATCCTCGAACTTCCGATTTCAATTTATTTGCTTATACTGACAGTGATTATGGTGGTTGTAATTTAGACAGGAAATCGACTACAGGGGGATGTCAATTTTTAGGGGAACCGACTCATTTCCTGGCAGTGTAAAAAGCAAAACCTGTTTCAACATCCACTGCCGAAGCTGAATATGTGGCTGTATCGAGCTGTTGTTCCCAGCTTGTCTGGATTCAGCAACAACTTCTCGATTATGGTCTCAACATATATGACACACCAATTTGGTGTGACAACACGACAGTACTGAACATCGTTAAAAATCCCATTCAACATTCTAAAACTAAACACATTGACATCCGAATTCATTTTATCCGTGATTGTTTTGATCGCAAACTTATTCATTTAAAACAAGTGCCGTCAAATGAAAACATTGCTGATTTATTTACCAAGGCATTTGATAATTCTCGATTTGATTTCCTTGTGCAATCATTGGGAATGATTAACTTTGGATAAATTGATTTCTTGAATCTTCATAAAAAGATTTTTCATTTTTTTAGGAAATAAAATTGTAATTGTTTTCTTTTACTTTAAAAGATCAATTACAATTTTTCTAATTTGTTTAAATTAGAAAAACAAATTCTGAAAAATAATTTTGGTTTTAGGGGGTGTCAAGATTAAAGAATTGTTACAAAGAAATTTTCATGATTAAATGAGAAATGATATTACAAAGTTCTAAACGAGTCTAAGTACTTTACAAAGGCTTTTATATAAAAAGACTTGGATTATGATTGATGTGTCAATAGGCTTTGCTTTCAGAAATGAAAAGATCATAATTGAGTGATTAAACTTGAATTAAAGTGATATGATTTAGTGGGAAACATATCAGGATTCTGTGACAATACCAAAAATGTTCTAACACAGACTGAGAGTTATATTTTTATCATACTCAAACCTGTTATGTTTGATTCAGTGATTATCATATATAACTATGTATATATATATATAAAAGAAAATACAAAAAGACATGTAAAAAGAAATAAAAAGACAAAAAGAAAATAATTGAGCAAAAGATGCCAAAAGGCCATATAGGATATAAGATGCCAAGGAGCACAAATCAAAAGATATGTCTCAAGACATACATATTATATGGTATATATTTTCTACTTTGAGAAAATTTTCTGATCACGAAAGGCAAAATCAAAAGATGGGGCGTGTAAGTCGGGATGGCTTGTAAGTCCTAAAATCTTGAGAGGGCAGACGTAAGTCCGGATGACTGTTAGTAAGTCCTTAAACTTGTTAATATTCCGTGTTAAGAAATATTTCTCAGGCTAGTTATGCTCAAATAGTTATATTTTAGGAATAAATAAATGATATCACTGATCAACAATGCATGGTTTAAGTCAATTTGGGTTACTTGAAATCTCAATAGTGTCTTGAAAACTAATAAGTATTTTACTGAAGTTTTGATTGTGGGATCCACTGAATTATATTAAATCATACAAAACATGATAAGTATCACTCCTTATGTTTCTGAGAAAAACCTGAAGTATAAGTTTAAAAGGACAAAATATATTGACAATCAATTTAACCAGTTATTTTAAATAAAAGCTGGACAGAGTCTTGACTTGACAAAGGACTATATGATCTCATTATGAAAACTCTTACAAAACAATTTTGATCAATAAACAATTCGGATCTTGATTCTTTATTTGTTTTCTTTATTTTGTTATTTTGTGTGTAATGTTTTCGTTTCACTTTTGTTTTGTTTAGGATAAGACAAATAAATAACAGATAAATTTTTGAAAAATTGAAGATTCATTAAAATAATTGGTCACTTGGTAAATAAAACATTCTGTTGACATAAATAATTGATAAGAAAAGTTTTTGAAAACACAAGAAAAATTGAAAAGTTGAAAAAAAATTGAAATATTTTCAAAGCATCAAACACTCTCGCGCGAAAGGGGGTTGTCGCGCGAAAAGTGTGGCTTGCGAAAGGGTTAATCGCGTGAATCACTTGACTTTTAAATACCAATGGTCAAAGGCGAAAAGTCACTTTTCGCACATTGACCATCCAAAAACCCATTTCGCTTTACCTTCAAAATTCAAAATCAGAGAGTATTTCTTTCATATATTCCATTCAGAAACATTATCTTGTTCACATTACATTTAGTCTGAGATTTAAAGGTATAGTTTGCTTTATACGGTTACAAAAGAGATAATATGTAAAAGGAACTTAACATCTTTAACTAAAAATCTAATAAAATGGTCTTAAAAGTTGAAATTGAAAGATTAAAAGGACATAATGGACATAGGCGACTGTTATGATATAGTTTGATTGGTTTAAAATCGTGTTTTTGAAAGTTAATTTTGAAATCAGGTTGCGCGATTCGCATGAAATGAACAGGTGCGAAAAGGAGCTTTCGCGTGAGAATGGGTTTCGCATGAATCCTGTTTTTGCGTGATATTTGAATTTCACAAGAACATTGAATTTCACATGAAAGTAACTCTCGCATGAAATTTGGTTTTCGTACGAAATGTCTATTCGCACAAATGGTGTTCTCGCGTGAAATTAGTTTTCGCGCGACTGAGAAATTTATTTGCTAAATATTTCTAAGTGTTGAAGTGTTTCTTTTCGCATGAATGAAGGTGTCGCATGAATATAGATTTCGCGTGATAGAACTTTAATAGATAAAATTTTCTAAGTGTGACAAATTTTCGTGTGATAACACCTTGATTACCAAAAGTTTCTAAGTGTGTAATGTTTTTGTTTCGCGCGACTGAGATTTTCATTGTTGAAATTTTTTCTAAGTGTAGAAAATTTTCTTATGTGTGTTTAAGTTATTTCAAGTGCACTCATTGTGTTTGTTTGTGACATTGCAGATGGCTCAAATGATTTTTAATAAAAATCATAATTGTGTAGCCTATTTGGATGAGGTTCCAGAAGGGAAAGAATTGTTTTCTTCTATGATTGAAGGGCTGAGAAACTCACAGATTGTTTATGCTATCTCTGCTGATCCAGCCATTTATTCTGAGCTTATCGATGCTTTCTGGAACACTGCTACATTAGAGAAGGATGAAGCAGGCAATCCATTCATTTCTACTACTGTTAAAGACAAAAGAGTGATTGTCTCTCAAGCTATTCTGAACAGAGTGTTATTGCTTGATGATCTTGAGGATACACCTACAAGGCTGGAAGATGATGTAGTCATGGATTGTCTGACCAGAATGGGATATGAGTATAGATATCCAAGTCTTGAGAAGAAATGGTTACCATCCTACTGGAAATACCTATTCCATGTGGTAATTCATTGTCTCAGCAATCTCAAGGCAGGAATGGATAGTCTAAGTGCTGTTTTTGGTTCACTATTGGTGTCTCTGGTGGATGATATTCCTTTCAGCATTTCAGGAGTGATCTTTCAAGAAATGCAGAAGAATGCCACAGCTATTCCTGGAAGAAAATTCATCATGTATCCAAGATTTATTCAGCTGGTGATAAATGATGCCTATCCTGAGCTTGCCACTCTAAGGTCTCCCAAATTTGTTGTTCAAACCATCAAAAAGGAGATCTTTACTCATCTTACTGGAGCACGAGGAAACAAGTGCTCAGGAGAAAGCTTTGCTAAGATTGGTAGATTTTCTGAGATAGATGAAGGTGTTGGAGATTTGGGAGGAGAGGAACCAATTGATGAAGTACAGACTGGTACTTCTACATCTGGAGCTAGAGATGATGTAGATGCTGAAATAGAGAGATTATTTGAAGATGATCCAACACAAACTGAGAATGTAGAAGGTGTTGTTCATTCTGCTTCAAGTTCTGAAACTGCAAGTGATCAAATAGGGAATGTTCCCTATGTTATACAAACTGATCAAACTCCTACTACACCAAATTCCTCAAGAATAAGTGTTGAAGATAGAGATACAGATTACATCCCTAAGGAATCCCCAAGTACCTATATGAGGCGTAAACAAATGGCAAGGAGGAAAGATTTCCCTGCCAGGAAAAGAGGAAGAGGTGGTATACCTAGGAAACCACAAACGCATGTGATCATCTCAGAAACTGAACAAGAGCAACAAGTTGATGTGACTACTACAGCTACTGAGACAGAAACGGTTCCTGTTTCTAAATCAGCCAATATTTCTGGATCTGGTTTCTCCACTCCACCGCGACAAGAAAATCTGGAGTTTGATGTAGATACTTTTCTAAACACTCCACCAGATTTCCAAGGAAGAGAAGAATCCACAAGTGCTTCTCATTCTATCACTTTAGAAGAAAGGGTGAAGAATTTGGAGAAAGAAAGTTTTGAGAATGTCAAGTTAATTGCTGATTTGAGAAAAGAAAATGAAGAAAAGACTAAGATGATTACTATGATTCATCTGGATTCTACAATAAAGGATACAAGGATTGCATCTCTTGAGCAACAAATGAAGAATATGTTTGATTACTCTTCAAGGTTGGAGTGACAGCTGAATGAGCTAAGAGAGTTTATTTCTCAGACATATTTCCATCAACCACATGTTATACGGTCTACAACAATGATTGGTGAGACGAGCAGGCGTTCCCCAAGTCCATCTCCTGCAGAAGATGTTCAAGAAGTTGAAAAGGTCAACGAAGCTCAAGCTACTGAAGAACAGCCAAGTGTTAGTACCACTGAAGATGTTCCAATTACATCTGAAGTACCTATCACTGAAGCTTTTACATCTACAGCTTTCATTGAACCAGAACATATGATGCCTCTACCTGTTGTTAATGAAGAAGATGATGAGGATTTGCTTGATTATGGTGATTCTGATGGTGATGAAGATTCTGATAATGATGAAGAGGATGATGATGACAATGATGATGATGATGGTGGAGATGATGGTGGAAATGATGGTGGAAATGATGATAATAATGATGATGATGATGGAGGTGATGTTAGAGGATTATATTCTAATCCAACTGGTGAAACTAGCACTGAAAATGTCTCAGGACCAAGTGCTAGTAATCCAGAAGGATATGAACCACTGGATCCTAACACTGAAGATTTATATGATAAAGAGTTATACTCATTCAAGCTATCTACTTCAACTGAAGCTACAGAAGAAGAGTTTGGGTTATTTGATGATGTAGAAGAGCAAAATGAGTATACTGATATTTTTGGAAACAACTTTCAAGACTTATTCAAAGATATTGATCTGGAAGAAGGAGAAATTCCTACTGAGTCTGTAAGTGATCCAACTCCTTCTGATACAATTCCAAAGGATTCTACTGGACAGATTGCTTTATATACCAGAGGAGGATTGCAGTTCAAAGCACCACCACCACCCAAAGAGACTCATTTTCTATTTGTATCGAAGCCCAAAGACAAATATGGTGAGATATCACAAGTTATAAGCTGGGCTTATGATGGTGAGAAAAAGATGTACGTAATAAAGAGAAGAAATGGAGAAATAGACTATCTGAAAAGCACTCAAGATTTTCACACTTTACGAGCTGCTGAGTTATACGCAATGGGTAAAGCTCCATTCTTCAAGGAAAGCAACCATGGAGAGGCTGAACTGATGAGGTCAAAGATTAGAAGAGAAATGAGAACTAAATTCAAAGACTTCAGAACTGCAAAGTCAAAGGTGATTGATGATTCTTCCAGAATTGATGAAAATACCAAAGCTCCAATGAAAATCAGAGTCTATCAACATCCAAAATACATAAAGAAAGTTCCAGTTCATGCTCCAGTTCCTCCAAATTCTTTGAAGCAATTTATCTCTTGGAGTTGTGAAAAGGATTCAGGTCAGGCTGTGATCAAATGTATTGATAGATCACACAGAACCATCGACCTAGCTGACTTAATGAAGTTTAGCAAAGACGACTTGAATAAGCTGCTACACTGTCCTATCACAGCTGACGAGTCTGTTTACTTTTTGTCTTGCCAATATGTTTGGATGACTGATCGAATCCTAAGGAATAAGTGGTATGCCTATTCTGGCATATACACGAAAGCCAATGTTGATTTTGACTAAGGGTGTTTCACCGAGCCTAGGGGGAGATTGTAGAAGACTACATAAGGCTCGGCAAAACAACGAACACCGAAAATGAAGATGCCAAGTGACAGATGAAGTGTGACACCTCACAATATCAAGCAAAGAACATGGTGGGTTACTGTCACATTAGTGTGACAGTTCAGATGATACAGATGGATTTAATGAACAAAGTTTTAGAAACATTCAAGATATTCTCAAATAAGAAAGGAAACCTAAGATTCTTCTTGTTGAAGATCATGTGATGAATGTGATGGTGTGTGGCATCTGTCACCAATAGACCATCAAATCGGCATTAAGCTCGTTAACTCATCATGTGTATTAACGATCCACACGTATGTTCATAGTCTATTTATCATGTTAACCGAATTATCTACGTGTACTTGTTCCGTGTGGGTTAACTATCCTTACGAATTTAATATATATATCGTTTTAGTTGAACTTATCGTATACACGTACGTATTAGTAATAATAATAATAAAAATAATCATAATAATAATAATAATAATAATCATAATAATAAAAATAATAAAAATAATAATATTAATAATAATAATAATACTAATAACAATATTAGAAATAACAATAATAATAATAACAATAAAGTCCAGGGGGCAATTGGTCATTTATGAAACAATAAAAACAAGTTTATACATGAAATAATAAAGTTCTAAAACCATAGGGACCAAATATGTAATTTTAAAACTTTCAAAACCAACCCCGCCCACCCACGTTTTTCCGGCGCCGGTTCCGGCCGAACTCCGGTAGCATTCCGGCGAGCCCAAAACGCCCAAATTACTCAATTTTAAAACGCCAAACCGGTTCCAATGCGTTCGTAGACGAGATTCGAACTCAATGCACACAATAACACGCGTTGTAACGGTAAATTAACGGCTAAAACCTTTTTCACTTTAATTCCCGAACGTTCAATGGCTAAATCACCCACCAAGATACTACTTTAATCGAATTAATTCAACCTAAACGTTCCTATATAAATTCATAATCGAATGCAACCTGAACTCACACCTGAAACACACACAAACATTGAAATCTATCACACCCCCGCTTAGAGCGGAAACACGAGGATGCGACGGACGGGATCGTCATAACACTTGGTATAATTACAGAGACATAATACATGCAAGATCCTCGTGTCATGACGTCGCCCGACACAATGGTGACTTGTGTCGTGGTTAGTCAGTTCCACGACTATCATAGTCTTATTAATTCTAAATCCAAAATACACAAAGTTTACAAATGAAAACAAACGATATACATTACTAATGCAAAACTATTGGAATCCTGAGGGTCTCTGCTAAGGCATCAGCTCTAGCTATCCTCTTTGATTATGTTCACCTGAAAAGATATGCTCAAAAATGGTCAACATAATTGTTGGTGAGCTTCGCAGGTTTTATGTATTGATGATGAAAACAGTAAGTTCAATAAGCGTTACCGCGACTACACTTATGTATAGGCGGTTTACCAGTTTTTAATAGCTACAGCCAAACCTAAACATCGGTTCCACATGGGAATTGATGGCTGAAAGGAAACATTCCCAAGTTTAAATAGTTTATTAAGACGTAGCAAGATCCACACAGCACATACGTATAGTGTATAACCAAACCAGTCCTTAGGTCCCATTACCGGGATTAATGGTTATGTAAAAAGGTTTTCCATAGCATAATAAGTTTAATATGACGTAGCAAGATCCACACAGCGCATACGTTTAGGTTACAACCAAACCAATCCTTAGGTCCCAATTACCGGGATTAATGGTTGTAGTGGATGCTCGGCAAAGAAGAACCACAAAGTAGACCCACAAAGAAGAGCCACACCGCCGAAAGCATCCAAGATCAATAGCATTCACAAGTAATCATCACACCACATATAGCATCAAAGTTATAGCGCATTATAATATAAAGCCACCAAATAACATACAAGGTAGCAACATAGCATAGAATCAAGAGTCATAATAATATCGTTCAATAAGAATAGCAATATAAGTTAACCATAAATGTTGAAGCAGACTTCCACTAGGGAAGGTGATTGAAAGTAAGTGAGCATTCTTTTCCCCCAAGTTTAAAATGTTTAAAAGTTATATAAGCGTAAAAAGGGGCCACGAAACTCACCTTGTATTGATGTAATGTATATGAACAAGAACTTCAACGAATTAGGCAAAGCACGATCAAACACGTTCAACCCTATTATTGATTGTAATTGAGTCTTTAATACGAACAAATATGTTTGGTAAGGTTTGGTTTAACACGTGTCACACACGTAATTAGATATGTATATGTTACAATGTTTTTATAGATTTATATTTGTATTAATAAGTAACTATCAATAAGTATTAAGTTTTACCAAATAATTATTTACATTTTGATTTTATTAGAAGGGTTTCATAAGTGTATTTATATATTTTTGGAATTAAATATAAAATGATGTGGTTTAAATATTTAATTTATAATTATCCAAAGATAATTACAAATAAGGATAATCACAATTATAGTATTTTGATTAATAATAAGGTATTAATCTAGACTTTTAGTTAAAATATATTTTACAAGAAATACCCCACAATTTTATTTGTAAATAATTTGTGAATTTAAATAATATTTAAAGATAATATAGCGTTTATTTTATAGAAATAATTATTTATAATATTTATAAATAATATTTATATAATTTTCATGATTTTTATGATTATTTCATAATTAAACTTGGTTTAGAATTTATTTTATAAAATAAGTATTTTTTAATATTTTTAAATAATATTCTATAAAAATCTATTAAAGTTATTAAATGAAATAAATTTACAGAAAATTATTTTATGATATTTAAAATAAGGGAAATTAATAAAATTTATTTTTATAATTTTTAGAAATTTTTCCATATTTTTAAATTAATTGTAAAGCCTTAAAAAAAATAAAACAATAAAAAGGGGTTGCCCCGGGTCGAACCCGGGACCCCAAGCACACAAACACACGTGAATAACCAGTGAGCCAAAGCCCTAATCCGCGACAGAACACGGTTTTAATTGTATTTACCCACTGTTTTTAGAATTTCCCCCAAACCCGAAGAACCCTAGTTTGATTTGATTCAATTTGAGCATGAAATCGATGTTAATAATGAAATTAATATTAGGGGTTTTAATCCTTAAGTAAAAACGAGTGTGATGTTGCATTTAATTACCTGATTTGGTTCGATTTGATGACAAGAACAGCCAAGAACAAGTCGCGGGTTATTTTGAATCCGAATGATGATCAAACTCTGATGAAACTCGAATTAATTTTCCAGATAGCTTCAATTGATTATAATGGTTGAAAGCCCTCTCTTAATTTCAGTTTAGAAAGGCCAGAAGGTTGTGTTCGACTAAGTTGCAGGTTCGAAACAGAGATGAAATCGAATTGGGTGTTTGAATGTGTTTCAGATGCAATTGTAAGTGTAGACCGACTATGACTATTTATAACATCGTTTAGGTTGAATTAATTTGATTATCATAACGTTTTTAGTGCGATTTGAATCTGTAAAGTAGCCGACATGAACACGAGGTGGTTAGATCGCACTCATCGATTTGTTTTTCGAATTATTGTGGGGTTTGGGTTCGAATCTTGCATGTAACGGTGTCGGGGGTTCTAATTTGGTTAAAACCGTGTAGAATTGGGGTGTTTTGGCCTCGCCGGAGGCTCGTCGGAGAGCCGGAGACGGTGGCCGGAATTACGGGGGCGGGGAGGGGCTGTTGTGTAATTTTTATAATTACACTTTCAGTCCCTGCGATTTGGTATTTATTATTTTATGTTTATAAACTTTATTTAAAGTTTCAAAAATTGCAAATTCTCCCCCTAAACTTTTAATATTATTATTATTTTTATTTTTATTATTATCATTATTATTATTATCATTATTATTATTATCCTTATTATTATTGTTATTATTATTATGATTATTATTATAAATTTTGTAATTTTTGGAATTAGTACGTATTAAACGTAATTGTTTTATAAAAAAATTACGGGATGTTACAGTCTCCCCTGCTTTAGGAAATTTCGTCCCGAAATTTTAATCATGAGGAGACTGAAACGAAAAGATATGGGTACTTGGATTTCATTTGGTCCTCACGTTCCCAGGTGAACTCTTGGTCATGTTTAGATTCCCAGCGGACCCCGACAATCGGTATTCGGCTGCGTTTGAGTTGTTTGATTTCCCGATCCGTAATTTCCAGAATATAGTTTCGTGGTAAGGTGATGTCTAGAATTCAAGATAACACTAACAATGATGAGAAATGTTAATCGTCGGAATTTAAGAATCCCAAACGTCATCATGTCATTTAAAATAAGAGGCTTTTAGTGATTGAAAAGTTAAACAGGAGATTCACGGGAACACGGAAGTTAAGTTTTGTCATGTATAAAGATAAAACACTTGGACACATGCCAACTTATGTCTTTTCCTTTAGGCTTAACCCATGTCTACAAGTTACGAAGGTTTATGAACCTTTATATTCACATTGTATTGAGGATAATAACGAGTCTTGTTATTCGAATTCAAGATAGAGTTTTAAATATTTCCAAGGTTAAGGATTCAAGATCGATTCAAGAAGTGATACAAACAATAAGAAAAGGTATTTGTAACCATGTTTTGCAAGTAACAAATTTCCAAATGCAGATTTGCATACGTGCTTTGTCAAACCCATAAGTACAGTCGAGAACATTCGTATGTCTAGGAGAACCTAATCACAAGTTGATGATGTCTTTATTTAGTAGAAAGATTGCTTACCATCACTCAATTATGCGTTGGTGATATCTCAAAATGAAAGTTGATAAGTAAGGAATAAATGGTTTCATTTGGCTAGATCGAATCAAATCATAAGGATAAAGAGAAAGAATTTGATTTAAGAATTTAAATGTTCCAAGCTCGGAATCGAAATTAATATAGAGCGATCGGGTCTTTGGCGAGCATCATTTGCCCCGACGACGAACGCACGTCCTCAGGCAGTATTTCCTTGATTCCCCTGGCCCAGATTACCAGCTATGGTCATCACTTGCTGTTGGTTATTTCCTTGTTGACCTGGTGCCCTATTCAGTCTGGGGCACATGTTTCGGTAGTGATCAGGACTTCCGCACTCATAACAAGCCCTGGCATTCCCGGCGGGGTTAACCGCGTTGACGGGTACTACCAGATTCGGCGCAGTTCTACAATCCTTCGCTAGGTGCCCCGAGCGCCTACAGTTCACACACGTCCTACACTGCATTGCTGGGTGATGATGAAGATTGCATCTGTTACATCTAGGGTATGGCCCAGCATATTCTTTCCTTCCTTGTGTTACAGCCACAAAATTTAGGGTTGTCTTGGCCTTCTTATCAAATCTTCCGGCATCAGACCGGCTCGTTTCCCCAACCTCCTTTCTCTTCTCTGCTCCCTTACCCAGCAGTCCAGTTCTCACCATTTCATCAGTAAGAGCGCCAGCCTTCAGAATTGCGCTCTGGATTGTAGGAGGAGCAGCTGTTGTTACCAGTGCTCGGATTTGAGGCGCAAGTCCCCAAATATACCTCTCGATCCTCTTGGATTCTGGGGTTACCAAGTGCGGAACCAATCTTGCCAATTCGTGGAAACGATCGGTGTATGCTGCGTGCCCAGCTCCCACCATCGCATGATTCCAGAACTCTTGCTCAAGTTTCTGCCTTTCATTAAGAGGACAATATTCCTCGGAAATCAATGCTTTAAACTCATCCCAAGTCATCTGCATTGCTGACTCCCTTCCTCTAGCCTGAACCTGGGTATTCCACCAGGTTAACGCCTTGCCTTGAAGTGAACACGTGGCATATTTGATTCGTTGGTTGTCGAGACATTCACTAATGTCGATTACTGCCTCCATCTTCTCGATCCATCTGGTCAAGGCTATCGCTCCGCCTTTCCCATCGAATTCGTGGGGTTTGCAAGCCACAAATTCTTTATATGAGCATCCCCGTTTGGTATGGTTGACACCAGTTTCGTTTCCATTTGTTCTGCCAATGTCAGTATCATCCACTACCCCTTGGTTATGTTGGCCATTGTTATTATGATCCCCGTGGAGAGGATGATTCAGCAGGGTGTCGCTTACTTGGGTTACGATGGTTGGAACCAGTGCAGCTAGCTGCTGAGCAATCATAGCAGCTATATCAGGATTGCTAGTTTCCTGATTATTGCCAACTGGAGCACCACCAGCTCTTGATGGTCTACCCCTTCTCCTGTTTTGTGGGGCTTCAGCTTCTTGGTTTGTTCTACGGGTGACTCTCTTAGGTGCCATCTTCTATTTACAGAAAGATATGAACTTTAGTTACCGTATGATTTTGCTTATCAAGTTTCTATAACCCATGCTTTAGTCCATTAAGATCATTACGTAGCCCAGTTTAAGCACATTCTTAGTATACCGGTGATGTTTATATATAGGGTTCCCCGCAGCGTTCCCACCACATCAACGATATACCTTGAGTGATACTTAAACTAGTTACATAACATCCTAATTTTCCTTAGCACCTACTTAAATATTAACATTTTGTATGGGTAGAGAGTATCATTACTCCTCTACATTCATGTATTCCACTTTCATTCTAAGCATTAATCAGTAGTTACTGAAATGCTAAGTGGAGGAATGTTTCATAAGGTCAATATCGTGATTAGAAATACCATGAAGGCTTTAAGTAGGACAGGACTTGAGTATATGATAATGTTTGATTGCCTTAACAAGGACTTACTAGAATTATGACCCTAGCACCCTAGGGTATAGAATAGAAACTTGTGATACTCATGATCGTTACCTCATGATAAGATTAGCCAGACTTCTCATGCATGGTGAATTACAATTACGTGTGCACCCGTAATGGTAATCTACCTTGCATGATCACCCTTAGCTTCACTTACCCCAAGTTAACATCATAGTATTATTCAGATTTAGCAAGCACAACTAACGTAATGTCCTTATGTCCATGAGCCAGTATTCCAATAATAGCATGTAATAGCAAATAAGCATATAAGCACATTAAGTCTAATGATAACTGCATATCCGTCATACTTTCAGGATTTCAGTCATAACTATGATAGGGTCGGATTCAATATCCGAGATCGACGCTACGCGTGATCACCGAAGTTCCCTAATAATATGATGTTGTGCGCATACAAGCGTAAAGTTCTTAGTATAAAAGTATCCCATGGAGAAAGACTGAGAGTAATAATGTCTTCCCCGGGATGTTCAGAGAACACGTGTACATGTATAAAATCAAGTATGTAGGAACATACTTGTAGATTATTAGGTATATAGGAATATACCTGTATATTAAGTTCATAGACTTAATATATTTGACCCATTTGCCTTGTAGATCTGTGTATTGACCATAGTTTATCACTCATCCCAGAAATCCCCAGGTAAGCATACCAGGTCTCGTAATGAGATATATGCGATATGCTTGCCTTAGCCCGAGGGCCTTTTGCCAGGAAATCCAGAATACAGGTGTCTATGTGTCACACAAATCATGAAAGACATTTAGGTAAAATCAAATGCACACAATCCCTAGCATGCATTCTATATGAAGGTTCTTAGGTTATAGTCTAGGTCGAATTCTCCACCTAAATCTCTATAACCAAGGCTCTGATACCAATCTATCACACCCCCGCTTAGAGCGGAAACACGAGGATGCGACGGACGGGATCGTCATAACACTTGGTATAATTACAGAGACATAATACATGCAAGATCCTCGTGTCATGACGTCGCCCGACACAATGGTGACTTGTGTCGTGGTTAGTCAGTTCCACGACTATCATAGTCTTATTAATTCTAAATCCAAAATACACAAAGTTTACAAATGAAAACAAACGATATACATTACTAATGCAAAACTATTGGAATCCTGAGGGTCTCTGCTAAGGCATCAGCTCTAGCTATCCTCTTTGATTATGTTCACCTGAAAAGATATGCTCAAAAATGGTCAACATAATTGTTGGTGAGCTTCGCAGGTTTTATGTATTGATGATGAAACAGTAAGTTCAATAAGCGTTACCGCGACTACACTTATGTATAGGCGGTTTACCAGTTTTTAATAGCTACAGCCAAACCTAAACATCGGTTCCACATGGGAATTGATGGCTGAAAGGAAACATTCCCAAGTTTAAATAGTTTATTAAGACGTAGCAAGATCCACACAGCACATACGTATAGTGTATAACCAAACCAGTCCTTAGGTCCCATTACCGGGATTAATGGTTATGTAAAAAGGTTTTCCATAGCATAATAAGTTTAATATGACGTAGCAAGATCCACACAGCGCATACGTTTAGGTTACAACCAAACCAATCCTTAGGTCCCAATTACCGGGATTAATGGTTGTAGTGGATGCTCGGCAAAGAAGAACCACAAAGTAGACCCACAAAGAAGAGCCACACCGCCGAAAGCATCCAAGATCAATAGCATTCACAAGTAATCATCACACCACATATAGCATCAAAGTTATAGCGCATTATAATATAAAGCCACCAAATAACATACAAGGTAGCAACATAGCATAGAATCAAGAGTCATAATAATATCGTTCAATAAGAATAGCAATATAAGTTAACCATAAATGTTGAAGCAGACTTCCACTAGGGAAGGTGATTGAAAGTAAGTGAGCATTCTTTTCCCCAAGTTTAAAATGTTTAAAAGTTATATAAGCGTAAAAAGGGGCCACGAAACTCACCTTGGATTGATGTAATGTATATGAACAAGAACTTCAACGAATTAGGCAAAGCACGATCAAACACGTTCAACCCTATTATTGATTGTAATTGAGTCTTTAATACGAACAAATATGTTTGGTAAGGTTTGGTTTAACACGTGTCACACACGTAATTAGATATGTATATGTAACAATGTTTTTATAGATTTATATTTGTATTAATAAGTAACTATCAATAAGTATTAAGTTTTACCAAATAATTATTTACATTTTGATTTTATTAGAAGGGTTTCATAAGTGCATTTATATATTTTTGGAATTAAATATAAAATGATGTGGTTTAAATATTTAATTTATAATTATCCAAAGATAATTACAAATAAGGATAATCACAATTATAGTATTTTGATTAATAATAAGGTATTAATCTAGACTTTTAGTTAAAATATATTTTACAAGAAATACCCCACAATTTTATTTGTAAATAATTTGTGAATTTAAATAATATTTAAAGATAATATAGCGTTTATTTTATAGAAATAATTATTTATAATATTTATAAATAATATTAATATAATTTCATGATTTTGTGATTATTTCATAATTAAACTTGGTTTAGAATTTATTTTATAAAAATAAGTATTTTTTTAATATTTTTAAATAATATTCTATAAAAATCTATTAAAGTTATTAAATGAAATAAATTTACAGAAAATTATTTTATGATATTTAAAATAAGGGAAATTAATAAAATTTATTTTTATAATTTTTAGAAATTTTTCCATATTTTAAATTAATTGTAAAGCCTTAAAAAAAATAAAACAATAAAAAGGGGTTGCCCGGGTCGAACCCGGGACCCCAAGCACACAAACACACGTGAATAACCAGTGAGCCAAAGCCCTAATCCGCGACAGAACACGGTTTTAATTGTATTTACCCACTGTTTTTAGAATTTCCCCCAAACCCGAAGAACCCTAGTTTGATTTGATTCAATTTGAGCATGAAATCGATGTTAATAATGAAATTAATATTAGGGGTTTTAATCCTTAAGTAAAAACGAGTGTGATGTTGCATTACCTGATTTGGTTCGATTTGATGACAAGAACAGCCAAGAACAAGTCGCGGGTTATTTTGAATCCGAATGATGATCAAACTCTGATGAAACTCGAATTAATTTTCCAGATAGCTTCAATTGATTATAATGGTTGAAAGCCCTCTCTTAATTTCAGTTTAGAAAGGCCAGAAGGTTGTGTTCGACTAAGTTGCAGGTTCGAAACAGAGATGAAATCGAATTGGGTGTTTGAATGTGTTTCAGATGCAATTGTAAGTGTAGACCGACTATGACTATTTATAACATCGTTTAGGTTGAATTAATTTGATTATCATAAGGTTTTTAGTGCGATTTGAATCTGTAAAGTAGCCGACATGAACACGAGGTGGTTAGATCGCACTCATCGATTTGTTTTTCGAATTATTGTGGGGTTTGGGTTCGAATCTTGCATGTAACGGTGTCGGGGGTTCTAATTTGGTTAAAACCGTGTAGAATTGGGGTGTTTTGGCCTCGCCGGAGGCTCGCCGGAGAGCCGGAGACGGTGGCCGAAATTACGGGGGCGGGGAGGGGCTGTTGTGTAATTTTTATAATTACACTTTCAGTCCCTGCGATTTGGTTTTTATTATTTTATGTTTATAAACTTTATTTAAAGTTTCAAAAATTGCAAATTCTCCCCCTAAACTTTTAATATTATTATTATTTTTATTTTTATTATTATCATTATTATTATTATCATTATTATTATTATCCTTATTATTATTATTATTATTATTATTATGATTATTATTATAAATTTTGTAATTTTTGGAATTAGTACGTATTAAACGTAATTGTTTTATAAAAAAATTACGGGATGTTACAAAATCGATCACCACCTTCATCCTCGGCCTGTAACTCATTCGAATTCCAACAGTGGGTTCCAATACACGAAATTGACAGAGGGCTATGATCTTTAGCATCATTCGAATCTGTCTGTACAATTAATTTGATTTTCATCAAGATTGATCCCCATTCGAATTCAAGATAGCCGCGACCTGTTCTTTACTGTCCTTATCATCAAATCGAAACAAAACAGGTAATTAAACATCTATACATACTCGTTTACACATGGGGAATCAAAGCCCCATGTTTATTTCAGTAATCATTATCGAATTCGAGTTCAATTTGATCAAATTCAAATTAGGGTTTATCGAGAATTGGGGGAAAACTGAAACGATGCTTAAAAACAAATAAAACCGGACTCTGTCGCGGCCACGGCCTTTAGTTCACTTGTTCCTGCGCTCCATGTCCAACAGGAGGTCCCGGGTTCGAACCCGGGCACCTGCAATTATTTTTTTTAAAGCTTTTTAAGCTTCTAAAAATTATGAAAAAATCCTTAAAAATTAAAAAAATAATTTTTATAAACTTTCCTTATTTTATTTAAAAACCTTAATAATCCTTATAAAATAATATACATAAGTAATATAAATAATTATTTTTATAAAAATAAACATTAAATCGTGTTTAATTATGAAATAATCACGGGAATCATAGAAATGACACAACATATAATTTCACAAATTATTTACAAATATAATTATAAGTTATTTCTTATAAAATATATTTAAATTAATTAAACTTAAATATATAAATCACTAAATTTATAATCCCACTCAATATATATAACTAATCGTGGACGTCAAACCGAACCGACTCGAATTCAATCAAACATATCTATTCGCGCTAAATATGTTTTAAAGGCTTAGTTATAATCAATAATAGGTATTGATCGTGTTTGATCGTGCATTGTTTTATTCTGTGAAGTCTTTGTGCATTACATCAATTCAAGGTGAGTTTCGTGACCCCTTTTTATGCTTATACAAGTTTTCAATGTTTTCAATCAATGGGGGAAAAGTATGCTCACCCGTTTTCAATGTTGTACATCTTATATTTAATTTTCATACTTGGAATCAACGTGATACTGTTTTGCATGCATACATGGTGTTATTCTATGGATCATTCTTACAACCATTAATTCTTGGGTTGGGAACCAACGGTTAGGTATTGGTAGTACTACTGGGTTAACACCCCCACCCTTCGACGATTGGTTAACTTGTGAGTTACCAACAAAGCTGCCAGCAATCAGGCCAAGGGTGAATATATTCCGTCTAATTTATATGCATAACGTCATTAGGTTTGGTTGTCTAAAACACATGTTATGTGGTTTTGCTTGCAGTATGATTCCACATCAAATTCTATACAGCATCAATTACATGTTTTCAATTTAAACCTGCGGAACTCACCAACATTATGTGTTGACATTTTTGAGCATATCTTTTCAGGTGATCATAATCAGAGAGGATAGCTAGAGCAGATGCCTTAGCAGAGGCCCTCAGGATTCGATAGATTTGCATTAGTATTGTTTGTCATTTGTTTTCATATTTGAACACTGTGTATCTTGGATTATAGAATCAATAAGACTATGATAGTCGTGGAACTGACTAACCACGACACAAGTCACCATTGTGTCGGGCGATGTCATGACACGAGGATTTTGCATATATTATGTCTCTGTAATTATACCAAGTGTTATGACGATCCCGTCCGTCGTTTCCTCGTGTTTCCGCTATAAGCGAGGGTGTGACAGATTGGTATCAGAGCCTTGGTTATAGAGAATTAGGTGGAGAACTCGACCTAGACTATAACCTAAGAACCTTCATATAGAATGCATGCTAGGGATTGTGTGCATTTGATTTTACCTAAATGTCTTTCATGATTTGTGTGACACATAGACACCTGTATTCTGGATTTTCTGGCAAAAAGGCCTTCGGGCTAAGGCAAGTGTATTCGTATAAATCTCATTGCCAGACCAGTTACGCTACGTGGGGATTTCTAGGATGAGTGATAAACTATGGTCAATACACAAGTCTATAAGGCAAATGGGTCAAGTATATTAAATCTATGAATTTAATATACAAGTATGTTCCTACATACTTGACTTTATACATATACACGTATTATCTGAACATCCCGAGAAAGACACTATTACTCTTAGTCTTTCTCCATGGGATACCGTTATGCTAGAATTTTTCGCTTGTATGCGCACAACATCATATTATTAGGGAACCTCGGTGATCATGCGTAGCGTCGATCTCGGATATTAAATCCGACCCTATCATGGTTATGACTGAAATCCTGAAAGTATGACGGATATGCAGTTATCATTAGACTTAATGTGCTTATATGTTTACTTGCTATTACATGCTACTACTGGAATACTATTGGCTCATGGACAGGAGGACATCATACAATTTGTGCTTGTTGAATCTAAATAATACTATGATGTTAACTTGAGGTAAGTGAAGCTAAGGGTGATCATGCAAGGTAAATTACCATTACGGGTGCACACGTAATTGCAATTCACCATGCATGAGAAGTCTGGCTAATCTTACCATGAGGTAACGATCATGAGTATCACAAATTTCTATTCTATACCCTAGGGTGCTAGGGTCATAATTCTAGTAAGTCCTTGTTAAAGGCAATCAAACATTATCAACATTTACTCAAGTCCTGTCCTACTTAGAGCCTTCATGGTATTTCCAATCATGATATTGACCTTATGAGACATTCCTCCACTTTGCGTTTCAGTAACTACTGATTAATGCTTAGAATGAAAGTGGAATACATGAATGTAGAGGAGTAATGATACTCTCTACCCATACAAGACGTTATTATTTGAGTAGGTGCTAAGGAAAATTAAGATGTTATGTAACTAGTTTAAGTATTATTCAAGGTATATCGTGGATGTGGTGGGAACGCTGCGGGGAACCTTATATATAAACATCACCGGTATACTAAGAATGTGCTTAAACTGGGCTACATAATAATCTTGATGGACCAAAGCATAGGTTATTAGGAATTGATGAGAGAAATCATGCGGTAACTAAAGTTCACATCTTTCTGTAATCAGAAGATGGCGCCTAAGAGAGTCACCCGTAGAACAAACCAAGAAGCTGAAGCCCCGCAAAACAGGGGAAGGGGTAGACCATCAAGAGCTGGTGGTGCTCCAGCTGGCAATAATCAGGAAACTGGCAATCCTGATATAGCTGCTATGATTGCTCAGCAGCTAGCTGCATTGGTTCCTACCATTGTGACACAAGTAAGCGACACCCTGCTGAATCAACCTCTCCACGGTGATCATAACACCAATGGCCAACATAACCAAGGATGATACTGGCATTGGCAGAACAAATGGAAACAAAACTGGTGTCAACCATACCAAACGGGGATGCTCATATAAAGAATTTGTGGCTTGCAAACCCCACGAATTCGATGGGAAAGGCGGAACGATAGCCTTGACCAGATGGAACGAGAAGATGGAGGCAGTAATCGACATTAGTGAATGCCTCGATAGTCAACGGATCAAATATGCCACCTGCTCACTGCAAGGCAAGGCATTAACCTGGTGGAACACCCAGGTTCAGGCTAGAGGAAAGGAGTCTGCAATGCAGATGACCTGGGATGAATTTAAGGCATTGATTTCTGAGGAATACTGTCCTCTCAATGAAATGCAGAAACTCGAACAAGAATTCTGGAATCACGAGATGGTGGGGGCTGGGCACGCAGCGTACACCGATCGATTTCATGAATTGGCAAGATTGGTTCCGCATTTAGTCACACCGGAATCCAAGAGAATTGAGAGGTATATTGGGGACTCGCGCCTCAAATCCGAGCACTGGTGACAGCAGCTGCTCCTCCAACAATCCAGAGCGCAATTTTGAAGGCTGGCGCTCTTACTGACGAAATGGTGAGAACCGGATTGCTGGGGAAGGGAACCGAGAAGAGAAAGGAGTTCGAGTCTAACGCTGGAAGATCCGATAAGAAGGCTAAAACAGCCCGAAGTTTTGTGGCTATAACCCAAGAAAGGAAGGATTACACTGGATCGCACCCCAAGTGCAACAAGTGTAACTATCATCATTCCCCAGCAAGGCCGTGTCGGGAATGTACAAACTGTAGGCGCTTGGGTCACTGGGCGAAGGATTGTAGGATTGAGCCAAACCTGGTAGCGCCCATCAATACGGTTAACCCTGCCAGGAATGCCAGGGCATGCTATGAATGCGGAGGTCTCGATCACTTCCGAAACAAGTGCCCCCGACTAAACAGAGCACCCGGTCAATAAGGCAATAACCAGCAGCAATTGTTGGCCATAGCTGGTAACCCGGGTCACGGCAATCAAGGAAATACTGCAAGAGGACGAGCCTTCGTCATTGGAGCCAATGATGCCCGTCAGGATCCCAATGTCGTCACAGGTACGTACCTTCTCAACGACCGCTTCGCCTCTATATTGTTTGATACGGGAGCAGATAATAGCTTCATATCTTCTGATTTTGCACACATGCTTGACTTAAAACCGAGTAGGCTAGAAACTAGCTTTTCCGTAGAAATGGCCAACGGTAGATTCGTACAAGCAGATAAGATCATTAGACAGTGCTCCATAATATTAGAGGACCATGCCTTCGACATAGATTTAATACCTTTCGAGTTAGGGAGCTTCGACGTAATTATGGGAATGGATTGGTTGTCGAAGCACGGAGCCGAGATCGTTTGTCGGGAGAAAGTAGTACGAATCCCCATGCCTAATGGGGAGGTACTCAAGATTCAAGGAGAACGACCAGGAAGAACTCTGAAGCTTATTTCCTGCATGAAGACGCGTCGATGTCATCGGAGGCAGTGCTACGCACTCCTGGCTCATGCTGTAGAAAAGAAGGAAGAAGGCATCAAGTTGGCAGATATTCCTGTGGTGCGAGATTATCCGGAAGTATTTCCTGATGATTTGTCGGGTTTACCTCCTCTACGACAGGTGGAATTTCGTATCGAGTTGGTTCCTGGAGCTACGCCGGTAGCAAAAGCACCATATCGATTAGCACCATCTGAAATGCAGGAATTATCCAGCCAACTACAAGAGCTATTAGAGAAGGGATTCATTCAGCCGAGTCATTCACCATGGGGAGCACCGGTTCTATTTGTTAAGAAGAAAGACGGGTCATTTCGTATGTGTATCGATTATCGCGAGTTAAACAAGTTGACTGTGAAAAATCGATACCCTCTTCCCAGAATTGATGGTTTGTTTGATCAATTACAAGAAGCTTCGTATTTCTCCAAGATTGATCTTCGTTCTGGATATCATCAACTGAGAGTTTATGAGGGTGACATACCAAAAACAGCATTTAGGACTCGTTATGGGCACTATGAGTTTTTAGTCATGCCCTTCGGGCTGACTAATGCACCAGCTGTGTTCATGGATTTGATAAATCGAGTGTGCAAACCATACTTAGATAAGTTCATGATCGTGTTCATAGACGATATACTTATCTATTCTTGATCGAAAGAGGATCACGAGAAACACCTTCGAGCAATTTTAGAATTGTTGCGGGAAGAGAAGCTTTTCGCCAAGTTCTCGAAGTGCGAATTCTGGCTTCAAGAAATGAAGTTTTTAGGCCATGTGGTTAATAAAGATGGAATCCATGTAGACCCCAGCAAGATTGAAGAGGTGAAGAAATAGGATACACCCCAAACACCATCAGAAATCCGACAATTCTTAGGATTGGCCGGATATTATCGACGGTTTATTGCGAATTTTTCAAAAATCGCACAACCGTTGACCATGCTAACCAGAAGGATAAGAAGTTTGATTGGGAACATGCACAAGAACAAGCTTTCCAAACGTTAAAGGAAAAGATGTGTAATGCTCCAATACTGTCCCTTCCGGACGGAACAGACGACTTCGTGGTGTATTGCGATGCTTCGCATCAAGGATTGGGATGTGTGTTGATGTAGAGAGATAAGGTGATTGCATACGCCTCACGACAACTAAAAGTGCACGAGAAGAACGACACAACTCATGATTTAGAGTTGGGCGCTGTAGTATTTGCACTTAAATATGGAGGCACTATCTGTATGGAACCAAATGCATCATCTATACCGATCATAAAAGCCTTCAACACATCCTAAATCAGAAAGAGCTCAACATGCGACAACGACGTTGGGTAGAATTACTTAGCGACTACGATTGCGAAATCCGGTATCATCGGGGAAAGCAAATGTGGTGGCTGATGCCCTGAGTCGTAAAGAACGCGTAAAACCACTACGTGTTCGAGCTTTGGGATTGACCATTCAAATGAACTTGAAAGCTAAAATCCAAAATACGCAAAGTGAGGCTTTAAAAGAAGAAAACTTTGCGGGAGAAGAATTCCGAGGGTTGGATAAACAAATGAATCGCAAGGATGACGGCGTATATTATTTCATTGATCGCATATGGGTTCCCAAATGGGGAGGTGTACGTACACTAGTCTTGGATGAAGCACACAAGACTCGATATTCTGTTCATCCCGGTGCAGACAAGATGTACCATGATCTGAAGGATCTGTACTGGTGGCCGGGTATGAAGAAAGACATTGCTCTATATGTGAGCAAATGCTTGACGTGTTCCAAGGTTAAAGCCGAACATCAGAAGCCATCGGGATTATTGCAACAACGTGAAATTCCCGAGTGGAAATGGGAAAACATCACCATGGATTTCATTACCAAAAGCCCGAGAACGCCAAGCGGGCACGACTCGATATGGGTCGTGGTGGATCGACTAACAAAATCAGCACACTTCTTGCCAATCCGAGAAGACTATAAAATGGATAAGTTGGCAAGATTGTACATCAAAGAGGTCGTGACACGGCACGGTGTGCCGGTGTCAATCATATCCGACCGAGACAGTCGATTCACTTCACGCTTTTGGCAGATGTTGCAGAAAGCGATGGGCACTCGACTGGATATGAGTACAGCCTATCACCCCCAGACAGACGGCCAAAGTGAACGCACAATACAGACGCTTGAGGACATGCTACGGGCATGTGTCATTGATTTGGTGGCAGTTAGGATACTCATCTACCGTTGATTGAGTTTTCCTACAATAACAGCTACCATACTAGTATTGGGTGTGCACCATTCGAAGCGTTGTATGGCCGAAAATGTAGATCACCTGTATGTTGGGACGAGATTGGCGAGAGTCAGCTAACAGGTCCCGAAATCATACAAGAAACAACTGATAAGATCTTCCTAATCAAAGACAGGCTTAAAGCGGCTAGAGATCGCCAAAAGAGCTATGCCGACAACCGTCGAAATCCGTTAGAGTTTAACGTTGGGGATCGAGTGTTACTTAAAGTCTCTCCTTGGAAAGGAATTGTTCGGTTTGGAAAGAAGGGGAAGTTAGCCCGAGATACATTGGACCATTCGAGATCACGGAGAGAATAGGTCCAGTGGCATATCGATTAAGGTTGCCACAAGAGCTTAACAATGTACATGATACTTTCCATGTATCAAACCTCAAGAAGCGTTTAACTGACGAATCACTTCACGTGCCTATTGTGGACATTAATATTGATCAAAGCCTCCATTTTATGGAGGAACCTATTGAGGTCATGGACCGAACGGTCAAGAGGTTAAGACGCAACAAGATACCTATTGTTCGTGTGAGATGGAATTCCAAACGAGGTCCAGAGTTTACATGGGAACGTGAAGATCAGATGAGATTCAAATACCCACATCTATTCGAGGATGACACTCTTGGACCTAGCACCAGTTGAATTTCGGGACGAAATTCCCTCAACTGGGGGATACTGTGACACCTCACAATATCAAGCAAAGAACATGGTGGGTTACTGTCACATTAGTGTGACAGTTCAGATGATGCAGATGGATTTAATGAACAAAGTTTTAGAAACATTCAAGATATTCCCAAATCAGAAAGGAAACCTAAGATTCTTCTTGTTGAAGATCATGTGATGAATGTGATGGTGTGTGGCATCTGTCACCAACAGACCGTCAAATCGGCATTAAGCTCGTTAACTCATCGTGTGTATTAACGATCCACACGTATGTTCATAGTCTATTTATCGTGTTAACCGAATTATCTACGTGTACTTGTTCCGTGTGGGTTAACTATCCTTACGATTTAATATATATATATATATATCGTTTTAGTTGAACTTATCGTATACACGTTCGTATTAGTAATAATAATAATAAAAATAATCATAATATAATAACAATAATCATAATAATAAAAATAATAAAAATAATAACATTACTAATAATAATAATAATAATAACAATATTAGAAATAACAATAATAATAATAACAATAAAGTCCAGGGGGCAATTGGTCATTTTGAAACAATAAAAACAAGTTTATACATGAAATAATAAAGTTCTAAAACCACAGGGACCAAATATGTAATTTAAAACTTTCAAAACCAACCCCGCCCACACACATTTTTCCGGCGCCGGTTCCGACCGAACTCCGGCAGCATTCCGGCGAGCCCAAAGCGCCCAAATTACTCAATTTTAAAACGCCAAACCGGTTCCAATGCGTTCGTAGACGAGATTCGAACTCAATGCACACAATAACACGCGTTGTAACGATAAATTAACGGCTAAAACCTTTTTCACTTTAATTACCGAACGTTCAACGGCTAACTCACCCACTAAGATACTACTTTAATCGAATTAATTCAACCTGAACGTTCCTATATAAATTCCTAATCGAATGCAACCTGAACTCACACCTGAAACACACACAAACATTGAAATCGATCACCACCTTCATCCTGGACCTGCAACTCATTCGAATTCCAACAGTGGGGTTCCAATACACGAAATTGACAGAGGGCTATTGATCTTTAGCATCATTCGAATCTGTCTGTACAATTAATTTGATTTTCATCAAAGATTGATCCCCATCAAATTCAAGATAGCTGCGACCTGTTCTTTACTGTCCTTATCATCAAATCGAAACAAAACAGGTAATTAAATATCTATACATACTCGTTTACACAGGGGGAATCAAAGCCCCATGTTTATTTCAGTAATCATTATCGAATTCGAGTTCAATTTGATCAAATTCAAATTAGGGTTTATCGAGAATTGGGGGAAAACTGAAACGATGCTTAAAAACAAATAAAACCGGATTCTGTCGCGGCCACGGCCTTTGGTTCACTGGTTCCTGCGCTCCATGTCCAACAGGAGGTCCCGGGTTCGAACCCGGGCACCTGCAATTATTTTTTTAAAGCATTTTATGCTTCTAAAAATTATAGAAAAATCCTTAAAAATTATAAAAATAATTTTTATAAACTTTCCTTATTTAAAATACTACATAAACATTTTCTGTAAATTATTTTATTTAAAAACCTTAATAATCCTTAGAAAATAATATATATAAATAATATAAATATTTATTTTTATAAAAATAAACATTAAATCGTGTTTAATTATGAAATAATCACGGGAATCATAGAAATGACACAACATATAATTTCACAAATTATTTACGAATATAATTATAAGTTATTTCTTATAAATATATTTTAATTAATTAAACTTAAATATATAAATCACTAAATTTATAATCCCACTCAAATATATATAACTAATCGTGGACGTCAAACCGAACCGACTCGAATTCAATCAAACATATCTATTCGCGCTAAATATGTTTTAAAGGCTTAGTTATAATCAATAATAGGTATTGATCGTGTTTGACCGTGCATTGCTTTATTCTGTGAAGTCTTTGTGCATTACATCAATTCAAGGTGGGTTTCGTGGCCCCTTTTTATGTTTATACAAGTTTTCAATGTTTTCAATCAATGGGGGAAAAGTATGCTCACCCGTTTTCAATGTTGTACATCTTATATTCAATTTTCATACTTGGAATCAACGTGATACTGTTTTGCATGCATACATGGTGTTATTCTATGGATCATTCTTACAACCATTAATTCTCGGGTTGGGAACCAACGGTTAGGTATTGGTAGTACTACTGGGTTGACACCCCCACCCTTCGACGATTGGTTAACTTGTGAGTTACCACACAGCTGCCAGCAATCAGGCCAAGGGTGAATATATTCCGTCTAATTTATATGCAAAACGTCATTAGGTTTGGTTGTCTAAAACACATGTTATGTGGTTTTGCTTGCAGTATGATTTCACATCAAATTCTATACAGCATCAATTACATGTTTTCAATTTAAACCTGCGGAACTCACCAACATTATGTGTTGACATTTTTGAGCATATCTTTTCAGGTGATCATAATCAGAGAGGATAGCTAGAGCAGATGCCTTAGCAGAGACCCTTAGGATTCGATAGATTTGCATTAGTATTGTTTTTCATTTGTTTTCATATTTGAACACTGTGTATCTTGGATTATAGAATCAATAAGACTATGATAGTCGTGGAATGACTAACCACGACACAAGTCACCATTGTGTCGGGCGACGTCATGACACGAGGATTTTGCATATATTATGTCTTTGTAATTATACCAAGTGTTATGACGATCCCGTCCGTTGCATCCTCGTGTTTCTGCTATAAGCAAGGGTGTGACATGAGTCACACGAGAAGCAAGACTCGCGCGAAAGGCACAACCGCGCGAAATGACTGTCTCACGCGAGAACTTATTGTTTAAGTATAAATATGTAATTTTTCGCATTTTGTAGCTAAGTTTCCAAGTTTTTCAGTTCAGTGTTTCTCGTTTTCGCTTTGTAATTGTTCTGTGCACTTTGCACAAGATTGTAATCATTTGATTATCAATTAGAAGCTATTTGATCAATTGTTTGTCTTCTTCCAATCTCAATTATATTCCATGTTCTTGAGATTGAGATCTTGGTTAGTGTTCTTGGGAAATAACCGAGTTTTACACAAATATACTCTAATTGGCTTTTGAGGTGTGGAAAGATTTAAAAGAAACATATGATAAGGTTGATGGGTCGGTTGTGTTTGGGTTGTACCAGAAAATGATTTCTATTAAACAAAATGGCTTATCCGTGTCTGAGTATTATCATAACATAACCTCAATGTGAAAACAGTTTGATGCAATAGTGCAATTACCCGTTTTTACTTGTCAGGCGTCAAAAGAATTCAATGATTTTAACCATCAAATCAAATTAATACAATTCTTGATGGGTCTAGATGATATCTATCAACCACTAAGAACAAATCTTTTAACTCGTGCGCCTCTTCCTATAATTAAAACTGCTTTTTCCATAATATCTAGGAAAGAGTCTCATAGAGCTTCAAATTCCTCAATAAAAAATCAGATTGTTGGTTTTGTTTGTAAATCAAATCAATCTTTTTAAAAAAGAAATTCCCAACAGGTCCTAACCCAAACTTAAAACGCATATATTGTAACAAACTGGGTCACACCGTTGATAGATGTTTTGAGGTTGTCGGTTATCCACAAGGATATAAACCTCGGGCAGGACAAGGTAACAACCAATCTAAAAATATGTTATGTCTAACAATGCCTCTTCGTCGAGTTCTCCGTCTTTGTCCACTGAGCGGATCTCCAAGCTGCTTGGCCGAATAAATGAGAAATCTGACGACACTCCTGAAAGTTCAAACTTTGGAGGTACTTGCTTCAGCAGCTTTTGCACTTTCTTTTTTTGTTCACCTATCTTCAGTTTTACTAGTCAATCTACTCTTCATCTGGATGGGTAGTTGACTCTGGAGCCAACCAGCACGTGGTCATAAGTGATGAATGTCTTGTTAATAAATTGATGTCTTAGGATATGATTTTAAAGTAAAGCATCCAAATGGAACTGATGCATTAGTAACTAAAATTGGAAGTTTAAAATTAAGTGAAGGTGTAATATATTCTGTCTGATGTGCTTGTTGTTCCGGGTTATTTTGTAAATCTCAAGTCTGTGTACAAACTCTAAAGAAAATGGTCTTGAAGTTGTGTTTAATGAACGTAAATGTCTTATTCAGGATTTTCTCATGAAGAAGTTTTGGTGACTGCTAAATCAATTTGTTGATATCTTTATGAAAGGATTACTTGTTCCGCAACATAAGTTTTTGACAAAAAATTAAATATGCATGATGTTTTTTCACCATCAAATTGAGGGGTGTTAAAAAACATAGTTTCTTCACTGTCAATTTGATGCTTATGCTATATGTCTCTTTATTTGTTTTATTTTTTTTGTCTAGATGTTGTTGGGTTGTTTTGCTTGTAGTTGTTTTGCTTGTAGTTGTCGGTCTTTCTCTAGGGTTTCCTTCGAGTATTATATTGCTCCAGGGTGTGTGCTTTGGAAATCATCATCGAAATACAACCCAAGAAACGCTTCTTCTTTTGACCTTTCTCACTAGTCTAAACTAGGGTTCTTGCTATTGATTCAAGTGATCTTGAATCTTTCTTGAGTTTGTTTAGTAACTGAATCGACACATTGGTGATTCAGGTTGTTCGATACTCTAGATTTCAGATTCTCTCGTGTTCTATGTTTGTCGTTTGAGATTTACAGACGATTCTGTTGGTTACTTTTGTATTTATCAATCGAGACATTAGATCTGATATTTTTTACAAATACAACATTTTTTAAACTAGAAACCAGTTTTAATTTGAACACATGCATGTAACTCCTAGTAAATTTTTATGCAATAAAATGTAAAAAAAAACAATAATATTCTGTGATCCTTCTGAGGTTGTTAAAGAATAAGAAAAATATGCCCATTGATGATTGATTAATATTTTGATCCAATTTGTGGGTCATAAATTAAGGCCTTTATCTTAGCCTCCTGTTATATATGATCATGTTTAAAAAGTCAATTACACTGTTAGTATATTACTAGCATCCATCGGAATTACGGCAGTATAACCAGCTTTGAACCGAAAATGAACAATTTGAGTGAAATCGACTAGGTTTGAAAGCGAACAACCGGTTAAAGACCACACCGTAAACGGTGAAGATCAAACCAAACAAGCTAAAACCAAGTTTCAAACCGAACAAATTATTTTCAACTTCAAAAACCAGTTGAACCCAAACAAATTATTTTTCACTTCAAAAACTGGTTTGAACCCGAACAGATTCACTAAAACCGGTTTTGATCATTGTTGACTAAAAACCAAATCGCTTTGTGCACTCAAACTGGCTTGATAAACAACCCAAACAAATTACTTTTCACTTCAAAAACTGGCTTGATAAACAACCAAGTCCCTAATATAAAAAAATATTTATCAGTAGTTTTGACAATATATGTAACAAGGTCGTTAAGAGCGAGTGTCAAAGCTTCAAAATCTACAAGCTGGGTCAAACACTAAACATAGACTTCTATGGTTAAGCATCATGAACCATTATAGCAATATGTCGATATGCAATCATCGTTCGATCTTCACTGTTCATTCTCCCATTTAAAGAGAAATACAATATACTAGTTTAGTACCTGTTCAAAAACATATTAATCACGTTTAGATGATCATAAAATAAAACATCCACCCGCAATCCTACGAAGGTCTTCCTCCCTTTGCCGCCAGTGTGCTTCCTTCCTCCGCATCTCCTCCTCCTTCTGCTTGCGAAACTCTTTGTTATTCTTATCAGCATTCTTTAGCTTCTCATTAAGCTTCTGTTTCTCATCATCCAATTTCTTCTGAGCAGCTTTAGCTTTCTTTTCTGCCTTAACAAAAGCCGCCGCTCGTCTGCCAACTGTTTTTCAAGCTTTAAAGTCGTCTCCTTAAGCTTTGACTCAACCTTTAGCACAATAATATAACATTTCCCAACATTATTTTGTGTTAGTATCAACTGATATAAATCTAGTACAGACATTTCAAAACATGCAGCTTATTTTAGTAAATATGCTTTGTGAGTCCTTATATATGGACTAAGCATACAGAAGTTTTCAGATAAATGTACCAGTTCATATATATGCTTGAATCTCTCATCATCAAGTGATATCTCCTGTTCTTTAAGTTCCATTGTTTGATTCTGTAATGCAAAAATTGTTAATATTACTTATAAACAAAATATGAGAGAAATTGTAATTTGTTAGAAAAGTAACTGAATTTAACTACTAAACTATGTAACTAACAATATGACTATTTCAATTTTCAACAATTGTCTAAGTTCTAAAAGTTGTCATTTTATGTTAAGTGTATACTTTAGATGACATAAATATAATAAAAATAATTGTCACCTTCATTTCAGTAAAGATCTCATTAGTATAGGGTTTTCCACCATTCTTGATTGACACCATGTTAACCAAGGAAAGAAGTTCCTTCACTTGATTCAATCTTCTTTTCATCTTTAGTTTTGTTATCAAAAAGCACGTAACGATTCCCACACCGACTGAGGATTTCCTGAAACGATTACAGTAAATGAAGCATGAACATTTAACACCTCAAAAGTAAAACATGCAGATACAAGTATACAACTATGTAAACAACCTTTAATGCTTCTGGAGAGTCAGATAAGAAATCTTTCAAAGTCTGGCCCTCTTCTTCAAGCTCATCGCCTTGGGTAAAAACTACTATCATGTAATCATAAACCCTTCTTCCAAACAAAGTCTGCAAGCTGCTTATTGCAGCCTTTCCTTCTTTTGAAAACCGACTCGTTGAAACAACGACTAAAAATGCATCCACACATCTTGAGCCATACTGATGCATTTGACAATCTCTTTCCCAATAAACTCAGAATCAAGGGATGCATCAACAGTCCTGTAATAGAGTCAATTTAAACAGTCCAAAAACAAAAAACAAAAAAACGTAACCCAACCAGTATAATATTACTCATGGCAAACCTAAACCATCTAAGGTTAGCATGCAAACAACATAAACCAAACCATATAAAAACAAGATAATATATATCTTTTGCAACCTGGGGTATCAATGACATTAATAAATTGACCATCTTCAAGTGTGTTAGCCTGCAACTCTGATGATATTGTAACTCCAGATGAACTCTTCTTCGATAGTAAAACCTTCATTCCAAGAATGCTATTTCTGTAGCACTTTTCCCATTACCAGTTTTTCCAACTAAAACAATCGTTCGAGGACGAATAACTTCGCAATCACCCTCACACAAACATCCACCCATAGTTGAAGCTGTATAAGCTGACAGAAACATATGTGAATTCAGATTTAGATCACCAGTAAATAACAAAGTTCAGTGATCATAACATGAGTCCATAATTAGTTGTTATATAACTCTACATATCAACTTTAGAGATCAAATTAGGTGATATGGATCGATCATGATTCATGAAAGTAGTACAAAGTAAATACCTGAGAAAGAAAATATTTTCAGAAGCTTGAGAACAGATAGCACAAAGGATGGTTGTAGCTGGAAGGATACATTGGGCATTATAGCATGTGAAGACAAACAGTGTCCGAGTAAACTAAAAACCACCGACTCTTCAGTAACTAAAACTTTTTATTTACAAAACTGAATGTACAATATATTAATTAAAGTTTGTCATGAGATTTTTATTTTTATCAGAAAGCTAATAAAATGTTGCCATGTAACTTAAAATTTAGAGTTAATTTTGGTTTTCGTTCCTGAGCTTTACAAATTATCACCATTTAAGTACCAACCTCTAATTTGTCTTCATTATTGTTCTGAGTTTTGCAAATCATGTCCGTTTCAGATCAATTTACTAACGATGTTAACTTTTCCGTTAAGTGTTAAATGATCAAAATGCCCTTGATATTTTTTCCTCCTTTCATGTTATTGTATGTTTGAAGATAAAGTGAGGAAAAGATAGTAGGAACAGGGTACATGGACTCTACATAAATGGTGATTGGTGTTCTGATCATAAGATCATAAAAATGAGGTTGGAAGCTTTTATGAGAAGAAATTTTAAAAAATGAGATCTACATCCTAAAATTCTTGCTGTATAACTTGAAGACCTTAAGCGATGAAGATGTTGTTTTGCTCACCAGATCGTTTACTATGACTAAAGTAAAAGAGGCGGTTTCGGACTGCATAACCTGAGCCAAGATGGTTTTAAACTTCCATTCATAAGAGTTTTTGGAGCATTTTTGAGGTGGACTTTTTCAATGTGTTAAACCATCCATTCTGATGGTTGTATAAATAAAGATTTTCGTTCTTCTTTTATCACCTTGATTCCTAAAATCAATGATCCGGAAAACCTCAACGATATCGTCCTATAAAACAAGCATTTCTAGCTCATTAATTATTTATTTTAGAAGAATTTATGTATTTGTTTATTTTATTTATTATGAGTTGCAAGTAGTGGAATGGGTTATTTGAATTGTTAGGATTTTGCAGATTTCTTTCCTGATTAATTGGTCAACATATGAATGTTGGGTACTTGTCAAATTTGTATTTGTAGGCTGCTTTGTATTTGCTTTCTTCATCACCAGAAATAATAAACACAGAAACGACAACTTTGCCACCAAAATAGTTGTGTGCTATACTTTGTTTAAATGCTACAAGTGAGAACTCGGGTGATCGAATGCCTCATTACAATGGTAACCAACCTTTGTTTAAATGCTACAAATGTGGTCTAAAATGTCACATAACTCGTAATTCCATGCTAAAGTAGATGAAGAAGGGAACACTGCTACAGTTGAGCAAGAAGAAGGCTGGGACGTGGAAGCCTTGGTAGCACAAGTAGAGTAATTGAAGTTAAGTAAAACCGACTGGATGATTGGATCGTAGACTCCGGTTGTTCAAATCATCTAACAGAGGATAAAAAACAGTAGAAGAATTGCAGCAAGTATTATGGAAGTAAGTTTATGACAATTGCTAACAACTCCAAACACCGAATAGCTCACATCGGGGATGCAGTGTTTCCCTCATCTAACAACAAACAAGATTTGGTCTTAAGGGATGTTATCATGTACCCGACATGAAGAAGAACTTGATATTAGTCCCTCAAATGACATATGATGGTATGTGAATCCAAGGATCTCAATTCAGGAATTATCAGTATTAAAATAAAAACAAGTTAATGATCGCGGAATAATTATTAATTGCTGTTTAATTGTGTTAAATGCTAATTGAAGAACACAAACACGATGTCACAGTAAATACAAACACAATAATTGATTCAAAGTATTTCATTAATTATTGAGTAATGATTACAAAAGAATAATTATAAATACTATGAACATTGATTTCTTCAATCGAATGAATGTTGTTGTTGATGTGACGGCGACTAGGGTTGCACAATGATGTGATGGGTGACAGCCGTAATATTGCTTAATTATGTTCTCTTTGATGTGAAACCTAGGACTCATATTTATAGACAATTATGAGTCTGTTAAGAAAACACCGGATCTCTTGGGATTTGTTATTGACTTGTTGACTTATTCACTGGTTGAGATTGTACAAGTGTTCTGGTCTTCCGCAGAAATCTTGTCTTCCGCGGGAACTTCTGTTCTTCCGTAGGAACCTTGTCTTCTGTAGGAATCTTCACATATCCTTGGGTGATGTTTATTGGAAGACAAAGGGTGTCTTCCGCAAGAACTCCACGGATCTTTTGATGATTGGTCTTGTAAGAAACATATCTACGGAAGAACATAAATGTTCATCCGTAGATGTTTCTTACACTTAGTCGATTTCAGAAATTCAACCAGTATGATGTTTGTGCCTGTCATCATACATAAAACAACGCAGATCATATGGGTTACTCTATATACTTAAAGCATATATAATGATAATCAGTTACAAATATTTATTACAAGTATTGCTTAAAGTTCTAAGTTTATACAAAATGATTTAGACCTAATCTTTCTAGATCTATGGTATTTACATTTTGCTTGTACCAAAGGATGTTAAAGTTGACAAAGAATATAAAACCAAATCCAACCCACTTCTTGAAGGCACAAGATAGACACCATTTATATGTTAAATGAAGAATATGCATGTGGAAAAGACAAGGAAAAGGATACAACTGAGCTGTGGCATAGCGTTTGGGCCATGTAGGATTTGACAAATTGGGCTTGATAATAAAGAAGGGTCTAGTTAATGGGGTGCTTGTAGCCTTGTAGGGTATGATTCACAGAAAAGATTGGCGTTATTGTGATCCTAACAACAGGAAAGTCTATGTATCAAGAAATGTCATCTTTGATGAACAATCTTCCTGGTGATCCCCCGAAAACCAAGTACTACCTGACAGTAATGAGCTAAGGAGGATCTTGAGAAATCAGATATTTGTATAATCATCATCGATTCAAAGATTGCACGGTAACCTAACAAAATTACACAATGAGTTTAAAAAACATGAAAAAAATCTTTATTTTTATAGCCACATGACGCATTTTAAAGATAAAAATATTCGTTCTTATGATGTAATTTTTTAAAAAATAACTACGAGCATTTAAGAAAGGGAGAACTTTAAAAGATGGAACTTTTCCAATTTTACCCTCAACATAATCTTGATAAAAAAGCATGTTTTAACATTTTAATTTTCCTTACCCTTTCTAGTTTTTTAAGATTTTGTAGTTCAACATTTCGCATACATAACATCATATTATTAAATTATGTATTATAATATGAATTAAATACTATGTTAATTAAAAGAAGTTTGTTAAGTAAAAACAAAATATGAATTATTGTATAAAATATTTGTCTTCTATATTTAATAAGTCGTGTTAGATGTCATATATATAGTATATATAATGTATAATAATATCGTTGTAAGTTGCATTTCAATGCATGTGTGGATATAATCTAAGAGCTGTTTGATATCATAAGAGACAGGACTAAATAAAACTTATCCTTTTTGTGAACCGTTAAAAGATGCATTTTAAATGAACAAACACACTACTTTGACTAATTCAGATGTAGCCTCTGAATACCAAACAACCCCAAAACTATATCAGAATTTAAAAACTTTCAAAACAAAAGTTGCAACCATCGATAAACAGAATCAATTAGCCCCCCCGAAGTCCCAACCTGCAACTGATCCTTGAACACATTACATAAGAGGATGTTGCTAGTACACATTAATCAGCAATCACATGATAAACACATATGCCACTCTGCACATCTAATATCCATACACCCTTCTGTTTCCTCTTGGCTTTCTCTATCTGTCGTTTTATATCTCGAATCTCCTCATCTGCCATCTTTTGAGTAGCTTCAGCATCCTGTTCGGCCTTCAACCGTGCAGCTGCTCTTCTGCCAATTGTTGTTCGAGCCTCAAAGTTGTCTCCTTCTGCTTTGACTCAACCTGCATGAATCAGTATAAAAACATCAGTCGACGTTATAGTGTATACATCAACATGAATATATTCAGAAGCACTAAGAACGAAACTTATTGCAATCATTACATACAATATGTTAGGGTCCTGATAACAAGATGACCACAAACAGTCATGTGACATAAACAATTGACACTTAATTAACTTCAGTCAAGGATATATTAATAAAAAACTAGCAGCAGATTATCACTAACTGGCATAGAAGTTAGTGAGTAATATGCTTTAGAAATATACCATTTCAAGCATTTGCTTTGAAATTTCCAGTTCATTAAACCGCTTAGGCGCTTCGAAAGGCTGCAAAATTTCAGCTTCTTTCTCTAGTTCCTCAGCTTCTTTCTGTCAAGCAAATTAATAATAATATTGTTTTGTGTGAATACCACAAGCTCTTCAGTCTTTACTTATCAAGCATCAGTTTGCAATAAAAAATAAAATGAAAAGTAATACATTTCACCTTCCATTCATCAAACATCTCGATGTTGTATAGTCTTCCACCATTCTTTCTTGACACCATGTCTACACATGATAATAGTTCTCTACTTGATCTGATCTTTTCGTTTGATCTTCCGTCTTGTTTATCAAAAAGAACGCAACGATTCTCACAATGGTTCAGAATTCCTAAAGTATAATCAAATGTTCATTTGTCAAAATTTACTATATGCATATGTTTTTCTAAGCAATTTGTTTGCCTACTCACCTTTAGCTTTCAGGACAATCATGCAAGAAATCTTCCAAGTCTCATATCCTTATCAAGCACATCACCACCAGTAAACACAAGTAGTATCATGTAATAAACTTTACTCCAAAAAAGTTTCAACAGACTCATTATCACTGCTTCTTCATCTTTTGAAAAACGATTGCGGATAGAGAAAACAACTAAAAATGCATGAATACCATCCCCAGCAATATCGATGCAATTGATAATTCCTTAACAGTAAAATCAGCATCAACAGAAGAAACCACAAATCCCTTCATTTTTTGTCACAAAACAAAATTAGTTGTAGATGATAACAGTTAACACTGATCATATAATGAATTATCATATTTATGTAAATACCAGGTGTATCAATCACATTAATCATTTGACCATCTTCCAACTTGTGATTCATCTCACAAGTAGTCGTACACGGATGAACCACGCGATGATCGAAACACATTTGTTCCAAGAATATTATTACCTGTTGCACTTTTGCCATTACCCTTCTCCCAACAAGAACAAGGGTTGTCTGTGAAGAAGACAACTCATGATCACCATTAAATGAACTGCATTCATCTTACAGATTATCTGTCATAAAAAAAAAGCTAGTTTTAATCACAATGAAGATTCTAAGGCAGTTGTTTCTACTTTCAGGTGAATCAAAGTATCGTACTGATTGAATTGATTATGCAAATAGAAATAAGACAAATGAATACCTGAGATCGATAGACGTTAGTTGTTGCTGTTGAAAATGTGTGACTGAGGTGAAATGTTGAGCACGAATTGCATATATATGAAGCATGCGTGAGAGGTGTGCGGTGAAGATGAACAGTCGTGACGGTTCAGTAATTAAGGGGTTTTTTTTCTTTAATAAATGATAGTAATATTATATTATAAAAATTGAATGTTAATACTATAAACTATCAAACAATTTGATTTCAACTAATAGTTTAACTAATATTAATCTATCTTTTGATTTTGTTATCAATAACAGACTCAGACTAACTTTTGTTAACTCCGTTAGTTTACATGGCGTTGCTCGTGACATGAGATATGACATGTCGTATTATATAACTACAAATAATAATATAAATATATAATTTAAATTTTATGTCTCTTTGTCTCGAAGCAACTCCATAACGATAAAAACATTACGTTGATTAATTTCAAAAAAAAATTATTAAAAAAATAAGTAAATATTTATATTCTAATTGTGTCTGTTTTATAATCACGTCATGAGACATACCACATAATACGTCATAAAAATAAAGAAGTTAACGAACAATTAGACTAGAAATGTTATTAGTAAAAATTTAAAAGTTGAGACTAGTAACAATCAAACTGATAGTTAGAATAATATTAACTAATAGTTAATAGTTTGAATTTTTAAAATTCAATTTTCATATATATATTTAATGACATGAACTTATAAACAGAAACACAAACATACTTTTTGTTATGTTTCTTGAAGCTTATATCATGGATACCTCCAATAGTTAATAGTTTGAATTATTAAAATTTAATTTTCATATATATATTAGTGACATGAACTTATAAACAGAAACACAAAGATTACTTTGTTATTGTTTCTCGAAGCTTATAACATGGATGCCTCCCTGCATGTGCGGAAGTGGTTGTAATGTGAGAATGTGTAATGTTAGTGCGGAGATGTCCTGTTCATTTCTACATTGTTCGACGTGAGTTTGGCGTGTTTCATCTTTGTCGAACATGTGTTACCTCCGATGTCTTGGATAAAAGGCAACTTGTTACTGGCCGGTTAGTGGCTGGATTATCCATATTCTATAACATGGATATTTTTAATAGAGTAAGGGGTTGTTTGGCAACATTTGAATCAGTAAATGCTAAATCAGTAAAAGTCTGAACGAGAAAGAGACTCTGAACCATTAAGTGTTGAACCAGTAAGTCTTATTGTTGAATTTATGAATATCTTACATAATGCCTATTTTAACCCTTAAAACTTTTTATGTTAAATGAAATGTATCTGGTTATATGTCTTACAAGTATGATTTAAAAGAATATACTATTATAATAAGTTACATATGAACTGCTTCATAGAAGGGTGCAAAAACAATATTTGTAAACTTGTATATAATATTATTCTTGAAGAAGAAGTAAGAATTATTAATAATAATATACGTTATTGACATTTATGTTTCAAACAAACATTCTGCATGTTGAAACAAAGTAAATTGGTCCAACGTTTGATGCCCCTATACTCGATCTTACCAAATAACCAAGGCCCAAACTCACATTTGTAAAATTCTAAGAGTTTGAAGGACATAGACGTAATATTGGCATCACTACAAACAATGAAACACATCACAGGTGAACCAAATTTGGGGATCTGAAGAAGATGTTCAGAAAATGAAAAAGCTCCGCTAGCGAGAGACGAGGAGTTTTAAACTTGTGGAACTTTAGTTACAAACAATAAAAATGTTCTATGATAGAGAATGATGTAAGCAATGAGAAATGCTAGTGATAACTATTTCAATCTGACATTTGCATCATGTGTACATATTTCCTTAACTTGCTTTCGCCAACCATTTAACAATAAAGAGATATCGAAGGGTTCTAGGTTTTAGTAATTAGATATTCATATGCTAAATACAAAAATCTCTGTAGGGAGAACAGGTTGAATGTCATTTGTATAACAAAGGATTTGTGGAGATTATAAGGTATGGGGTAACATAAGATGTGGGTCAGTGTTCAAACCTCGTATAGTTTGAAAATTTAGTTCAAGAATTAGTGACAATCATGATAAATATACCGATACGGTCAAATAGTTATTGCAAGCATGCACAAAAATCATCATTCTTATTATTAGCAACGACCAAAAGATCGATACAAATCGAACAACATGGCATTCTGTACCGTCTTACGGCAAGTCAATGAGTATTTTTGAAAACACTGTCACACTCTCTGGCCACCTCCACCAATTAGTTGACTAGAAATTAATTGTATTGTTTTTAATTAACTCCTCGTTTGAATAACCACTTTTGATGTTCAAAGACATTCTATTGTTGGTAATAATCTCTATAAAATTTCACAAGACCATGAAGATACTGAAGCCACTGGAGTTAGTGTCACAACAGATTCATGTACGCCAAAACCATTCAATTCAATTCATGTAAATATTCTAATTTTTTGTTGTAAGGTGTGTGAAGAAAGCATATAAAAAGTAAGAGGAAATAAGGTGCCTAACTGGTGATGAACTACATGCCTCTTAAAGCCATTTTTTTAGGCATTACTCTATTCAAATAAGATGATCCTTGACTTGGCATACACATCATGTTAGATACGTGAGAAAGATGAGTCATCCTACTGAAGGTAAGGTATGGAACCATTTGACTCGGTATTATCTGGCTTATATAAATGATACATAATGTTCGCCTCAGTTGTGTCTAACAATGGGTCCAGTCTAAATAATACAAGGGACACCATAGTCATGTGGGTCGGTGTTTATTATGAATTACGAGCTACCACGTTGGTTAGCCTTGAAAGAACGAGATGTAGCCAAAAATTCCGTACAATAACATCCTACCTCTTGAGTGGAGACTTTTGCTACTAGGAAACATGGTTTTTGCTACACAAATTACTACGCAATTTTTCTGTAGCAAATTGCTATGCATTAATGACCACAAAATCACTACGAAAAATATGCTAAAATATTTTACTATGAAATTGCTACACAACAAACCCCTAATTTTTCCTACACAATTTGTCACAATGTGTAGCAAACTCATTTTCTTAATTTTTGTCAATATGTAACAATAAAATAATATAAAAATGTATTACCTATAAATTAATTATTAGTAAGCGGTGACGCATTTGCTACGCACAACCTAATTAAATGTAATAAATCAAGTTTCGTGGCAAATGAGTCGCAAATACTTTAAATTATAAATATTAAATAATATCAATTATAATAATAAAGTTATCTTGCTACACGCTTGCTACATGATGTGTACTCTACTCGGTTATAATCCATAAAATACATACTACGTAGCAAATATGTAGCAGAATGATTTATTGTTTTAATTTTTGTGTAGTAAATATGTCACAAGGAGATTCTATTTAATTATAATTATAACTACAAAATTATTTATTATTATTTATACAACAACAAATATTATTGCTTATACAACAATAATTACAACTACTATTAATCTTATGATTATTAATATATAAATAGCTTGTTCATAATATTGATATGTAATATGATCATTATTATTATGAGTAGTTCGTACAATTCAATAAATAGATAATAACAGTTAGATTAATATATAATAAAATAATACAATAATAATAATAATATAATAATAGTAGTAATAATAATAATATATAATAATAATAATTAATAATAATAATATAATAATAATAATAATAATAATAATAATAATAATAATAATGCAGCTGCTGCTGTGGTGTTTGGTGTTGTTATTATTCGGGTTATATGAATAATACACCAATCGACACATATACACATATGCGTACATGTACGTATAGTAACGCTTATACATACTGTGTACAAAAACATATATATGTTTTAGTTGTTGTATGTGTTTGGTGTGTATAGTTGTATGTGTAATGTTCGTGTGTATTGTTGTATGTGTATATGATATTCATGTGTTTGTATATCGATATGCATATATGTATGTGCTAGTATGTGTGTAATTATGCATCTATGTATGTATATATATTGTGTATGTGTGTATTGTTGTGTATGTGTCTTGGGTGTAAATAAAAGCATGTAATATGCTCATATAGTTATATACTAGGTGTTCTCAACAATGATTTGTGATGTGTAAACATATGTACGTAAGCGTATGACATACATGAGTTTATAAAATAAATATATTATTAAACGTATAATGACATTACGTGAAAGAATAAATGAATAAATCAATGTTTAAATCACAAAAAAGGAAGAAAAAAAAAGGGCGTACCTGGTGCTGCAAAGAGCTCCCGCGTTTTCGCAGGGTCCAGGGAGGGTCCGTCCCATTTAAGGGAAGATGTACGCGGTCTTTCCCCCACATTTTGTGGGGAGGCCGTTTCCACGGATCGAACCTGAGACCTTTGGTCCCTTAGGAACAGTTTTACCGCTGCGCCAAGCCCGCCCTCAAACATATGCTAAACATATGGTATGAAATGCGTAACAAATGTGAAGCAAATTGCTACAAATTTGAGACAAAATATTTTTTAATTATAATTCTGTCACAAATGTGTAGCAAATTATTTTGTATTTCATATGCATTTCCCACAACCATATAAGATTTTTCATTTTTCTTGTGCCAAATGTAACTTTTTGGTTCCATCTCTTGCACAAATTCATTTAACAAAAATTACTTTTGTTTCACAAAGTTATACATGTTAAGCCCTTATGTATGTACATTTGCATAATTACAACTGTAACATCTTGCATTTTTGAGTTAGTTAAAAGTTAACTTTGTTAAGTCTTATGAGGACCATTGTTGTCAATTTTGAATTTATGGGTGATTTATGTTTATCTCTTAGTTGTTATTCAAGGTATGAAAGCTAATAATTAAAAAAATGAATTGTGCAATAAAAATAATTATGATAATATTAATAATGATAATAATAATTATAATAAGTTATAAAAGTTGTTAAACTTAAGAAAGTATTTAAAACCATTTAAAACCTAAACTAATTAAGTTAGGGGGTTGGTTTTGTCATTTTGAAAACTTTAAAAGAAAGCATTTGCATGAAATAATAAACAAATCAAAAAGGGGTGAAAGTGTAAAAATTAAATAAAAACCCAATCTTCCCCCTTTCCTTCCCCCGCAAATCCGGCGAGAGGAGCCGCCGGCTCCGGCCAAATTCCGGCAAGGCCAAAACGGCCTTTTGGCCACGGTTTCAACCCAATACCGATTCAAAACGTTTTGTATTCGTGTTTCGAACTTAAATACGCGATTTGATTGCGTTTAAACAACGGTTTTAGCCTAATCGATACATAACCGAAATACATTAAAACTCATAGCCGAATCATAAACACAAATTATAACTCAATTAATTCAACATAAATGAACGTTTATCTACCTTAATCGATTACAACACCCATTTACACCTGAATCAAACACAAACATAGAGATTGAATCCTCTCTAAACCGCGACCTGCAACTTAACGGGATCCATGTTCGAAGCGCTATTAAACCAAATTGACAGAGGGCTTTGCTTAAAATCTACCTATAAGCTATCTGCAAAGTTAATTTGATTAACAACAACGTTTGCACCTTGAATCGATAGCCACGAAGTCGCGACGGTTCTTGCCATCGTCTTCAACAAACTCGAACTTAATCACGTACGTTCCACACACCTATATACTCGTTTTTACATGGGCAATCAAAGTCCTATGGTTGATTTCATTAACAACTCCAATTTGTGGTTCAATTTGAAACATTTGTAACCTAGGGTTCTTGAGTTATTTGGGGGTTTATTCGAAATATAAGTTTTCTTAATTATTTTGTAATTGAAAACAAATGCTGGGCTTTGGCCCACCGGTTAGCAACAGCCCTTATACATGGGAGGTCAGGGATTCGAACCATGCCTCTGCCATGTTTTATTTTAGTTAATTTCTTTTATATTTTTTATTCATAAAATTATTAGTATATCATAAAATTAATATAAAAATAGTTTTGTTAACTAAAACATTATAGATATTTTTAAATTAAATTTTAAAGGGTTTTAAAACATATAATTTTAATTAAATTACCTTCTTTAAGAATAACAAGATTTATAAAAATAAACTTTATTTAAAATGTTATAAAATTATTATAGTTCAAACTCATATTATTTCAAACCGTATTAAAATTTATATGTTATAAGTATTTAAATAATTAATCAATTAGTTATTTAAATCATAAAATATTCAATTAAGTATTTAACCATGTTATATTGTAAATACATAATTATTTACTTTTCACGCTTAAAATGTCAAATCTTTATTCATCAATTAATATAAAATAAATACTTGAGTAGCATGTAAATACGTAAGTTCACTAACGATTCATTTTGGTTTTAAATTTATTCCTTAAATGTTTGTTTAAATTCCTGTAACTTATAAAACAACATAAATTTTACTATTCTTTATTTTGGGTTTTTGATACTATAAGACCTTTACAAAGATCATTTAAAACGTTTAAAAACTTTAAAAATAGTTTTAAATAATTTTAAATTATTTACAAGTCATTTACATAAGTATTCAATTAATTATCTTTATCAGATTTTAAATTATTAAATTAATTATTTCTTTTCACACATTATACTTAATCTTTATTAAATCAATTAATATAAAAGAAATTATTTAATCATTCATTATCATTCTCAACCTTAATTGATTTATTCCATTTTTATTGAACCAAAACATAGACGATTACATTAATTTTTTGACTTAATTATCAAATTCCCAAATTTCAATTGAAACCCTAGTTCATGTTTAGTCTTTAATCACATCTCTATACTAAACCTAAGACATCAAACCTTAGGTTGAATCGTGAAGGAATCGTTGGAGAATCTTATTTTCTTAATATTATCTTAAGTGCATCTTATACAATGTGAGTTTTCCTTGCCCCTTTTTATATTATTTCACACCGTTTTGGGGTGAAACATGTTACATTATTCAACATACACTTATAAACGTTTAAATCTTATAAAAGCACATGCAATTCATACTTTTATCTTGTCATGGTTATTTGTGTTATTGTAAGTCTTATATGAGATACATATATTGTTTACAATTATTAACTATTGCTAGCCTGGTGACGTCTTAGATCTTTGGGCCTGACAAGCCTATTTGGTGCTAAAGTCGATGTATTGCCGACTCCTGATGACGTATGCTTGTTCATCATGGGAACCAAGTACACTTAGCCAATCATATAAACTTATAATCTAGTCGAGGTTTGATTGTACTATATGTGTTCTATAAACTTGCTAACTCATAACCTATGACATGAATTGCTACTTGAAACCCATGGGATATTATGTATGTGAAACCCTTGGAAACTCACCAACTTTATAGTTGACCCTTTATTTTAACATGTTTCAGGAAACGCCAAGTTTGAAGTCATCATTTGAAGTTTGCATAAAACTAGGATTTGGACCTAGATTAAAGAATGAAAAGCTTTGGATTACTTTTGTTTTATGCTTTAACTTATTTCATGTTGAAATTATGGTTGTAATTGCATTTAAAACTTATGATAATAATATTTACATTTAAGGTTAGTGTTATATGGCTGTGAACAATCTTAACCCTCACATCTCGACGATTCCGCCGTCAAGGTTGGGGTGTGACAACAACCAATTGCTAAAAATATACCTTTATAATGATATTAGCATACATGGATCTATGCCTTTGTGTATACCCTGAGACATATATACAAGCATGCATATACGAAGTGGACATGGGAGAAGCCAAGATAATCCCGAGAACAACTAGAGCCGACTAGGAATACTGTGCCCTGGTTCCGAGATGTTACAACCCGGTGAAGATTTATCGGGATTCACCAATCCACACCCTCACAAATTAAAAACTAAATTCGGCCAATAATGTGTATAACTTAAAAAATAATAATGTGTATAACTTAAAAAACAATTGAATAAAACAAAATAAAAAAAATTATATGTTAGCAAGTTGTACCATATACAACACAAATATACTAGCCAATAATTTCTATTAAGGATGCGAGGAAGGCCGGGCGTATTATCGAAGAAAAAGATCCCAGGCGGTTCAGTATAATTAGTGAGTTTCCGCCTAATTGTATCCATCTTAACATATGGCATGATATGTGTAAGGTAAGCATCTTCATAAATTATTGTTTTTTTAATATTTTACTATCTTAGTTATACATGTGTGCGTTTTTTTATTCTCAACAGATTTGGAGCAAAGATGACTGGATTAAGAAGTCTGAGAGTGGGATAAAAAACGGCGCGAGCGGCGATAACACGGGCAAGAGATCCCGGCATACTGGCGGGTCTTTAGGATTTGATGAGCATCGAATTCGAATGGTAAGATAATTATATTTATAACATTTCTTGGTTATTTTACTTTAATACTTATTAAGAATATTCTATTTTTGTGTAGAAAATCAAAACGGGTAAGGAACCTAGTTTAGAGAAGTCTTCCTCGAAACCCACCTCACAAAAGAGTCCAAAGCAAGACTTCGAGCTGGAGAGCTTGAAATTAATAACTTCAAAAAGATTGTATGAAATGAAAGTAAAAGACCAGTGAATGTTGAAGAATTAAAAAAAGCATACAAGTATGCTCTTCTAAATTATGCAAAAGTTTCAGATTATGTAACCGAGTTTGATACAACGGCTCCATAATAGTATTTGGATGACTTGGATTTGTTTATTAGATGTATACACTATCTGATTGCTATTATTGCTTCATTAACCAACACTAATTGTGTGGTTTTTTAATGATGGTAAACGTTGGCTTAGTTGATAGAAACCTCAACATTTGTAATTTTAGCAAGAAAATCAACAAACTACACTCAATATCACAAAAGTTACTTTGTAGATGGTATAAGTTCCTCACCAAAAAGTACGATGATGGATGTCTAACTAATAACTACGATGTATGCATGAGAGAGGTGATGTATAACTCCGAAGAGTCTCACTATCACTTGTTGGATGAGATATTAGAGCTCTACGGCACTAAGAGTGTTGTTATAGAACTAACATAAAGAAACAAAACAGAGAATCATGAATTGTAACTTGGATTTTCTTAGAGTCGTGATTGAAATTACTTTCAGATAAAATCAATTCGAGGCACACGAATGTTTTATCGGATAAAACTAAGAATACTTCAAGAACGAATTTGATTTTGAGAGAGAGTTTTCTGTTGTTTTGTGCCCTAGAACCGTGTTTTTGATCAAAGTATATCTTGTTCCAGAAAGGAACTGCTCATAACTACTCATAGGGTCAACAACTTGGGCTTAAGTCATATAAATGGACTTCACAAATAAATGTTGGACACAACCCAATCAACTTTCAAACATTGAAATGTATCATTGAGTATGGCCCAATTTGTTGCCATATATATCCAATATATATGCAATATATATATACAACCCACACATAAGATATTAACCTACTAAATGTTTAAAATTTTAAACATTATATTCCCAACTTAACAATCGTTAGTTATAAACGTTCATGGTCATTAGCTTAAACGGGTCCATCTCCATCTCCTAACTCGTTAATAACTAATAATGTGTACTCCATCAAAGTTAATTCCAATATCACAAAATCTATATTGATAATTAATAAAATTACCAACATTCCTTCCCCATTTTAGTAATATCAATAATTAACTCAATTCAACTCTTTCACAAGATAAACTTATACATAAATGAAAATGTCCTATGGATTGAATTTCCATATTAGTATATCACACAATTCAAATATTCGAATATCAAAGGTGTCACAAGGATTGAACCATCATTATTCTGTTAAATATCTGAAGGTAATACACACACAAGTTTACAAACTCATTGTTCTTTTCTGACACTATATTTTACTAGCTTGTGTCCTAATCCTTCAATGAGTATATCAAAGCCAAGTCCACAGCTTCTTGAAGCAGCTAAACCTCATACTCATATAGGTAGTTCTTTAGTATCTTGCACCTGCAAATGCAATTTTTCAAACAACTATTAAGAAGCAAAACTTCAACCTACTTTTAACTTACAGTCTGAACCAATACCTTGGATGATTTATTGATGTGTTCCATTGTCTTAGTAACAAGCATTCCACATTAAATTCAACATCTAACATTATATTAGATGGGAATTGGGTGTCTTGTCATTAGACAATTTTATTTATATGGACTTTAAACCCATCCCTACGGCTGATCTTTTCACGAGATCTCTAGTTAACCCTTTGGTTAAATGGTCAACCATATTAAGTTCTGTTTTAACAAACTGTATAGATATCACACCATTCATGATTAACTCCCTAATCATGCTATGTCTCACACCCAAATGTCTTGACTTTCCATTATACACATGACTATAAGCTTTGCCAGTGTTGCTGCACTATCGCACCTAATGGATAAGGGTGATATCAGCTTAGGCCATAATGGAATCTCCTAAATTAGGTTCTTTAGCCATTCGACTTCTTTACCAGCAGCTGCTAGAGCTACAAATTCAGATTCCATGGTTGAATTTGTGATGCAAGTCTGCTTCTTTGAGGCCCAGGTTATTGCTCCTCCACCTAGAAGGAACACCCAACCACTTGTAGAAGAGTGATCTTCTACATTAGTTATCCAGCTTGCATCAGAGTAACCTTCTATGATTGAGGGAAAACCTGAATAGGTTAGCCCATAATTCATAGTTCCCTTCAGATATTGTAACAACCTGTTCACTGCTTGCCAGTGTTGGGTACTTGGATTACAGGTAAATCTACTCAGTTTTCCAACTGCATATGCTATGTCTGGTCTTGTACTAATCATAGCATACATCAAACATCCAATAGCTTTAGCATATTGAAGGTGAGAAACAGGACTACCTTTATTAGGCAATAACTTAATGTTTGAGTCAATGGGGGTATTCACTGGAGAACAATTCCAGTGATTGAACTTTCTTAACACCTTCTCAATATAATGTGATTGAATCAAAGAGATCGATACTGGTGTTATATCTTTTTATCCTTATTCCCAGAATAACATCTGCCTCCCCCAAATCTTTCATGTCAAATTTAGATGACAACAAACTCTTTGTGTTATCAACCAGTATTTGATCAGTACCAAATATAAGCATGTCATCCACATATAAACATATGATGGCTCCTTTTCCTGAGGAATCAAATCTGCTATAAACACACTTGTCAGCCTGATTCAAATGGAACCCATTGGACAGTATCACCTCATCAAATTTCTAATGCCACTGTTTAGGTGCTTGTTTGAGACCATACAGTGACTTGACGAGCTTACACACCTTATGCTCATTTCCAGGTAATATGAAACCTTCTGGTTGCTTCATGTACACTTCTTCTTCCAGCTCACCATTCAGGAAGGCTGTCTTCACATCCATTTGATGAATTATCAAATTGTGAATAGAAGCAAGTGCAATCAATAACCTTATAGTAGATATTATAGCAACAGGTGCATATGTGTCAAAGAAGTCGATGCCTTCTTTTTGTCTAAAGCCTTGGACAACAAGCCTAGCCTTAAACTTATCAATACTGCCGTCCACTTTCATTTTCCTCTTAAATATCCATTTACAACCCAATGGTTTACATCCAGGAGGTAAGTCAGTCAACTTCCAAGTATTGTTGTGCATAATGGAATCCATTTCATCTTGTATAGCCTCCTTCCAAAATGCCACATATCTAGAAGCCATAGCTTCCTTATAGCTACCTGGATCTTCCTCAATATTGTAACAATATTGAAATTTAGGCTTAGTGTCACTTGGTGAACCCTCAACAAGGTAAAGATGAAAATCAGGACCAAAGGATTTTGCCTTTCTTGTTCTAACACTCTTCCTTGGTTCTGATGTAAAAAATGTGTTGATCCTACTAGAAGAATATACATTAATATACCTGGGTCTAGGCATTGATGTGAATCTCTCTTCATCAAAAATTGCATCTCTTGATTCTATAACTGTATTTACTGACACCGAGTCATTTGGTTCTAATACATAGAATCTATATGCCTTTGAGTTTTCAGCATATCCAATAAATATGCAATCAATTCCACGTTCACCCAGATTGTTTCTTTTGGGCTCTGTAAGCCGTACTACGGCCCTACAACCCCAGACTTTCAAGTAGTACAAGTTAGGAGGCTTTCCTTTCCACATCTCATAAGGAGTCACTTTGCTTCTTTTGTTGGGAGTTCTATTCAGAATATAGCAAGCAGTTAGCATTGCTTCTCCCCAAAACCCGTCACTCAATCCAGAGTAAGACAATAGTGAATTAACCATTTCTTTTAGGGTTCTATTTTTCCTTTCCGCCACACCATTTTGTTGTGGTGTATGTGGTGCTGTGGTCTGGTGAACTATACCAGTGGATTGGAAAAATTCTAGATCATAATATTCACCTCCCCGGTCAGTTCTAAGAGTTTTATTAAAATACCATGAAACAATTCAACTTCTTGTTTAAATACTTTAAATTTCTCTAATGCTTCATCTTTTGTATGAACTAGATATACGTAACAATATCTAGTTGCATCATCAATAAATGTCATGACATATTTTTTATTTCCTAAAGACGGTGTACTATGAAAATCACACAAATCCGAGTGAATGAGCTCGAGTTTGATAGATAACCTTTAACGTCTTTACACGGTTTTCTAGTAATTTTAGTCAAATTACACGTGTGACATTTATTTTTATGCACATCAAAAGCCGGAATAAGTTTCATTTTAAATATTTCTATTATCCTAAAATAATTAACATGGTCTAACCGAGCATGCCACAATTTAGAAGTTTTGTCAATCGGGTCACTAGATGTGGATGTCATACACACAGATTCATATGTAAAAGGAACATGAATATTTAACTTGAACATTCCATTACATAAGTATCCAAAGCCAACAAACATTCCATGTTTAGATAATACATACTTATCGGATTCTATAACTTGTTTGAATCCATTACAATTTAATACAATCCTGGATATTAAATTCTTTCGAATTCCCGGTACATAAAGTACATTATCTAATACAAGTTTCTTTCCAGAAGTAAACATAATAGTAACACTTCCTATCCCTTTGATGGGTTCGGTAGCTACATTCCCCATTCGCAATACGGAATCATCATCAATTAACCTTAAATTATCGAACCACTTTTGGTCTTTACAAACATGGATTGTAGCCCCAGAATCCACCCACCACGCCACCAAGTCATCCTGTACATACAATGATTTAGTCACATAAGACACATAATATATGTTGGAATTACTATATGGAACATTATTTGACATAAAGTCAACCAAAACAGTAAATATATTACCTGTTTAACCTGGCGGGTCTTTGGTTCCGCTTGTTCCAGCGACATCCACTGACTTGTTCCCATCCTTTGGTTTCACTCAGCAATCTCGTTTGAAATGCCCCGGTTTCCCGTAATTCCAACAACTCGGTTTTTGTTTCTTATTAAAATCAGAATATTTCCCTTTAAACTTGCGTTTTCCTTTCTGGTTTTGATTAAACTTCTTAGGCTTATCAACATGTTCTACCATGTTAACAGATGACTGATTTGCATCCATTTTCCCCTTCCCTTTATCGATTTCTTGAGACCGAAGGGATTCCTCAATCCTCAAATGACTACCCAATTGAACAAGATTCAAATCATCTTTTTGGTGTTTAAGCGTGTGTTTAAAATCTTTCCACAGTGGTGGAAGTTTGTCAATAATACTCGACACCGAAATAGATTCATCCATGTGCATCTCGTGTTGTGCAAATTGACCGAGTATGTGAAGCAATTCGTTGAATTGTTCCATGATCGGTCGACTATCTAACATTTTATACGAATTGAAATTTGTTACCAGGAACTTTTTGGATGATGAGTCTTCTGCCATGTATTTCGCTTCCAATGCATCCCACAATTCCCGGGCCGATTCCACGTTCTGGTACACATCGAACAACGCGTCAGACATGCCGTTGATAATATGCCCTCGGCATATGTAGTCGTCATTTTCCCATTTCAGAAGGCGACGTTGTTGATCAAGAGTCTCGTCTTCGGTTATTTCAGGCATGGGCGTCGACAGAACATAGACAACCTTCAAGCTTGTAAGAAGAAAATGCATCTTTTTCTTCCATCTGCGGAAATCTTGGCCCTCAAATTTGTCAAGTTTTGCAAACTTACTTGACATCTCTTTAACAGATTCTCCGGTAGCCATACGAACGAATTAATCAAAGAAATTGATTTATCTTTGTTGTTATAGAACTAACAGAAAGAAACAAAACAGAGAATCACGAATTGTAACTTGGATTTTCTTAGAGTCGTGATTGAAATCACTTTCAGATAAAATCAATTCGAGGCACACGAATGTTTTATCGGATAAAACTAAGAATACTTCAATAACGAATTTGATTTTGAGAGAGAGTTTTCTGTTGTTTTGTGCCCTAGAACTGTGTTTTTGATCAAAGTATATCTTGTTCCAGAAAGGAACTGCTCATAACTACTCATAGGGTCAACAACTTGGGCTTAAGTCATATAAATGGACTTCACAAATAAATGTTGGACACAACCCAATCAACTTTCAAACATTGAAAATGTATCGTTGAGTATGGCCCAATTTGTTGCCATATATATCCAATATATTTGCAATATATATATACAACCCACACATAAGATATTAACCCACTAAATGTTTAAAATTTTAAACATTATAGTCACAACTTAACAATCGTTAGTTATAAACATTCATGGTCATTAGCTTAAACGAGTCCATCTCCATCTCCTAACTCGTTAATAACTAATAACGTGTACTCCATCAAAGTTAATTCCAATATCACAAAATCTATATTGATAATTAATAAAATTACCAACAAAGAGGTGTTCAACTATTGCAATTTTCAATGTACATGGTTTGATTCACCCGTAGTGTTATATATAGTTAACAAAAAATAACCTGGTTGATGTCAAGCACAGGTCATAAACCCAACTAACGACCCATTTGTCTTGGCGTCACAAGCAAAAGTGTTTTATATATCATACCTAATACCTAACCGTAAATGTTGATACAAAAGATCTATGGGGTGATGTCAAGACAAAATCCTGACACATATATGAAGTTATAGTTCCTGAAACTAGTGTAAACTTAAAAGAACATGTGTTCTTTCAGTTTGATGATGGGTTTAAGTTTTAAAATCAAGTAAAAAGGAGCGAATGCATGTTCCTAGTCATATATACCACATATACATGTGATGATGGTGATGATGGTGATGATTTTGAAGCAAAAAAATGTGAAGATAAATACGATATATCTGATTATTATAATGATGAATTGGTTTTTTAACCACAAATTTAGAAGAAGATAAATTTCACTATTAGGAACCTAAACCTTTGTTTTGTTGTATACATTTTAAAATGTTTTTGATTTATTATATAGTGTGCTCGACCACTTTCAATTGTTTGTTATCATAAGACGGCTCATGATACCTTTCGGAGGAAGATGACACTACGAGATAGCAAGAAGTATGCATCTAATTTTAACATTTTAATCTAAGTTGTCTAATATGTTATAGATATAATTATTTGGTAAGTTTAATACGGTAGGTTTACTTCAAATAAATTCTACAAAAGTATTGGTGATACCATGTTAGTTTTTATGTGGAACTTGACCCACATATAAAAAAGTCCCATATAATATACTCATCAATGTGATGATTGTTTTAAGATAATGCATTAATTGTTATAATGGCAAACATATGGTCCCACCTCTTTTGTTTTTTTTTTATCAATATGTATATATATATATGCATATATGCGAGCCGGTGAAATCGATCTTTCTTCTTCATCTTTCTTCTTCATCTTTCTTCTTCATCTTCATCAACTCAATTATTATTATTATAACACGTTATCAGCACGAGGTACTCAACCAAGAAGATCAATAAAGAAGAAATTGTCATAACAATCAATGTAAGTTTTTCATAATATATATAAATTGAATATATAAATACTATGATGATAAATAAGTGCAGGGTACCCCTTACTATGGAGAAATTATAACAGTTGGGACTACTAACATGTCTAACATTTATTTATGCTCCTAATCTAACATTTATTTACGCTTCTAACTTTTACTTTTATGTCATCTAACATATATCTAATCTAACGATTACTAACATTTATTAAAAGGTTTATTTATAATGCTAAATTAATTCTAATATCTATTTTATTGTTTAGAAAAATGTCGAATCTATCAAAACTTGAATTTATGGCTCTCGATATTTCCGGGGAAAATTATATGTCTTGGTCAACAAATATCAAGAGACACCTAAAATCACTTGGTGTATTAGAAGCAATAAATGATAATAATCAATGTTCGGAAGAAGAAAGGGCTAAAGCTGATGTGTTTATCCATAAACACATTGATGAATTATTGCAGCATGAATACTTTAATTATGATGATCCATGTGGGTTATGGAAGGATCTAAAAAATAGATTTGATAATCAAAAGAAAGTTTTACTTCCTACTGCCAAATATGAATGGAACAATTTGAGGTTCCAAGATTTTAAAAAAGTAAATGATTACACATCTGCTTTATATAGAATATGCTCAAAACTAGAATTTTGTGGGCATCTTGTTACCAAGGAGGAAAAGTTGGAGAAAACTTATTCCACTTTTCATGCTTCAAATATTAATTTGGCTCAACAATATCGTTTGTTGAAGTTTTATAAATACTCCGATCTCAATGCATATCTCCTCGTAGCAGAAAAGCATAATGAGCTGCTTATGAAAAACCATGAAACTCGTCCCACAGGATCGCTAGCAATACCAGAAGCAAATATTGCTAATAATTTTGAAAAATGGGAACAAGGCCAAGTTCGTGGTCGAGGCCGTGGCCGCGGCCGTGGTCGTGGTTATTATAATAAAAACCATTTTAGTGGTCATAACAACTTGTTCAAGTCGACCAACAATTATTATAGAGGCCGTGGACGAGGTCGTGGTCGTGGCCGTGGACGAAACGCACCACAAAGTAACAAGTTTAACCAGCAAAATAAGTTCACAAATGAAGCTGGAACATCTCAAACTAATGATAGTTCGTGTTATAGATGTGGAAGTAATAACCACTGGGCGAAACTTTGTCGCACACCTTCACATCTATGTCAATTATATCAAGCATCTTTAAAGGAGAAAGAAGTGAACCATGTAGATAAAATTGATGATGTCAACACGGAACTACACCACTCGGATTTTTTCAATGATGGAGAAACTTAAATGTTTTTGAATAATAATAATTTCTTTTATAATTATGTTTAATTATGTTTGTAATATATTTCTTTCTTTTCATGTAACATATTTTGTTTAAAATGTATAATATTATATGTGCTTATTATTATTTTTTTCTTATAATTGAAGATTAAAATGAATTCCAATGGAGCACAAGACCGAACAAGTAATGGAGATTTATGTATAGCAGATAGTGGTGCTACACATACTATTCTTAAATATCGAAAATATTTTTATGAATTGAAACCGACAAAGGGAAATATTGATACAATATCAGGTCCTACAGATTTGATTGAAGGTGTGGGAAAAGCAAATTTAGAATTACCTAACGGTACAAAGATTTTAATAGAGAATGCTCTATTTTCCCCAAAATCAACAAGAAACTTATTAAGTTTCAAAAATATATATCAAAATGAATATGATGCCCAGTCAAGAACTGTTAGTAACAAGAAATATCTATATATTGTGAAGGAAAATCACATATTGGAAAAATTACCAATGCTTCATTCTGGATTGCATTATACATATATAAATGTGCCTCAAGCACATATGGCAGTAAAAGAGAAATATTATGATACTGGTATGTTAAACATATGGCATGACAGATTAGGCCATCCCGGATCTACAATGATGAAAAGAATCATTGAAAATACACATGGACATCCATTAAAAAATCAAAGGATTCCCCAAGCAAATAAAATGCAACTGTGTACATCATGTTCTCTTGGAAAATTAATTACAAGGCCTTCGCCACTAAAAACCGAAAAGGAAACACCAATATTCCTTGAAAGAATTCAAGGTGATATATGTGGACCAATTCATCCACCGTGTGGACCGTTTAGATATTTATGGTCCTAATAGACGCATCCAGCAGATGGTCTCATGTATGTTTATTATCAACTCGTAATGTAGCCTTTGCAAAATTTTTGGCTCAAATTATTAAATTACGAGCACATTTTCCTGATTATACAATTAAAAGAGTAAGGCTTGATAATGCGGGAGAATTCACATCACATGCTTTTAATGATTATTGCATGTCTATTGGAATTGTTGTGGAACACCCAGTTGCCCATATACATACACAAAACGGTTTAGCGGAATCATTAATTAAACGTCTCCAGCTAATAGCTAGACCATTAATAATGAGAACAAAACTCCCTGTGTCTATTTGGGGTCATGCAATTTTGCATGCTGGATCATTAATTCGTATAAGGCCAAGTGCAAATCACAAGTACTCCCCCATACAACTTGTCTCTGGTCAAGAGCCAAATATTTCCCATCTTAGAGTTTTTGGTTGTGCAGTATATGTTCCTATTGCACCACCACAACGCACCAAAATGGGACCTCAATAAAGGTTGGGAATATATGTTGGATATGAAAGCGCTTCTATCATAAGATATCTAGAACCTTTAACAGGTGATGTTTTTACAGCACGTTTTGCTGATTGTCATTTTGATAAGACAGTTTTCCCTACATTAGGGGGAGAAAATAAAAGTAAAGAAAATAATGTTTCATGGTGTGTACCTTCATTATTATATCTAGATCCTAGAACAAAACAATGTGAAACAGAGGTTCAAAAGATAGTACATCTACAAGAAATTGCAAATCAATTGCCTGATGCATTTACTGATACAAAAAGGGTAACAAAATCTTATATACCAGCTGTAAATGTTCCAGCTCGAGTTGAGATTCACGACAAACAAAAGGATAATATGGCGAATGAATCACAGAAACGGTTGAAACGTGGTAGACCAGTCTGTTCAAAGGATAAACATCCTCGAAAAAGAAAATGTACTGAAAATGAAATTGACCATAAAGAAAATGATTCAAATATTGAAATATTCCCTCAGGAAAATGTAAATGATACTACTTTCCCTCAGGGGAAGTAAACGACCAAGAATTATCAATCAATTATGGTCATACACATATAGTATGGAACCAAGATGAAATAGAAAATGATTATATATTTTCTAATTCTGTGGCCAGTGAGATTATGAATGAAGATGATGATTCTGAGCCAATATCTGTAGATAATTGTCGTAATAGACATGATTGGGATAAATGGAAAGACGCTATGCAAACTGAATTAAATTCACTTAACAAACGAAAGGTTTTTGGGCCTATTATACTTACACCTAAGGAAGTAAAGCCTGTAGGATATAAATGGGTTTTCGTAAGAAAAAGAAATGAGAAAAATGAAGTTACAAGGTATAAAGCTAGACTTGTAGCCTAAGGTTTTTCTCAAAGGCCGGGAATTGACTATTTTTCTCAAAGGCCGGGAATTGACTATGAGGAAACATATTCCCCTGTTATGGATGCAATCACTTTCAGATATTTAATCAGTTTAGCAGTTTCTAAAAAATTAGAAATGCGTCTTATGGATGTAGTTACGGCTTATTTATATGGATCACTTGATAATGATATTTATATGAAAATCCCAGAAGGGTTTAAAATCCCAGATGCATTAAAATCGAAGTCTAAAGAAATGTATTCAATCAAACTGCAACGATCATTATATGGATTGAAACAATCTGGGAGAATGTAGTATAATCGTTTGAGTGATTATTTGATAGGTAAAGGCTACATAAATAATCTTATATGTCCATGCGTCTTTATTAAAAGGACAACATCAGGATATGTGATAATAGCAGTATATGTTGATGATTTGAACATAATCGGTACGCATAAGGAAATTCATGAAGCAGTTATTCTTTAAAGAAAGAATTTGAAATGAAAGATCTTGGAAAAACCAAATATTATCTTGGTTTACAGATTGAACATATGAACAACGGTATACTTATACATCAATCAAATTATATCGAAAGACTATTGAAACGTTTCAATATGGACAAGGCAAATTCATTAAGCTCACCAATGGTTGGTAGATCGCTTAACATTGAAAAAGATCCATTTCGTCCTTGTGAAGAAAATGAAGAAGTACTTGGTCCAGAAGTACCATACCTCAGTGCAATTGGAGCTCTTATATATCTTACTAACTGTACAAGACCTGACATTTCTTTTGCAGTTAATTTGCTAGCAAGATTTAGTTCATCCCCTACCAAAAGACACTGGAATGGGATTAAACATATTTTTCGATACCTTCGAGGAACAGTTGATTTAGGCTTATTTTATTCTAACGAATCAAAAGAAAGTTTAGTTGGTTATGTAGATGCAGGTTATTTATCCGATCCACACAAAGCAAGATCTCAAACCGGATATGTATTTATGAACGGAGGAACTGCAATCTCATGGCGTTCTAAAAAATAAACACTTGTTGCAACATCCTCAAATCATGCTGAAGTTATTGCACTACATGAAGCCTCTAGAGAATGTGTGTGGTTGAGATCCATGACACAACATATATTGACTTCTTGTGGACTAGAGAAAGATAACAATCCAACTCTAATCTATGAAGACAATGCAGCTTGTGTCTCACAGATGAAAGAAGGGTATATCAAAAGTGACAGAACGAAACATATAACCCCAAGATTTTTCTCATATACTCAAGAACTTATTAAAGATAGTCAGGTTGAAATGAGATACGTTCAGTCTACCAATAATTCCGCAGATCTTTTCACAAAGGCGCTTCCTACAACAATCAACAGAAAGCACATTTATAATATCGGGATGCGTCATGTACACAAATGATAATTTGAGGGGGAGCTATATATTGTACTCTTTTTCCCTTAGCTATGGTTTTTATCCCAATGGGTTTTTCCTAGCAAGGTTTTTAATGAGGCAGTATATCCACTCATATTACATTAGAGAAATGTTTAGACCATATGTCTGAGGGGGAGTGTTATTTTGATGTAGGTACATACATGAAATTCAGGTATATAATCAACAGAAAGCACATCAGTTGAATTTTTTTGGTTGTGTTGTATATAATCTTAAACGTAAGCGACTTTGTAAGAAGCCTGCATCAGCACGTCATGTGCGTAGGTGAAAATGAAATTCAGGTAGACTAACATATATGAACTCCCTATAAATAACAAGTTCTCCTGAAAGTCAATAAATATATCCCGTATTGAAATGCTACCCACGTGAATGGTAGTGGATTGATGGCCAACCCACATAAGATAAAGTAAGTTGCTAGGTCGATTCAAAGATTGTAATAAGTAACCGATGCAGGAAAAAAGGAAACAGGTTCTTCTACTAACCTCACTAATCCCATGTGTATATTTTTGCACAAAATAAAAAATCAGTGTTTTTAGTGAATTCTATAACTAATTCTATTTATTTATTAATATGTGTGTATTGGTTATAGGTTACAGAGTTATTAAATAGTAGGGTGCAAACAGTAACATCCATAAAAAAGGAAACCGAATTTCTAGGGATTATTATTATCTTATGTTTTTTGTTGTTTGTTTAACAAAAGGTTCAAACAACATGACAATGGTAACTTTGGTTAATGGCACAAATAGGAAACTCCTTTATTTTACCTTTCAGAGGGTAACGATGCATACCTTGAATTACATGTAAAATGGTTTTAAGTACACCTAAAACTACGGATGTCGGCTGTAAACTTAGCTGACCACACCCACTTGTAATATAGCAGCAACACTCATTTTTCAATAGTACTTGTTACAGTTTAACTCAAGTTTTTTAATTATAAGAAAGTAGAGGTTTCATCGTATACATAGTTTTAAAATTTAAGAGTAGATTGTAAAAAGTTGTAATTCATTAAAATAATGAAGAGTAAATTACCATTTGCATCCCTGACATTTGCCCATTTTAACCACACTTGCATCCCTGCAGTTTCAAAATTGCCATCCGCCCCCTAACGTTTCGTGTTATCTTCATTTGAGTCTATACGTTTCATTTTTATCTCCATTTTAGTCCAGATGACTTAACGCTGTTAGTTTTCCGGTTAAATTATTATTAAAAAGACAGAATTGCCCTTAAGAATACCCACATCATCCTTCTTCACTGACTCCAAAAAAACACACACACACACTCTCTCTCTCATCTCTTTATCACCCACCACCATAAACACCACCACCATAAACACCACCACCACCCATCACCACCACAACCTCCTCCTCACCACCACCATAACAAACCATCAGATCAACCCACACCACCACTGCCCTTCTGCAGATCCTCACGATGGCAGAAATAAGGTTTAATGGATGACAAACAGTGAATAAAATTCAAAATTCACTCAGAAAATAACGAATTAAAGCTGCAAACATGAGCTATTCAACTAATCACGTAACTAAATGTAAGCATCTGCATCAATCGAAGTAATGAATACAAACACACATACATATGTGTGTGTAAATGTGTATAGAGAGAAACCTGTAATTGTTGTGAGAATTATGAATTGATATTACACCATCTTCTTCTTTTCTCCGGTGGATTTAAGGAGCCTCCACTTACACCGGAGCGGAAGAGGAAGTCGGGTCGGGTTGAGTGGGATCGGATCCGCATGTGCAACGATTCTTCAATCCATCGTCTTCCCCACCCCCAATTTCATCAAACCCTAATTCCACCTTCCACAACCCTAACATCCCGTACCCACCACCGTCCTCCGCCGCATCGTACCCCCCACCCACCGTCACCGGCGGCCCGTACTCATACGCCCCACAATCTCCGATCTATCACCCCCAATTTCACGTCCCACCACCGTCTTTCCACCGGAGAACCCTAACTTACAATACCAGCGATCTGTTCCTTACCACCGTCTTTTCCACCGGAGAACCCCCAATTTCACGTTCCACCACCGTCTTTTCCACCGGGGCGGTTACGGTGGTGATGCGTGGTGGTGTTGATGGTGGTGATGATGGAGTGATGTAAGAGAGAGAGACAGAGAGAAAGAGAGAGAGAGAGAGTGCGTATGTGTTTGGGGTGAGATAAGATGGGTGGTCCAACAAAGGAATTTACTCAATTTTTTATTATTAAGGGCAATTTTGTCATTTCACACAAAGTTAACTGAACAGTTTAACGGAGTTAGTTATTTGGATTCAAACGGGAACAAAACTAAAACGTTAGGGAGCGAATCAAGACTTTGAAACTATAGGGATGCAAATGGTTAAAATGAAAAAACGTCAGGGATGCAAACGGTAATTTACTCAATAATGAATAATGCCTAACCCGACTCTACAAACCTGAGGAAAGGTGTCAAACCAACATATCCTTCCTTTCTATTTCTCGGTAAGTAGTTTTTTTCATTCATTGATTGATTTGATTCAAGGTAGCTTTATGTCACGGAGTGATTTCTTCAACTCTCGTGCGGCACTTAGATTTGATCTAAGTTCAGCCTTTATGACCCAAACGATATAAGTAACAATGCGGAAGCGTTTGCAAGCGAGTAATACAAACCAATTTTGTATTGCTTACAAGGACGATACAAGAGTGTTTTACAAGCATTACACAAGACTTGTAGGTGTTTTTGGGTGATTATAAATGAGGGCTTCACCACCTATTTATACTAGTTCTTGTTGTCTAGATCCTTCATGATCTAGACATTTCTATGTACTAAATATCTAGATTTTTACAAGGTTACATCCAGAAGTTTCTATGGCAAATATCTATGACATTTCAAGCATTTTCTAGAGCTTTCTTGACAGCTCTAGGGCTGGAGAATTCCAGGCCTTTCTTGGCCATTTTAGGGCTGCTCCCAAGTGTTGAAATGATGCTACGTTGTTCCGGAGTCTTGTGGGCTGTTCCGGAGACTTCCGGGCAGCTCTAAACGCACCTATATGTGTTCGGAAACTTCCGGAATCCGAGTAATGCGATTTCATTTTGGGCGGGTCGTGACATTCTCCCCCACCTAAACCCACGACGTCCTCGTCGTGTTTCTTGCACGACCCCCGACTTGTTCTCGTGAGTCGCAAGACGGATAGTGTTTTACCTTGATGACTTGATTCCATCACGGCAGTGTGTACTTGATCGCCTTTGATGATGTACAAAGTGTTTAGGAATGTTGCTGGAACGGCTTTTGCTTTTCGGAAAAAGTCCATCCCGAGCACGATCTTGTAGTTGTCCAATGGTGCTATCAAGAAGTCAAGTTTACCTTGCCATGTCCCGATCTTTGTCTTAACAGACCATGACATTCCCTCGATCGCTTTATTGTTCCCATTGGCATCTCTGAGAAATCCATCTCGTGTGGATATCCTTAGGCCGAGTCTTTTAGCCTCTTCTCGCGTCATAAAGTTATGACTTGCTCCGGTGTCGATCAGTGCCTTTGCAAGTTGTCCATTTATTTCCAAGTTCACAAACCGAAGTCTTTTTGCCTATGCGCTCGTGATGTTGCCCTTGTGCTCCGTCGGGCAGGACTTAACCATTTTTAACGGCTTCCCCTCATGTGCCGTTAAAGCATTCAATACTTGTAGTTGCATTGCCCCGAGACGAACCTCCTTGTCCTCGTGGGATGCATCATCATTTCTAGCCACCATGGCTTGCAGACTTTGTTTCTTCGGGTAGTCCCGAGCGTTATGCGATCCATCGCATATAAAACAAAATTTTGGAGGACGTTTTTCATTGTCGTATCGGGGTGGTCTCCTTGGATCCACCTTCCGATCATGATTTTGCTTAGCTCCCCCTCCTTTCTCGTCATCGCTTTCTTCATTCATGGGCTTGTATGGTCGTTTTTCTTTATGATCGATCAAGCTTTCAGCTATTGCAATGGCTGAAGCTAGATCTTGAACGCTTCGTGTTTCCAATTCGATCTTGGCCCATGATTGTAATCCATCGAGAAATAATAAAAGGGAGTCTTAATCCGATAAATCCGGGATCTCAAGGACAAGTGTTGTAAACTCTTTAACATACTCCTTGATAGTACCGGTTTGCTTGAGCTTACGAAGTCGACTTCTGGCTTCATGCTCAGCGTTTACCGGATAAAATTGTCTTTTGAGCTCTTGAACAAATTCAGCCCAAGTTTTGATTGTACACGTACCTCGTTCAATATCCATGCTTCGACGTCTCCACCACAGCCCCACTGTATCTTTGAGGTACATTATAGCTGTCTTGATCTTGGTGGCGTCATCCAAGATTTGTACCCCTCCAAGGTACTGCTCTATTTCCCAAATAAAGTCATCAACCGCCCGAGCTTCCCGTTTGCCCATGAACGGTGATGGTTTGGGAATTTCAATTCTTGGAGTAAAGTTCACGACATTTCCTCCAGTCGTGATCATGGCTTTGTTGCAATCAACAATTTTAGTTTCCAAGCCCATTAGACTTCGATGCATGTCGCTTGACAGCTCATCCATGTCTTTTTGTAGCTTGGCAGTAACATCTTTGATTGCATCTTTGATCATCAGCTTTACTTCATCTCGAAGTAGCTCCATAGCAGCCTTGAGTCCGTCCCGGAGCTCACTGAAATCTTCCTCCAAAGCATCCAATCGTTGGAAACACAAGTCTACTTGAGTTCCTATCTCAACAAGACCTGTCTCCATGTCAACGACTCGTTTTTCCAAGGTACGATCCTTGGAATTACCTCGATCCTTCTTTGATCCCTTTTGGAATTCATCTTGTCCTCGTTTCTCTTCCATGGTTACGAGTTTGGTTGTTTCGGTTGCCATTCCCGAATGAACCGACCTGGCTCCGATACCACTTGTCACGGAGTGATTTCTTCAACTCTCGTGCGGCACTTAGATTTGATTTAAGTTCAGCCTTTGTGACCCAAACGATATAAGTAACAATGCGGAAGCGTTTGCAAGCGAGTAATACAAACCAACTTTGTATTGCTTACAAGGATGATACAAGAGTGTTTTACAAGTATTACACAAGACTTGTAGGTGTTTTTGGGTGATTACAAATGAGGGCTTCACCACCTATTTATACTAGTTCTTGTTGTCTAGATCCTTCATGATCTAGACATTTCTATGTACTAAATATCTAGATTTTTACAAGGTTACATCCAGAAGTTTCTATGGCAAATATCTATGACATTTCAAGCATTTTCTAGAGCTTTCTTGACAGCTCTAGGGCTGGAGAATTCCAGGCCTTTCTTGGTCATTTTAGGGCTGCTCCCAAGTGTGAAATGATGCTACGTTGTTCCGGAGTCGTGTGGGTTGTTCCGGAGACTTCCGGGCAGCTCTAAACGCACCTATATGTGTCCGGAAACTTCCGGAATCCGAGTAATGCGATTTCATTTTGGGCGGGTCGTGACATTCTCCCCCACCTAAACCCACGACGTCCTCGTCGTGTTTCTTGCACGACCCCCGGCTTGTTCTCGTGAGTCGCAAGACGGATAGTGTTTTTCCTTGATGACTTGATTTCATCACGGCAGTGTGTACTTGATCGCCTTTGATGATGTACAAAGTGTTTAGGAATGTTGCTGGAACGGCTTTTGCTTTTCGGAAAAAGTCCATCCCGAGCACGATCTTGTAGTTGTCCAATGGTGCTATCGAGAAGTCAAGTTTACCTTGCCATGTCCCGATCTTTGTCTTGACAGACCATGACATTCCCTCGATCGCTTTAGTGTTCCCATTGGCATCTCTGAGAAATCCATCTCGTGTGGATATCCTTAGGCCGAGTCTTTTAGCCTCTTCTCGCGTCATAAAGTTGTGACTTGCTCCGGTGTCGATCAGTGCCTTTGCAAGTTGTCCATTTATTTCCAAGTTCACAAACCGAAGTCCTTTTGCCTCCGCGCTCGTGATGTTGCCCTTGTGCTCCGTCGGGCAGGACTTAACCATTTTTAACGGCTTCCCCTCATGTGTCGTTAAAGCATTCAATACTTGTAGTTGCATTGCCCCAAGACGAACCTCCTTGTCCTCGTGGGATGCATCATCATTTCTAGCCACCATGGCTTGCAGACTTTGTTTCTTTGGGCAGTCCCGAGCGTTATGCGATCCATCGCATATAAAACAGAATTTTGGAGGACGCTTTTCATTGTCGTATCGGGGTGGTCTCCTTGGATCCACCTTCCGATCATGATTTTGCTTTAGGGTTTAGGTTTGGGTTTTTATAGGTTAGAGAGTTAGCTCAATGGTATAAAAACCCAAACCCTAAACTGAACGCATTTTTATCCTAACAAAGCTGAGGTACGTTCTTTACATATACAACAAAGCATAACATATATCGTCCATATCAAATTCAACCATGTATGAAATTTTAGCCTTAATCAAACACATCCCAACCTTAATATATCCTATATCATTTGTTTTTATTTCAAATAGATTCATGTTTCTGTGTACATGTAGAAGAAGGAATGTCGCATTAATGATACATATTTAATCTTATATATACATGGAACATGTTACATGGAACATGTTTAAAGTTACATAGATATAACCAAATGTAACCACCTTTTCTTGAATAGTAAATTGTACTTCTATGAATGTTATCTTACCCTATTAATTTAGTATAATTAATGATTCGTTTCATGTGCAAGAGGTGAAATGAAAGAAAGAAGACGGTATAACACTAAACACGTTAGCAACGTTTTTAAAGGATAGTACTGTTGTGAAACAAAATAACCTTACTCAATGTTGGAAGAAGTAAACGTAAATGATAAATGTGACCTGACCGAATGGCTCTTTTAGAAGTAAGTACAACACAAATAAAAGGCTACAGGCCTCCTAAATCAACCGAATCAAAATTGAATTGAATATAGAAACCATTATAAAGCTTTTAGCCAAGGTGACTGAATGAACTTCTGCTTCTTTGTAGATACTAAGGTGGTTAGCATGGTAACCCATGGGGGCTGCATTCTGGCTGTTGAGATCTAATTTTATCCATGTGTCATTATCTGATAGAATCCATTGTTCATGTGTACAAGTTGAATGTGTAAAAAACAAACCTACTTTAGCATCATCTTTGTAAATTCTGGTTGACTTAGAAGACAGGCCATTTAAGGGTGACCTGTCGATGGATGGTTTATTGGCTCCTTCACTACCCTTAGTTTGAATTCCCCTAAACTTCCTTATGGTTATAGTCAAAGAATAATGTATTGTCATTCTACTTTTGTTAACACATAATATAGTAAAAAGAAATACTAAGCAATGCATATGTCATGTAATTAAACATTCTTATTTTAAAATTTGCCTCGTTTCTTTTGGTAAACCTATAATTAAACTTTAGAAATCAATTACTTCAGGTAATTTAATTGGAACAAACAATACTACAGACAGTTTTTGTTTGAACAATCAAACACACAGGTACACAATTTGGGCAGAATTAATCCAAATTATCTGTTTATATATAGACTTTAGCAATCAATTACTTCATGGTAATTTAATTGGAACAAACAATACTACAAACAGTTTTGTAGTATTAAACTATATATATTGGTATCTTGGGGAATCCTACAATTTTTTATTAATCTTTTTATAACAGTATAGGTTATAGGGAGTAAGTAGTTGAATGTGATTACAAAGTATGTTGTTACTGTGACAGTCCTTTTCAACATGGGGAGAATTGGTGGATTTTGAAAGATCAGGTGGCGATAAAGAAATGAATAACTAAGCTACAACCATAGTTACCTAAATCGCGGTACGCTCCGGTACGGGTACGAGGTACAGGTACGTAATTCGCTAGATGTGTCGTATTCGGTACGGTGGGGGTAGATTCATTTCGGTACGAATCGGTACGGTGTACCATGGTGTTCGGTACGGTGTGCCAAAATATAAACATAATAACCAAATTCATTAATAACCATATAACCAAATACCAAACATGAAATTCAAATACAAAAAAAAACATAAACTAAAATCCTAAATCCTAATCTAGCCTTTGTCTCTTTTCTTTACCAATTTCAACACCTTCATCACTAAGATCTTCCCAAGCCATATCCTCTAATCTTGCACTTGAACCTTCTATATAAGCGCTTTCGGGATTGATGTCCCACTTTTTGTTAGGGCCAGATTTATAAGACTCGGAAAAACGTGATTGGAGTCTAATGTTTGAGTGAATAAACACAAGTTTATCCGCTCTTTTGCAATTGAGACGATTCCGCTTTACATTATGAATATAGGAGTTGCTGCAGAATTCTGTTGAACATCATCATCATCGACATCAACGAAACCTTGTGTTTCACTTACATGGGTATCACTATCATCTCCTTGAGATGATAGTTTCTTGCCAAAAGCCATTTAGAAACAGAGGTAAAGAAAGAACAGCAGTAGGTTTTGGGAATCGATCTTGTAATTGAAGAACAGAGGTATAAAAAATTGAAGAAACGATGGTCCATATTTATAATTGTTCCTTGTAATTGCAATCAATTGTAATTGATGCAATTGTAATCAATTCCCGTTTTGGAAATCGATTTTGTAGGATCGGAAGACTGCAGGACGCGTTTTCCCGCCCATTTGCACACCGATTGTGTTACACGTACCATTAATTAGGTTTGCGAACCAATACATGTATTCAATTCGATCGGAACCTTGTTAATTTGAAGTTGGAACACCGATTTCAACATCCGCATTCGCGATTCCAACGGAATTTGGGCCGACCGGAATTCTGTACCGGACCGCCGTACCGGAGCGTTTGGGTACGGCACGTATTTCGTTCCGGTACAAACCGTACCAATACGAGGATCGCAAGTCCTCCACCATTTTCGGTAACTATGGCTACAACTCATTAGTCTGTGAGCTGGTGAAGTACCCATACATATTTAGATGCAGAGTTTTTCTTAAAAGTTAAATGTATTCATATTGGACTGCCATACCTTAGGTTTGGATTGGACACATCTTTTTAACTTTCTATGACTCTATATGATCTTTTAACTATTTTGTCCCATTTAAAATAATGTTGACTTTATCACAATTGATGTTCACTTTTTGGTTAAGTAGAATGGCAGTTGCATACTCGTCATATATTTGGAACTTAAATTTTATTATCGGGGGGGGGGGGGGGGGGTGGTGTTGTTACAGTTATTCTTCATCTTTTAAGGTTGCACGTGTATCGGTTGATTGGAACCAGGACACTTAGCTTGAGTGACAACAAAAGTGAGTAGGAGTACCACCCGTCTATCTCCCTGTTTGGATTATTATAAGCTAACATTTCATAGTTTTGAATCATTAGAATGTAAATTAACTAATTCATTTGAAGTAATTAAAAAGTAAACTATTTCATCAATTATGAGCCTTATAGACTGTCAGCTGTTATATATTATATATATTTTTACATAAATATGAGGCTGCTGGGAGCTACACCTAATAGTTAACATAGATCCAAAGTAAGCGAAAACTAAATATCTTTAACTTCATCAATAAGGTTATGTAATGGGTAATAGACTTAAATTTGCTACCCAAGAAAATGGCCATACTGCAGGTCTATTAACAAGTGTGCTTACGATTTACAATGTGCTGATTGTTGGCTCATGTACGGGTGTTGTAGATAGTTATTATAAACCACATTTATGCAGTAGCCGAACAACCATGTTAGATTTGTAACCTTAAAAGAAAATAAATGTAGACTGATAAACTCGGTTTTGATATTTCAATCAAAACCAGACCGGAGGATGGAACCTTAACAGTTAACATAGGTCCACAATAAACTTAAAGTAAATATCGTTAACTTCATTAATATAGTTACATAACAGGTAACAGCCTTAAAGCTACTACCTAAAGACGTTCATGTTGCACATTTATTAACAAGTGCGGTTAGGATTTACAATTAGCAGATGGCTTGCTCATGTCCGGGTGTTGTAGATACTTTTTTTAAAAGGCACATTTATGCAGCAGCGCAACATCCACGTTAGACTTGTAATCTTAAAATAAAATAAGTTTAGATTGCTAAACCGAGTGTTAATAATAAATTGATGTGCTTTGACAAAGGGTTCCGTCAGAAATGAAGCAACTTATTAGGCAGTTAATCAATGAAGTGTCGGTATATATTTGGGCACAAAGTTTATTCATGTTTGACTGATATAACTTAGGTTTGGAGTTGATTTATGTTTTTAGCTTTTTATGATTCTAAATGATCTTTTACTCATTTGGCGCATTCAATATTTTCAGTTTATCAAAATTGGTAGTTGGATAGTATTACATTGTTTGTTTTTTCCTACTGATAAGTATGGTAAATAATGTTTATATAGTTTCTTTAGCAAAGTTGCACGGCTTCATCTGTATTTCAGAAGGTAATGAACCGAATAAGAGAAGAAGGAAACCTTGTATACATTATGATTTGAGGACTAAAATTAAAATATTTGTGATTATGTAGCAGAACACGATGTTAGGGTGAACCGGTTAGAATGGGAAGAGGCTGCATGTTGTCTAGCAAGTAAAACAACAAAAAGTATCATAATAGCAAGTAGGCAAGCACTTGCATTTTCTTGGTAATAACAGGAAGCTCGTCCTAGGATGTAGCATGTGTGGGTCAAAGAATGGGTTACCTGAGATACTAAATTCTACGGGGATCAAACCAATGTTAAGGCAATTTGATGGTCTTATGAAGTTATTCTTACGTTTCTTATCATAATAAGGTTAGCTCTAACCATTAACATCATACCTGGTAGATCATATTTACCTAACGCAAGCAAACATATAAGACCTAAGAAAACATAAAAGACCTGCGTAATCCAGCAGCTAGACGTTACATTCATTATTCAGAATATACTATTTCTATTACATTGGAATGTTGGGAAAACATACAAACCTTAGAAAGAAGATCGCACAATTCGCAGGAACAATAACAGACAACATAAAAATCATGGAATCAAGCACTGAAGAAAAGGTAAAGGAAAGAAAAATGTTAAATTCGTACCTGTCAAACCATAAAGAAGAAGCCAAGTGCTTGAAACAAGTGACCGGTTCACTGATTTAAAGTACAAAACACATAAGAGAGGAGGACATACATAGACATACAATAAACACAGTACAGACACACGCAAAGCCACATGGAAGTGAAGTAATGAAACCGAAGGAAATGAAATCATAGAGTCACCTGAGTTTTGCGTTCGAACTGTCATGGTGTTCGACTGGGCATTCGGCGGTATATATACATGTGCGTTGGGGAATGTAATCAGCCCGGGAGTTTGAATGGGGGTCTTCAATGCCCATTCAATTGATGATCGAAGCCTTCAATTGGTGCTTCAAGGGAGGCGGGAGGTCACTGATGAGGGTCACCGGAGATTTACTATGGAGATGATTGAAATTACCCAGATGACGATAGAGGAGAAGGAAGCAGGAAGGGAAAGTAATGGAGGCGAGGGTATAGTAATGGAGAAGCTTGAAGAGACCCGATGATTGAATGCAAGGGTTTCAAAGGAGATGTTCTTACAAATATGTGGAAATGATCATTTTACCCACCTTTCATGTATTATAAAGGTAGTAAAAGATAAAAGATATGTTAGTTTGGTTGTTTAAATATACTAGAAGGGTAGTAGTAGATTTTTTTATTTTTTATTTCTTTTGTATGTGGTTGTGATTGGTTTGTAAAACATATTTTGTAAGTTTTTTTTGGATGTCTCTTACATCTTTTAACACAAAAATTGGAATAATATTTTGTAAATAATTTATTTTTTCAAAACAAAATGCATAGCAAACACATGATAAATGTGACATAAGGGTCCTAAATTTGTAGCTGTAACATCCGCCATTTTAACCCGAATCCGAATTAAAATCGAACCTTCATACGATATGAATTTCTTCATTTAACTTATTTTATTTATATTAATGAATTATATAGATTAGACGTGTAGTTTAAACAATATCGTGAATTGATTTATTCGATTTATCATTTAAACAACTTATAATAACTCGTTGATTTATAAATATTCTTTTTTATAAAATTATAAAGTTTATTAATCATGTTACAAAAAATAACTAAATGAAAAGACTTTATTAAAACTTATAAAGTTATAAAATAAATTTTAATAAACTTATAAAGTTTTATTAGTAATTATGAATTTTAAATAAATAATCAAATTATAAAGTTTACAAGTTTTATAAAAGTTATAAAGATTAACAAATAGATAATTTGATTGATTATTCAATTTGATTTTATAAAGTCTATAAAGATTTTATAAAAAAATAAGTTGTTAAAATTAGAGTCTTCATAAATTTAAAATTTAAATTGTAACTAGTTGAAGTCTGCCTCGCGCGCTGCGCGAGTATTTTAAAACCGATAATCACCGGTACAACCCTATTTTCAATCCTTGGCTCAGATCCGGCTTCTCATTATGGCAGCAAACCAAACGTGGTTGCCACGCCAAAACAACGGATTTTTTTTGAAATCATCACAGCCAACGAATTGAAGCCAACACAATGCAGCACAACGACAAACATAGCTTTGGTTCAGACCTGGTCATTGCTTTTAGCTGCAGACCATCTACCAATGGTTGCCACGCCTGAACAACAACCTGTTTTTTGTTACATCACCACAGCCAACAAATAGCCTAAAATAAAGCAACAATGTGTGATCCAGTGAATCAAAGCCACCAAGATCAGGCAGATTCATGAACACATGGGAAACCCAAATCAACATCAAACATTAAAGGTATGTAAGAATCAAAAAACGGAAACCCTAGATATGGAAAACCCAAATCATCACAGAACCTCGAACTGATGAAATTAAATGTCATACAAGCAATTACCAAACCATTAACACATATAACAGAGAAAGCATTCTATGATTCGTCTTAAAGATCTGAAACGACACCTGAATCACTAAACTACCAGAAGAAATTGCAGACAGCAATCTTTGTTGGGGTGTTGTTTGCTTTTGAAGTACAAATGTTATCCCCTGCACTACACCAAAATAGTTCATGGTCCTTTATTTAAAATAAAAAAAGGGTAACACAACATAAGTATATTTGGCAGATTGGTCTATTTTTTGTGTCAAAATATATAACTTTTTGGTGCAGTTCAAAATAGGCCACGTTGAGTTGGCCGAAACATTTTTTATCCAAAAAGTTTTGTAATTTTTAACAAAATAGGAAATGTTTGGAATAAATTCATTCAAAGGTCTTATGCATAATATTTGGCCCATTTCTGCCTGTTTGACCCACTTCCTTTTCAGCTAAATTTATTGCATCTGCTGGAACCGTTAGTGATAAAAATAACCCAAATCAACACCTCTATAAGCATAAGAAATTGGCTAATACCAAATCAAAGTTACCTTATTTCCTCTTGAGATCCGAAGGTTCCCAGATTCTGACAAATACGTCGTGTCTAACCAACCCTTTGCTTCATCACCCAAGAGTCTAAAAGGAACAGGATACGGGACTTTGAAGGGAAGAAACTTAAGTGAAAACGCTGCTTTATCAAAACGGGAAAGAATCCGTTTCCCATCTTTAATAGTAGCTGCAGCCTGAGTTTACACCATATGTCAAACACAATAATCAAACCTAGCTTAAGTGCAATGGTATACAACGAAATGGATAAACAAAACTCATACCTCTACTTTAAGCTCACCTATCGCATCAGAGAATTTGACGATATTGGACACTCGTGGATCGTTAGTTCTAAGATAAATTTCTTGAAACACACTGAACAAATCAACTCCTACAAATGTTCTCTACAAGAACCATAAAGCTTTTGATTAATACCAAGCTAAACATTCGCATAAAACCTTAGCATAGATAAGTTGAGGTATAACTTGGTTAGGGAGGCGCTTCCAGGTCTTGTTGTGAAGATCAACTGCCATCGGCCCTCGATTAAACTCGAGCTAGTCTGCAGAACTGAGCTCATAATTAATTGGACAAAATAAAAACCTAAAAATCCCTACTTTTCATGTTGATGCCTTATGCCTAACATTTGTTTGAAAAATATTATCTTGTTACAAGTTGTTTCAACAAAAGTTAATATATTTAAGTTTCGTAAACGCTATAATCCGTCTAAAAACAGGTTTAAGGTCCAGGGTTTAGGATCACACACTGGATCAGGGACGCCTTTCGCAGCTTCTAGCAACAGCTTGTTCAACAGCCTGCATGATCATCAAACTACAGTTGAATTAAACATTCTCAAAGAATTTAGTCATCAATTGATCATCAACCAGTGTCAATTGAACCCATAATCTATCCCCAAACATGTTAAATTGTTCACTTTCATGATGAATTATGCTGTTAATCCCACAATGATTTCAAATTACCTTGAGTTGCTTCATCTTCTCTAAGACCAAGCATTGCAGGTTCAAGATCAGCTAAACTTACAGCAATAAACCCTCTGTATTCAAACTTAACATGAATTGTATCAGCCAATTGAGCCAATTTCCACCCAACATCCTGCAAATGATCGGTGTCGTCACCGGTCGGAGGTCCGATTCCGGTTAACCGGAACGACGGTGGACCGCCGGGCCGAAGTGCTAAAGTCTGCATCAACGCCGGCCACTGCATACCCTGTTTCATGCTGAAATCGATCACATGAACCTTCTTCTTACCTGCAAAAGCTTCTAATATCGCTTGATTAGCAGTGAAATGGGTGAATTTGAGGTACGGACAAGCTTCATAGAAATGCATCTGAAGAACATCTTGAAACGCCGGCGAATCTTGATGCGATTTAGGGTTCCGCCTGTAGATTCTCCGATCAAGAGCTTCGGCGAAATATCCGGCGACTTTCCCCATCGCTCCGGCCTGAGAAACCGCGAGAATTTGGGCAACGTTTTCGCGAGATTAACGTCCTCTTTCTGCACAGCTTCAGCACACGCCATTTGCGTCTTAACCAAACGGATCCCGTTTTCCTGTGAATCAACGATGACAATCGGGTTCGGATCGTACGATGAGGATGAAGCTACCGACGGCGACGAGGGTTTCTGTTTCTTCACCGCCGGAGGGTAAATCGCGTCTCCGGCAATGGCTTGCAATTCGTGAACGCCGGAGCTACACTGTTCATACTGTTCATTTCAGTTGCTTTTTAATATATAGGGAAATTATTATTTTATTATTAATTTTATATTTATTTTAAATTCTAATCATAACTTCCTTTTAAAAGACTTATAACTCATCATTAACACCATTCATAACCTCCTCCTAACCTCAACTATAAAAGCAAGGTTTAGGTCTCACTTTTCATTTGCTCATTCTCTAAAAATCTCTCTAACAAACCTTTCTTCCATTCTTTGGTTTTGATCAAATTCAAGAATTTTCTTTTACAAGTAATCTCAAGAAGTTTCTAAGACTAAGTTAATCTTATATTGATTTATATTAAGCATTTCTATATTCTTTTAATCATCCTAACATCAAATTGTTCTCATGTTCTTACTTTTATTCTTTCTTCTACCAAATCTCATTTTTTATCATTATCATTTGATCATTTACCTTCTAATGATCACTAATCTTATAACAATCACCAAAATTCTTAAATCAAGCTAACACACACTAATGTAAACAAAGAATCCCGTTTGCATATGGACGCTATGCCGCCACATTTGGTTATTCCACAAGATTATTTTCCTAAGTGATGGCTATGTTGAAGTCTTGGAATATTTTTGATATAACTTAAATGAAGTCTAATATATCATATATCAATATAATAAAATTTTTCTAACCCGTTTCATGCTTAACGATTTTAAACGTGCACATAAGTGCCATGCTACAATTCTGGCAGAATCTAATAGACTTCAGCTGACCATAATTTGATCATAAAAAACTAAATTTGAGTAAACTCAGACTCTAATATTAAGTTCATTGAATTACCTTTTCAACGACAGTTTATATGTCTTCAAACTCAATCTGGCGACTCAACAATAACCTTCACAAGATAAGTGCGCATTTCAGCACCTTCTATCTTGTGCTACTTGTTTGACCTACTTACCGATCTTTTTATAAAAATGTTTTTGAATGAAAGTTGTCCGGGAGACTTTAAACTAGTTAAATGTAAATTTTTATAATTTTATGAAATCGTTTGCTATTTAAAAACCTGTTCAAACACATACTAAACATTCTGTCCAGAATCTAAATTGGTACAATAATCGTTTATCAATCTACCTTTCGCTTATTGGCATTCCTAAGCATCCTAACTTCTTGTAATGAATTCTAACCTCAAGTTATTGTTTTTTTATATTAGAACATCATCTTTGACTCTTGACATCCAAGCTTTCTTATGTACTCTACAACCATCACTACACTTGTAGTTTTCCATGTGAGTTTTTCCATACCCTTTTTCATATTTTCACACTTTGGGGTGAAACATGTTAAACTTATTATCGTTGCACTTGTAAACTTATTTGAGACTTGTAAACATCTTGGCAATTCATCATATTAAGTTGTGGTTAGTTGAACTTTTATGATTACCATGTTATGGCGTTTATATGTACAATCATTTACTATTGCTAGCCTGGCGACGTCATAGATCTATGGGCCTGACAAGCCTATTTGGTGGCCCTAGTGTCGTATTCTTGAGCACTATGGGGACCAAGTACACTTAGCTAATCGTATAAACTTGTAAACGTGAAATCTTGTAATCTGTCAAGGTTTGATTGTTACATCTGTTCATAATATTCCTAATTACTTTATTCACTAACTTATGACTTGAATTGCCATCTTTTATGTACTTATTGTATGAAAACTATGGAAAGCTCACCAACTTTATATTGACCATTTATTTTTAACATGTTTCAGGTTTACTACTTGAGAGATTCTTCTTGCAAATATAAGACTTGGACCTAGTTTAACCAATATTTTATTTCTTTGTTTGAATCTTTTGTATTGTAATGATTTATTGTCTTGTAATGTTCAATCAAAAATGATATTTAATATTATTCCAACTTATTTAGTTCCATGTGCTATGAACAATCATTTCACATTCGTCCGCCTCGATGATTCCGCCGTCGGTCGGGGTGTGACAGTAGCAAATGTGTTGGAAGATTTAAATAGCGCGTATCAAAGGTGACGCAAGTATCCCCGTAATTGGCAGATGTGTCGTAAAGTTTAAAAACCATGCCCCTAAAATTTATGGGAAGTGTGTCATACAAATAAAATGAGTATTTCAATATAAAATAAATTGTTATCGCAAATGTTTCGCAAAGCTAACATTTAATTTATATATAATATTAAAAAATAACTTGGGGGACACTTGTCATATTCCTAGGCTCCTAAGTTTGTTTTTTCCGTCTGCCTCTCCTATTAAATAGTTAACTAAATTAAAGATTAAATAATTTTAATTTCTTTTAAGATTAAAAATATTCCTTAATAAACTAAGAAAAGATGTTTTTTTATTAATGTTATTTGTAGAAAATATATTTTTATAAAATAAGAGTTTTTCTAAAACATCAAACATTTTTAAAATATGAAATATCTTAAAATTGATGCTTTTAAAAAGTAAACTTTTTTATAAATTAAAAATAATTAAAATTAAGAGTTATAATAAGAAACTTTTAAAAACGATATTCTTAATACGCTTTGTTTGTAAAAGTGGTCAATTTTTTTTGGAAATAAAAACTAAAATTATTACTTATAATTATTACTTATATGTAATTTTAATCATATCTTATTTTAAAATATCATTTTATACTTCATAAACTTATATCATAATTAATATTTTTATTTTTTAACTCGTGTAATACACGGGTTTACTAAAGTTAGTATTACATAAATAACAATCAACAACTAATCAATTTTATTTTTTTAACCCATATAATACATTTAGTTTTATTTATGTTTTGTGTTATTTTAATAATTAACTATTCATCTCCCGTGTAATACACGGGTAACTAAAGCTAGTTCAAAATAGTCAAATTAATAATTACATTAACTATTAACATATTGATAAGGTAGTAATTAGGAGCGTGCATAGAAATGAACAAATTCCTACACACCTTTTTCGTTGCAATTGTGTCGTAAAATGCATCCCAAGTGTGTGACGAAGTGTTTCTTACGAGTATTTTTCCCACAAAAATATTATGCCGCAAATGTATAACAACAACATTTTATTACGTATTTGCGACATAAATGTGCATAGAAACTTGTGTTCTAGTAGCAACATATCCCCACTCGGAGCCTTTCTAGCTATTTAATAACTTAAAGCAACTCACAGAAGATGAACAAAAGTCGAGTATAGAGGGTATCGACAACTAATAAAGTATAGAGAGTCTCTTTATGCTTTGATATAATGTGTTGTATGTTAAACTATTGATGTATATCTTCATAAAACACTTTGGATGTCGTTACCCGTGATGAAATTCCAGCCTTACCAACCGCCAACACATATGCTAATTGACATCATGGGGTGACGGGTGGTCCATAGGACAACCCTTCATGATGTTAAAATACGAATTTATCTCTCACTTAATCGTGTAATTATCTTGAATTAGATAACTACAGTTGCTTATGTTTCAGGTATGTTCTGGGAGCTAAAAATGGATAAAACGCTGCTTAGTATGGAACGGAGTGGACATGCGTGGGAGGAAGAAGGGAAGCAACAAAACATTTAGGGCTCCACCGTAATTTATAGTAGCCACCCGTATGTTACGGTGGACCTGAAATCTTCAATTTCCCCACCGTAACACAGAAGAGAACCACCGTAGCAGTTTTAAGGCTACTGTAACTTACGGTGGCTACCGTAAGTTACGGTAGAGATGACGAACAAAAGTGTAACTGCCTTATTAAAATTGTGTGGATGTGCCCTTTCACATTATCTCGAGATCTGACGACTTCTGGGTAGAAAAGGGGCAATTTTGGCTGCTCTTGCTTGGTTCCAACCATTTCTAAACATTTGGTTTGTGTGTTTCGATTCGTACGAACATTAATCGGTGTGTGATGATGATGCACCAAGTCATGCGTGGCTAAACCTCTGGTGATCATCCTAGATGTAAGGTTTGCTTTTGAAACACTATGTTTATGCTTGAATTTCTAGAATAATAACTTTGAATATTTGTTTGAGTTATTATGATGTTTGGATATTTGTTTGTAATTGTTGATTGTTGTTTGATGTTAATCTAAACCATACGTTCTTGGTGCCATTGGCAATCGAGATATCATGGGAGGGATTAGGGTTGGATAATTGTCAATTGATCATTAAGTAACAACCTCGCATTTTACAATCCGAGTACTTAGTTCTCCTTCATCACAAACAGATACTCAAACACGAGTCATGTCTATGTGGTTCTTTCTAGTAGGCATCAACATTAATGTGGATTAAAACCTGAAATCTAGGATGGTCATTTGTTCCTAATCTGTTTACAAAAGTACTCTTTGATTTGCAATCTATTTAGTTACTATTAGTTCTTAAACCAAAACAATTCAACTTTTGATATTTAATTTTTACACATTAGGGTAATTGTAGATAATTTGCAAGCTATAGATTTAACACACTATTCATATACTCCCTGAGTTCGATACCCATTTACCACTATCTATTAGTTGTTAATTGGATTAAATTTGCGTGTACACGACATCACGTCAAATTTTGGCGCCGTTGTCGGGGAGTAGTGCGCAACGTGTGTTAGTGTATTAGTTTTGTTTTGTTATTTTCGGGGTTACGCTGGTTGTGTGTAGTGTGCAGGTGTTGCAGGTGTATGCATACCAGGAACTCACGCTCATCATCACCATTAGTGTTTGATCCAGAAATTGAACGAGCCGCTCGTAGAAACAGAGTATTACACCGACAAAACAAAATCAGTGGTTCATCAATAGCACCTACATCACCCATTACACCACGAAACACAATGGATCCGCCCTCACCACCTCCTACTACGGGTCAAACAACACCATCCAAGCCTTTACCCAATCCTACATTAACACCTGAGATTAAACCAACCCATACACCATTACCTACAAGTACCCAGACCGAACACCCTTTTAGCTTTAACCCCTCAGCAACCATTCCGCCCTTCTCATATTTCTTCCTAACAACCGGTCAATCATCATCTTCTAAACCAGTACCACCATCGCAACCATATCAACCCAACCCATCCATATTTCATACTCCCCTACCTCTCAAATGCAACCGGTTACACAATACCAACAACCTTAAGTTGTACAAACCTCAGGAGCAGGAGGAGTTGGTGTTGATAGTGGTTTGGTGATGAATTTGGGAGATATGAGGAAGAATGGTACACGTACGAAAGGATGCTGATCAAGGGAATTATGCTTATGGTCAAGGACAAGATATGCAAGGATATGGGAGACCACAACCACAAGTTGTGCAGTAACAAATTATACCATAACAAATACAACCCCAAGTGAGACAACATGGGCCACAATTTCAAGGGCACATTCCTCAACAACATGGGGGGCAATCTTTCAACCACCTTTTGAACAATTCGTGCCTCCAGGACCACAAGTTCAAAGACCAATGGGTTCTCAGCGACCAACAGTTAGGTTGGGTGTCCCACGAAGGCATAATTGGGACGTTGCTAGGGTTATTGAGGCACACTTTCATCCGATCATCATAAATAATCCTTCACCAGTAGTCATCCCTCAAAACAATCAAGGGAGAAAGTTTGAAGTCCGAAGAAATTCACTTTAAAGTTTTCCAAAGTATAAAGGGTTATCAACGGAAGAACCCTATTTTCATTTGGAGGCTTATGACTCAATTGTAACACAATTGGTGGTCAAGGATTTTCTATGGATGATGTCAAATTGGTATTGTTTCAGTTTTCGTTGGAGGATAAGGCAAAGAGGTGGTTCTACACTTTGCCATCCGCTTCAATTTACACATGGGCTGAGATGCAATAAGGTTTTTGGAAGAGTTTTTCACAGCCCAAAAGACCAATGATGCTAGGAGAAGCTTGAGAAGTTTCCAACAACAACAAGGTGAAATGTTTCATGAGGCTTTTGAGCGGTTTAACTAGATGATCAAGAATTGTCCTCATCATGGAATTGAGTTATGGGAGTTGTTGAAAGCTTTTCACGAGGGGCTTCATTCTGAAGATGCCCGGGATTTGATGTCCATCACAAATGGTACGTTTGGTACCAATTATGAGCAAGACGATTGGGTATTCTTGGAACAAATAGCGGTCACATCAAAGAGGAAGGATCATTCATCAAGATGAGCACGACTGGTCATTACACGAGCTCCAGTTCAGGCGGTGGATGATGGCAATGTACAAGCTACAAATCAAGTTTATAGTGTTTGTACAAATTGCAATAAGTTGGGACACACCGTGGATTCTAGCACGGTAACTTTTGAACAAGTGGAGGAAGTGAATGCTATTCAAGGACAAGGGTTTGGTGGAAGAAATTACAACATGAATTTAAATACCTATCATCCGGGTTTGAGGAACCATCCTGTGACACTCTACACATATCCCACATCGGCCGTGGACAGGAGAGATTCCTGGTTCATAAGGAATGTCTGGCCTCTAATATCAACAACGCGTTTTGGGCGTATTGGCTGTGGATGAGAGGAGAACTCCACAGTTAAGCGTGCTCAGGTGGGAGCAATCCAGGGATGGGTGACCTCCCTGGGAAGTTTTCACCCGGGCAACCAAAAGCAAATCCGTGAGCTCCTCGTGGGCGAAGCGGACAATATTGTTGGTGTGAGAGGCCGGGTGTTACAGAATGGTATCAGAGCCACTCCTGTGCCGTTCGGGGTGTGGGACATACCTCACCAAGGATGGTGACTTCTGGGGCTCATCGAGGACGATGAGTCCAAACAGGGGGTGCTTGTGACGCTCTACACATATCCCACATCGGCCGTGGACAGGAGAGATTCCTGGTTCATAAGGAATGTCTGGCCTCTAATATCAACAACGCGTTTTGGGCGTATTGGCTGTGGATGAGAGGAGAACTCCACAGTTAAGCGTGCTCAGGTGGGAGCAATCCAGGGATGGGTGACCTCCCTGGGAAGTTTTCACCCGGGCAACCAAAAGCAAATCCGTGAGCTCCTCGTGGCGAAGCGGACAATATTGTTGGTGTGAGAGGCCGGGTGTTACACATCCGAACTTTAGCTATGGGAATTCGGCCAATCAATCTAACCCAAATTTCCAAAGAAAGCCTCAAGGTAATTTTGTTCCTCGCCAACAATATCAAAATTCTCAAGGAAACTTTAGAGGGGGAAATAATCAATGGTACCAAAAGCCTTTCCAACCATCGGGAAATGAACAAGGAAATATGATGAATCAATCTTCATCAAGTGGTGGTAATGAAGTGATGGAGATGCTAAAGTTCATGCAACAGAAGATGCAAAAGAGGAATCAATTGACCAAGGGCTAACTTCCAACGGATTCGAGAGCATAAAAAGACGAATCAAGAGCATAAAAAGACGAAATTCGAAAGAGGAATCAATTGCAAAAGAGGAATCTAGAGCATAAAAAGACGAAATTCGAGACAAAGCTATTCAATCATTGACCAATCAAATGGCGCAACTTGCAACGGATGTGGCGAATCTCAAGAAGAACAAGGGCTAACTTCCTAGTGACACCAAGGTAAACCCCTCTCACAGTTCTTCTCGCAATATTCCTATTAACCATGTTAGTGTTTTGAGAAGTTGTAAAGAAATAAAACATCATCTTCTCCCGTTTTAATCGAGGGGTAGTTGAAGATATTACGGGTAATGAAAGTGATGATGATGTTCCACCGGTTACATCTAAAGAATCAAATATAAAAACATCAGGGCTGGGTGAAAAGTATGGAATAAAAAATTTGAGGGTGAAACGGGTCAAGCCCCATTTCCATCGGCATTACTTGACCCGGGTAGGAAAAATTTTATTGCATCAAGAGGTCCCCAAAAAGAAGAATTGTGGGACATGTTTAAACAAGTAAAAATTAATCTTCCACTACTTGATGTAATAAAACAAGTACCCAGTTATGCTAAATTTCTTAAAGAGTTATGCACACAAAAAAGACAACAAAAGAAGAAAATGCCTAAGCAGGTGGATTTAACCGGGCAAGTAAGTGCGGATTTGTATGGGGAGCTTCCTCCTAAGCTCCAAGATCCTGGTATGCTATTAATTAACATTCAAGTTGGTAATTTTCAAATGGCAAAGGCGTTACTAGATCTTGGAGCCGGGGTGAGCATTTTACCAGGGGGCTTGTATGACCAATACGACTTTGGTCCATTAGCAAGGGTAGAGACAATGGTTGTTTTAGCCGGTTTATCTCATAAGCTACCTCGGGGAATGGTTCAAAATGTGATTGTGAAAATTGATGAGTTCTACTACCCGGTTGACTTTTTAGTGTTGGACTACTTATCCGCGGACCCAAAACAACAGCAAAATGTTATTTTGGGTCAGCCATTTTTAGCACCGCATATGCTGTGATCGATTGTAGATTTGGTACAGTCGATATGACTTTTGGGAATCGAAAAATGCGTTTGAATCTCTTTACTAACAATTCTAATGCTGTTGGTGTTGATGAGTGTTTCATGGCAGATTTAGTTGACGGATACAACCCGCATGAGTATGAGGAGTATGGTATGGATGTTTGTTTGTGTGATTTTTCTGAACAGGTGCATACTTGTGCACTAAGGGTTAAAGAGGAAAAACAGGATGCTATGGCTTTGAAGGAAGGTCGACCGCCATGGACTCACAAATTCAAAGGCTTGTCGGTGGAAATAAACTCAGGTACTAAACCATCACTAGAAGAACTACCAAAGCTGGAGCTCAAGAACTTGCCAAGCCATTTGAAGTATGCCTTTCTAGGGGATAATGACACACTACTGGTCATTATTGCCTCTAATTTGGAGATGATGCAAGAACAAGCCTTATTGGAGGTTTTAAAGGAGAACAAAGGAGCTATTGGATGGACGATTGCCGATCTCAAAGGAATTAGTCCATCAATCATCATGCACAAGATAATCCCACCGAAGATGTAAAACCAACATGGGAAGCTCAAAGACGATTAAATCCAAATCTAAGGGAGGTAGTAAAGAAAGAGGTAATTAATGGTCGGATGTGGGAATTATCTATCCGATTTCGGATAGTGCTTGGGTAAGTCCTACACAAGTTGTGCCTAAGAAGGCCGGTATTCAAGTAGTCAAGGATGAAAGTGGTGAACAAATTGCCACCCGACCGGTCACCGGATGGCGGGTGTGTATTGACTACCGCAAGTTGAATTTCGCCACTTCTAAGGACCATTTCCCCTACCTTTATTGACCAAATTATTAAAAAATTGTCGGGTAAAAAATACTACTGTTTTTTAGACGGGTATTCGGGTTACAATCAAATAGCAATACACCAGGATGACCAACACAAGACCACCTTCACTTGTCCATATGTCACCTTTGCCTTTCGGCGAATGCCATTTGGTTTGTGCAATGCACCAGTGACTTTCCAACGATGTATGATGAGTATCTTCTCAAACATGGTTGGAGAGTCGCTTGAAGTGTTTATGGATGACTTCTCAATTATCGGCACTAGTTTTTAATCTTGTCTCAGCAAATTACAAAAGTTTTAAAAAGATGTGTTGAGAAAAATTTAGTGCTTAGTTGGGAGAAAAGTCATTTTATGGTGCAAGAGGGCATTATGTTAGGTCATGTGATATCGGAAAGGGGGATGGAGGTAGATAAGGCAAAAATAAAGGTAATTTCATCTTTGCCACCACCGAAAAATGTTAAGGGTGTAAAGTCATTCTTGGGACACGCGGGTTTTTATAGACGTTTCATCAAAGGTTTTAGTGTTATCACAAAGCCTTTATGTAATTTGTTGTTAAAAGATGTTCCATTTGACTTTACTGACGAATGTTTGCAAGCATTTATTGTTTTCAAGGAACATTTGGTCAAAGCTCCTATCTTGCAACCACCGGATTGGTCAAAGCTCCTATCTTGCAACCACCGGATTGGTCAAAGCCATTCGAGATCATGTGTGATGCAAGCGACACCACAATTGGTGCAGTTTTGGGTCAACGAGTTGATAAGAAGCCGGTGGTAATTTACTATGCAAGCAAAACTTTATCCTAAGCGCAACTGAATTACACTACGACCGAGAAGGAATTATTAGCGGTGGTGTATGCTTTGGATAAGTTTCGTTCGTATATTTGGGGGAGCAAAGTGGTTGTCTATTCAGATCATAGTGCGGTCCGGTACTTGATGGAGAAAAATGACGCAAAGCCCCGTTTAATTCGATGGGTGTTATTGTTACAAGAGTTTGATTTATAGATCCAGGTCAAAACGGGGAGTGAGAATGTAGTAGCGGATCACTTGTCTCAGATCCTGGTGGAAGAAATTGACAATGTAAGTGAAATAAATGAAAGATTTCCCGACGAGCAACTCCTAGCTGTTTCCACTTCTATTGCACCGTGGTATGCTCATTACGTAAACTACCTAGCCATGGGTGCCATCCCAAATCATTGGACAAAAAGCGGAGACAACAGTTTATGATCCAAGTGAAACAATACATTAGGATGAACTGGATCTTTTCAAGATCGGGCCATATCAAGTCATTCGGAGGTGCGTACCCGAAACTGAGGTGTTGGAAATCTTGACTCATGCCCACTCATCCGCATGTGGAGGTCATTTTAGCGGACATAAAACGGGTTATTGGGTGTTATCGTGTGGGTTTTATTGGCCCACTATTTTCAAGGATGCGTGTGAGTTCGTAAGAAAGTGTGTTAAGTGTCAAAGGATGGGAAGCATTTCAAAGAGGGACGAGATGCCATTGCAACCAATTTGTTTGTGGAAATATTTGATGTATGGGGTATTGACTTTATGGGTCCCTTTCCGAATTCTAATGGGTTTTTATGCATTTTAGTAAAAGTGGATTATGTCTCTAAGTGGATTGAAGCCATTGCAACAAGAACAAATGATCACTCGGTTGTTTGTAAATTCATTCAATCCAACATCTTTTCCTGTTTTGGCATTCCAAGAGTTATCATAAGTGATGGTGGTTGGCATTTCAACAGCTTCAACTTCAGGAAATTATTGAAGAGGTATAGCGTGAATCACCGGATAGCCACACCTTACCATCCGCAAACGAGTGGACAAGTTGAGGTGTCTAATCGTCAAATCAAAGAAATCCTCATGAAGACGGTTAGAACAGATAGGAAGGATTGGTCGAGTAAGTTGGATGATGCGTTGTGGGCATACCGAACGGCTTACAAGACTCCAATTGGCACAACCCCTTACCGGATGGTGTATGGGAAGGGCTGTCACTTGCCAATGGAGTTAGCACACCAAGCGCATTGGGCAATTAAGACGGTGAATGCGGACTATAATTAAGCGGGAAAGATGAGGAAGTTATAATTGAATGAATTAGAGGAGATTAAAGACGAGGCGTACGAGTGTGCATTGGCCTACAAAGACAAACTTAAAAGGGTACATGATGCAAAGTTAAGGAAAAAGACTTTTGAGGAGGGTCAAAAGGTTTGGTTGTATAACTCAAGGCTCAAGATTTTCGCGGGCAAGCTTAGAAGCAAATGGATGGGCCCGTATGTCGTTCGGCGAGTTGGCAAGTTTGGTGATGTAGACATCCATGATGAGCAAGCTAACAAGCTACAAACGGTAAATGGACATCAATTGAAGCCATATTTGGAAGGAAACGACATAAATAACTTGGAGCTTGACAACGCGGGCTACATATTATGCCCGGTGGAGAATGAACAACCATGAGAAGCCCAGGTTTGGTAGTGTACATAGTTAGTTTGTTTTGTTTTGTTTGTTTTGTTTGATCGTGCAATTTTCATTTTGTTCGGACAACAAATAGTTCTAGCATCGTGTTGAGGACAACACGGGATTTTCGAGAGGGTAGGTAATTCCTATGTCTTCGAAATTCCATGTTTTAACATGTTTAATTTAAATTTTCCAGAGATTAGTTTTAAAAAAATTAATTTAATTGAAGTTAGTTTTTCGAGAGGGTAGGTAATTCCAAGTCTACCGTAACGTACGATAGCTACCGTAACTTACGGTGGCTTGGCGAGAATTTAGGTGATACGGTAGAAATGCACTGCCTTACGGTGGATATTTGAACCCAGAGGGCACCGTAAGATACGGTGGCACCTGGGTTGATGATGGTCGAACGTTTTTTTAGCATATAAAAAAAAATTACAAAACCCACATTCAACCCTGACCACATTCACTTTCATCCTCTCCATCTCTCATCTTTCATCTTCCATCTTCTCCATAAACACCCATAACTTCCAAACCTTGATTCCTTCATAAATCTTTCAATCCTTAACCAAATCAAGTGATTTTTTGGTCTAACTTGACTAGAATTTTACGTAGATTCTGATTTTGAGAAGAAAATTGCAAGAAAAACACATTTTTATGACCGAATCTCAAGCCCTAGGTCCGAAAATTTTGGGAGGTTTTCAAGCTTTTGTCTTTCTTGGCTTTTAACATCATCAATCAAAGGTATGTGATATTGTTTTGTTATTATTAATGGTGCATTGTGAAGATTAAGGTTGTTGTTCTTATTGGTTCATACACACTTTCTTGTTCTTGGTTTTATGTTTGTGTGACATGGTGATTTGATCATCATTGTGATAGTAGATGTAAGTTGAGATGCAAGTTGTGAACTTTTGGATGTTATAACATTGTAGAGGCATCATGCCTAAGTTTATTAAAACTAAGTATGAAAATTCTTGTTCACTCGCATCTACTACCATGGTAACAAGCAAGTGTGGGGATTTGTTAAAAAAGTGGGACTGATTATGTTTATGTTTTTTGTTGAGTTGCTTGTTTTTATGAATCGTGTAGGAAAATGGTAGGAACTAAGGAAAGAGCTGGAGTGAGTTCTTCCACTTCAAAAGGCAAAGACTCGGAACAACAACCAAAGAAGAGGCAATATTTGGGTAAGGTTGATGATAGTGAAAGTGATGAGGAAGAGCAAATGGAGTTGGACCCAATCAGTAACCAAAGTATGAATCGGGTCCTTTAGATGATCAGTCGGAGGAGTGGCAACCGACATTATTTCATGACTGAATGACCTGATTAAAAAACAAGGCTGCTGCATTTATCTGTGAGAGGGAAGTTAGAGAGGTTGAGTTCGGGCCATTTAACGTGTTTGCCTGGTTCCGCGCTTTAGGATGGGAGGCAGCACTCAGTTGTTACGACAAGGATAACAAGAATATGTTTATGACCTAGATTCAAGAATGGATGGTAACATTGAAATGCAACAGGTATGATAGGCCATCGCAGATGAAGTTAACTGGCGAGGTTAATGGGATAAAGGTGCAAATGTCGTTTGAGTCACTTCGAAAATTAGCAAAATATGACAGTTTGCCTGCTCGTGATTACATAGTCCCAAGCCTTGATGATTTGTTGATTAAACCGGAGAAACATCCAAGGTGGAATGACATGTTGGAGGCTTTGTTCTTGCCTGGTACTTATAGTGGCATTTTGTACCGGAGGAACTTGAAGATTGAAGCAAAACTGATGCTAACTATTTGCATTTTGAATGTCATTCCACGAAGAGGAGATAAGGAACAGGTGAGGTATCCGGAAGTACCAGTCCTTTATTCGTTGCTTAATGGGTCCCCCCGATTTCCGATACGGTATTTAATTATGAACCATCTTTGGATATGCCGTAACAAAGTAGGAAGGGACATCATCCCGTATTGCCGAATTATTACGGGATTGTTGAAGCAGTTTAAAGCGATCACATTGGAGGATAAAGGAGCATTCAAAAGGCACAAGCCTTTGGAGATTCAAAGATGGGTATTTGATGGACCTATACTCAATCGGAGAGATATCACAAGCTTAAATCGGAGGGTCAAAGATGGAGAGTATTGAAAGTTGACGTAAGGGCACTCTTACCGGATGAAGAGGATGAACCAGAGAGTGGAGAGAAATCCTCAAGTGGGGATGATGATTATGCGGATGAGCCTCATGGTGAGAATGTGCATGTGGGTTAAGGGGGTCCAGGTAGGGGATACGGTGGTGCTTTCCATGATTACACGGAGCGTTCATACGTGCCAAACTGGGCTTACGATGGTACTATGCAAGAAGTTATTGAGAACCAACGTCCTCCTGCACCCATTTTTGATTCATGGTCGGGCTCGGAGCGAACTTTATTTGATCAACAAACGATGATGAGTGCTAGTATGGAGCAAGCCTTAAAGCATAGCTTTGATCGTCAAGAATCATGGGATCATGCACATGCTTATTCCCATGAGGTGGAGATAAATAACCGGTATGAAGATGATCAAGCCTGAAGGATGCATGAGGATTGGCATGCAGGGCTGCTCGTGGTTGTGGATCCACCTCCGGTGGATTATACGTCCCTACCCTCTTACGATGGTAGTGTATCATACCCGACCGCGCCGCTCCATCATTCACAGTGGTTGGATCCGCGTCAATAACAAGATGATTCGCAACAAAGTGGAAGTGGTAGCGGTGCATTTGTGACATCCGTCACCAAAATAGGTGTATTGACCATTGACTTTGATCGTTGACTTGACTGTTGACTTTGAATCTTTAGCTTTGACTTGGTCTAACTATGAAAGTTGACTTGAAAGTTGACCTAATGTTGACTTGTCCTTAGAATAGTACATTAGACATGTGTAGACACACTAAGTTATAAAACTATGTTTTATAGGCTTTATATGCTTTAGTGGCCTTGTACATGTTGATAGTGGACATTTACCGATTTGGACTTAGCACGATGTTTTGTGCTTAAATTCGACTAAAGACTTAAAAAAAAGTAAAAATTATACATCTTACGTTAAGAACGCAAACAAAAATCGGACATCAGTGGGCTTTGCCTAAAGTCTACTAAATAGACTTAATCTAATTCAAAAATATAAATTAAATAATTTATATAGCATATAATAGTCCATTGGAATCGTATTAACGCGTAGAATTTAAAAACATAAAAATTGGACGACACACGATTCAGGACAAGACGTGTTTGACGAGACGGGCCAAGGGCCCGAAGGCCTTGTCCTCCCTTGTTTGCGGCCAACCCTAGTAGACAAGGGGGAAATCCCCCTTGTTTTCTCATTTTTGGAAAACTTTTTCTCCAAGAATGCTCTCTAGTGCAAACCCTAGCCACCACAACTCTAATCTTCTTCTTCCTCCTCCATTCCAATCAAAAATTTGGCCCCCTTTGTGCCATCCATCGATTTGATGATAACCAAGACATCCAAGGCCTCATACTAATCAAGATTCGTTAATCTTCGAACCTATGGTAAGCAAAAATCGTTTCTTGATGGTTTTAACCCTTGTTTTACTGAAATTTTGATGGTGTTCATCATCTAAATATGAAATCTTCATCTAATAATCTCTCATTCTTGGTTTTGGGTGCTAGATCGTGAAGAATTAAGCGTTACGATAGTCGGATTCGTGTTAGGTAAAACCCTAATTCTTGAACATTGTTTGGTAATCGAATCTACAATATTGGGTTGTAACCTTGAATGATCTGCTCTTAATCGAAAATTTGGACCTTTAAAACGTTTTTTTAATGATTAAAAACTATTTCTTAAAAGAATTGATGGGTTGGATAAATCGAAACAATGAAACTATCACGTAAAGTTGCAAACCGGGAGACTAAGGAACTAACAATCTGTTTGGGACTGAAAAATTAAGTAAATTAAGTGTTTAATTGAAGTGTTGAACAACTATAATCTGGAATAAAGTATTTTATATATCCGGGTTGTTAACGAGCTTATATTGGAATTTGAGACGCAAAGGAACGAAACTAACAAACTAGACAGCTTGCTGTCAGAAATTTGGGTCATCTTGTACAGGTCATAACTCGAACATAATACGTCCAAATGGGAAAACTTTGCATCTAAAAGCAAGTTCTATAAGTCCTCTAACTAACCCAAGTGGTCTCGTGTCGTTTCGACTTCGTTTGGTCCTCCAAACGTGGCTAACAAAACCAAAGGTCAAAACTGACGAATCTGGGCAGCAGGTTGGTCTGTATTCATTGAGTCATAACTTTTTCATATTTTATCCAATAGAGATGAATCTTGTTCTGGAATTTAATTTAAGGTTCTCTTTCACATGGTATCTTTTACGCAATAATTCGTTACCGTTTCGATCTCCAAACAGCTTATACAAAACTGATACGCAATCAGATGTACGTGCTGAAAAATTTTGATAAACTTAAAAATAAGGGTTGAAACTAAATAATCAAATAAAGACAACGAGTGGGTTAAACAAGTACATTTAAGGTATATAAGGTTTTAAATAATTAAAATATATAACTTATTAATAATGGGTTGGTAAAGGTTTATCGAGGGACGTTAACGATGTAAAACATAATTATTGAACTAAATTATGAGACGGGACTTGAGACACTAATATTAACAATGGACATAAAAATAGATTTTTACTAAAAACATTAATCGGAATGGGCATTAAGGACTGGACTTCAAGGGTTACACCCAACTAGGTCAACTTAGCCTTTAGTAATCTGTTTGGTGTTTTGTGTTCTATAGTGATATGATATTCTTACTATGGACTTTGGGACTTTGCTTGAGGTGAGTTTCACGGCCCCCTTTTAATATATTTTCTTGGGAGAAAAGCTTGCTCAAATGTTTTGTTCTACGCCGTGTTATAAACAACTTGTGTGTGGTTTGGACCATAGGATTGAGTCTAGAGTTCTTACAAATGTGCTATCTGTACTTGGACTATATGTGGACTGGACTGTCATGGAGAGGTATTGTTAGTACTAATGGGCTGACACCCCACCCTTGTTGTTGGTATGCTAGCTAAGACCAACTTGGCCTTGTGCGAGCCCTTGGGTGAATATAATCCGGTTGTGGACATGGGCATGACTATTGATTTGTATGGATTCTATGGCTATTATGTTCTCTTACTCACACACTCTCTTCTCTGTTTTACATGGATACACAACATGTTTTGTACATTAAACCTATGAACTCAACAACGTATGTTGACCTTTATGAGCATGTCTTTTCAGGTAACAATGCATAAGTGGAATGGATGTGGACTTAGATGGGACCGCTCTCTCGGGAGCATTAGACTATTTTGGATTTTGTTTGGTTTTATTTGTTTATGGCACTTTTGGGTCAGTTATGTCTGGATGTTTTGATGATGTGCTTGTTGGATCTGGGATTATTTATTGTGTTTTGGACTATTGGTTTTGATGAAACTTTTGGTGAACATATTTCATTGGTTATTCATAATGGAGTGATTGATCTTGACACTTGTTCATATGTATCGGGCGTCATCATGACCCATTTACGGAGAACGCCTTATAGTGATTCTCTTAGACCCCCAATGTGTTATGACGATCCCGTCCGTCGCATCCTCGTGTTTCCGTTACCAGCGGGGGTGTGATAGATTGGTATCAGAGCCATTGGTTATAGAGAATTAGGTGGATTATTCAACCTAGACTATAACCTAAGTACCCACATGTAGTATGCATCATAGGTTTATGTGTGTACTATTATACATGTGAATGTTCTATGTGCATTGTTTGTTGTGCTGTGTACCTTGTCTTACATGTCATTTGTGATGTACCTATTTTGAAATTTCTTTTGGTCATTCTATCATCTGTGCGTGCCTTAAGAAAGCATTAGGGAAGGACGTCCTCTCGTTATGCGCTTGACTGTTATTTGGTATGGATTGATAAGTGCGACTATAAGGATTTTAAAGGACTTAGGTTGTTAAGCCAACAATAGTATATGTGTTTGCTGGTGATACCTACATTGTGAGTTGAATCTTGGGAGATGCACTCGCTAGCTGACATAACACCAACAGACAAGAACCATGGCGTACTCAGGTCAGATGACTACTTTATTAGATTTCGAACTATACTAAATGGAGTCTTTTGACTGTTCCTTACCCAAGTGTGCTTTCTTAATCAGTTCCTCTGTACAACTTTGGTTACTTAACCTTTGGTTTGTAATCATATCCTTGATTCTCCAATCATGGATAACACTTCGTACTTGATATGATGCGTTGACTCCGACAGGAGGAGCTAGGGGTGACCATGCAAAGCAAATTACCATTACGGGTGCACACGTAATTGCAATTTGCAGTGCATGCAAAATCTAGCAAACCCTTTCATGAGATAACGTCATAGTTAGTACGAATCTTCCATTCTTTACATGGGACATTGGAGTTCATGTTCTTATTATAATCAATGGTGTAGAAACACTTATACCCTTTATCCTTCCATAAGTACAAACCGATCCTTGACATTTTAGCTCAGTATCTAGGGGACGTTGAAATTGCTTTTGTTTCTATGATCATGGAAATTGACTACATGTTCAAGATGTACTTGGTCTTTAAAGAACTGTAGTAGAGAGGTGAGGCTCTTTGTACCTATGATGCTTTGTTCGGATGAATCCTAAGACTTGGAGCATTCAACATTCGGATGTTCTATCATTAAGCTTGATGGAATAAGTGGATGTCATGTAACCAGTTTAAGCATCGTTCTTGGTATATCGTTGGTGTGGTGGGAACGCTGCGGGGAACCCTATATATAAACATCTTCGGTATACTAAGGATGTGCTTGAACTGGGCTATGTGATGATCCTAGCAGTTTAGACTTGGACATGGTGCAACTAGTAACCTGGAAGGAAATACTATTGGAGGCATGATTGGATGTACATACATGGAGCCCATGATATGCAAGCAAAAGTGGTATGGCGGGAAAGTTGGAGCAACAGCCCTGACCTGTTGCATTGAGAAATTTGGAGCAGATGTAGACATCGAGAGCTGTGCTGAGAATCAAAAGGTAAACTGTGTTGTCTGTTCATCGATGCGTGAAGAACTAACATAGTAGAATGCTCAAACATTAGTTCGCGGTATGGAGGTTGTAGTGGTCATGACTTTGGATGAGCTTAAAGGATTGGTAACCGAGGAGTACTACCTTGTGGACTGAATGGAAAAGTTAGATCTTGTGTCTTGGAATCATACGAAGGTAAGATGTGGTCATGACACCCATACCTGCCAATTCTATAAGCTGGCAAAGCTAGTGCTATAACTATGACATACAAGTCAAATAAAGTTAGGAGCACATCAGAGGGTTGGTTCCATAGTCATGGAATGATGGCCGCTGGTGCAACCCCAACCGTTTAGAGTGCAATGTTGAAGACATGTACTTTGGCCGGCAAGATGGTTCCTATTAGAGCTTCAAGAAAGCTAGTGAGACAAAGAAGGATGTTAGGGAATCCGGTAAGGTAGATGGTGTTTAAATGGAAAAGAAGGACAAGGTCGTGTAAGGATATTTGGTTGTCGTGCTGGCAATGAAGGATTGTGGGAAGTTGTCCAGAGTGTAATAAGTGTATTCTACACCATCCGGCTATGATGTCTCGTCATGTGTATTTCAATTTCTAGCAATTGGAGCGCTTAGCCAAGGGCTTAAAGGTGCTGGTGAGCCCAAGTGTGCTGATTAATGCTGTCAGATTAGCAAGAGTATGACGTTGATATTATAAGTGTGGAAGCCAGGAGCATCATTGAAAGGCATATGCGAGGTTAAATGGGATACAAGGTGAAATGGTTGATCAAAACGAAGGAACAATTCGAAATATGGCATGCAACCTGTGCTAACCTGGTACAAGGTAATGCCGCAACCCTATTCATAGAAAGGCATTTGAGATTGGTGTCAAAAATGCCTGGCAAGACCCAAACGTAGTAACTTTGAATTTTATAACTAAGTTGGACTTGACCCTAATTATGAGGATACATGTTTTGAGATGGGCTAATGGTAGTCTTGTAACTATTAGGGAGATAAATTAGGACTATGATGTGCTAGTAGAGGATCATGCTTTTAGAATAAATCTTATATGATTTTGACTTGGAAGTTTTGACATGGTCGCGGGAATGAACTGATTATCAGGGAATAAGGTTGAGATTATCTTCTACGAGAAGACTACCCGCATGCCGTTGTAGAACGTGAGACACTTGACGTACATGGAAAGAGATTAGAAGAGTACAAGATGTAGATCATGAGCATGAAGGTGGAGGAATAAGAGCTAGACGACATACCTGTTTTGTGAGAATTTCAGGAAATGTTCTAGAAGGATTTGGCTTGATCAATCCTTCACAACAGATGGACTATTAGATTGACCTAGTACCTAACGCAACGCATGTTGCTAGGTCATCTTATCGTTTAGCACCTTTGAAGGTGGAAAATTTGTCTAATCAACTTCAGTAATTATAGATAAGGGTTTTCTACGACCCGATCACTCACTATGGGGCACTAGTGCTTTGTGTCAAGAAGAATGATAGATCCTTATACATGCATGGACTATCAAAAAAAACTAAATTAACTAACGGTGAAGAACCATTATCACTTACCAAGGGTAAATGACCTATTCGATCGTCAAGAAGTATTGATGTACCTTTGAGAATATTGACCTCCGTTCGGAAATCATCAATTTAGAGTACATGAGGTTGACGTACCAAAAAAAATCATTTACAACTCATTGTAGATATCACGAGTTAATAGTTATGCATTTTGGGGCTAACAAAGGCACCTGCAGTATTCATGGACTCGATGAATTGGATGTGTAAGCCGTATCTGGTTAGATTGTCATAGTGTTCATTTAGGTATTTTGATTTATTCGAGGTCAGTGAGGATCATGAAAAATAAGGAGGGACAGTCATGGAATTGTTGGAAAAGAAGAAACTATACTCTAAGTTCTCCAAGTGTGTCATCTATACTGACCACAAGAGTTTTCAACACATTTTTAATAAAAAAGGATTGAACATGTGACCGAGACGTTGGATTGAGTTATTCAGTGGCTACAACTTTGAAATCTGATGTGACCCGGGAAGGGCAAATGTTTGTTCCAATGTGTTGAGCTATAAGAAAAGAGTCAAACCCATGTGCGTGAGGGCATTAGGGAGGACGGTTCATTTAGGTAGCAAATCCCCCATCAATGATACTTGAATTGAATCAATAAGAAGACCGAGTGTGAAGGATGAGGCTTCGAGAGGTCTGGAACAAACAGCTGTACAAAAGGACAATGTGAATGTACTTTATTAAGCGGATTTGGGTTCTATTTATAGGGAATGTGTTGACATTGGTGATGGATGAAGAACACAAGTTTACGTATATCGTTCATCCTGGTGCTAACTAGAGGTTCCATGATCGTTAAGACATGTATTGGTGTTCTTGAATGAAAAGGTACATGGTGGACTATGCGTACTAGCTTTTAACTAACTCAAGGGTCAAAGCGTAGAATCAAAGGCTATCTGGACTATTGCAATAGCCTAAGATTTTGGAATACATGTGGGAAAACGTTTGTGTTGACTTCTTCACGAACAAGTAGTGAGAATGACTTGATTTGGGTCATTGACCATATCTGCCCATTTCCTGACTATTAGTGAGGGGTACAAGATAGAAATGCTGACAAGAATTTATGTCGATGAAACTATGGATAGAAATAGAGCATCTTTGTCGATTGTCTTCGATCGAGACAGTTGCTTCATGCCACGATTCTGGCATAGCTTATAAAAGGTGTCTGGGAGGTGTTTGGACTTGAATACAACTTATTACTCTAAATGGTTTAAGTCAGTGAACCATTAAGACATCCTAGGATATGTTAAGGTCTAATATCATCAACTTTGGAGTTAGTTAGGACGTTCACCTACTATTGGTTGAGTTCCTTATAATAATAACTACCATTAGAGTATTATATTAGTACCATTTGAGGCACTTTACAGATGTAAGTGTCGGTCACAGATATAATGGGTAGAAATTAGGTAAAGTTGGATGACTGAACCATTAATCATTCAGGAGACGAATCATTAGAGTTCTAGACGTAGGACAAAATAAAGGCAGCATAAGATCATCAAATTTACACTGACAATCAAAGGAAGCCTTGTTTTAGGCATATCCTCTCAGACAGTAGTTGAATTGGAGGTTAGTTACGGTTGGTGAATGATACACTATCAAGGTGTTAGCAGTGTGGTGGGTTAGCTGTAGTACACCCTATATATAAACACTGATGATACCTTGAATGTGAAATCAGAACCAGATCGGCAACTAACTTTTGTTAATGGACAACAGCCATACTCTAGAGACATCGAGAAATAGGTTATAGACCTAAACAGTCATCTCTAGAGACCTTAGTCTATAGGCTGGATGCAAGCTATTGCCTTAGGAGGCATTGTCTACTTGGGCAAAAAGAGCAAATTAGCATATATATTGGTAAGTGCAATTAAGACTTACAAACAGATTTGGTCAGTGGGCTAGCGGTTGAGTTACAGCAAGAATCGAGAGGGGTGCATGACACGCTCCATGCGTCAAAACTCAAGTGGTGTCTTGCTGCGAGTGGGCCTCGGTTTTTTCTTTAATAGGATCTAGGGTAGGTGAGAAGAGAGTATAAGACCTTATATGTGCCGATCAAAGAAATTCGAGTGGGCGGTAAACTTTGATTCGTTGAAGAACTGGCTAAGATCATGACTAGGAAAAATTAATCTTTGAGAATTAGTAAAATACTAACAATAAAAATTAGATGGAACTCAAAGTTAGAACCTAAATTTTATCCGTGTGTGGGCAGATCAGTTGAGGACTATGTACTTTCACCCATTTACGGAATGTGTTGTAGTTGATAACTCTGACTGAATTTCGGGACGAAATTCTCGCAACGAGGGGATACTCTGACATCCGTCACCAAAATAGGTGTATTGACCATTGACTTTGATCGTTGACTTGACTGTTGACTTTGAATCTTTAGCTTTGACTTGGTCTAACTATGAAAGTTGACTTGAAAGTTGACCTAATGTTGACTTGTCCTTAGAATAGTACATTAGACATGTGTAGACACACTAAGTTATAAAACTATGTTTTATAGGCTTTATATGCTTTAGTGGGCCTTGTACATGTTGATAGTGGACATTTACCGATTTGGACTTAGTACGATGTTTTGTGCTTAAAATTCGACTAAAGACTTAAAAAAAAGTAAAAATTATACATCTTACGTTAAGAACGCAAACAAAAATCGAACATCAGTGGGCTTTGCCTAAAGTCTACTAAATAGACTTAATCTAATTCAAAAATATAAATTAAATAATTTATATAGCATATAATAGTCCGTTGGAATCGTATTAACGCGTAGAATTTAAAAACATAAAAATTGGACGACACACGATTCAGGACAAGATGTGTTTGACGAGACGGGCCAAGGGCCCGAAGGCCTTGTCCTCCCTTGTTTGCGGCCAACCCTAGTAGACAAGGGGGAAATCCCCCTTGTTTTCTCATTTTTGAAAACTTTTTCTCCAAGAATGCTCTCTAGTGCAAACCCTAGCCACCACAACTCTAATCTTCTTCTTCCTCCTCCATTCCAATCAAAAATTCGGCCCCCTTTGTGCCATCCATAGATTTGATGATAACCAAGACATCCAAGGCCTCATACTAATCAAGATTCGTTAATCTTCGAACCTATGGTAAGCAAAAATCGTTTCTTGATGGTTTTAACCCTTGTTTTACTGAAATTTCGATGGTGTTCATCATCTAAATATGAAATCTTCATCTAATAATCTCTCATTCTTGGTTTTGGGTGCTAGATCGTGAAGAATTAAGCGTTACGATAGTCGGATTCGCGTTTGGTAAAACCCTAATTCTTGAACATTGTTTGGTAATCGAATCTACAATATTGGGTTGTAACCTTGAATGATCTGCTCTTAATCGAAAATTTGGACCTTTAAAACGTTTTTTTAATGATTAAAAACTATTTCTTAAAAGAATTGATGGGTTGGATAAATCGAAACAATGAAACTATCACGTAAAGTTGCAAACCGGGAGACTAAGGAACTAACAATCTGTTTGGGACTGAAAAATTAAGTAAATTAAGTGTTTAATTGAAGTGTTGAACAACTAGAATCTGGAATAAAGTATTTTATATATCCGGGTTGTTAACGAGCTTATATTGGAATTTGAGACGCAAAGGAACGAAACTAACAAACTAGACAGCTTGCTGTCAGAAATTTGGGTCATCTTGTACAGGTCATAACTCGAACATAATACGTCCAAATGGGCAAACTTTGCATCTAAAATCAAGTTCTGTAAGTCCTCTAACTAACCCAAGTGGTCTCGTGTCGTTTCGACTTCGTTTGGTCCTCCAAACCTGGCTAACAAAACCGAAGGTCAAAACTGACGAATCTGGGCAGCAGGTTGGTCTGTATTCATTGAGTCATAACTTTTTCATATTTTATCCAATAGAGATGAATCTTGTTCTGGAGTTTAATTACCTTTTAAGCAATAATTCGTTACCGTTTCGATCTCCAAATAGCTTATACAAAACTGATACGCAATCAGATGTACGTGCTGAAAAATTTTGATAAACTTAAAAATAAGGGTTGAAACTAAATAATCAAATAAAGACAACAAGTGGGTTAAACAAGTACATTTAAGGTGTATAAGGTTTTAAATAATTAAAATATATAACTTATTAATAATGGGTTGGTAAAGGTTTATCGAGGGACGTTAACGATGTAAAACATAATTATTGAACTAAATTATGAGACGGGACTTAAGACACTAATATTAACAATGGACATAAAAATAGATTTTTACTAAAAACATTAATCGGAATGGGCATTAAGGACTGGACTTCAAGGGTTACACCCAACTAGGTCAACTTGGCCTTTAGTAATCTGTTTGGTGTTTTGTGTTCTATAGTGATATGATATTCTTACTATAGACTTTGGGACTTTGCTTGAGGCGAGTTTCACGGCCCCTTTTTAATATATTTTCTTGGGGGAAAAGCTTGCTCAAATGTTTTGTTCTATGCCGTGTTATAAACAACTTGTGTGTGGTTTGGACCATAGGATTGAGTCTAGAGTTCTTACAAATGTGCTATCTGTACTTGGACTATATGTGGACTGGACTGTCATGGAGAGGTATTGTTAGTACTAATGGGCTGACACCCCACCCTTGTTGTTGGTATGCTAGCTAAGACCAACTTGGCCTTGTACGAGCCCTTGGGTGAATATAATCCGGTTGTGGACATGGGCATGACTATTGATTTGTATGGATTCTATGGCTACTATGTTCTCTTACTCACACACTCTCTTCTCTGTTTTACATGGATACACGACATGTTTTGTACATTAAACCTATGAACTCAACAACGTATGTTGACCTTTATGAGCATGTCTTTTCAGGTAACAATGCATAAGTGGAATGGATGTGGACTTAGATGGGACCGCTCTCTCGGGAGCATTAGACTATTTTGGATTTTTATTTGGTTTTATTTGTTTATGGCACTTTTGGGTCAGTTATGTCTGGACGTTTTGATGATGTGCTTGTTGGATCTGGGATTATTTATTGTGTTTTGGACTATTGGTTTTGATGAAACTTTTGGTGAACATATTTCATTGGTTATTCGTAATGGAGTGATTGATCTTGACACTTCATATGTGTCGGGCGTCGTCATGACCCATTTATGGAGAATGCCTTATAGTGATTCTCTTAGACCCCCAATGTGTTATGACGATCCCGATCGTCGCATCCTCGTGTTTCCGCTACCAGCGGGGGTGTGACAGCATTTGCTTTCGGAGAATGGAATTAGATGATGTCTTCCATCTTCGGGCCTCCTCAGCCGCGCTACTATTAGTCAGGTCGTGCTCCTTCTTGTATATTCTGTGAATAGTTGTTGGTTTGTCATGTTTATTGTCACACCCTCATTTTCCACGTACGTGGTTTTAACGTCAGGCGTGTGACATAACCAGGATCTCAGATAAGCATCAGTTACACCAAACGACTCGATAATTACAAATCATATAAGTTGTTTAATTTTAATGAAACAAACCAAATATATTTAAGTTGCGCGGAAGCGAAAAACAGGAAAACATTTAACAACGGTTTTTGGAACACGCAAACACGCGTCCAATCCATTACATGGAATTAAGTCTTGAAAACAGTTTGAGATGAATGCGGAATGACATGCGGTGGATGCTGTGCTCCTAAACGTGCCACATCAATGTCCTGAGAGAAAACATGCAAAATCTCAGTACAAGACTGGTGAGTTCACAGGTTTATCAGAAAACAGTAAGTATCAGTAATGAAATCCCGGATTATGTAATCCGATAAGTATCAGTAATGAAATCCCCGGATTATGTAATCCGATAAGTATCAGTAATGAAATCCCCGGATTATGTAATCCGATAAGTATCTGTAATGAAATCCCCGGATTATGTAATCCGATAAGATAATGAAATTCCCGGATTATGTAATCCGTCAAGTATAATAAAATTCCCGGATTTGTAATCCGTCAAGTATAATGAAATTCCCGGATTATGTAATCCGTCAAGTATAATGAAATTCCCGGATTATGAAATCCGTCAAGTATAATGAAATTCCCGGATTTTGTAATCCGTCAAGTATAATGAAATTCCCGGATTTTGTAATTAAAGCATATAATGGGTAGCTAGTCCATAATGATCACTATGTGTATGAAGTCGCGACCGAGCTGACATGTAATCAAATAATAAAGTATGCCCGATTGTGGATCACACACTACAACCTTTAACAGGCTAACTGTTCACCCGTTTACGAACGTTGTGCTAGCGCGACCTAGCCCGGGTGGGGTATGTCAATCCCAGTAGATCTACTAACAATCACCTCGCTATTTGCATATTAACGGTCCGAAGGGCAAAGTATAACACCATAGTATCAAGTATATGCAGTATTACAAAAACCCAATGTAATGTAACGTTTATGAAAACAGCATGTTTCTCTCCCCCAAAAAGAGTATAAAGTAAAAGTGGGGCTGTAAACTCACCTTGAATTGATGTAATGAAATGAACAAGAACTTCAAAGAATAAGGCAATGCACGATCAAACACGATCAACACCTATTATTAATTGTAATTAAGTTTTTAAAATGTGTTCAACGCGAATAAATACATTTGGTCGGATTCGGGTCGGTTCGGTTTGACGCGCACGATTTGATATACAAACAACACCATGTCTTAATAATATTACCAATATTGATATTAATAATAACAATGGTATGATCATAATTATAATGATAATATTCATATTTTGTAAATAATTTATGAAATTTATTACGTATAATTCATACATTTATCATAATTAATCCATAATTAAAATAATATAGTATCCAATGATAAATTAATAATTTAAATTATTATTTAGAGTCCATTTTATAAAAATGGCTATTTATAACAATTGTAATAATTTTTATAAATAAATAAATAATAAGGTTTTTAATGAAATAATTTTTCCAGAATATACTTAAATAACTTATAAAATTAACAAAGTTTTTTAAAAATTATTTTTATAATTTTTAATAATTTTTCTGTATTTTTAAAAAGGCTGAAATAGGCTTTAAAAATAATTGCTGGTCCACGGGTTCGAACCCGTGACCTCCTTCCCCCAATACCACACTCAAACCATTGAACCAAAGGCATCCAGCCGCAATGGTTCTTGGTTCGAAATCCTTTTAAACAGATTCACAGGAGTTTCCCCAAACCCTATGAACCCTAGTTCCAAAATCGATCAAATTGAACATCGATTCGAATCTGTTAACAACTGTAATCATGGGGCTTTTGATCCCCATATAGAAACGAGCATGTACATGTATTTAATTACCCGATTAGAAGATGTATAGGTGATGAACAGTCGAAGATAATGTCGCGACAGTCACGAGATTGGTTTGATGCTCAAATGTTGTTGTTAACTAAATTAACTTTGAGGTTAGCTTCGAATGAACTCACGTATGAATAGCCCTCTGTTTAATTCAAGTTAGAGAAGTCAGAGGGTGGTGTTCGACACACTTGCAGGTTCACGAAGGTGATGGTGATCGAATGTGATATTATTGATAGTTTCAGATGCGATTGAAAGTTGCATTCGATTAAGAAAAGTTATATAGTCGTTCAGGTTCAATTAATTAAACGATTATGGTGTTAGTGGTGATCTTGGTGGTTTCTTTTGGCCGAAGTGGGGGTTGTCGGGTTTTAATAGCATTCGCACTTGTATTATTAAATTGGAAAGTGACCCATGTTCGACTCCACCACGAGAATGTGTCGGGCACTTTAGTTTGGTCAAAACCGCGTTCGTTTGAGTGTTGGGAGGTCGCCGGAGTTGGCCGGACAGTGGCCGGACGGGAGAAGGAAGGCGACGGCGAGGGGGGTGATTTTAAAAGAGAAATTACACATCTGGTCCCTGGAGTTTTGTACTGTTATTATTTTATGCAGAAAGTTTTTAAAATAAGTTTTATAATTTACATTTTAACCCCCAAACTTTTATAAAACAATATTATTATTATTATATTATTATTATTATTATTATTATTATTATTATTATTATTAGTATTATTATTATTATTATTATTATTATTATTATCCTTGCAAAATAGTAAAGTAAATTAATTCGCGATAAACAGACGAAGTTAATTTTAATAGTATTAACTGAAAAATTCGGGTTGTCACATTTATGGTTGGGTGGATGGGTGGAGTTTAGTATGTTTGTCTTGTTTTGGGTTGTGTGAGAGTTAGTGGTGTGCTGTTTTAAAAAAAACTATATAAAATGAAAAATACCAAAAAGAAATATCTGGCTTGAGTTTATGAGCTTTTGGTTTGTTTAAGCGATCAAATCTTCCTAAAACCGTACATTGGGGTCAATGTACCTCAAGTGTAGGGATAGGAAGAAATTTTGAAGTTTTCAAAAATCAAGCAAAACGTTGTGAGAATTTGAACACCTTGGATTAACTTCGAATGATACATCGTCAACCCTTAATTATTCTTATTCTTGGTGAGAGTTGAAGCCACACTTGTAAATAAATAATATCTATCTTTTATGAGAGTGGCAACGGGTGGGGATGCATTAGAACTTGTGCTTGAATATGATTTGAGGCCTTAGTTGGATGTGAATGTGAAAAGGATAAGGGCATTTAGGTAGCCTCGCCATTTGTGTGCGAGTGTGGGTTTTGGGGGGTTGGACCTCATTAATTATATATATGAGCTTGGTTGCGAGAGGGGCGGGGATTTGAACATTTAGTTACCCAATTTTGTGCCTAAAAGCCGATCATTTGTCACCCTTAGCTAGTTACCTAAAAATTCACCCAACTTGACCCAGTCTTATAGTGTTAGGAGTTGTTTTAGTAGTGCGTAGATATGTTTGATGTTATGTTGAAGGTTTGCTTTATTAGCTTCCGTGTTTACTTTGATGATAAAAGGAAAAAGAAGAAGAAAAAATTTTTGGAAAAAGCGATAAAAAAATTGAATAAAAAAAGAGAAAAACAAAGAAGAAAAAAAAGAGATTGAAGTTGAGTATCTTGTACATAGTAGTTAAGTTTGGTAGTTATTTGTTTATTTTATTGTGTAATAAAAGATCGGGTTAAGTTTCGCTACTTCATATATATTCCATTTCCTACCCGTACACCTAGCCACGTTACAACCTTGAAGTCCCTTTGATATGCATTCATGTTTGGCACTTGTTAGGAGAAGGATCGATTTAGGTACAAGCATATAATTATGCAACCGCCCGTTTGTTTTTTATGTGTCTAGCTCATAGTTGCTAGTGCTTACTTGTTGCCGAGAGGAAGGACATAGCGAGGGGTGTGTCATTTTGGGTGTTAAGAAAGGGTTAGTAAAAGTATTACATGTTTATGCTTGGTTTACATTGATCGTTTGTTTTGAAATGATTTGATGATTTGCTTGGGACAAGCAACGGTTTAGTGTGGGAATGTGACGGGAGGTCCATAGGATAACCCTTCATGATATTAAAAGAGGAATTTATCTCTCACTTAATCGTGTAATTATCTTGAATTAGATAACTACAGTTGCTTATGTTTCAGGTATGTTCTGGGAGCTAAAAATGAATAAAACGCTGCTTAGTATGGAACGGAGTGGACATGCGTGGGAGGAAGAAGGGAAGCAACAAAACATTTAGGGCTCCACCGTAATTTATAGTAGCCATCCGTATGTTACGGTGGACCTGAAATCTTCAATTTCCCCACCGTAACACAGAAGAGAACCACCGTAGCAGTTTTAAGGCTATCGTAACTTACGGTGGCTACCGTAAGTTACGGTAGAGATGACGAACAAAAGTGTAACTGCCTTATTAAAATTGTGTGGATGTGCCCTTTCACATTATCTCGAGATCTGACGACTTCTGGGTAGAAAAGGGGCAATTTTGGCTGCTCTTGCTTGGTTCCAACCATTTCTAAACATTTGGTTTGTGTGTTTCGATTCGTACGAACATTAATCGGTGTGTGATGATGATGCACCAAGTCATGCGTGGCTAAACCTCTGGTGATCATCCTAGATGTAAGGTTTGCTTTTGAAACACTATGTTTATGCTTGAATTTCTAGAATAATAACTTTGAATATTTGTTTGAGTTATTATGATGTTTGGATATTTGTTTGTAAATTGTTGATTGTTGTTTGATGTTAATCTAAACCATACGTTCTTGGTGCCATTGGCAATCGAGATATCATGGGAGGGATTAGGGTTGGATAATTGTCAATTGATCATTAAGTAACAACCTCGCATTTTACAATCCGAGTACTTAGTTCTCATTCATCACAAACAGATACTCAAACACGAGTCATGTCTATGTGGTTCTTTCTAGTAGGCATCAACATTAATGTGGATTAAAACCTGAAATCTAGGATGGTCATTTGTTCCTAATCTGTTTACAAAAGTACTCTTTGATTTGCAATCTATTAGTTACTATTAGTTCTTAAACCAAAACAATTCAACTTTTGATATTTAATTTTTACACATTAGGGTAATTGTAGATAATTTGCAAGCTATAGATTTAACACACTATTCATATACTCCCTGAGTTCGATACCCATTACCACTATCTATTAGTTGTTAATTGGATTAAATTTGCGTGTACACTACATCACGTCAAATTTTGGCGCCGTTGTCGGGGAGTAGTGCGCAACGTGTGTTAGTGTATTAGTTTTGTTTTGTTATTTTCGGGGTTACGCTGGTTGTGTGTAGTGTGCAGGTGTTGCAGGTGTATGCATACCAGGAACTCACGCTCATCATCACCATTAGTGTTTGATCCAGAAATTGAACGAGCCGCTCGTAGAAACAGAGTATTACACCGACAAAACAAAATCAGTGGTTCATCAATAGCACCTACATCACCCATTACACCACGAAACACAATGGATCCGCCCTCACCACCTCCTACTGCGGGTCAAACAACACCATCCAAGCCTTTACCCAATCCTACATTAACACCTGAGATTAAACCAACCCATACACCATTACCTACAAGTACCCAGACCGAACACCCTTTTAGCTTTAACCCCTCAGCAACCATTCCGCCCTTCTCATATTTCTTCCTAACAACCAGTCAATCATCATCTTCTCAACCAGTACCACCATCGCAACCATATCAACCCAACCCATCCATATTTCATACTCCCCTACCTCTCAAATGCAACGGTTACACAATACCAACAACCTTAAGTTGTACAAACCTCGGGAGCAGGAGGAGTTGGTGTTGATAGTGGTTTGGTGATGAATTTGGGAGATATGAGGAAGAATGGTACACGTACGAAAGGATGCTGATCAAGGGAATTATGCTTATGGTCAAGGACAAGATATGCAAGGATATGGGAGACCACAACCACAAGTTGTGCAGTAACAAATTATACCATAACAAATACAACCCCAAGTGAGACAACATGGGCCACAATTTCAAGGGCACATTCCTCAACAACATGGGGGGCAATCTTTCAACCACCTTTTGAACAATTCGTGCCTCCAGGACCACAAGTTCAAAGACCAATGGGTTCTCAGCGACCAAGAGTTAGGTTGGGTGTCCCACGAAGGCATAATTGGGATGTGCTAGGGTTATTGAGGCACACTTTCATCCGATCATCATAAATAATCCTTCACCAGTAGTCATCCCTCAAAACAATCAAGGGAGAAAGTTTGAAGTCCGAAGAAATTCACTTTAAAGTTTTCCAAAGTATAAAGGGTTATCAACGGAAGAACCCTATTTTCATTTGGAGGCTTATGACTCAATTTGTAACACAATTGGTGGTCAAGGATTTTCTATAGATGATGTCAAATTGGTATTGTTTCAGTTTTCGTTGGAGGATAAGGCAAAGAGGTGGTTCTACACTTTGCCATCCGCTTCAATTTACACATGGGCTGAGATGCAATAAGGTTTTTGGAAGAGTTTTTCACAGCCCAAAAGACCAATGATGCTAGGAGAAGCTTGAGAAGTTTCCAACAACAACAAGGTGAAATGTTTCATGAGGCTTTTGAGCGGTTTAACTAGATGATCAAGAATTGTCCTCATCATGGAATTGAGTTATGGGAGTTGTTGAAAGCTTTTCACGAGGGGCTTCATTCTGAAGATGCCCGGGATTTGATGTCCATCACAAATGGTACTTTGGTACCAATTATGAGCAAGACGATTGGGTATTCTTGGAACAAATAGCGGTCACATCAAAGAGGAAGGATCATTCATCAAGATGAGCACGACTGGTCATTACACGAGCTCCAGTTCATGCGGTGGATGATGGCAATATACAAGCTACAAATCAAGTTTATAGTGTTTGTACAAATTGCAATAAGTTGGGACATACCGTGGATTCTAGCACGGTAACTTTTGAACAAGTGGAGGAAGTGAATGCTAATCAAGGACAAGGGTTTGGTGGAAGAAATTACAACATGAATTCAAATACCTATCATCCGGGTTTGAGGAACCATCCGAACTTTAGCTATGGGAATTCGGCCAATCAATCTAACCCAAATTTCCAAAGAAAGCCTCAAGGTAATTTTGTTCCTCGCCAATAATATCAAAATTCTCAAGGAAACTTTAGAGGGGGAAATAATCAATGGTACCAAAAGCCTTTCCAACCATCGGGAAATGAACAAGGAAATATGATGAATCAATCTTCATCAAGTGGTGGTAATGAAGTGATGGAGATGCTAAAGTTCATGCAACAGAAGATGCAAAAGAGGAATCAATTGGATGATGCTAGAGCATAAAAAGACGAAATTCGAGACAAAGCTATTCAATCATTGACCAATCAAATGGCGCAACTTGCAACAGATGTGGCGAATCTCAAGAAGAACAAGGGCTAACTTCCTAGTAACACCAAGGTAAATCCCTCTCACAGTTCTTCTCGCAATATTCCTATTAACCATGTTAGTGTTTTGAGAAGTGGTAAAGAATATAAAACATCATCTTCTCCCGTTTTAATCGAGGGGGTAGTTGAAGATATTACGGGTAATGAAAGTGATGATGATGTTCCACCGGTTACATCTAAAGAATCAAATATAAAAACATCAGGGCTGGGTGAAAATGTAAGGAATAAAAAATTTGAGGGTGAAATGGGTCAAGCCCCATTTCCATCGGCATTACTTGACCCGGGTAGGAAAAATTTTATTGCATCAAGAGGTCCCCAAAAAGAAGAATTGTGGGACATGTTTAAACAAGTAAAAATTAATCTTCCACTACTTGATGTAATAAAACAAGTACCCAGTTATGCTAAATTTCTTAAAGAGTTATGCACACAAAAAAGACAACAAAAGAAGAAAATGCCTAAGCAGGTGGATTTAACCGGCAAGTAAGTGCGGATTTGTATGGGGAGCTTCCTCCTAAGCTCCAAGATCCTGGTATGCTATTAATTAACATTCAAGTTGGTAATTTTCAAATGGCAAAGGCGTTACTAGATCTTGGAGCCGGGGTGAGCATTTTACCAGGGGGCTTGTATGACCAATACGACTTTGGTCCATTAGCAAGGGTAGAGACAATGGTTGTTTTAGCCGGTTTATCTCATAAGCTACCTCGGGGAATGGTTCAAAATGTGATTGTGAAAATTGATGAGTTCTACTACCCGGTTGACTTTTTAGTGTTGGACTACTTATCCGCGGACCCAAAACAACAGCAAAATGTTATTTTGGGTCAGCCATTTTTTAGCACCGCATATGCTGTGATCGATTGTAGATTTGGTACAGTCGATATGACTTTTGGGAATCGAAAAATGCGTTTGAATGTCTTTACTAACAATTCTAATGTTGTTGGTGTTGATGAGTGTTTCATGGCAGATTTAGTTGACGGATACAACCCGTATGAGTATGAGGAGTATGGTATGGATGTTTGTTTGTGTGATTTTTCTGAACAGGTGCATACTTGTGCACTAAGGGTTGAAGAGGAAAAACAGGATGCTATGGCTTTGAAGGAAGGTTGACCGCCATGGACTCACAAATTCAAAGGCTTGTCGGTGGAAATAAACTCAGGTACTAAACCATCACTAGAAGAACTACCAAAGTTGGAGCTCAAGAACTTGCCAAGCCATTTGAAGTATGCCTTTCTAGGGGATAATGACACACTACTGGTCATTATTGCCTCTAATTTGGAGATGATGCAAGAACAAGCCTTATTGGAGGTTTTAAAGGAGAACAAAGGAGCTATTGGATGGACGATTGCCGATCTCAAAGGAATTAGTCCATCAATCATCATGCACAAGATAATCCCCACCGAAGATGTAAAACCAACATGGGAAGCTCAAAGACGATTAAATCCAAATCTAAGGGAGGTAGTAAAGAAAGAGGTAATTAAATGGTCGGATGTGGGAATTATCTATCCGATTTCGGATAGTGCTTGGGTAAGTCCTACACAAGTTGTGCCTAAGAAGGCCGGTATTCAAGTAGTCAAGGATGAAAGTGGTGAACAAATTGCCACCCGACCGGTCACCGGATGGCGGGTGTGTATTGACTACCGCAAGTTGAATTTCGCCACTTCTAAGGACCATTTCCCCTACCTTTATTGACCAAATTATTAAAAAATTGTCGGGTAAAAAATACTACTGTTTTTTAGACGGGTATTCGGGTTACAATCAAATAGCAATACACCAGGATGACCAACACAAGACCACCTTCACTTGTCCATATGTCACCTTTGCCTTTCGGCGAATGCCATTTGGTTTGTGCAATGCACCAGTGACTTTCCAACGATGTATGATGAGTATCTTCTCAAACATGGTTGGAGAGTCGCTTGAAGTGTTTATGGATGACTTCTCAATTATCGGCACTAGTTTTTAATCTTGTCTCAGCAAATTACAAAAAGTTTTAAAAAGATGTGTTGAGAAAATTTAGTGCTTAGTTGGGAGAAAAGTCATTTTATGGTGCAAGAGGGCATTATGTTAGGTCATGTGATATCGGAAAGGGGGATGGAGGTAGATAAGGCAAAAATAAAGGTAATTTCATCTTTGCCACCACCGAAAAATGTTAAGGGTGTAAAGTCATTCTTGGGACACGCGGGTTTTTATAGACGTTTCATCAAAGGTTTTAGTGTTATCACAAAGCCTTTATGTAATTTGTTGTTAAAAGATGTTCCATTTGACTTTACTGACGAATGTTTGCAAGCATTTATTGTTTTCAAGGAACATTTGGTCAAAGCTCCTATCTTGCAACCACCGGATTGGTCAAAGCTCCTATCTTGCAACCACCGGATTGGTCAAAGCCATTCGAGATCATGTGTGATGCAAGCGACACCACAATTGGTGCAGTTTTGGGTCAACGAGTTGATAAGAAGCCGGTGGTAATTTACTATGCAAGCAAAACTTTATCCTAAGCGCAACTGAATTACACTACGACCGAGAAGGAATTATTAGCGGTGGTGTATGCTTTGGATAAGTTTCGTTCGTATATTTGGGGGAGCAAAGTGGTTGTCTATTCAGATCATAGTGCGGTCCGGTACTTGATGGAGAAAAATGACGCAAAGCCCCGTTTAATTCGATGGGTGTTATTGTTACAAGAGTTTGATTATAGATCCAGGTCAAAACGGGGAGTGAGAATGTAGTAGCGGATCACTTGTCTCAGATCCTGGTGGAAGAAATTGACAATGTAAGTGAAATAAATGAAAGATTTCCCGACGAGCAACTCCTAGCTGTTTCCACTTCTATTGCACCGTGGTATGCTCATTACGTAAACTACCTAGCCATGGGTGCCATCCCAAATCATTGGACCAAAAAGCGGAGACAACAATTTATGATCCAAGTGAAACAATACATTTAGGATGAACTGGATCTTTTCAAGATCGGGCCATATCAAGTCATTCGGAGGTGTGTACCCGAAACTGAGGTGTTGGAAATCTTGACTCATGCCCACTCATCCGCATGTGGAGGTCATTTTAGCGGACATAAAACGGTTATTGGGTGTTATCGTGTGGGTTTTATTGGCCCACTATTTTCAAGGATGCGTGTGAGTTCGTAAGAAAGTGTGTTAAGTGTCAAAGGATGGGAAGCATTTCAAAGAGGGACGAGATGCCATTGCAACCAATTTTGTTTGTGGAAATATTTGATGTATGGGGTATTGACTTTATGGGTCCCTTTCCGAATTCTAATGGGTTTTTATACATTTTAGTAAAAGTGGATTATGTCTCTAAGTGGATTGAAGCCATTGCAACAAGAACAAATGATCACTCGGTTGTTTGTAAATTCATTCAATCCAACATCTTTTCCTGTTTTGGCATTCCAAGAGTTATCATAAGTGATGGTGGTTAGCATTTCAAGAGCTTCAACTTCAGGAAATTATTGAAGAGGTATAGCGTGAATCACCGGATAGCCACACCTTACCATCCGCAAACGAGTGGACAAGTTGAGGTGTCTAATCGTCAAATCAAAGAAATCCTCATGAAGACGGTTAGAACAGATAGGAAGGATTGGTCGAGTAAGTTGTTAATTGGATTAAATTTGTGTGTACTGCGACATCACGTCATGGGGCTAATCCTGGGGCCGTTACCCGTGGTGCATGGGCCTTTGTGTGTTTCACGATCACTGTGCGTTTGCGGCTTTCACCAACGAAGTGATTTGGTTGATTGTGGTGGTGTTTTTCTTTAGCAAAAGGTTTTTGAAAACGTGGATGGTGATCGGTTGGTGATGTATGTATTTTTGACAAAAATGTGACGTCGGAAGTTCCTACGCATTTCCTACACAAGTTTTTAATTATTAATGTCATTATAATTAACTTTAAGATTGTGGCGTATTTCTAACACAATTTAACTTATAATGGGGCGACATGTTTTGAACTTGACAATAGATTAACTGTTCTTAGGGGCTGTTTGTTTATGTCTGACCGGGCTGACCCGCTGACCCGGCTGACTCGGTCAGCGGGTCAGCCCGTTTGATACTCGCGGGATGCTAGCTGACCGGGTCATTTCTTCTGACCCAGACCTGAAAAAATTAATTGCTGACCCAAAAGCAACCCCCATTTGCACACCACCAACACCCAAATCCACCTCCTGCGCTCTCGATCACCACCTCCCCTCCCCCTGCGCGACCGATCGACCACCTCCCCCTCCCCCTGCGCGACTTCCCCTGCGCGACCACCTCCCCCTTCCCCTGCGCAACTTCCCCTGTGCGACCACCTCCCCTCTCCCTTGATCATCTTTATGGGTTTTGTGTGAAATATGTGTACCCATGTGTTGATGATGTGCTTTCTTGAAATCTTGATGTGTTTTCTTGAAATCTTGATGTGTTTTCTTGAAATTTTGTGAAGAAGATGATGGTAGAACATGGTGGTGGTTGTGGGTGGTTTCAAGATTAGGGTTTTTGTGATGATCCATGGGTTCTTGATCTTCTTCTTGTTGTTGATGATGGTTTCTCATGGATATAATGTGGATTGATCTTTTGCAAGAATAATTTAATCGAATGGTGTGAGTTGTTGTGGAGAAAAAGCAAAGAGATTTATTATATAGACATATATATGTGTATATGTTTGGGTGTGTATGGTGACTCAAGTGTGTGTGTTTTGTATGGTTTTTGAAAAATGAACGTGTCTTGTTTAACACGATATTACTTGCATTCAATTTGGCTATTTTTATTAATTACACAACACCAGTTAAATTCAAACTCGTTAGAACAACGAGGCAATAAAGTTATTTTTATCATTCAGCAGAGTCAGACAGATACTAAATCAAACAGCCAAGTTTCAGTCAAATGCAGACTCAGTCAGAACTTCTTACTGGATCAGCTTCTGACTTAGTCAGATCTTACTCAGTCAGCGTAATCAAACAGCCCCTTAGTTTTGCCAGATACTTTCTACACATTTTAAAACTTTTTTATTTATTAATTTTTATACAATTTTGTGACGGAACTTATAAAAGATATTTTTTATTGGCAGACAGGGGACCTCTCACATATAATGTGACCTCTCACGCACAACGGGGGCCAACGAGATTGAACCGATACCTCGCATACATTAACACACAAGCTTATTAACGAGTAGGCCTAAAGGCCTAATTCAATAATCTATCCCACTAAAAACCTTGCGTGTAAAATCTAATTTAAACTTTTGTCGCAAATATGTCGTAAAATGTGTTGGAAGTTTTAACATATTTTTTGAATAAACCTTTAATTTTATTAAAACTAGTTTTAATACGCAGACGCGCGTTGCGCGTCTTGAAAACGCCCTAAATCGATACTCTATCAACTATCTAAGACAGCAATATAGAGGCTCTGATTTCTTTGATGGGAAAACCAAATAATAAATATAAAGTCTAAACTTTGATAGCAATTTAACACACATGAAGACTTCGTTACAAATGTTGTTTTGTAAACACTAACCTCATCAGGCTTCAGGGCAGGGAAGTACCCTAGATACTTCATCGTTGCAGGCTCATAGCACTGGACTTTGTCAGTTTGTCTTCTTGAAGGTATCTATAATATGAAAATACCAAAAAGAAAACAAAGACCATTCGTGACCTTGAAAATGCATACAGATTAAACATGCAGATATTGATTTTTTATTAATATCTCGAAACATAAATAAGAAACTTACATAAATGAAGCTATTCTCCTTGGGATGTCCATCATCTATAACTGCTTAACATCCAATAAATGTAAATTGTTAAGAGAATCAAAATAAACACATCAAAAGCGCAACATATGGTGGGATAATGAAGGTATACTTGAGATCCAGATCCCTTATCTAATGCAACTGCTCTTCCTAAAGGATACAGGATACTGATGGTTCATACTACCATTTTCAGAATTAAAATACTTACCAAAACCATATTCAGTAAAGTTTAACCCAAAAAATGTTTATAATAATTTCTTAGTTAGCTTAACCTATGCTTCTTAGTAGATGAGTTGTGTTGCAAGGATTTACCCCAAAAATTCAGAACACTATAGCTGCATTAATACTCCATGCCACATAAACTGTCACATGGCATGACTCTAAGATCAAACCATTTAAATTTCCAAATTAATAATCAAACACCATTTTCAGAACGCTAATACAATCTTGCCATATAATTTACACAAAAAAACCATTAGAAAGCAGGGAGAAATTATCGATGGAGCCTTCGTTTTCAGAACTACGGAAGTATAACAGCAATGCACCTAACATAAACATGTGCGTGAAAAATGCCAATACATCATCTATCACTACAATCATCCACGAATCAAATTTAACATATTCACATCAAATAAACCATACATTAAGTCATCAACATTGAACTACTTTGAGTCAAACAAATCAAGTAGGAGAAAGAAGGTATACATACCATCGGAAGCATCAACGTCGATCGAAGGCACATTAGAATGTATGAGCATGAACAGAAATTTACAGATCAAAAAAGCAAATGCTAATTGAACGTGATTATTGATCTCAATATAACGTTTGGTTTTCGTAAAAAAAATTTTTTTGCTCAAATGTGGGTTTTCGGTTACCATGGCTGCATCACGGGTTGCAAGTGCAGAAAACCACAATTGCCGTCACCGAGTATGCCACGCCAATCAACCATTCAGCCACAGTCATCATAGCAATGGTTGTAGCAAATGGATTCGAGAATCATATTGGAGCCAGTGACATTTGGAGCCAACGAATGGAAACTGTCATTAACGTATCATAACCACGATCATCAACAAACCAGAAGCACACAAAAGTAAGACCCTAACAATTTCAAACAATCAACCAAATACCTCATTTCAAACAATCACCACCGGCCACCACCATCGCCTATCACCGCCAGCAAGGCCCAGACCCATTATCAACAATAAACAAAACTGAACACAAAACATCATCTAATCAATAACAAATCAGCTAAAGTATGAGCATCCTAACGATCAATAACCAATAACCCAAATGAAACTGATAATATAAAGCATTCAAATTCAGAAACTCAAAAGCAACACGTTCATACAGAATCAAAATTCATCGATAACACATAACAAAGCAACAGATTCAAATCAGACCAACCTCAAGCCTTCTGATAAACATATGTAATATGAAGTTTTTATTAAATTGAAAAAGGGTCTATGTAGGCTGACATAATCAGTGCTACAGTATTACCATTTTCAACATAAACCATTTTAACCTATCATCTAACAAGCCCAACTCGCTCATTTTACCACATCATAAAAATAATCTCTCCATATTTCGTTACTTTCTCATCCTTGCAGTTTTGTACACATGCTATACGAAGTTTGGTAAATTGATATCGCTCATAGACAAATTACGCGAAGTTATCATTGTTTTTCTCTTTCTTCCGAGCAATTAATCACATAGTCACATGAATCTTATTATGGCAAATTAAATTTGTTGTTTATTTTATTTCTCATAATAATTCATTGATTTATGTGCATAAACAAGCATTTAAACAACTGTCCTGACCCAATGTGCTCATCTTTAGTTTTTCATTCAATAAGCTTTATCAACTCTATTCATGTGTGGCAAGGTGTCTCTTTGTATACATCCGTGATCATGGACGATCCATAAGAAGACATGATTGGAACCTTAGTTAAATAAAAGCATGAAGAAATAACACATTACCAAAAAAAACACATAGTACTACTCACAAAATAAATGTAGTCATAAGTCATACCGTTACATTTGCATGAGACTCTGTTGCAGCAGATCCAATATTAACAATGTTGACGATAGGAGACATTGTTGCATAAACCTGCAAGTAGCACTATAGTGTCCATCTTAAAGAACTATACAAACTAATAAATTGAACCAACTGCTTTTGTTGATCCATTAAATACTGAAACAAATTCCACAATTAATTGATAGGGTTAACACTCCATGAACAGGCAATTAACACATTTCTATACTACAACCTATAATTGAAGGTGAATCACTTTTAGGAGAGTTTATTTAGAGAAAAAAACTCACCAGGAAACGTTTATCAGGTGAAAGTGATGTATCAGTAACTGTCCATCGCAAGCTTTTAGCAACAACATTCTTCTGAAGTTTCCACCCCATTTCAGCATTATAAACTTTAATATGACTTCCCTGTCAAATAGGGTAAGTATTTACCAGTTTAGAACATGCGATAGCTCCTAATTATAAAGACAATCTTAACCCTAAAAACCACAATATTCTTGTTCTTGCTGCGAAAATAAATTCAATTTGTGTTTAGATTATCATAACTTCTATAATATAACAAAAGGTAAGAATACCTGAAATGCAGCAACAAAAAGGGAACCATCATTTGAAAATTGTGAGACATAAGCTCGTGTAGTCAACTGGTCAACAATAGAAGGACCTTTAACAGGCAAATATTTGTTTAAAATATGACAACGATCTGCTGCAGAAAACCGTCCTCGACCTGAATAATTCCCTTCTCGCCATAACAGCATAATCAACCAGTATCTGCCAAGTAAACACATGTCACAACCAGACTCTATAAACCAGGCTATGGCAAAAAGACCTAAACACAGAGTATATTTTCCAAGAGCTTATTCACTAAATGATGCAAACATTTTACAATGAAACATATATGCACCTTATTGCATATGAACAAACATCAACTTACCGAATCAAACATCAACTTAGTTGATTTTCATCAATCAACACCTTATTCTGCAAATTTCATTAAAGACTGTAACTTCAAGAACTAAATTACCGAATTGGGGGTGGCGACGGCGAGGATATCGGCGCAGGATATGACGCCGGGGCAGGCGAGCTCGAGGGCGGTTTTAGCCCTAACGACGACGTCGAAGGCATCGCCGGCAGGGAGAGGTTGATATCGGCGTCGCGTTCGGCTTTGTTGAAGTGTGTCGAGGAGATGAGGACGGAGGCGTCGCAGCCTTCGACGAAGCAGTGGTGAAGAAGAGGCGGAGCGTCGCCGCGGCGGTGGTAGGGAGGTGAACTGCTTGTTGGTGGTGGTTCCGATCTGGTCGAATGAATTTGGCTGCTGCTGGTGGTTCCGATTTGCTCTTTGTGTGAAGGATGAAGATGAGATGTGAATGAAGATGTGTAGATATGGTGAATAGTACTATTCATGATGAATAGTACTATTCATGGTGTCAAATCACAGTTACAAAATTCATATTAGATAAAAAAAAATATTTCTTCGGAAATGAGCATGAAATTCTTATACGTCTTCAACAAACTTTCCAATGACCAATTTTTACTTTTTTTGGTTTGTAGGTTCAAATGTCATGCTTTTCTCATCTTTAAACTTCACTTTAAAAAATATTTTTATTTTATTATCTTTATTAGTCTCGTACATGTTATAACATCACGACAATTAAAGTATCCTTTTATCGTTCTATAAATGTATATGAAATCTACCTACTCTAATAAAAATGTATTTGGCATGACACGTGGTAACATCACAATCATTCTCACTAAAATTTTTCCGTCTTTCTCTCCTATTAATAATTACCTTAATTACTAATAATATTTCTTTAACACCTTTTAGATTTAATAAATTAAGAAATAAATCTATTTATTAGTTTTATTTCTAAATAAATATTTTTTATAAAACAATAAATTTTTCTAAAGCATAAAAAATTTTTAAAAATATAAAATACTTTAAAATTCGTATTTTTAAAAATTCATTTTTGAAACAAAATATAATCCAAATTGAGAGTTATAATAGGAAAATTTTTAGAAATGACATTTTTATACGATTTTTTTAGAACAAAATATTTATTTTTTTAAAAAAAGTTTATAAATAAAATTTTAAAAGTTGATATTACTATTTTATTATTAGAGTATCATTATAAAATTATTAAATTTTATTATATTAATATTTTATTTACTCAACCCGTGTTACACGGGTTTACTAAAGCTAGTTATGTATAAACCGAGACACGTACATGTACATACATACATACATATATATATATATATATATATATATATATATATATATATATATATATATATATACAAGTACGTATGCACAGATACACATAGTATACTAATACGAATAGTCTAATACATAATATACATGCACTAAATCAGTTATAATTCTTTAAACAGTAATCTTTTACAACATCATATTCCATCCAACATTTTACTTGTTAAATTTTAAACTAACACCACTTTTATGATAAACAAACATTAAACTACTAAGTTATAGATACTAATCAATCACATCTCTCGCAAAAAAGTTGCGTCAAACAGATAATTAATACTTAATCACGCTCAATTAAAAACCATGACGTATAATCAGGAAAATTTTCAAATCTTTCCTTAGACCCTACTATAATTCTAGAAGGAATTGAAGTCCACAAGACTAAAATATATACTTTATAAGCCTATAATGCATTAATTTTTAATATTGATATATAAGACAACTACAACATGCTATTCAATATTCATTTATATATTTACCTATTTATAGAGGGCGGGTCTTGGCGCAGCGGTAAAAGTTGTTCCTAAGGGACCGAAGGTCTCAGGTTCGATCCGTGGAAACGGCCTCCCCACAAAATGTGAGGGAAAGACCGCGTACATCTTCCCTTAAATGGGACGGACCCTCCCTGGACCCTGCGAAAACGCGGGAGCTCTTTGCAGCACCAGGTACGTCCTATATTTACCTATTTATAGACTACATTTATAATTTTGAAATTATTATGACATTCAACGCTTAACCATGTCTTTATCAACAATAAAAAGTAAATGCGGTTAAGGCACCGAATTTCACCTACACAAGGTAACACTAGATAGATTTAACATGTATTTATAGATTAGTGATCGTGACCCGTTGGCATTGAAACTTAAAGGTGCTTAAAAAATGATATGTGGATATGGATGATTCTAGTTAGTCTTCAATTAAACTTGTTTTTTTTCATCCACATGTTGCGCGGTGAATTCCATCACGATCCCATATATTAAAAGGTGAATGCAACAACATAAAGCGTTGGTATCACACGTGACGTGATAATGTCTAAATTAACAACGACCTGGACCTGGCTCATCTTCGGACTAGTTTTACGTCGAATCATAAATAACACAAATTTATACCGAATGAAAACGTTTTATACTTGACCCGTCTCTTTTTCAAACAATTATGTCGAAACGTAACGCAACTCAAATGTATATAAAAAATGGGTAGTTCCACCATGATCTCAAATATTAAAATGCGAATTCAACAACACGCTGCGGTGGTATTGTAAGTGACGTGATAACGTATAGACTAACAAACGACCCGACTTGTCTTCAAACTAAATTTAAATCGAAGCATAAAGTGACTCGAATTTACATCGTTAAATGAAAACGTATTATAATTGACCTGATTTTTTTGTAAACAATATAATGTCGAAATGTTGTCCAACTCAGAACGTACACAAAAAAACACGTGCAACCATTACAATCATCCTTACTCGATTTGAATTAAATTTATTTAAAACATAGAGTAACTCGAATGTGTACCGTTGAATAAATACGTTTTAGGCGAACGCTAAATCGTTGATCATTTTAACGCATATATAAAAATGCATAAATGTAAACGTTTTATATTTTACCTGACTCATACCGACAGATAAAACCGAAACTTTAGAGATCTAAGGGGGTTAAAATGACATTTTAAAAAGTATTTAAAACGTGTTAGGATGTGAAGACGTTAAAGTTGATCATTTAAAACGTTTAATAAACATTCAATAAATAAATTACGTATATATTATTATCATTTAAATATTATTATTATTATTATTATTATTATTATTATTTATTATTATTATTATTATTATTATTATTATTTTAATATTATAACTATAGAATCACAAATGAGTTAATATATATATAAATGTTTAATCAATGTGAATGCAATGACCTTGTATTACAATAGACAAAATATAGAACTTGCCTTTCAAACTTGCCCTAAGCCCAATCATGACTCTTCTTTCATGTCGTGCCTCACGCCCCACAAGGATCGTGTCACGTCGTGAGCCGCTGAGGTGACATGTCATACCCCAACCTTGACGACGGAATCGTCGAGGTGTGAGGAATACGATTGTTCACAACCACATAACGCTATGTTTAAATGTAAATATTAATATTATAAGTTTCAACATGAAATACAAACATAAGTCTCAACCATAAAATACATTCAAACATATATATTAAGACATAACATAACATTTATTTATTTAACTAGGTCCACGTCCTAGTTTTATTGCAAGCTTCAAAAGACCACTTTAAACTTGGGGGTTACCTGAAACATGATAAAATAAACGGTCAACTAAAAATAGTTGGTGAGTTTCCAAGGTTTTCATACATAATATGAAAAGATTATAAGTAGCAATTCATGTCATAGGTTATAAGCTAGTAAGGTTATAGTACACATATCTTTACAATCAAACCTCGACTTGATTACAAGTATATAAGATTGGCTAAGTGTATTTGGTTCCCTAGTGCACAAGCCTATTTGGTGCTAAAGTCGATGTATTGCCGACTCCTAGGAGCCGTATGCTTGTGCATTAGGGAACCAAATATACTTAGCCAATCTTATATACTTGTAATCAAGTCGAGGTTTTATTGTAAAGATATGTGTTCTATAACCTTACTAGCTTATAACCTATGACATGAATTGCTACTTATAATCTTTTCATATTATGTATGAAAATCTTGGAAACTCACCAACTATTTTTAGTTGACCTTTTATTTTTATCATGTTTCAGGTAACCCCCAAGTTTAAAGTGGTTTTGAAGCTTGCAATAAAACTAGAACGTGGACCTAGTTAAATAAATAAAATGTTATGTTATGTCTTAATATATATGTTTGAATGTATTTTATGGTTGAGACTTATGTTTGTATTTCCTGTTGAAACTTATAATATTAATATTTACATTTAAACATAGCGTTATGTGGTTGTGAACAATCGTATTCCTCACACCTTGACGATTCCGTCGTCAAGGTTGGCGTGTGACAGATTGGTATCAGAGCCCATAACTATAGGGATTTAGGTTATTAGAAATGGTGACCTAGACTATAGCATGTGCATGAACCTTCTAGAATTATATTTCTATCTTGTAAATTATATGGTTTACATGCTACATAATGCTATGTCTCCTTATGTGCAATTTGATGCCTTAGCATAGGATTGCCTAAACATTTCTATATGTCTCCCAAAACTTATATTTGACTCTTTGACTCCCCCCGAATATGAAACCTCTTAATCTTATTCTCGACGACACGTGAAATCATATACTTATGCTTATGACTTGGATCTTTAGACGTTATGTCTAATCTATATAAATCTCATCAAGGTTTTGATTTCATGAACCTAAGAAATATTGTGTGACACATAGACACCTGTATTCTGGATTTCCTGGCAAAAAGCCTTCAGGCTAAGGTAAGCGTTTTGTATAAATCCTACGGGACCAGTTACGCTTACCTGGGGATTTCTGGGATGAGTGATAAACTATGGTCAACATACAAGTTTCTAAGGCAAATAGGTCAATTTACCTTGACATGTCAACGTTTCCAAACGGTGATGCGTTACGACTGGAAACATTCCGTATAATTCATAATTCTTACTTTAACTGTATATCCTTATTGTCCTTTTACCCGTTCTTAATCTAATTCGTATTTTCCAGTATGTCTCGCCATCTCGGAAACCGAAGAAGATCCGATCGTAAGCTTGCCGCCATGATTACCCGGCAAATGGCTGCGGTCATCCCAAATATGATGGCTGAACTCAGCAGCACTATGATTGCTAACGTCGCAAACCACAACAACGGCCAAGGGGAAAATAGTGCAAACCAAGGCCGTAGCAACCAAACTTGCACTTTCAAGCACTTTAGCTCTTGCAAGCCCACTAGTTTTAGTGGCAGGAAGGAGCCACTGGTCTTCTTGAGTGGTTCGAAAGCATGGAGAACACTTTTGTCAATTGTGAGTGTCCCGAGGCACTCAAAGTCCGTTATGCCACTAGTATGTTTCAACAAAGGGCACTTACCTGGTGGAATAGCGAAAAGAGAAACCGAGGAGCTGATGCTATTCTGGCACTTACTTGGGAAGAGTTCAAGAACATCGCCATCGCGAAGTTCTGCCGAGAAGCGAACTGCAAAAGTTGGAGGAAGAGTTTTGGAACTTGAAGCAAGATGGTGGTGACCATTTGGCCTACTCAACTAGGCATCATGAGTTGAGTTTACTACTGCCCCATATGGTCGACACTGTCCCCCACAACATTGAGAAGTTCATAAAGGGTGTACCACCCCAAATTCAAGATGCTGTGGTGGGTAGCCGACCCACAACCTTGGAGGAAGCCATCACTATCACCGCTCAACTCACCGAGAATCATATACGAGCGGGCACCATGTCTGTGAAGGGTGCAAAGAAGGTGGAAAAGACGGCTACTGAGGCTGTTAAGGAGACTAAAGCTAAACCGTCTCACAACAACAACAACAACAAGAAGCGTAAGTTTACAACGGCACGCAACTATGCCGTAGCTACACCCAAACAACCCTAAAGACAACTTGTACCTGTCGCTGCACCTGTGGCACAAGTGCCTAGGGCTAGAGCCTATGCTGGTCCGCAACCTATGTGCAACACATGTAGATATCATCATCCGGGGAATCAACCATGCCGTATCTGTACCTTATGTGGTAAATATGGTCACTGGGTGGCGACTTGTCACCGTGCGCCTAACAACGCCGCCATGGTCACAAACCGTGTTTGCTACAATTGTGGGGAACCTGGTCATTTCCGCCCACAATGCCCTCGCCTTGTGGGTAATGTGCCACAAGCTCGAGGACGTGCTTTCAACATCAACGCTAACCAAGCACAAGCAAACAACGATGTAGTGAATGGTATGTTAACTTACTTTTGACTATTGTGATCCGATTCTTTTCAGACAGTACTTGTATCGTTAAATACCTTAAATTAAACAGGTATGTTTCTTATTAATAAGACTTATGCCTATGTCCTATTTGATTCTGGAGCCGATAGGAGTTTTGTTTCGTTAGAGTTTGAACCTATACTTGCTAAGCCACATACGAAACTAGAAAGACCTCTCACCGTTGAAGTTGCCGATGGAAAGCCGATCACAGTGGATGTCGTTATCCGTGATTGCATCTTAAGTCTTGACACGCACGATTTCCTTATTGATCTTATTCCTATGAAACTTGGAAGCTTTGACGTCATCATTGGTATGGATTGGTTAGCCAAACACCATGCCGAGATCGTTTGTTTCGAGAAGTGCATTCGTATACCGTTACCCTCTGGGGATAATTTGAAAGTGTTCGGTGAAAAATCTTCCAAAGGACTTAAACTCATGTCTTGCACTCAAGCCCGAAAGTGCTTAAGCAAGAAGTATATGGCCTTCTTAGCTTACGTGGTCAACACAAAAGTCAAAGGGAAAGAACTTAAGGATGTCCCTATCGTACGAGACTTTCCTGAAGTATTTCCCGATGACCTTAGAGGTTTACCTCCCGTACGTGAAGTCGAGTTTAAAATCGACTTGATACCGGGAGCAAACCCCGTGGCTAAGTCACCATATCGACTTGCACCATCTGAAATGCAAGAACTCTCTAGCCAACTCCAGGAATTATCCGAGAAGGGGTTTATCCGCCCTAGTTCTTCTCCTTGGGGTGCACCGGTCTTATTTGTGAAGAAGAAAGATGGGTCATTCCGTATGTGTATCGATTACCGGGGGCTCAACAAGTTGACCATCAAGAATCGGGGTCCTCTTCCTCGTATCGACGATCTGTTTGATCAACTTCAAAAAGCTGCTATATTCTCGAAGATTGATCTACGTTCTGGATATCATCAATTACGAGTCCATGATGATGACATCCCAAAGACCGCGTTCCGTACTCGTTATGGACACTATGAGTTTACGGTTATGCCTTTCGGCTTAACAAATGCTCCTGCGGTCTTCATGGATCTTATGAACCGAGTGTGCAAGCCATACCTAGACAAATTTGTCATCGTTTCATCGACGACATTCTTATTTGTTCCAAGTCCCGTTCCGATCATGAACTTCATCTCCGTCAAATCCTCGATCTGTTGAAGAAGGAACAACTGTACGCGAAGTTCTCTAAGTGTGATTTCTGGCTCGAGGAAGTTCAATTTCTAGGACACGTGGTGAATAGCCAAGGAATTCACGTTGACCCTGCGAAGGTGGAAGCTGTGAAGAATTGGTGTGTTCCCACGACTCCGACCGAGATTCGTTCTTTCCTTGGTCTTGCTGGTTATTACCGGCGATTCATCGCCAACTTTTCAAGGATCGTGAAGCCACTCACTTCCTTGACATAAAAGAATAAACCATTTGAGTGGGGGCCCGAACAGAAGAAGCTTTTGAAGCGTTAAAGCACAAACTGTGCAATGCTCCTATCTTGACCCTACCCGATGGAAACGATGATTTCACCGTATATTGTGATGCATCAAAACAAGGCCTTGGTTGCGTTCTTATGCAACGAGGAAAGGTCATAGCTTATGCATCAAGACAATTGAAGGTTCACGAGTTGAATTACACAACCCACGATCTCGAGCTTGGTGCTGTTGTTATTGCCTTGAAGATTTAGAGGCATTACCTTTATGGTACGAAATGTATAGTTTACACCGATCACAAAAGCCTTCAACACGTTTTTAATCAAAATGATCTCAATATGAGACAACGTCGTTGGATTGAGTTGATTAATGATTATGACTGTGACATTCGTTACCACCCTGGGAAGGCAAATGTCGTAGCCGATGCACTGAGTCGTAAAGCCCATAACAAGATGATCTCATTTCAAGAAATCCGCGGTCGACGAAAATGGTTTGATACTTTGAGAAGATTCGATACTGAAATTCGACTAGATGTCAACATGGCTACCGTACTGCTACAAAATTTGAGAATAGATAGTGACATCGAGTCTAGTATCTTGGAGGCTCAACAAATGATTCAACAAGAAGGAAGAATGAAGGATGAACTGGAGTATAACCTTCTAACTCAACTGGAGACGAAACCTAATGGGTTGATGTATTTCGCAAATCGAATTTGGGTTCCAAATCGTGATAATCTTCGTACCCTCGTCATGAACGAAGCTCATCAAACTCGTTATTCTATTCATCCTGGCTCCGATAAGATGTACATGGACCTGCGTGGTCAATATTGGTGGCCTAGAATGAAGAAAGACATAGCGACTTATGTAGCTAAGTGCCTCACGTGTACGAAGGTTAAAGCCGAACATCAACGTCCAAGTGGGTTACTTGAACAACCCGAGATTCCTATGTGGAAGTGGAAACACATATCCATGGACTTCATAACTAAACTACCCCGAACCTCTCGAGGACATGATAGCATATGGGTGATCGTTGACCGATTGACCAAATCGGCACATTTTATACCCATACGTGACACTTACAAGACATCAAGGTTAGCTCGGATATACGTTGATGAAATTGTAAGTCGTCATGGGGTGCCTCTTCACATCATATCCGACCGAGACGCTCGATTCACTTCGCATTTTTGGTTGTCTATGCAAGAACTCTTGGGTACACAACTAGATCTAAGCACGACTTACCATCCTCAAACTGATGATCAAACCGAGCGAACGATCCAAACCCTGGAGGATTTGCTACGCCTGTGTGTCCTTGACTTTGGTGGTGATTGGGATACGCATCTACCGCTTACGGAGTTTTCGTATAACAATAGTTATCACTCGAGTATCAAGATGGCACCATTCGAAGCACTTTATGGTCAAAATATCGTTCACCGATCAGCTGGACCGACATTGGTGAAAACTTCATCACGGGTCCTGAACTCATACAAGAGACGACCGATAAAGTTTTTATCATCCAGAAGAACCTTGAAGTGGCAAGAAGTCGACAAAAGAACTATACTGATAAGCGACGTAAGCCATTGGAATTCCAAGTTGGGGAGATGGTCTTCTTAAGGTTTCACCGTGGAAGGGTGTTGTTCGCTTTGGAAGGAAGGGTAAACTGGCTCCAAGTTTTGTAAGACCTTTCAAGATTCTGAAAAGGATTGGGAAAGTGGCTTACAAACTGGAATTACCTTCCGACCTTAGTGGAATTCATCCTGTGTTCCATGTCTCGAATTTGAGAAAGTGTCTGGCTGACGAAAGTCTGCATGTCCCGTTGGATGACATCCAGATCGACGAGTCATTACATTTTATCGAGAAACCCGTTGAAGTTATGGATCGCATTATAAAGAAGACTAGAACCACCACAACCCCAATCGTCAAGGTTCGCTGGGAGAATAAGCGTGGCGCTGAATTTACTTGGGAACGTGAGGAGCACATGAAGAAGAAATACCTGTATTTATTCGCGTAATTTCATTTTTTTAATTTCGGGACGAAATTCTTTTAAGTTGGGGAGACTGTAACATCTTGAAATTTTGAATTAATTTAAAGTTAGTTTTGCTAATAATAAATAAAATAATAATAATAATAATAATAATAATAATAATAATAATAATAATAATAATGATAATAATAATAATAGTTTAATTATAAAAAATAATAATAATAAATAATAATAAATAATAATATTAGTTTAATTATAAAAATAATAACAATAATGTTAAAGGTAATAATAATATTAATAATAATATTAATAATAATAATAATAATAATAATAATAATAATAATAATAATAATAATAATAACAACTTAGAAATTAAGTTCAGGGGTGTTTCTGTCATTTTGAAAACTTTAAATAAAAGTTTATTACCAATAATAATAATAAACCAAACCACAGGGACCATTTGTGTAATTTTTTTAAAACACCCAAACCGCCCCCTTTTTCCCGTCGGACTTCTCGTCGCCGGCCAACGGCTCCGGCGAGCCCGCAGCAGCCAAACCACTCGATTTTTAATCGAAACAAACACCCCGACACATTCACGTGGGAGATTCGAACTCGTGCCTCAAGTTTAATCTAAAATTTTCAGTGCGATTCATCCCTGTTCCTTGCCCACGTGGTCGGCTACTTTAACAGTCCATCGATCGCACTACACATTAAATTATGTCAAATAAACACGCACAAACAATCGTATGACTAATCCTGCTCAGTTGATGAACTCAATTCCACTTGAAACACATTTAAAAAAAGGGCGTACCTGGTGGATATCAGATTTACAGCGATGCCTCTAAAAGGGACTCGGATGTGTACTAATGCAGCATGGTAAGGTCATTGCTTATGCTTCGCGGCAGTTGAAACCTTATGAGGTTAATTATCCTACGCATGATCTTGAACTCGCTGCTGTTATTTTCGCGCTGAAAATATGGCGTCACTATCTTTACGGAGAGACTTGTGATATTTTTACTGATCACAAGAGCTTGAAATACATCTTCACACAAAAAGAACTAAACATGAGGCAGAGAAGATAGTTAGAATTGTTAAAAGATTATGATGCCAATATTCAATATCATCCGGGAAAGGCCAATGTGGTAGCTGATGCTCTTAGCAGGAAGAGCTCAGGAACAGTAGCCTCCCTACAGCTACAGCCTCAGAACATTACTGATCTTGATAAATTAGGTATTGGCCTACATATTGGCAAGAGTGACAGATATCTCGCTAGTCTTCAGATAGAATCAGACTTAATATTCCGGATTAAGAACGCACAGAAAGACGATGGTGAACTCTGGGCAATCTTACAGAATGTGGAGATTGGTAAGCAATCAGAATTCAGAGTAGATGAGCATGGAGTAATCTGGTGTGGTAAACGTTTATGTGTGCCTAATGATTCTTCTCTTCGAGAATCGTTATTAGCTGAGGCACATAGTTCTCAGTTCTCTATCCATCCAGGATCTACTAAGATGTATCGTGATCTTCGTCAGAATTTCTGGTGGAATGGTATGAAAGAAGATGTGGCTAAGTATGTTAGCCGTTGCCTTACTTGTCAGCAGGTCAAGATTGAGCATCAGAGAGCTAGTGGTTTGCTTCAGCCACTACCTATTCCTGTATGGAAATGGGATGATATTTCCATGGATTTGTGACAGGGTTGCCAAGGACATTAAGAAGAATGATGCAATATGGGTTGTAGTTGACAGATTGTCAAAGTCGGCTCACTTTCTCCCAATTCAGCAAGGATTTTCGGTTAGCAAACTTTCTGAAGTGTTCACACAAGAGATTGTTAGACTTCATGGCACTCCGGTGTCTATCGTGTCTGATCGAGACCCGAGGTTCACTTCTCGTTTTTGGAAGGGTTTGCAAGCTGCATGGGGTACCAAGTTGAGGTTTAGTACGGCGTTTCATCCTCAGACTGACGGTCAGTCGGAGCGTACTATTCAGACACTTGAGGACATGCTTCGAGCTTGTGCCTTAGAGTGGACTGGGAACTGGGATGAGTACTTGTGTTTGGTTGAGTTTGCTTACAACAATAGTTGGCAAGCTAGCATTGGCATGGCACCTTTCGAATTATTGTATGGTCGTAAATGTAGAGCACCTATTTGTTGGGAAGAGGTCGGTGAAAGAGTCATCGAAGGACCCGAGTTAGTTCAAATCACGAATGAGAAAATTGCTATTGCTAGAGAAAAGTTAAAGGAAGCTCAAAGTAGACAGAAAAGTTATGCAGACCGACACCGTCGACTTTTGGAGTTTAAGATCGGTGACAAAGTGTTCCTGAAGGTTTCGCCTTGCAAAGGCGTACGACGTTTTGGTCTAAAAGGGAAAATTAGTCCACGGTTTATCAGACCATTTGAAATTCTAGAAAGAGTTGGTGAGGTTTCGTATCGTTTGGCTTTACCACCTCAACTATCACATGTGCATAATGTCTTCCATGTATCTCTTTTAAGGGGGTACAATTATTACCCTATTCACGTGGTTAACTATCCGCTTCATCTAATTCGTGAAGACCTATCGTTCGAAGAGGAACCCGAGGCCATACTTGACCGACAAGAACGCATTATGCGTAAGAAAACTATTCCTTTTGTTAAGGTATTATGGAAAAACCATTCCGAACGCAAAGCTACATGGGAGATAGAAGATGAAATCCGTTCTCAATATCCGTATCTGTTTACCTCTTAGTTATTATCTTCTATATGTTTCTGTTATCAGTTATAAAGTTATCAATTATCTGTTTCTTGAACATCATATTAGTCATCTCTTATACGATTTCGTCTATCGAATCGACTCCGTTTCAGTAATTGAATAATTATGAGTGATTTCGTTTCACTTGTTGATTTTTACTACTCTCGTGTACGTTATGTCATGTCTTTGTTCGATCTGTACCTAGCAATTTCGTGGACGAAATTATTTTAAGGGGGATAGAATTATAATACCCGTAAGATAATAATAATAATATAATAATAATAATAATAATAATAATAATAATAACAATAATAATAATAATAATAATAATAAGTTCAGGGGGTGATGTTGCTATTTTAAACTTAAATTATTTAAGTTTGTACACAAATGAAACAAACATTAAACCTCAGGGACCATTTTGTAAAAAATTTTAAAAGCTCTCTGTCTCTCTCCCGCATTTCCGGCGGGTCTCCGGCCAAAGTCCGGCCGCGGCGCCGGTGACCCCCAAACCCACCTTAAAACTTGGTTTTTAAATGCCAAAAATATACCAAATCGTTCACGTGAAAGATTAGAACACAATACCCCACAATAATTCAATAAACGTGAGTGCGATCGATCCAAATATTCACTCGACTTTCGGCCACTTTACAACTTTTAAAATCGCACTAAACGGACATAATAATTCAAATTAACTTTACCTAATCAATCATATACATGTTTCCAATCGGTTCCAACTCACAAATCTAGCAGAAACAAACACAAATTCTCTGTTCAATCTCTCTAAGTCGCGAACCTGCTACCCTGTCGAATTCCACTTTCGGAGCTCTAATTCACGAAATTGGCATAGGGCTTTGCATCAAGATCATCGTTAGAAGCTACCTGTGCATTTAATTCGATTATCTTCAAGAATTCTTCATCGTTTGAATCCTTCCCAAAGCCGCGACCTGCTACCGATCGATCATCACAATTAGAACTTCGAAACAGGTAATTGAACCCACCTATATACTCGATTCTAGTCTAGGAATGAAAGCCCTATGAATTTAAGCATTAACAACAACGAATCAAACTTCAATTTGATCCAAGTTGGAACTAGGGTTCTTGAGGAATTGGGGGGATTTGTTTAAGAATGGTTTTAAGATTTAAAAGGGGAGTTATAACGCAGCCACGGCCTTTGGTTTACTGGTTCTGTGCTTCCTTGTTAACTTTGAGGTCCCGGGTTCGAACCCGGGCACCTACAACCATTTTTTAAGCCTTTTTGGGCTTTAAAAAAATTAAATAAAATTTCTAAAAATTGTAAAAAAATCAGTTTTATAAACCTTGTTTATTTTAAAAGTTAGTTAACTATTTTCTGTAAATTTATTTATTTAAACAACTTAACAATTCATATATATAAATATTAACATATTATTAATTAGTTATTTTTATAACAATAAACTTAAATAGTGTGAATCATTAAGATGTTATTAGCCATTATGTTATCTTGAATCTTAGATATCCTAATTAGTATTCTAGTTCATTGCCTTTGATCATAGGATTCCCGTTTGCATAAGTACTCGTTTAATTCGGTTTACGTTTTAAGCATATTTTCCTTGCTTAACTTAGCAAACTTGATAGGAATCCATTTTGATATTGTTTTAGCTACTGGAAATATAAGTATTTTGACCAAATTAAGATTTAGACCTTAACCGAGCATTTTAAACAAGTTACACGTTTAACTAGTTTTTATGAATATTTTGGGATGTGATTTTATAAATGACAAACGGATTAATAATATGATTAGCCAAATTTTCCAGAAGTCAATCATGATTTATACTTATTTATAAAAATATTTCCAGACCCGTAACGGACGTATTTTAACTAGAAATAATTTTACGGTTTACCAAAATACCTTGATTTATACGCATTTTACAGCCAACTTACGGAGGCCATAACTTTATCATAACAGATCCAAATCAGTTAAACCTTATATCCATGACGAAGTTCGTCGAAAAACGAATCTGTTGATATATAAAACATAGAAAAACTCATTCGTTTAGACCTCCAAATAGTCGTTTTCGTAACAGCTAGCAGTTCTGCGCAGCTGTAAAGATCCATGTTTTTCTCATATTTCGATAATCCAATCAGAAACTTTTCTAAATGAAAGTTGTTTAGAAATCACTAATCTAGTAAACTGGAGACTTTCAGAATTTTTAAATGTCGTTTAGTATTTTTAACGAGTGCGAAAAGACAAGGGCAGAATTGGAATTTTTCCAATTTAAAATAGGAAAATCCAAACTATAATTTGCGTTACGTTATCGTAGGTTCTCGCGGCGTTAACCGAGCCTAGACTTTGTTTCTGATTATTGTCATTCGTGTATAAGGTACGGATTCCTGATTCTTTATATCTTAGTATAAATAATATATTCCGTTACTTTGAAGTACGGATTCTGTTATCATAATATTCACTTTTGTTCTGTTACTTATTGTACGGATTCTGTTTCCTTATTATCATAAGTATTTACTTTTGGTTCCGTTACTTTGCAGTACAGATTCCTGATTTCTGTCTCGTATTTGATTTCCGTTCATTTCTAGTTTTGATTCATGTCATACATAGATAAGTTGCTTTTGATCCTGTTATAAGTAGCTTGACTACTATATATTTCTGAATTTGTTACCCGAGCTCTCCCTATCTTGGGGGTGACCAAGACGCGTTATTGCGGCATCGATAACGTGGCACCAACCGTGGCGGTGAGCTGAGATCACGGCGTCTCTAAAGAGGACTCTGAAATTATGTCTGGTTATATTATTATTTCCTCAGAGGCGTATGGATCGATCCTAGGCTAGTTCTGTTATTTCCTGATGGATGGTTACACACCATTCATTCAGGACTCTGGTGAATGGGTTTGTATGTCTGCCCATACTCCATTTCACATTGGTTCACGGGCTCGCTACCTGTGTTCCCCCTGTTCAATTGTTATATGATATGATTATTAGCTCGGGGTATGTTCTATCTGATATATGTCTTATGACGTATGTTCTAATTGATATATATATCTTATGATCTTTGGTTCTCCATTATCATTATGTCTGTTTATTTTTATATCTGCCAATTCCTTGATTATCCCATGTCTGTTTATTTTTGATATCTGCCGATTCTTTGATTATCAACATGTCTGTTTATTTTTGATATCTGCCGATTCTTTGATTATTGTCATGTCTGTTTATTTTTGTTATCCGCTATTCCGTTCACTGAGCGTTATGCTCAGGCGTGCTTTTGTTTTCATGCACGTCAGGTCAGCAGGGTAATCCGGGAAACCAGTGAAGAGTGAATTGAAGACCAAGATTATCTGTTACTTTAATTAATGTATTGAACATCTTAATTAGGTTTTGGAATTTGAACTTGTAATCGTTTTTAATAATGGGAATGCGTTTGGATTTTGATTACCGTAATAGTGACACGTCAGCCTTGTCGGGCTGGGGTGTTACAGTTGTGGTATCATAGCAAAGGCTCATTCCTGTAGAAAACTTAAACATTAATAATAAACTTGTGAGGTAATGGGTAGACGTTGGGTTAGGATCTAATTTCTGTTTCCAATCTAAATTCCAGTGTTCACACGTATGTTTTCATTTCAGATGGCCCTAAGAGACGTGTGAACAACCTCAATAAATCGAGTGGCCCCTCATCTGATACTCCTCTTGAAACCCTCGTTGCTAATGCTGTAAACGCTGCCATTTCTGGAATACTCCCTAATCTGATGACTCAGACTGCTCAAACAGTCATCCAGCAGATGCAACAGGCAAATTCGGAGGGAAACAACACAGGACCTCCACCCGTGGAAATAACTCAGAGCCACCTTCTGGCGGGAACCACACTGGACCATCTTCCGGTGGAAATGCAACACCATCTGTGGCTGAGATTCATGTCTGGCTTGAACGCTTTATGAAGCAAAGACCAAGATCTTTTAGTGATGCTGCTACACCGATGGATGCTCGGAACTGGATAGCCCATGTGGAAAAGATATTCGAAGTACTAGGAGTCGATGACATATTTAAAACTAGGTTGGCCTCTTACAAACTGGAGGATGATGCTCTAGTTTGGTGGGAAGGGGTAAAACTTGCACATGGTGGAGAAGGTTATGCTGCTACCCTTACTTGGGCCGATTTCCGCACAATATTCTTCCGAAAGTATTTCTCTGAAGTGGAACGAAGTGAGTATGCACGGGAATATGCATCTATTGAGCAACGCGATGGTGAACCTTGGCAAGAATTCATGGCAAGATTCTGTAGGTTGGCTAGTTTTCTTGGGGAAGCTGCAGGTAGCCCAGAGGCCCAAGCAGAAAAGTTGAAATGGGCTGTTCATGAGAGGACTCGGAGGTGGATAGTGACTCAAAGGTTTAACAATATCAATGAAATAGCTGATGCCGTGAAAACACTTGACATGGAAAACAAGAAGAGGTTAGCTAAAGCTGAGGAGAGTCGAAAGAGAAATCGTGAAGGACACCATACCGCACCTTCTGGGCAATCTTCAAGCGAGAAACACCATACAGGTGATCGAAAAGCCCAATTCAACAGAAATAATAACCGCCAAGGTAATCAATGGAAACAAAAACAGCAGAATCCTAAACTTGCCGAAAACCAAGGTCAAGAGCAAGTCCCGGTATGCACTACATGTGGAAAAGTCATTTTGGTGTTTGTCAGCGAGCTTCAGGAGCCTGTTTTAGATGTGGAAAGACCGGCCATGTACTGAAAGACTGTCCGTATCCTGATAACAAAGGGAAGGCTGGAAATAGTACAAAACAACCTACTAATGGAGGACGAGTGTTTGCTCTGAACGCAAAGGATGCAGCAAACCACCAGGTACTGTTTCTGGTACTCTCATGTTAGGAACTCGTGAAGTTCAAGTCTTATTTGATACTGGAGCAAACACACTCCATAATTTCTCAATCTTTTCTTAAACATCTAACGATGAGCCCAACATTATTAGAAAATACTTTGAATATTATGACTCCTATGGGAAACTCTGTTACAATCTCTCATGTGTATGAAGATTGTCCGATCCGAGTTGAATCGCTCATTCTTACAGCGGATCTGTTGCCCATGCAAATGGAAGATTTTGATATCATCTTGGGAATGGACTGGTTAACTCGACATCATGTTACAATTGAGTGTCAGACTCGTCGCATTCTGTTTGGAGATCCCCATCATCCTGATCTCATTTATCAGGGGACTAAACCTCGAAAACTCTTCAAATAATTTCAGCACTTAAGGCTCGTAAATCCCTACTGCACGGCACTACAGGATTCCTTGCTTCAGTTAAAATTTTATCTCCTGAAGAGCCTAGTATTTCTGATTATCCGGTTGTTTGTGATTTTCCCGATGTGTTTCCTAAGGAGTTACCTGGACTTCCACCAGACCGCGAGGTGGAATTCACTATTGATCTTATTCCTGGTGCTGAACCGATTTCCAAGGCACCTTACCGTATGGCACCACTTGAACTCAAAGAACTGAAGGAGCAATTACAGGAGTTATTAGATCTTGGATTTATTAGACCAAGTGTCTCACCCTGGGGTGCACCGGTCCTATTCGTGAAGAAGAAAGATGGTTCTTTGAGACTCTGCATTGACTACAGAGAACTCAACAAGATCACTATCCGTAATCGTTACCCTCTGCCTCGTATTGATGATTTATTTGATCAGCTTCAGGGTGCAAAGTGTTTCTCTAAAATCGATCTGAGGTCTGGTTACCATCAGCTAAAGATCAAAGATTCTGATGTCCCTAAATCTGCCTTCCGTACGCGATATGGTCACTATGAATTCTTGGTTATGCCATTCGGGTTAACGAATGCCCCAGCTGTTTTCATGGACCTAATGAACCGAGTTTTCCATGACTATCTGGATAAGTTCGTCATCGTGTTTATAGATGACATTCTTATCTATTCTAAGAGTAAGAAGGAACATGAAGACCATCTTCGTATCGTGCTTGAAACTCTGCGTAAAAAGAAGCTTTATGCTAAGTTTTCAAAAGTGAATTTTGGCTGAGTCAAGTAGCCTTTCTGGGTCATGTGGTCTCTGCAGATGGTATTATGGTAGATCCAGCAAAGATAGAGGCAATCACTAAATGGCCAAGACCTACTTCAGCCACAGAAGTCCGGAGTTTTCTTGGTCTTGCTGGTTACTATCGTAGATTTGTCGAAGGGTTCTCTGTTATTGCTTTACCCCTTACGCAACTTCTAAGGAAAGGGGTTAAGTACTCTTGGAATGATGAGCGGGAGAAAAGCTTCGAAGAGCTTAAGAAGAGATTGGTGTCTGCCCCGATTCTTACACTTCCATCGGGCACGGGTGGATATCAGATTTACAGCGATGCCTCTAAAAAGGGACTCGGATGTGTACTAATGCAGCATGGTAAGGTCATTGCTTATGCTTCGCGGCAGTTGAAACCTTATGAGGTTAATTATCCTACGCATGATCTTGAACTCGCTACTGTTATTTTCGCGCTGAAAATATGGCGTCACTATCTTTACGGAGAGACTTGTGATATTTTTACTGATCAGAAGAGCTTGAAATACATCTTCACACAAAAAGAACTAAACATGAGGCAGAGAAGATGGTTAGAATTGTTAAAAGATTATGATGCCAATATTCAATATCATCCGGGAAAGGCCAATGTGGTAGCTGATGCTCTTAGCAGGAAGAGCTCAGGAACAGTAGCCTCCCTACAGCTACAGCCTCAGAACATTACTGATCTTGATAAATTAGGTATTGGCCTACATATTGGCAAGAGTGACAGATATCTCGCTAGTCTTCAGATAGAATCAGACTTAATATTCCGGATTAAGAACGCACAGAAAGACGATGGTGAACTCTGGGCAATCTTACAGAATGTGGAGATTGGTAAGCAATCAGAATTCAGAGTAAATGAGCATGGAGTAATCTGGTGTGGTAAACGTTTATGTGTGCCTAATGATTCTTCTCTTCGAGAATCGTTATTAGCTGAGGCACATAGTTCTCCGTTCTCTATCCATCCAGGATCTACTAAGATGTATCGTGATCTTCGTCAGAATTTCTGGTGGAATGGTATGAAAGAAGACGTGGCTAAGTATGTTAGCCGTTGCCTTACTTGTCAGCAGGTCAAGATTGAGCATCAGAGAGCTAGTGGTTTGCTTCAGCCACTACCTATTCCTGTATGGAAATAGGATGATATTTCCATGGATTTTGTGACAGGGTTGCCAAGGACATTTAAGAAGAATGATGCAATATGGGTTGTAGTTGACAGATTGTCAAAGTCGGCTCACTTTCTCCCAATTCAGCAAGGATTTTCGGTTAGCAAACTTTCTGAAGTGTTCACACAAGAGATTGTTAGACTTCATGGCACTCCGGTGTCTATCGTGTCTGATCGAGACCCGAGGTTCACTTCTCGTTTTTGGAAGGGTTTGCAAGCTGCATGGGGTACCAAGTTGAGGTTTAGTACGGCGTTTCATCCTCAGACTGACGGTCAGTCGGAGCGTACTATTCAGACACTTGAGGACATGCTTCGAGCTTGTGCCTTAGAGTGGACTGGGAACTGGGATGAGTACTTGTGTTTGGTCGAGTTTGCTTACAGCAATAGTTGGCAAGCTAGCATTGGCATGGCACCTTTCGAATTATTGTATGGTCGTAAATGTAGAGCACCTATTTGTTGGGAAGAGGTCGGTGAAAGAGTCATCGAAGGACCCGAGTTAGTTCAAATCACGAATGAGAAAGTTGCTATTGCTAGAGAAAAGTTAAAGGAAGCTCAAAGTAGACAGAAAAGTTATGCAGACCTACACCATCGACTTTTGGAGTTTAAGATCGGTGACAAAGTGTTCCTGAAGGTTTCGCCTTGCAAAGGCGTACGACGTTTTGGTCTAAAAGGGAAACTTAGTCCACGGTTTTTCGGACCATTTGAAATTCTAGAAAGAGTTGGTGAGGTTTCGTATCGTTTGGCTTTACCACCTCAACCATCACATGTGCATAATGTCTTCCATGTATCTCTTTTAAGGGGGTACAATTATCACCCTATTCACGTGGTTAACTATCCGCTTCATCTAATTCGTGAAGACCTATCGTTCGAAGAGGAACCCGAGGCCATACTTGACCGACAAGAACGCATTATGCGTAAGAAAACTATTCCTTTTGTTAAGTATTATGGAAAAACCATTCCGAACGCGAAGCTACATGGGAGATAGAAGATGAAATCCGTTCTCAATATCCGTATCTGTTTACCTCTTAGTTATTATCTTCTATATGTTTCTGTTATCAGTTATAAAGTTATCAATTATCTGTTTCTTGACATCATATTAGTCATCTCTTATACGATTTCGTCTATCGAATCGACTCCGTTTCAGTAATGAATAATTATGAGTGATTTCGTTTCACTTGTTGATTTTACTACTCCGTGTACGTTATGTCATGTCTTTGTTCGATCTGTACCTAGCAATTTCGTGGACGAAATATTTTAAGGGGGGTAGAATTATAATACCCGTAAGATAATAAAAATATAATAATAATAATAATAATAATAATAATAATAATAATAATAATAATAATAAGTTAGGGGGTGATTTGCTATTTTTAAAACATAAATTATTTAAGTTTGTACACAAATGAAACAAACATTAAACCTCAGGGACCATTTTGTAAAAATTTTAAAAGCTCTCTGTCTCTCTCCCGCATTTCCGGCGGGTCTCCGCCAAAGTCCGGCCGCGGCGCCGGTGACCCCCAAACCCACCTTAAAACTTGGTTTTTAAATGCCAAAATATACCAAATCGTTCACGTGAAAGATTAGAACACAATACCCCACAATAATTCAATAAACGTGAGTGCGATCGATCCAAATCATTCACTCGACTTTCGGCCACTTTACAACTTTTAAAATCGCACTAAACGGACATAATAATTCAAATTAACTTTACCTAATCAATCATATACATGTTTCCAATCGGTTCCAACTCACAAATCTAGCAGAAACAAACACAAATTCTCTGTTCATCCTCTAAGTCGCGAACCTGCTACCCTGTCGAATTCCACTTTCGGAGCTCTAATTCACGAAATTGGCATAGGGCTTTGCATCAAGATCATCGTTAGAAGCTACCTGTGCATTTAATTCGATTATCTTCAAGAATTCTCATCGTTTGAATCCTTCCCAAGCCGCGACCTGCTACCGATCGATCATCACAACTAGAACTTCGAAACAGGTAATTGAACCCACCTATATACTCGATTCTAGTCTAGGAATGAAAGCCCTATGAATTTAAGCATTAACAACAACGAATCGAACTTCAATTTGATCCAAGTTGGAACTAGGGTTCTTGAGGAATTGGGGGGATTTGTTAAGAATGGTTTTAAGATTTAAAAGGGGAGTTATAACGCGGCCACGGCCTTTGGTTTACTGGTTCTGTGCTTCCTTGTTAACTTTGAGGTCCCGGGTTCGAACCCGGGCACCTACAACCATTTTTTAAGCCTTTTTGGGCTTTAAAAAAATTAAATAAAATTTCTAAAATTGTAAAAAAATCAGTTTTATAAACCTTGTTTATTTTAAAAGTTAGTTAACTATTTTCTGTAAATTTATTTATTTAAACAACTTAACAATTCATATATATATAAATATAACATATATTATTAATTAGTTTTTTTATAACAATAAACTTTAAATAGTGTGAATCATAAGATGTTATTAGCCATTATGTTATCTTGAATCTTAGATATCCTAATTAGTATTCTAGTTCATTGTCTTTGATCATAGGATGCCCGTTTGCATAAGTACTCGTTTAATTCGGTTTACGTTTTAAGCATATTTTTCTTGCTTAACTTAGCAAACTTGATAGGAATCCATTTTGATATTGTTTTAGCTACTGGAAATATAAGTATTTTGACCAAATTAAGATTTAGACCTTAACCGAGCATTTTAAACAAGTTACACGTTTAACTAGTTTTTATGAATATTTTGGGATGTGATTTTATAAATGACAAACGGATTAATAATATGATTAGCCAAATTTTTCAGAAGTCAATCATGATTTATACTTATTTATAAAAATATTTCCAGACCCGTAACGGATGTATTTTAACTAGAAATAATTTTACGGTTTACCAAAATACCTTGATTTATACGCATTTTACAGCCAACTTACGGAGGCCATAACTTTATCATAACAGATCCAAATCAGTTAAACCTTATATCCATGACGAAGTTCGTCGAAAAACGAATCTGTTGATATATAAAACATAGAAAAACTCATTCGTTTAGACCTCCAAATAGTCGTTTTCGTAACAGCTAGCAGTTCTGCGCAGCTGTAAAGATCCACGTTTTTCTCATATTTCGATAATCCAAATCAGAAACTTTTCTAAATGAAAGTTGTTTAGAAATCACTAATCTAGTAAACTGGAGACTTTCAGAATTTTTAAACGTCGTTTAGTATTTTTAACGAGTGCGAAAAGACAAGGGCAGAACTGGAATTTTTCCAATTTAAAATAGGAAAATCCAAACTATAATTTGCGTTACGTTATCGTAGGTTCTCGCGGCGTTAACCGAGCCTAGACTTTGTTTCTGATTATTGTCATTCGTGTATAAGGTACGGATTCCTGATTCTTTATATCTTAGTATAAATAATATTTCCGTTACTTTGAAGTACGGATTCTGTTATCATAATATTCACTTTTGTTCTGTTACTTATTGTACGGATTCTGTTTCCTTATTATCATAAGTATTTACTTTTGGTTCCGTTACTTTGCAGTACAGATTCTGATTTCTGTCTCGTATTTGATTTCCGTTCATTTCTAGTTTTGATTCCTGTCATACATAGATAAGTTGCTTTTGATCCTGTTATAAGTAGCTTGACTACTATATATTTCTGAATTTGTTACCCGAGCTCTCCCTATCTTGGGGGTGACCAAGACGCGTTATTGCGGCATCGATAACGTGGCACCAACCGTGGCGGTGAGCTGAGATCACGGCGTCTCTAAAGAGGACTCTGAAATTATGTCTGGTTATATTATTATTTCCTCATAGGCGTATGGATCGATCCTAGGCTAGTTCTGTTATTTCCTGATGGATGGTTACACACCATTCATTCAGGACTCTGGTGAATGGGTTGTATGTCTGCCCATACTCTATTTCACATTGGTTCACGGGCTCGCTACCTGTGTTCCCCCTGTTCAGTTATTATATGATATGATTATTAGCTCGGGGTATGTTCTATCTGATATATGTCTTATGACGTATGTTCTAATTGATATATATATCTTATGATCTTTGGTTCTCCATTATCATTATGTCTGTTTATTTTTGATATCTGCCAATTCCTTGATTATCCCATGTCTGTTATTTTTGATATCTGCGATTCTTTGATTATCACCATGTCTGTTTATTTTTGATATCTGCCGATTCTTTGATTATCGTCATGTCTGTTTATTTTTGTTATCCGCTATTCCGTTCACTGAGCGTTATGCTCAGGCGTGCTTTTGTTTTCATGCACGTCAGGTCAGCAGGATAATCCGGGAAACCAGTGAAGAGTGAATTGAAGACCAAGATTATCTGTTACTTTAATTAATGTATTGAACATCTTAATTAGGTTTTGGAATTTGAACTTGTAATTGTTTTTAATAATGGGAATGCGTTTGGATTTTGATTACCGTATAGTGACACGTCAGCCTTGTCGGGCTGGGGTGTTACAAGCGACAAGGCTACGTGTCACTATCACGGTAATCAAAATCCAACTGCATTCCCATTATTAAAAACGATTACAAGTTCAAATTCAAAACCTAATTAAGATGTTCAATACATTAATAAAGTAACAGATATCTTGTCTTCAATTCACTCTTCACTGGTTTCCCGGATTACCCTGCTGACTGACGTGCATGAAAACAAAAGCACGCCTGAGCATAACGCTCAGTGAACGAAATAGCGGGATAACAAAATAAACAGACATGATGATAATCAAGAATCGGCAGATATCAAAAATAAACAGACATGGTGATAATCAAAGAATCGGCAGATATCAAAAATAACAGACATGTGATAATCAAGGAATTGGCAGATATCAAAAATAAACAGACATAATGATAATGGAGAATCAAAGATCATAAGATATATATATCAAATAGAACATACGTAATAAGACATATATCAGGTAGAACATACCCCGAGCTAATAATCATAATATATAACTGAACAGGGGGAACACAGGTAGCGAGCCCGTGAACCAATGTGAAATGGAGTATGGGCAGACATACAAACCATTCACCAGAGTCCTGAATGGAATGGTGTGTAACCATCCATCAGGAAATAAAGAACTAGCCTAGGATCGATCCATACGCCTCTGAGGAAAAATAATATAACAAGTCATAATTTCAGAGTCCTCTTTAGAGACGCCGTGATCTCAGCTCACCGCCACGGTTGGTGCCACGTTATCGATGCCGCAATAACGCGTCTTGGTCACCCCCAAGATAGGGAGAGCTCGGGTAACAAATTCAGAAATATATAGTAGTCAAGCTACTTATAAAAGAATCAAAAGCAAATTATCTATGTATGACAGGAATCAAAACTAGAAAGAACGGAAATCAAATACGAGACAGAAATCAGGAATCTGTACTGCAAAAGTAACGGAACCAAAGTAAATACTTATGATAACAAGGAACAGAATCCGTACTATAAGTAACAGAACAGAATTTATACTATGATAAAGGTAACCAAGAATCCGTACCTTATACACGAATGACAACAATCAGAAAAAAGGTCTAGGCTCGGTTAACGCCGCGAGAACTACGATAACGTAACGCAAATTATAGTTTGGATTTTCCTATTTAGATTGGAAAAATTCCAGTTCTGCCCCTGTCTTTTCGCACTCGTTAAAAATACTAAACGACGTTTAAAAATTCCGAAAATCTCCAGTTTACTAGATTTGTGATTTCTAAACAACTTTCATTTAGAAAAGTTTCTGATTTGGATTACCAAAATATGAAAAAACGTGGATCTTTACAGTTGCGCAGAACAGCTGGCTGTTACGAAAACGATCGTTTGGAGGTCTAAACGAATGAGTTTTTCTATGTTTTATATATCAACGGATTCGTTTTCGACGAACTTCGTCATGGACATAAGGTTAACTGATTTGAATCTGTTATGAAGAAGTTATGGCTTCTGTAAGTTGGCTGTAAAATACGGGCCTAAGTCAAGGGTATTTTGGTAAACCGTAAAATTATTTCTAGTAAAATACGTCTGTTACGGGTCTGGAAATATTTTTATACATAAGTATAAATCATGATTGACTTCTGAAAAATTTGGCTAATCATATTATCAATCCGTTTGTCATTTATAAAATCACATCCCAAAAATCATAAAAACTAGTTAAACGTGTGACTTGTTTAAAATGCTCGGTTAATGACTAAATCCTAATTTGGTCAAAATACTTATATTTCCAGTAGCTAAAACAATATCAAATAGGTTCATATCAAGTTTACTAAGTTAAGCAATGAAAATATGTTTAAAACGTAAACCGAATTAAACGAGTACTTATGCAAACGGGCATCCTATGATCGAAGGCAATGAACTAGAATTACTAATTAGGATATCTAAGTTTCAAGGATAACGTAACGACTAACAACATCTTAATGATTCCCACTAATTAAAGTTTATTTTTATAAAAATAAACTAATTATCACATTTGTTAATATTTATTATATACGAATCGTTAAGGTGTTTAAATAAATAAATTTACAGAAAATAGTTAACTAACTTTTAAAATATACAAGGTTTGTAAAACTGATTTTTACAATTTTTAGAAATTTTATTTAATTTTTTTAAAGCCCAAAAAGGCTTAAAAAAATGGTTGTAGGTGCCCGGGTTCGAACCCGGGACCTCAAAGTTAACAAGGAAGCACAGAACCAGTAAACCAAAGGCCTCAGCCGCGTTAGTTCTTAGCTTTTAATCCTTTTAACCATTCTTAAACAAATCCCCCAATTCCTCAAGAACCCTAGAATCGAATCGATCAAATTGAACATCGATTCGTAATTGTTAATGTAATTAAGCATAGGGCTTTTGTTCCCTAGGTGAAACCGAGTATAAGGATGTTTTTAATCACCTGTTTTGAAGCTCGAAACGTGGTATTCATCAGTTGCAGGTCGCCGGCCACAATGAGACTCGATTGATATGCAAATGATGATATAAATCAATTGAACTCGTGGAAAGCTTCGAATAAGGTTCTTGTTGCAAAGCCTTTGTAAATTTCGGTTTAAACTACTCGAAAGGTGGTCCTTGATTTAGTTGCAGGTTCACGATGAGGGAAGGATCGAACGAGGTGTTTGTGTGTTTTTCAGATCAAATGGACTCAATGGAATGTTTTAAACGATTAAATGATTGTGTGTGCGCCATTATTTTGTTTATTATTAAAGTTCATTGTGCGATCGGGTTAGTGGTCGGCCGAAAAAAAAAGAAAAAGAAATCGGTTCAGATCGCACTCAAATCGAATAAACTTTTAGTGGGGTATTGTTCGAATCATGTTCACGAGCGTAATGGGACCGATTAGGAGCAAAATGGTCAAGTTTTTGAGGCGGTATGGGGCGCCGGTGCCGCGGCCGGGCTTGGCCGGAAATTCCGCCGGAAAAGCGGGATAGGGAGAGAGAGACAGATCGGTTTTGACCATTTTACACAAATGGTCCCTGTGGTTTAAGCTCCTGTCCTTTCATGCTTAAACTTAATAATTCAAGTTTCTAAATTGGCACAATCACCCCTGCACCTTTATTATTATTATTATTATTATTATTGTATTGTTATTATTATTATATTATTATTATTTTTATTACGGGTATTATAATTTACTGGACAAAGCCCCACAATTCCATTGAACTCTAGCTCTCATTAGAACTTTAATATTATTATTAATTAACGCTTGTAAATATAAATATATATCTAGGTACCTTGTGAAGGACTGCGTTGAACGTTTAACTATATTTCTTAATAAACCTCATTCCTATACTTAATTACCATGTGAGTTTTCCTTGCCCCTTCTTACTTTTTCACACCATTTTGGGGTGAAACATGATACTTATACATCATACACTTATAAACGTTTGAGACTTGTAAAGCACTTGCAATTCATCTTATTATTTTGTCATGGTTATTTGTGTGTTGTAAGTGATTATATGAGATACATAGTTTGTTACAATCATTAACTATTGCTAGCCTGACGACGTCTTAGATCTTTGGGCCTGACAAGCTTATTTGGTGCTAAAGTCGATGTATTGCCGACTCCTAGGAGCCGTATGCTTGTGCACTAGGGAACCAAATACACTTAGCCAATCTTATATACTTGTAATCAAGTCGAGGTTTGATTGTTGCATGGTTCATAACATCCCTAATCACTTTATTCACTAACTTATGACTTGAATTGCCATCTTTATATATTCTATGTATTGAAAACTATGGAATGCTCACCAACATTTTTATGTTGACCTTTTTATTTTTAACATGTTTCAGGTTACTCTTTGAAGCTTATCACACTTAGGATTGGACTTAGAGAAATAAATGAATGATCTGGATACTTTTATACTTGTATTCTGGATGTATTTTGTTTGAACATTTACTGGTATTGTTACAATTGAATCTTGATTAATATATTTGGAACCAATAATAGCGTTATGTGGCTGTGAACAATCGTAATTCTCACACTTCAACGATTTCGCCGTCTAGGTTGGGGTGTGACATGACAATTATGACCGCCCTTTCACAAAGGCATAACACAGTCCAGGTACAACTTCAATATGAAGAAAAAAAAGTACATATTTCTAATATGTTTGTTACAAAAGTTATGTATATATAACATGTTGTAAAATTATATTCTAAGGTAAGTTTAGTTTTGTAACTTCAGAAAGTAGATATTAATTATCATATAAGTATAGTGTCTTAGTGTTCATATTAACTTGATCAAAAGTGAGTAGAAGAAGATTTCGAGATTTAGATAGTAAATAATTAATATAAAAGTTTTGGAAATTAATAACATCATTTTTAAATTTAAAAAATTGCATTTTCTGATTTCTACTTGCAAACAACTTCACTTACACCAATACTTATATCCTTATCTCCTTATGAGCTTCATGGAGTGGTGATGAAATTTATCCTATTGTGATGACTAAAATTAGAAAGCGTTGGTTCGTTAAGGTTTAAGAAAATGATGACCCCGAATCTTAATTCAATAATGTAATAACATGTTGTTTATGCATGCTCTAATGCTTTATAGAATGATTAATGTATCTGTAAGAATCAAAACAAAAAAAATGTATTTTAAAAAAACTTTAAGATCATTGATTTGGATAATTTATTGCTTTTATTCCAAAAACTCATTGCATAATCTTGATATTTTAAATAAATTAAAGAGAAAATTACATTGCTACATGGTAATTCACATTTCTTCATTAACTTCTACGAGTTACTGACATGATTCATATTGTTTATTTAATCGTCACACTTTTGACTCTAGAACAAACGTTCATTAACAAACAAAATTAAGTTAAAAGAAAATATCAAGCTACCATTATTACTAAAATACATAAAAAACAATTAAACCGCCGTCTAATCTGTCTATGATTGATTTAGGTCTCGTGATTCAGAAGTTAGAGATTGTCATAATGGAAGGAGAAAATATGTTCCAAAGAATTTAATTCATTACAGGGTCGATTTGGATCTATTCGAAACTATCAAACTAGCAAATCTCTCGAGAAAAAGAGAAATAAAAGCATACTCTATGAATCTTATGACACATAAGAACTAATTTATGTATAAAGTACATTACTAAACTTATTATTATAGCATTATCAAACCACTCCAATATAGTCCAGTGGTAAATTAACAGATCAATCCTTACCCGACATAAACATATTGGTGACCTATCCATGACGATGATCTAAAAATGACAATCAGGGTAGGAGGATAATGTGACTGGTAAGATAGAGATAATAGTTTCAAACCCTAAGTTTGTTGCATCCTGTGAAATCCCAAGTTAAATGTGTTGCAAACCGGCTAGCGAGTCCGGAAAAAATACTATTTTATTATTACAAGTATCTTTGTCAATACATACCAAAAAAAACAAAAGAATTGTTCCATTTCATAACATGCAATGAGGTGGTGATGAGATCTCCTTTTCACCAAAAACACCTTTTCACCAACTGTGAAAAACCACCATTAATTGAGTCGCAAATTTAGCTTCTTGCGGCCTTTACCCATTAAAGCCTCACTGTACCTTCACCTAATCTTCCTCTTTCTCTGTGCAACATAATCACACCATCTCTACCACATCCAACACATGCCCTCCAGCTCTCATAATTTGTTTTACACTCGACCCACATCCCCAAATCCCCCTATTTCCCCCAATTTCAACGATCACCAAATGGGTAATCGATTTAGCTGCAAGACGAAGGAGAATCATAATGGGTCCAAGAGTAGTAGGCGAATCGGCGGTGGGAATCGACGATCGCAGAGGAAATTGCAATCGGATGAGGAGTTATTGCACCTTCAAGCTCTATCTTTAGCGATTCAACACATCAATCGTCTCACAACGCTTCGAGGGTTCGATGTCTCGTCGGATTGGATCCACCAGTTCCCGTCGCCGGAGTAACCCCACCGCCGATCCGTCGTTAAGTACCCCCAAACAGCAGAAACAGGTCAATTGGGTTTGATTTTGTTGCTTTTTGTGTTCTTTTGTTGCTTTTGTGTTGTGGGTGTGGATTGTTGAGTGCTTTGGTTTGTTTATATGATTAATTGGTGAAAAGGTGTGGGGAAAAAGTGATTTTGATTTATTTGAGGGGTTTAATAGCCTGAAAAGGGGGTTTCACGAGTAGCATCTTCATAATCAAGTAGACTTTTGTAGGGTTGACTTTATTTATGAGTTTCAAATAGTGTTCTTGCTTTTGAAGCAGGTTATAGGCTTATTATCTTGTTTTTCTCATAGGGAAACTTTAATTTTATGAGAATTTTTGTTCAAGATGTATTGACAAGGTGAATGATCACATACAACTTGTTGTTTACTTATTATCATGATTCATGACTTTATAACGAATTGCCATATTAAATTCTCGATTGGATTTCATAGCTCGATTTTGATGTGTGTTATACTGTATTGGAAGTATGGGCCTTTGTTTGAGTTCAAAATTCACATTAATCATATTGCTTTATAAAGACTTAAGCTTGCTTAAGTTTTTTTGATATTAATTATCAAAAGTAATCAGAATCTGCCGAACGCTGCAGGATTAGTTATATGGTTATTACAACTTTAAACAATATAACTGTTTTATCATCACATAATTTGTTTAAAAACACACTCCATAACAAGCCAGGAAGAGAAGTATTAATGTTAAGGGGTGTTATCAATTTATTGTTCAACTCTCTAACATGCTTTTACAAAACTTTATTTTCAGTCACCTGAAGTGTTGGAAAATCTTGAGACCAAGAAAATTGTTTTGATACATGGAGAAGGATTTGGGGCATGGTGTTGGTACAAAACTATTGCGTTGTTAGAGGAATCGGGAATGATTCCCACCGCCTTAGATCTTACTGGATCTGGTATCGATTTGAAAGATACAAACAATGTCACTACACTTGAGGATTATTCAAAGCCGCTAATCAATTATTTGCAAAACCTACCAGCAGACGAGAAGGTACAAAATTATGTTTTCGTCTTTACCCTCGCCACCATCACAAGATTGTCTTTTGCTTATTTGTCTGTCAATTATTATAGGATATGTAATTCTATTTTGTTTGTGTGAATCTTTTTAGGTGATCTTAGTGGGACATAGCAGCGGTGGTGCTTGTGTGTCTTATGCGTTGGAGCATTTTCAACAAAAGATTTCAAAAGCCATATTTTTATGCGGTACTATGGTATCCGATGGACAAAAGCCCTTTGATGTGTTTGCTGAACAGGTACGTTTTTATGAACATAATGGTTGTTTTTCCTTTAACAATATCATTGATATGAAAGTATGTCACTGGAAATAATGAGTCGCTTAATATGTACACATATCACATGTTGCAATTGACGTAGACTTTGATTTTAAAGGTCAAACAGACTACTCTTTGGATACAAATATTGTGTTCAACATCTTTTGTACTACTGCATCCCAAAACCAGGGTCCTCAACTCCACATATAGTTCTTTAGAGGTGGTGAGATGGGAGGGTCGAGCGAATTGGTTAACAAGTCAGACTGGTTTAAGTCGCAACAAGTCAGTTTAAGTACGGGTCAAAACGAGTCGGGCGGGCTGCGTTGACTCACAAACACATTTTCTGTATATTTTTTAATAATTAATGCTCGAGCATGATTGTATAAACCTTTGTATAAAACGTTTAAGATGTTTTATGCACTAAAATTACACTTTGGTCTACTTTCAACCCGCTTGACTCATTTGACCTGTTCCCTTTTTAGCTAGTTTTTATTTGGCATATTTTACCTGTTCAAGAGTAAACATAACTCAAATAAACCATTCATAAGTAAACGAGTCACAAGATTGCCACATTTAGATTTTCTTAAGAGAAATTAAAACAAATAAGATCTTTTTTTATTTAGAAAACAGATATCACCTCACACGATAAAGAAGATATAGTACATATAAAAATATTGAATTAAATTTCCCAAAAATCTATGTAAATATTTGAATCCATTGGGTACTTTGAATTTATAAAATTAAGGTGCACTCTCATGATTGGACGATGAGATGAATAAATTTTTGCTTGAATTTCAAGAAAAAGATATGATTTATTATGAAGATGATTAGTTGTTCGTTTGATCGCCAAAAGTCAAAGTTGATGTATTTTTTGGTTCGAGTATGTGCTTCGATGTTTAATTTTTCTCAAAAAAATTTCCTTCCCAGCTGGGATCCGCAGAACTCTTTATGAAGGAATCAAAGTTTTTAATACATGGGAATGGGAAAGACAATCCCCCAACTGGTTTCATGTTTGAAAAGCAACAAATGCGCGGATTGTATTTCAATCAATCTCCTGCAAAGGTAATTTTATACTCCAGTTGTGGTTGTTTTTCTACATGAATTTTATGTTACGTGTCAAATATACGTATGCATTGTTCATGACCGTTCGTATATATATATATATAACTTTTGGGAAGTCTTTGTACTTGATAAATTCTTATGTTGTGGTATGCACCTGCAATAAATCATGAAATTTCTGATCTTTTTGGACAAGAAGTAAAAGTTTAAAATTTCAAGTGTTTAAATGTATATCTTACTTGAATACCAAGCAAAATGGGTGGGTTGGGTTAGTTGGGTAATGGGTCAAAACGGTGAAATGTTTAGTAGGTCGAAGCATGTTGGATTGGTTTGACCCAGAACTTTTTGTATGTTAAAAATAAACCTTGTGTTAGGAAACTTTAAATGTGTTCGATCCATTTGATCCGTTGGTGAAAACACATATCCCAATCGACCCATGCACAGGTTAAACCTTTTGACACATTTGTGATAGAACATCATACAAAATATTGACTTTTTTTATCTCATATATGGTTGACTTATTGCAGGATATTGCTCTAGCTATGGTTTCCATGAGACCCATCCCTCTCGGGCCCATTATGCAAAACCTCTCATTAACCAAAGAGAAATACGGGACAGGTCGTAGATTCTACATCCAAACACTAGAGGATCACGCGCTTTCACCAGATATTCAAGAAAAACTCGTGAGAGAAAACCCTCCCGAAGGCGTTTTCAAGATCAAAGGTAGCGATCACTGCCCGTTCTTCTCAAAGCCGCAATCTTTACACAAAATTCTGCTCGAGATTGCGCAAATTGCATAGTGAAATGTACTTGTTTGAATCAATGCATGCAAGGGTCATAGAAATTGAGATGTTTTTTTATTATATAATTTGTACTCCTGTTACTATGAAATGTTTTTAGAGTTGTAATTTGTTCATAGTTGGTCGTTACAAAGCACATTGCTATAGAATCTTTTTTCCGTTGCCAAATGTTTCTGATTATAATTATTGCACCTCCAAATGTGGTTTAAGGTTTGCAATTTATTTGACAATTAGAATACGAAAATATAGAATAGAAATACAATTGCATGATTAAACTAATAAATGATGAGTTTATTTGGCTGGGTTCATATAAATGATGAATAGAATTTTGCAGAAATATAATGATCACACCTCCAAATATAAATAAAGTTTCAGATTTATATGAACTAGGAGTTTCACTTGCAAGATGCGTCGAGACTATATACCTCTAAGAAAAAAAGTGCAACCCGTAAAGTTTTGCTATTATAAGTGACCCAATGAATGACATCATAGTTTATAATCTATATCCATATATCTATATCTATATCTATTATAATAAAAAAAGTTTTAAGTTGACACTTTTCATAATTTTAGACATCTTAAAGCTTATTTTTTCCGTTTTCTCTTCTATTAAATATTAGGTTAGTACCCGTGTACTACACGGGTTAAATAAATAAAATATTAAATACTGTTAATAAAAATTAATGAATTATAAAACGAGCTTTTAATATAAGATATTATTGACATTACGTACGAGTGATAAAATAACGATATCATTTTTTAAACTTTTTTTTATTTTTTTTGTTTTTCAAAAAAGGTTGGTTTTTAAAGAAATTGTTTCAACAAACCGTTTATAAAAAAGTACCAATTTCAATAATTTATTTATTATAACTTTAAAATTTAATTACTTTTGTATCATAAGAATTTTATTTTTAAAAGCCACAGGTTTTAAAATATATTGTGTTTTTTAAAAGTTTGATATTTTTTTAAAAAAATTCTTATTTTAAATAAAATATTTCTTTATGAATTGTATTTGTAGAAAGATCTCTTTTTTAAAAATTTTATATTTGTAATATGAAAAGAATTAAATAATATCATTTGTAGTTAATGTAATATTTATTAGGAGAGAAAAGCAAGAAAATAAAAATTAGTATCTCTAAATTATGACAAATGACATATAAAAACTTTCTTTTATTAGTATTGATAGATTTACATTAACTACCAATGATATTATTAGTTTTTTTAGATTAAATAGGTTTTTAATAAATTCAAAAAGATGTCTTTGTATAAGCAATATCTAAAGACAAATTTTTGTGTAACATAAGTAATTTTTCTAAAATATTAAACTTTTTTAAAATATAAAATATTTTAAAAGCAGTGTTTATAGAAAATAAAAATTTTTTGAACCGTAATAACTAAAATTATATTTTAAAAGCAGTGTTTATAGAAAATAAAAAATTTTTGAACCGTAATAACTAAAATTCGAAGTTATATTAAGATTTTTTTACAAAATGACATTTTCTTAAAACGGTTTGATTTAGAATAAAATGTTTCAATCTTTTATACAAAATTAAAATATAAAAGTTTAAAGAAAATTTATTATTATTTATTACATATACTCGTTACTTATAGGTAATTTTAATCACCTCTTATCTCAAAATATGGTTTTATAATTAATAATTTATCATCACTAACGATTTAATACACGGGATATTAAACTAGTGTGTTATAAACAAAGATCAACAGTCTTCAATGCATAACTTAGGGGTTGTTTGCAAGGAGGGTCGGGTCAGTCATCACTTGACTCGGTCAGCACCTTAAATGTCATCACTCAATTTCCACAAATGGGGCTTTACCGTTAGGCGTGTGACAAATCAGGATCTCAGACACTGTCATATCAAATGACACTATATGAGTTCAAAATAAACGTTTGACTTAAATCAGAGAAACACAAATGAAATGAACATCAGTGCGGAAACGTAATATGAAATAACTAATACTGAAAGTCTCAAAATACTATTTCAAAACAATGTTCGATGCAAAATAAATGAATTTGATGAATGCATGTCCTGAGTGCGTTCCTGAATCGTGCAACATGAGCTTAAGCGTTCCTGTGACCTGAGAAAACATGCTAAAGTGTGTCAATATAAAGTTGGTGAGTTCACAGGTTTAATCACAGATAAAATGTTTGTAACTGTTCGAATGGTAAATTAATTAAACATATCAATAGGTAGCTAGCCTATAAACAAGTTACTTAGCGTTTCGAACCGAAGCTGACTGTTTGTATGTTTGTTGCCTTCCCGTCACGTCTCACCAGACAGTGACAAATGTTAGGTCAATAACGCACCCGCTTGACCTCCAATCAAGCTAGCGCGACTAGCCCGGGCGGGTTTGTCAAACCCAGTAGTACTGCTCAGAATTATCTCGCTACTCATTACTAACGGTTCGAGAATGTAAGGACTTTTAAGTTTGCTTGCACTAACGTAACAGGCGATATCAATAATACTAAAAACCATTTTGTAAATATGTTTGCATGTTTTCTCCCCAAAAAGGAAAGAATATAAAATAGGAGCCGTGAAAACTCACCTTGAATGCATAGCAACGAGTAAACGAAAGCACAAGGATTAAGGTTTTCCGATTAACCTGAGTTTCAGTTAAAATAGAATAATTAATATTAATTATTAATTTCAATTATAAGAGTTGTACGGTTTCACGTTTCACGGTTCGGTCACGGTGTCGGTTATCACCATTTTCCCATTCACAAACAACAAGGTCATACGCAACTCAAAATATGCACAAAACTCAATCACTATCGTGTATTCTTGACAATACATATAGGTACTCTATCCATTTAATTGTATAACTTTATATAATAAAATCCATATTATATATTACATACAACATACACCTATAATATATAACACATATAAAATATACATATTATATATAACACACTTATAGTGTATTTTATATAGCATTGAATTTTGTTATAGATTACTCACACCACAAGAACCCATACTTATAATAACTAGAATGCAAGATCACAATCACACATGCATACTATAATAACACAACATACTCTCATGATCAAAAGTCAAATAGTAATTAGAACACTCACACTCATATGCATACCCCACATACATGTAAAGTGAGTACATACACAAAAGTTATGCACACATGCATAATAAGTAATGCCCACATGCATAATAAGTAATGCCCACACATCCACGGTTGCAACATACACACACACAACACAAAAACTCACTCACCAGAAATACAAGCATACATTCACGTGTGTGTGTGTGTATATATATATATATATATATGAATAACACACACCATAGCCATGAATCCATGCATATGCGCCCACTTTGACTAACCAAAAATTAAAACAACACACATATATACACGGTGGATCATACACACAAGACATATATATATATATATATATATATATATATATATATATATATATATATATATATATATATATATATATACACACACACACAAGAGTTTTGCATTCACCCATGGCAGTAAACACACACACATTATATATATATATATATATATATATATATATATATATATATATATATATATAGCAGAAACATATATATATACATCGTAGAACATGTATATATCTAAGAACGCACACACACACACCGTAGAACGCGTATATAACTGGTTAACGCAGTCCGCGTTGAACCCAATGAAACCAAAATTGAAACCGTACCCAAAACCGTAATGCTTCGAATCGAGAATTAATGAGAAAAGAACCATACCAAACATGATACGGGGCCGTTCACAGTTTCCGAGTACTTCGCGGTTGACTGCGGTGTCACTAACTTACAGAGGAGTTTGCCAGGAAAGCTAGTTGCGGTGCGGGTCGTGATAACAAGGCTGTCACAATGAGGATCGCGGTCACCACTAAAACGACGCTGAGGTTGGAGTTTGACGTCGGATGATGATGGTTTTCGAAGGGTGACGGCAGGGAGCTTTTTTGGCGGAAATAGGGTTTCGGGAAGAAGGGATGTCGATGGTTATGTGGGTGCCAATAAAGGTGGAAGAGAAGTTTTGAACACAAGTTTTTAATATTAAAGTTTAGACATTTAGCCCTCTTGGTTTCCCTAATTTGCACATTAGTTTAAACTAGTGTAATTAGTAATTGTAAACTAATTGTGTCTATTTGAGATTTATGATAATTAAACAATTATTAAGTTTAGTTGGAGATAATAATAAATCATTTTTAATGGAGAGAGGTTAGATAACGGTTATGGCTTTAACCTGGAAAAATACGAAATACGGGGTGTCACATCATCCCCTTGTTGAAGGAATTTTTTCCCCGAAAATTAGAATATTAGGTTCAGTCAAATGTATGAGATTCAGTGATTTGTAACGTGTAAGGCTTGTAAGGTTTTTGACAGAGTTGTGACATCATCCCCTTGTTGAAGGGATTTTTTTCACGAAATTTAAAAGAAGATGTCTTACGAATGGATACCTTAAGAAGTAGATGCCTGATCATTGAACAGCTGTGGGTACTTCTTCTTCATTTGATCCTCGCGTTCCTAGGTAAACTCTGGTCAATGGTTTGAGTTCCAACGGACTTTGACGATAGGAATACGACTATGTTTGAGCGTTTTGATCTCTCGGTCCATAACTTCCATCGGTTGTTCAATGAAACGCAGTTATTCATCCACATGTATCTCATCTAACGGAACGACGAAAGTCTCGTCTGCGAGACATTTCATCAGGTTCGAAACATGGAACACATTGTGTACTCCTCTAAGTTCTTCGGGTAGATTCAGCTGATAGGCTTCGGGGCCGACCCGTTTGACAATCTCAAACGGTCCCACGTATCTAGGTTTAGTTTTTCACGTTTCCTGAAACGAATTACACCTTTCCAAGGCGACACTTTCAAAAGTACCTTGTCGCCGATTGAAATTCCAACGGTTTACGGTGTTTATCTGCGTAACTCTTTTATCGGTCACGTGCTGCTGCCATGCGGTTATGAATTTGCACGATCTTCTCAGTCGTCTCGTGCACAAGTTCAGGATCTGTAAGTTGACTTTCGCCAACTTCAGGCCATCAAATAGGTGATCGACACTTACGCCCATACAGTGCCTCAAACGGAGCAGCTTTGATGATGTGTGATAACTATTATTGTAAGAAAACTCAACTAACGGTAAGTGAGTTTCCCAACTGCTGCCAAAATCAATCACACATGTGCGTAACATGTCTTCCAAAGTCTGGATCGTACGCTCACTCTGGCCATCAGTTTGGGGATGATATGCAGTGCTCATATCTAGTTGTGTTCCCAATGCTCGTTGTAAAGATTGCCAGAAATGAGAAGTAAATCGAGCGTCACGGTCAGAGATAATGGAAATTGGCACATGGTGTTTCTCACAGGTAAATATGTGTTAACTTCTCCATTCTATCAGTTTCTCTAATTGGTAAGAAGTGTGCAGATTTTGTCAAACGATCTACAATCACCGAAATAGTATCGCATCCGCTGGGAGTCCGAGGCAGTTTCATGATAAAGTCCATTGATATCTGCTCCCACTTCCATACTGGAATTTCTGGTTGTTGAAGTAAACCAGATGGTCTTTGATACTCCACCTTAACCTTAGAACAGGTTAAGCATCTGCTTACGTAGGTGGCAATATCAGCTTTCATATTTGGCCACCAGTAAAGAACCTTCAAATCATGATACATCTTATCTGAACCCGGATGAATAGAATATCATGACTTGTGAGCTTCATCCATTACCAGCTCTTGTAAATCCCCATACAAAGGAACCCATATTCGGTCCATGAAGTAACGGATTCAGTCAGGTTTGGCTTCCAGTTGTTTCTCCATGCCTCGCAGGGATTCGGCTTTCAGGTTCTCGTCCTTCAAAGCCTCAAGTTGAGCATTAGTATCTGATCGGGTAATCCGGTGTGGATGGTGAGTTGTAATGCTCGAACTCGCTTTGGCTTAGGTGTCTCCTTTCGACTTAAGGCGTTAGCCACTACATTAGCCTTACCCGGATGATACTTGATCGCACAATCATAATAGTTCAACAACTCGACCCAGCGACGTTGTCTCATATTCAACTCTTTCTATTCGAAAATATGCTGAAGACTCTTGTGATCGGTATAAATGATGCACTTGGTACCGTACAAGTAATGTCTCCATATCTTGAGTGCAAACACAACGGCTCCCGACTCTAAGTCTTATGTCGTGTAGTTTTTTTCTCGTGATCTTTTAGTAGGTGGTAAGCATAAGCGATCACTTTCTCGCGTTGCATTAGCACATAATCGAGAACTTGGATGGATGCATCACAATAAACTACAAAATCGTCTGTTCCCTCAGGTAGGGATAGAATCGGTGCCATACAGAGTTTATGTTTTAGAACCCGCAATGCGGATTCTTGTTTGTCACCTTAATTGTATGTAGTGCCTTTATGAGTTAACACGGTGAGAGGTTGAGCAATCTTTGAAAACCCTTCGATGAATCGTCAATAACAGCCAGTCAACCCAAGAAACTGTCGTACCTCAGTCGGAGTCTTAGGTGTAGCCCAGTTATTGATGGCTTTATCTTTGCTGGGTCAATATGTATTCCATTCTCATTGACCACATGACCCAAGATTGTATTTCTGGTATCCAGAAGTCACACTTTGAAAACTTAACATATAATTGTTCTCATTTCAACAGCTCCAAATTCAGTCTAAGGTGTTTGTCACACCCCCGCTGATAGCGGAAACATGGGGATGCCAGCGAGACGGGATCGTTATAACACATGGTATATGTTAGAGAAGCAATATAAGTATGACGACAAGCGTGTCATGACGACACCCGAACACAAATGGAGACTTGTGTCGCGTTCAGTCCATGTTCACGACAGCATAGCCATAAGCATAACATAAGAATGATCACATAAGCATTAATGATAACTTGTATTGTAAATTCCCACAACTCGGGAACAAGTGTACAAATGTACAAATGATCATGTTTGATCAACCAAGATTAATGTTTAACAAAAGATGATAAGTCAAAAAAATGCATCCTAGGGTCCCCTCTAAAAGGCAGCACTCCTAGATCTTCAATTACCTTGATCACCTGAAAAGACATGCTCAAAACGGTCAACATAATTATAGGTGAGCTTCGCAGGTTTTAAGTAATAAAAGATGTTAAGATGAAAACAACTTGTAAGTTTAATAAAAGTTACCGTGACTACACTTATGTGTAAGCGGTTTTACAAGATAAAGATAGCTACAACCAAACCTATACATCGGTTCCACATGAGAATTGATAGCTGTAAAGAAAGCATCCCATAAGGTTTACATGACGTAGCAAGAACCACGAAGCGCATACGTATAAGTTACAACCAAACCAATCCTTAGGTCCCATTACCGGGATTAATGGTTGTAATGGATGATCGGCTTAGAAGAACCACACAGAAGAACCACATAGCCGATGCATCCATCAACAATAGCAATCACAGGTAGCATCAATCAACACATAATATCAAAGTAGTAGCGCATAGTAATGTAATACCACCAAGTAACATATAAGGTGGTAACATAGCATAGAGTCAAGTTCATATAGCATCAATCAATAAGATAAGCAAGATAAGATACTCATAAAAGTAGCAGCCAGCTTCCACTAGGGAGGATGCTTGCAATCAAGTTAAGTAGGTGAGCATTCTTTTCCCCCAAGTTAAAATATTTAAAAGGTTTTAATAGAGTAAAAAGGGGCTACGAAACTCACTGAATAGATGATAAGCACGTATGATGAATATTCCCAAAGGTAGAATGCTATGAACGGTCAAATACCTATTGATAGTTACTGACAATCATTAATATGAGCGTAAGACATAAGATGACATTCGATTAGTTCGGGCTGTTTCGGTTCGGTCGTGGGTATAGCACACAGACAGGCGTACACATATCAGACCTTATGTAGATCCAAGTATTAAAAGTAGTCGTCATTGCTAATGACATCCGTATGGGGATCCCATTATTATAAAAGATAGTGCTTGTTAAATATTTGTAGTCCCAAATGGGTTGTCGATAATTGTTAAAGGTTAGGTTATTTTGAATTGAAATAGTATATGCCTGTTGATAGCGTTGACTTTAATCTTTGTGGTCAAGCAATGACACTTTATTAATGTTACCTTATCATCACAAGACATTCAAAAAGGGAATTCACACATACACACATCATCAGTCACACAACAGGACCGGACGCACGACTCAACCCTCCATTCGCACGAATGGCCCTTCAGTCGTACGAATCAGCTTCATTCGTACGATTGAACATTCATTCGTGCGACTGGCCTTTCAATCGTACGACTCACGCACAATCGCACACAATCTCATCCGCACTGACTCAATCGCACGCGCATACACTCGCATGGACTCAATCGCACACACATTCATTCGCACACACCCAGGCGCATGACTCAGTCGTGCGATTCACCCAATCGCACGGCTCAGTCGCGCGACACACCCAGACGTATGACTCAGTCGTGCGATTCACCCAATCGCACGGCTCAGTCGCGCGACACACACCCAGACGTATGACTCAGTCGTGCGATTCACCCAATCGCACGGCTCAGTCGCATGAACAGACTCAGTAGCGAAAAACAGCAGAATCGCGACTGCCGAGTGCAGAGCAGTCTCCGACTGCTCCGTGCACTCGTTTTACACCCCAAAAACTTCCAGAATCCATGTTCTAACATGTCTAAACAAGAAACACACTCAGAAACGCGACACACAAGCCCACACGACCTCATGTGCTCGGATGAACCCGAGCACCCGAAACCCTAGAAAACGTAGGAGTGAAACCGAGCAAGAAATGGGTCAAACAAGGTTATCTACCTGCTAGAAGTAAGTATTCACGATGATAACCAAGATTTGCCGGTGAAAATGCAAGAAAAGGAGCGGTTTTGGTGCTAGAATGGTGAAAAAGGTGAAGAAGAAGAAGAAGGCGAAGATGATGGTAAAATGGGTGCTAAGGCTGGTTAAGGGGTATTTATACCCAGCCCTAGTTCCACAAAATGTCATGTTTAGTCCCCGCACTTTGCCCCCGGGTTCCCAAATTTTATTTCGGTTGAAACGATATTAATTAGGCTTGTTTTATTAATGATGAAAGATGTAGTTAGTGATATTTATAATTTAAAAATGGTTCTATTTGTAACATTAGGTTTATATAAAAATGGTACGTTCAATGATAACGGGGGCAATCTTAGAAAACGTTTTAAGATGATGACAATGCAAGCAATGATAGCACAAGCATAAGGATGACCAAGCAAGCAAATATGATATCCACATAGATGGGTTACAGAGATGAGGAATGACCGATAACAAAAGTTAACCGAACACGTTAAATGACGGACCTTTGGTGACGGATGTCACAGTATCCCCCAGTTGAGGGAATTTCGTCCTGAAATTCAACTGGTTCTAGGTCCGAGAGTGTCATCCTCGAATAGATGTAGATATTTAAGCCTCATCTGATCTTCACGTTCCTATGTAAACTCTAGCCCTCGTTTAGAATTCCATCTTACATGAACAATAGGTATCTTGCTGCACCTTAACCTCTTGACCTTTCGGTCCATGACCTCAATGGGTTCCTCCACAAAATGAAGGCTTTCATCAATCTTGATATTCTTAATAGGTACGTGAAGTGATTCGTCAGCTAAACACTTCTTGAGGTTCGATACATGGAAAGTATCATGTACACTGTTAAGCTCTTGTGGCAACCTTAATCGGTACGCCACCGGACCGATTCTTTCTGTAATCTCGAATGGTCCCACATATCTTGGGGCCAACTTCCCTTTCTTTCCAAACCAAACAATCCCTTTCCAAGGAGAGACCTTAAGTAACACTCGATCCCCAACGTTAAACTCTAGCGGCTTCCGACGGTTGTCGGCGTAGCTCTTTTGGCGATCTCTAGCAGCTTTAAGTCTGTCTTTGATTTGGAAGATCTTATCGGTTGTTTCTTGAATGATTTCGGGGCCTGTTAACTGACTTTCACCAATCTCAGCCCAACATACCGGTGATATACATTTCCGGCCATACAATGCTTCGAACGGTGCACACCCAATACTAGTATGGTAACTGTTATTGTAGGAAAACTCGATCAACGGTAGATGAGTATCCCAACTGCCACCAAAATCAATGACATATGCCCTCAGCATGTACTCAAGCGTCTGTATTGTTCGTTCACTTTGGCCATCTGTCTAGGGGTGATAGGCTGTACTCATGTCTAATCGACTGTCTCGGTCGGATATGATTGACACCGGCACCCCGTGCCGTGTCACGACCTCTTTGATGTACAACCTTGCTAGCTTATCCATTTTATAGTCTTCTCGGATAGGCAAGAAGTGAGCGGATTTTGTCATTCGATCCACCACGACCCATATCGAGTCGTGTCCGCTTGGCGTTCTCGGGAGTTTAGTAATAAAATCCATAGTTATGTTCTCCCATTTCCACTCGGGAATTTCAGGTTGCTGTAATAATCCCAATGGTTTTGATGTTCAGCCTTAACTTTCGAACATGTCAAGCATCAGCTCACATACATAGCAATGTCTTTCTTCATGCCTGACCACTAGTATAGATCCTTAAGATCGTGATACATCTTGTCTGTACCAGATGAACAGAATATCCTGTCTTGTGTGCTTCCTCCATGATCAGGGTACAAACGTCTCCCCATTTGGGTACCCATATACAATTCATGAAGTACTGTATACCATCATCCTTGCAAATCATCTGTTTATCTAACCCTCAGAATTCTTCTCCCGCAAGGTTTCTTCTTTCAATGCGTCTCTTTGTGCAAGTTGGATCTGAGCCTTCAAGTTCGTTTGAATAGTCAACCCCAAAGCTCTAGCATGTAGTGGTTTCACGCGTTCTTTACGACTTAGGGCGTCAGCCACCACATTTGCTTTCCCCGGATGATACCGGATTTCACAATCGTAGTCACTAAGTAACTCCACCCAACTTCGCTGGCGCATATTGAGTTCTTTCTGATTCAGGATGTGTTGAAGGCTCTTATGATCTGTGTAGATGAAGCATTTGGTTCCATACAGATAGTGCCTCCATATCTTAAGTGCAAATACTACAGCACCTAACTCCAAATCATGAGTTGTGTAGTTCTTTTCATGCACTTTAAGTTGCCGCGATGCATAGGCAGTTACCTTGTCTCTTTGCATTAGCACACATCCCAATCCTTGATGTGAAGCATCGCAGTATACCACAAAATCATTAGTTCCGTCTGGGAGCGACAGTATTGGTGCGTTGCACAACTTATCTTTCAACGTCTGGAAAGCTCGTTCTTGTGCACGTCCCCAATCAACTTTTGTCTTTTTGAGTCAACAAAGTTAACGGTTGAGCAATATTTGAAAAATTCTCAATGAAGCGGCGATAGTATCCGGCCAATCCTAAGAATTGTCGTATCTCTGAAGGTGTCTGGGGTGCATCCCATTTCTTCACTACTTCAACCTTGCCTGGATCTACATGAATCCCATTTTTTTAACAACATGCCCCAAAAATTTCACTTCTCGAAGCCAAAACTCGCACTTCGAGAATTTAGCGAAAAGTTTCTCTTCTTGTAACAGACTCAGTATCGTCCGAAGATGTTCCTCGTGGTCCTCTTTCGAACGGGAGTAGATAAGTATATCGTCTATGAACACGATTATGAATTTATCCAAGTAGGGTTTGCATACTCGATTCATCAGATCCATGAACACAGCGGGTGCATTAGTCAGTCCGAACGGCATGACTAAGAACTCATAGTGCCCATAACGAGTCCTGAATGTTGTTTTCGGTATGTCATCCTCGAAAACCCTTAGTTGATGATATCCAGAATGAAGATCAATCTTGGAGAAATATGAAGCTCCTTGTAGTTGATCAAATAAATCATCAATTCTGGGAAGAGGATATCGATTCTTCACAGTCAATTTGTTCAACTCGCGATAATCGATGCACATACAGAACGGCCCGTCTTTCTTTTTGACAAATAAGACCGGTGCTCCCCATGTTGAATGGTTCGGCCAAATAAAACCCTTCTCCAGTAGTTCTTGTAATTGGCTAGATAACTCTTGCATTTCAGATGGTGCTAACCGATACGGTGCTTTTGCTACCGGCATAGCTCCAGGAATCATCTCGATACGAAATTCCACCTGTCGTGGAGGAGGCAAACCTGACAAATCATCAGGTAATACATCCGGATAATCTCGTACTACAGGAATTTCTACCAACTTGTTGCCTTCTTCTTTCTTTTCCAATACATGGGCCAGAAATGCGTAACACTGCTTTCGTACGCATCGACGCGTCTTCATGCAAGAATTAAGCTTTAGAGTTCTTCCCGGTCGTTCCCCTTGAATCTTGAGTACCTCCCGTTTGGCATGGAAATTCGTACTACTTTCTCCCGACAAACAATCTCGGCTCTGTGTTTCGATAACCAATCCATCCCCACAATCACATCGAAACTTCCCAGATCAAAAGGTATTAAGTCTATGTCGAAGGCATGGTTTTCCATTATCATGGAGAACTTCCTAATAATCTCATCGGCCTGTACAACTCTACCGTTGGCCATTTCTACAGAGAAGCTAGTTTCTAGTCTACTAGGGTTCAAGGCAAGCATGCGAGCAAATTCAGAAGATATAAAACTATTGTCTGCTCCAGTATCAAACAGTATAGATGCGAATTGGTGATTGAGCAAATACGTACCCATGACAACATTCGGGTCCTGACGGGTGTCATTTGCTCTGATAATGAACGCACGTCCTCTGGTAGCATTTCCTTGATTCCCTTGGCCTGGATTACCAGCTATGGCCATCACTTGTGGTTGATCGTTTGCTTGCTGACCCTGCGCCCGATTCAGTCTTGGGCACATGTTTCGGTAGTGACCCGGGTTCCTACACTCATAACAGACCCTGGCATTCCCGGCGGGGTTAACCGCGTTGACGGATGCCACCAGGTTTGGCGCCACTCTACAGTCTCTTGCTTGATGCCCCGGGCGTCTACAGTTCAGACACACCCGACACGACATTGCTGGGGGATGATAAAGGTTACACCTGTCACATTTCGGGTGCGGCCCAGCATATTCTTTCTTTCCTTGAGTCATAGCCACAAAATTTCGGGTCGGCTTGGCCTTCTTATCAAACCTTCCAGCGTTATACCGGCTCATTTCCCCAGCCTTCTTTCTCTTCTCTGCTCCCCTACCTAACATCCCTGTTCTCACCATCTCATCAGTCAGAGCACCAGCCTTTAGAATTGCGCTCTGAATCGTAGAAGGAGCAGCTGCTGTTACCAATGCTCGGATTTGAGGCGCGAGTCCCCAAATATACCTTTCAATCCTCTTTGATTCCGGAGTTACCAGATGTGGAACCAATCTTGCCAACTCGTGAAATCGATCAGTATAAACTGCGTGCCCAGCCCCCACCATAGCATGATTCCAGAACTCATGCTCCAGTTTCTGCATTTCATTGAGGGGGCAGTACTCCTCAGTGATCAAAGCTTTGAACTCATCCCATGGCATCCACATCGCGGACTCTCTTCCTCTAGCTTGAACCTGGGTGTTCCACCAGGTTAATGCCTTGCCCTGCAGTGAACATGTGGCATACTTGATTCTTTAACTATCGAGGCACTCACTGATATCAATCACTGCCTCCATCTTTTCAAGCCACCTAGTTAGGGCTATCACCCCACCTTTCCCATCAAATTCTCGGGGTTTGCAGGCCACAAATTCCTTATAGGAACATCCCTGTCTTGCATTATCGACCCCAGTTTCGTTACCAGTTGTTCCGCCAATCCCAGTACCTTCCCCTGTTCCTTGATTATGCTGATCATTAGTATCATGATCCCCATGGAGATTATGATTTAGAAGAGTGTCGCTCAGTTGATTCACTATAGTTGGAATCAGTGCGGCTAGCTGCTGGGCAATCATAGCAGCTATATCAGGGTTTTCAGTTCCCTGATTATTGCCGACAGGAGCACCACCTGTTCTTGGTGGCCTTCCTCTACCTCTGCCTCATGGGGTCTCACCCTTGCGATTTGTACTGCGAGTGGCTCTTTGAGGCGGCATTGTACTAATCATAAAAGGAGTAAACATGTAAACTTTAGTCACTTGGAGATACATGTATGATCCCACTCATCAAGTTCCAACAATCCATGCTTCAGTCAATCAGGATCATCATGTAACCCAGTTTAAGCACATTCTTAGTATACCAGTGATGCTTATATATAGGGTTCCCCGCAGCGTTCCCACCACATCCACGATATACCTAGAATGACGCCTAAACCGGTTACTTGACATCTGATTTTCCTTAGTATCATTCTAATGAATAACGTAATGTATGTGTAGAGAGTGTCATCACTACTCTACATTTCTTGAAGTCCACTTTCATTCTAAGCATTCAATCAGTTCCTTAGTTACTGAAATGCTAAGTGGAGAAATGTTTCGTGGAGAATAACATCAATGTCATGATTGGAAATACCATGAAGGCTCTAAGCAGGACAGGACTTAGGTAATAGTAGGTGTTAGTAATGTTTTGTTACCCTTAACAAGGTCTTACTAGAATTATGATCCTAGCACCCTAGGGTATAGAATAGAAAACTTATGATACTCATGATCGTTACCTCATGGTAAGATTAGCTAGACTTCTCATGCACTGTAAATTGCAATTACATGTGCACCCGTAATGGTAATTTGCCTTGTATGGTCACCCTTAGCTTCACCTACCCAAGTTAACATCATAGTATTGTCAACATTCATTAACCACAAATCATGTAATGTCCTCGTGTCCATGAGCCATTAGTATTCCAATAGTAGTATGTGATAGCAAATAAACTCCAAGCACGTAAGCACAATTTGTCTAACGATAGTTACCTATCCTTCATACTTTCGGGATCTCAAGCATAGGTATTCCGTGAAGAAAGACTAAGAGTAATAGTGTCTTCCTCAGGATGATCAGATAACAAGCATGTATGTATAGAATCACGTATAGAGACAAGAACATACATATAACATCAAATGCAAGCCAGTCCTAGCATGCATTCTACATGAAGGTTCCTAGGTTATATTCTAGGTCAAGTGAATTGCCTAATTCTCTATAACCAATGGCTCTGATACCAGTCTGTCACACCCCCGCTGATAGCGGAAACATGGGGATGCGAGCGAGACGGGATCGTCATAACACATGGTATACATTAGAGAAGCAATATAAGTATGATGACAAGCGTGTCATGACGACACACGAACACAAATGGAGACTTGTGTCGCATTCAGTCCATGTTCACGACAACATAGCCATAAGCATAACATAAGAATGATCACATAAGCATTAATGATAACTTGTATTGTAAATTCCCACAACTCGGGAACAAGTGAACAAATGTACAAATGATCATGTTTGATCAACCAAGATTAATGTTTAACAAAAGATGATAAGTCACAAAAATGCATCCTAGGGTCCCCTCTAAAAGGCAGCACTCCTAGAATCTTCAATTACCTTGATCACCTGAAAAGACATGCTCAAAACGGTCAACATAATTATTGGTGAGCTTCGCAGGTTTTAAGTAATAAAAGATGTTAAGATGAAAACACTTGTAAGTTTAATAAAAGTTACCGCGACTACACTTATGTGTAAGCGGTTTTACAAGATATAGATAGCTACAACCAAACCTATACATCGGTTCCACACGGGAATTGATGGCTGTAAAAAAGCATCCCATAAGGTTTACATGACGTAGCAAGATCCACGAAGCGCATACGTATAAGTCACAACAAAACCAATCCTTAGGTCCCATTACTGGGATTAATGGTTGCAATGGATGATCGGCTTAGAAGAACCACACAGAAGAACCACACAGCCGATGCATCCATCAACAATAGCAATCACAGGTAGCATCAATAAACACATAATATCAAAGTAGTAGCGCATAGTAATGTAATACCACCAAGTAACATACAAGGTGGTAACATAGCATAGAGTCAAGTTCATATAGCATCAATTAACAAGATAAGCAAGATAAGATACTCATAAAAGTAGCAGCCAGCTTCCACTAGGGAAGATGCTTGCAATCAAGTTAAGTAGGTGAGCATTCTTTTCACCCAAGTTAAAAATATTTAAAAGGTTTTAATAGAGTAAAAAGGGGCTATGAAACTCACTGAATAGATGATAAGCACGTATGATGAATGTTCCCAAAGGTAGAATGCTATGAACGGTCAAACACCTATTGACAGTTACTGACAAGCATTAATATGAGTGTAAGCCATAAGATGACATTCGATTAGTTCGGGCTGTTTCGGTTCGGTCGTGGGTAGCACACATAGACAGGCGTACACATATCAGACCTTATGTAGATCCAAGTATTAAAAGTAGTCGTCATTGCTAATGACATCCGTATGGGGATCCCATTATTATAAAAGATAGTGCTTGTTAAATATTTGTAGTCCCAAATGGGTTGTTGATAATTGTTAAAGGTTAGGTTATTTTGAATTGAAATAGTATGTGCCTGTTGATAGCGTTGACTTTAATCTTTGTGGTCAAGCAATGACACTTTATTAATGTTACCTTATCATCACAAGACATTTAAAAGGGAATTCACACATACACGCATCATCAGTCACACAACAGGACCGGATGCACGACTCAACCCTCCATTCGCACGAATGGCCCTTCAGTCGTACGAATCAGCTTCATTCGTACGATTGAACATTCATTCGTGCGACTGGCCTTTCAGTCGTACGACTCACGCACAATCGCACACAATCTCATCCGCACTGACTCAATCGCACGCGCATTCACTCGCATGGACTCAATCGTACACACATTCATTCGCACACACCCAGGCGCATGACTCAGTCATGCGATTCACCTAATCGCACGGCTCAGTCGCGCGACACACCCAGACGTATGACTCAGTCGTGCGATTCACCCAATCGCACGGCTCAGTCGCATGAACAGACCCAGTAGCGAAGAACAGCAGAATCACGACTGCCGAGTGCAGAGCAGTCTCCGGCTGCTCCGTGCACTCGTTTTACACCCCATGAACTTCCAGAATCCATGTTCTAATATGTCTAAACAAGAAACACACTCAGAAACACGACACACAAGCCCACACGACCTCATGTGCTCGGATGAACCCGAGCACCTGAAACCCTAGAAAACGCAGGAGTGAAACCGAGCAAGAAACGGGTCAAACAAGGTTATCTATCTGCTAGAAGTAAGTATTCACGATGATAACCAAGATTTGCCGGTGAAAACGCAAGAAAAGGAGCGGTTTTTGGTGCTAGAATGGTGAAGAAGGTGAAGAAGAAGAAGAAGGTGAAGATGATGGTAAAAATGGGTGCTAGGGCTGGTTAAGGGGTATTTATACCAGCCCTAGTTCCACAAAATGTCGTGTTTAGTCCCCGCACTTTGCCCCGGGTTCCCAAATTTTATTTCGGTTGAAACAACATTAATTAGGCTTGTTTTATTAATGATGAAAGATGTATTTAGTGATATTTATAATTTAAAAATAGTTCTATTTGTAACATTATGTTTATATAAAAATGGTGCGTTCAATGATAACGGGGGCAATCTTAGAAAACGTTTTAAGATGATGACAATGCAAGCAACGATAGCACAAGCATAAGGATAACCAAGCAAGCAAATATGATATCCACATAGATGGGTTACAGAGATGAGGAATGACCGATAACAAAAGTTAACCGAACACGTTAAGTGACGGACCTTTGGTGACGGATGTCACAGTGTTCCTCGTGTTCTTCCTTATTCTTTGAATAAATACGGATGTCGACGATGACAAACTTGTCTAATAGGGTTTGCGCACTCGGTTCATGAGGTCCATGAAAACCGCTGGTGCGTTGGTCAACCCAAACAGCATAACCAAAAACTCATAGTGGTCATACTAGTTAAGTCTTCTGGAAATAGTTCCTGGAAGTCTCTGACAACTGGAATATCTTTAACACACTTCTCATCCGCCTTCTTCTCTGTAATTAGTGTCAGTAGAGAGAAATCCCTTTTCTTGAGACATTTATGCACCTTCACGTTTTAGATGATGCCAACCACAACACCAACCCTGTCGTCTTCTACTGTAGGTATTCCATCACTAAGAAGAGGTAACATAATTAGTTTGTTTCCACAAATGATCTATGTTTGGTTTTTAGACAACCAATCCATTTTGACCACAACATCATAGCTACCATGGGTAATAGAAATCAGACTTATATCGAATGATTGTCTAGATAGACCTAGATTACAACTGCCAGCACATGGGTGGCGGTTATAGTTGTACCATAGGTAAATTTTATGGTAGGTTTTGGAAATTAAACCGGTAAGAACTACATCTAGCAGTTCACTCAAGTTACCAGGTATGAAACTTCTATCGGTACTCGAATGAGATAATGCTAGAGCAGAACTACCATTTCAGCTAGTTTCTTATCTTCCTGAGCCTTGGGCGGTTTCCCTTTAATGCATAGGTTTTCTGCACTCGTAACATCCTTTTTGTGATTCTTGTGGCGGAGGAGACTTGGCCGGGATGTTCACACGATGGTTCTTGAAGGTATGGCCAAATTTCTCTACGGTGCTCTCAAATGTGTTCTTATTGCACGAGTCATTGGGGGGGATAGTTACACCTGTTGCTTATAATGGAGATGCTGAGATATATTGGACGAGGTCGTCATAATGTCTTGCTTTTTGGTCCTACGCCAAGCGTAGTAAGCCAAAAAAATACGATTGGATTCTCACCACCAGGGACACAAACAAATGTAGCGTACGCTTAAACATGATAGATATCAAATGAAATGAATGCTGGAACGCTGAAATTACTGAGACTCTCTTAAGATCAATCCAATGAACAAGGACTACACGCGCTAAGAATATTATCACTTTATTGCAACTTTTGAAGATCTGCAAAATGTAGATGGGTAGTGTTACACGAACACTGAAATGCTAAAAAGAGCATGTCTCATAGAGACTAGGGCTAATGTCATAACACGAATCTCATTAAGGCTCGGGGTAGATGAGAACTTTCATACTAGTAAGAATGAAGGATTTGTTTGCATATCAATAGTGAGGTTTTATGAGAACCAAGACCTCATGTCTCCAAGTATAGAAATGAAAATTTATACTGATTATGACCGTTATCACCCGATAGAGTTGCTAGAATTCTCATGCACGATAAATTACAATTACGTGTGCACCCGTGATTCTAATTTGCTCTGCATGGTCACCCATGGTTCTTCCTATTCGAGATAACATACCTTGTCAAGTACCAAGTGTTATCAATGATAGAGGTATCAAAGATATATTTATTATACAAAGGGTCAAATAACTAAGGTTGTACAAAGGATTCGGTTAAGATAACAACGGGGAATCAAGATGATTTGGCCTTTTCCCTTTGAAGCTCTAAGCGTCTACATGTCAAAGTCTGATCCTCTGATAGACTTCAAATCTCTTCAGTTGTCCCACATTTACTGTTCAGGCTAGTGAGAAAGATGGGGTATGTTAGAAGTAGAAACAAGTGTGAAAGAGTTGGAAGAGTAAGGTGTGTTGTTCTCTTTGTTTGTTGTCGTTAGGTTAGTCGTGCGTGTTAGAAAGGTTTTCCGTGTTCCAAAGTGGTAATATTAGGTTCAAGTCGTCGTTGCTTCAACTCCGTGAGTGAAGAAACAAGTGTAGATGTTGGAAGTAAGCGAACGGGACTCTCCGCCCCTCAGTTAGTTGAGGATGATACAGGTGACATGGATAGTGCGGATAATGTTATGATCGTTCAACAATGTAATGTTAGTATGCCGGGAGAATGTTCGTACAACAGTTGCAATCATGTAAGAGTGTCTGTGCCATACTAGTGTTGTGTCTAAGGCTATAGTCTAGATGCAAATGCAATCCTAGTTTTCTATAACCAGTGGATCTGATACCAATCTGTCACACCCTCAATTTCCACAAACGGGGCTTTACCGTTAGGCATGTGACAAACCAGGATCTCAGACACGGTCATATCAAATGACACTATATGAGCAAAATAAATGTTTGACTTAAATCAGAGAAACACAAATGAAATGAACATCAGTGCGGAAGCGTAATATGAAATGTAACTAATACTGAAAGTCTCAAAATACTATGTCAAAACAATGTTCGATGCAAAATAAATGAATTTGATGAATGCATGTCCTGAGTGCGTTCCTGAATCGTGCAACATGAGCTTAAGCGTTCCTGTGACCTGAGAAAACATGCTAAAGTGTGTCATATAAAGTTGGAGAGTTCACAGGTTTAATCACAGATGAAATGTTTGTAACTGTTCGAATGGTAAAGTAATTAAAGCATATCGATAGGTAGCTAGCCTATAAACAGTTACTTAGCGTTTCGAACCGAAGCTGACTGTTTGTATGTTTGTATGTTTGTTTCCTTCCCGTTACGTCTCACCAGACAGTGACAAATGTTAGGTCAATAACACACCCGTTTGACCTCCAATCAAGCTAGCGCGACTAGCGCGGGCGGGGTTTCTCAAACCCAGTAGTACTACTCAGAATTACCTCGCTACTCATTACTAACGGTTCGAGAATGTAGGGACTTTTAAGTATGCTTGCACTAACGTAACAGGCGATATCAATAATACTAAAAACCATTTTGTAAATATGTTTGCATGTTTTCTCCCCCAAAAAGGAAGAATGTAAAATAGGGGCCGTGAAAACTCACCTTGAATGCATAGCAACGAGTAAACGAAAGCACAAGGATTAAGGTTTTCCGATTAACCCGAGTTTCAGTTAAATAGAATAATTAATATTAATTATTACTTTCAATTATAAGAGTTGTACGGTTTCACGTTTCACGGTTCGGTCACGACGTCGGTTATCACCATTTTCCCATTCACAAACAACAAGGTCATACGCAACTCAAAATATGGACAAAACTCAATCACTATCGTGTATTCTTGACAATACATATAGGTACTCTATCCATTTTAATTCTATAACTTTATATAATAAATCCATATTATATATTACATACAACACACACCTATAATATATAATACATATAAAATATACATATTATATATAACACACTTATAGTGTATTTTATATAACATTGAATTTTGTTATAGATTACTCACACCACAAGAACCCATACTTATAATAACTAGAATGCAAGATGACAATCACACATGCATACTATAATAACACAACATACTCTCATGATCAAAAGTCAAATAGTAATTAGAACACTCACACTCATATGCATACCCCACATACATGTAAAGTGAGTACATACACAAGAAAGTTATGCACACATTCATAATAAGTAATGCCCACACATCCACGGTTGCAACATACATACACACACAACACAAAAACTCACTCACCAGAAAATACAAGCATACATTCACGTATATATATATATATATATATATATATATATATATATATATATATTTATATATATATATATATATATTTATATATATATACTAGGTTACAATCCCGTGTGATACACGGATCAAATAAATTTACTGTTACATGCTTTATAATATAAAAAGTTATGTCTTAAATATTATATATTATACCGATTGAATAAACTCATGTATTTGATATTTGAAAATTTGAAGTTAACATATTTGAAATTTTAATTATGGATAGTTATTAATTAATAAATAACTATTATACATTAATAAATTAATAATTATAATTAAGTGGAGAGAGAAGCGGGAAAACCAATTATTAGATGGCCTATAATGGTGACAGTGTCCGGATTCATTTTTATTTATTAGTAAGAGATATATATGAATAACACACACCATATCCATGAATCCATGCATGTGCGACCACTTTGACGATCCAAAAATTAAAACCACACACATATATACACGATGGATCATACACACAAGACATATATATATATATATAAGATTTTTACATTCATCCATGGCAGCAAACACACACATAATTATATATATATATATATATATATATATATATATATATAGCAGAAACATATATATATACATCGTAGAACATGTATATATCTAAGAACGCACACACACACCGCAGAACACGTATATAACTGGTTAACACAGTCCGCGTTGAACCCAACGAAACCAAAATTGAAACCGTAGCCAAAATCGTAATGCTTCGAATCAAGAATTAATGAGAAAAGAACCATACCGAACATGATACGGGCCCGTTCACAGTTGCCGAGTACTTCGCGGTTGACTGCGGTGTCACTAACTTACAGAGGAGTTTGCCAAGAAAGTTAATTGTGGTGCGGTCGTGATAACAAGGCTGTCGCAATGAGGATCGCGGTCACCACTAAACCGACGCTGAGGTTGGAGTTTGTCGTCGGATGATGATGGTTTTCGAAGGGTGACGGCAGGGAGCTTTTTAGGCGGAAATAGGGTTTCGGGAAGAAGGGATGTCGATGGTTATGTGGGTGCCAATAAAGGTGAAAGAGAAGTTAGAACCAAAACATGTTGATTTTCTAGTTTCTACTCATGGTACATGTCTACTTAGTGTAGCTATTAACAAATGTAATTATACACACGTGTGCATAAATTATGGTCATAATATTATCACAAAATACTAATGATGTATGGTGGCCGAGGACTGTGGCTTGGAGGTTTGAGGATGATGATGATGATGATTGCTAATAAAGACGAATAATAAAATTATACAAACAAAATAAAATACTCTATTTATTTGTAAGGTTAATAATAAGTTGTAACCCTTCATAACTACAGTCTTGTTGAATAACAACAGATTAGTCAAATTCATTGACAATTGGATCAACAAATTGGTTATATTTCATTGACAATTGGACCAGGAAAAATGGATATAGATCAACTGATCAAGAAATTGAAACCAAATGGAGGGTCGAATTCGGATCCGTAATCAAGTCAATACAAAGATTTATAAAGGTTTAGTTGTTGACTTGCTGATAACAAGAAGATTGATATCAAGCCCAATGTGCTCAAGGAATTTGAATCTATCCATATCATGCATATGAACATCAGTTATAACAACTTCAAACCCATTTTTATTCTCCCTTAAACATGATAAAGCATAAAAACAACCTCAACTTAGTTTATTACATTTAGCCATGTTTAGAATTTAGATACATAAAATAAACAAATGAAGTTGCGAAAATTCGGTTCTAGATATGGAAACATAGATATAAACGGTTTATAATGGTACCAAGTTCTTAGGTTGGTATTAGTTTCTTTAACCATGATACCAACCCCTTAACGTTACTAAATCTAACCTACGACACATAAAAATAACCATACTATGAATACAACTCTGTTTTAAACAAAAGTTACCCGGGAAGTCAAGAATAAAAATTAATAATAGCCACGAATTACTTTTTCAAAATAAGTTAATAAACAAATGTAATTGAAAAATACCAAATTAGTAAAAATAAACGAGTTAAAAGCATATATTATATAAAGAAATGTTACGGTACAAAGTGTTTTTTTCATGCGAAGAGTACAAAGTTATCAAGCAAAAATAGAGGTTACGGGTGGAATTATAACGCAAGGCTAATAATTAATCACGCAGAGATGAAATTATTACATAAAGGTGAAATTATAACGCAGAATGTATTCTTGCGTGATAATTTCATCTCTGCGTGATAATTCCACGCGAGTGTAATTTGTCTTGCGTAAATATTACTTTGTTCTTGCGTGATTATTATTGTTCTTGCGTAATTGTTATTGTTCTTGCGTGAGAATTCCATCACAAAACTCCGTACGCTTCGCATGAAAAAAACACTTTGTATAATAACCGACCCCTATATATACTACAAGGGGTACACTTGAAATTTTAGAAAATTAAAGGATTAAGTTACAAATAATGTCGGTGGTCCAAGGTATGTTATGGTAGATGTGGTGGCCACTGGTGACTTAGATGGTTTGTTATCGCTGGATGTGGGAGTGGCGGTGGTGGGCGATGGTGGTAGTGGTTTATATGGAATGAAAGAAAATGGTTCCATTATGATAAAGATTATATTTTTATGTGTTTTACTACAAATGCTTGATGAATATGATAAGAATCCTATAATAGGATATTTGTGATTTGAATTGTGACCGTGAATAAAGTGATAGTAGATTCGGGTGAACATAATCCACCCGCATCTAAAAATATTCACCCGTATGTTGGCAACTGTTTCCGGTATCGAAGCTACAACAGCCGTAGGTGACCAAACAACCAAAAACGAACTAAGGGGACGTTTGGTATGCAGGAATTCAATGGAATTGGAATCTGAATTCCATTGGTCATTGCGTTTGGTTGGTAGGAATTCGTTGGAATTGGAATTTGAATTTCATTCTTAACGTGTTTGGTTGAGAAAGGAATTGGAATTGGAATTGGAATTAATTCCCTCAAATTCCTTCAAATAAAGGATTTCAAATCCTTCCAAATATTAAAGGATTTCAAATTCCACCGACTCTTGCCCCCACCACCAACCGCCACCTACCACCCCGCTCACCGCCGACCGACACTACCGACGACTATGACCACCGACAGCCAACACCCCCTGCCAACCCTGACCACCGCTACCCCTGACCGTCGACGCCGCTGCCCGCCCCCAACCCTGCCCGCCACCGCCCCCCGATCACTAACTGTCGTCGTCGTCCGCCGACCGCCGTCGTCGTCACCGACCGCCAACACCGATCGCCGCCGCCACCCACCGACTCTCGCCCATCGCAGACAGACCGCCGCCCTCGATCGCCGCCCTCGATCGCCGCCCTCGATCGCCGCCGCCACCCACCGACCCCGCGCAACCCCGATGCCGACCACCGCCACCCCTAACCGTCGTCCGTCGTTGTTGAACTGTGTCTCGACGACGGGCGTTATCGTTGGTGGCATTGATTGGCGGCAGTGACGGCGGCGGCGGTCGGTTTTCGTCAACGGCGCGGTTGGTGGTCGCGGTCGATTGTCGACGGTGACGGTCGGTGGTATGTAGCGGCGATGATCGGTGGTCATTGAGGTGGTGGCGGTTTGCAACGGGTGATAAATTCAAATTCCTTTATAATTTTTTGTCACTAGAAATGCATATGGAATTTAAATTCTCTTTATAGATTCCAATTCATTTGAATTTAAAATCCTTTGGAAAAATATTGAATTCCAATACAATTCCTTTGAATTCCAATTCAAATTTAAATTCCAATTTCAATTCCAACAAATTTCGCGAACCAAACGCCCTCTAAGTGTATTTGTAGGTGGTTTCCATCATTTGTACAATTCATCGCTTGAAGTCCCTTAGTGTGAAACCATGTGTAAGAACTTTCGTGGTTGGTAGTGTCCGTCAAACTAAAGAGAACACTATCCCCATCACATCACCCGTCTCTCCCCATGCTAAGCCAAATTTTTCATTTAGTTTAGTCGATTGTGAAATAGGCTACCCGTATGTGACATTGTTCATCGAAAGTGAAACTTGTCACCCCTATGTGATTACTATTAACCCTAAGCGATTTCCTTCACCCGAATTTTAACCTCCTCTAGCAAAACATCATATGTGTATTCATCCGAATCTAAAGATTCTCCACCCATAGGTAATTACTCAACCCTATGTGACTAACACATGTTTTATATGCATTTGAGGATTCTTAGTCATCCGTAGGTACTATTCACCACATCTGAACCACCAAGTCACCCACATGCCAACTATTATCCTAATCTAACATTTCTCGTCCGAACTTGGTCTTACATAATGAAATTCAGATACCTTGTACCCTGCATGAGATTAGTAACATGTATGAAACTATTATTACCCTTGATCTTCCCCACCCACATCTAAAGGTACTTAGAATAATGATTTTCCATTATTATTATGTCTTCAGTGTAGTTCTTTGGGTTTTGTCGTTTCACTCGTTTGTTATTGAGTTTTTTTCTAAATACTATTATATTTTTATAAAAATGATGAATTATAGAAATACATAATGGTGAAATAATACTAATGTGTATTTCTAGTATATAAAATACAATAATAAAATAACAACTAATTAATATAATATATTAAAAACAATGACAAAAGAATATAAAAATGATATAATACGTAAAATATAATGACAAAATACCTAATTGTCTTTTCCAGCTCGTCATTATGTTTTCTTGAACACTAAAAGTTTTGAAAAATACATTGGTGAGATAACATCGTTTAGACTTTTAGTTACAAACACACTGACAAAACACCAACAAATTTATATAATATAAAAAGGTAAATTGATACAAATAACAAGAAAAGATCTAAAAACGTAAAATATAATAATAAATACATATAACAAAATTGATGAAAATATATGACATAATGACCTAATATTGATAAAATGATCTGGTGTATTTGACAGAATAATCTAATTGCACTTCCTTTAAAAACAATATGATGGCACTTTTACGTTAATATTCTTTTTAGTGTAGCTATACCCTTATTTAGTAAACTAATATCATAGTAAGTAAAATATTCTAAACCTTTTCTCTAAATTGAATGGTTAACTTGTTTTATTAAACTATTTGATACTGGATTTATATATTGTAATCTATTTAAAGGAAAACTTAGTAATCAAATTTATGAAGTGTTTTACTAAAGTTACTACAAGTTTTTTTTAATTATTTCTAAGGTTACCCAACTTCGAAATTGTGTTCCAGTCTTGTATAATAGCGAAGAAGAAAAAAATGTTGTGACATGATAATAAAGTTTTAAATGATTAAATTGGAAAAAAAATAATCTCCAAATAGTAGTCAATATTTATTTATGTTTTATTTTGCCTAACGTAATTTTAAAAAAATTACTTCGGATTAAACAAATAGTGAAAATTGAGTGACTTTACAGGATAAAAAACTTTAAGTAACTTCAGTGGAACATCAGTAATTTCAATTACTATTTTCTAAAGTTATATCTTTACTTTAATATTATATATTTATGAGATTATATAGATACTCTTAAAGATAATAAAATGATGTATGCCGAATGTTTAAGCCCAAAGTCATTATGAACCAAAACCCCCCACCCTGACACACACACACACACTAAAATGTGAAGTCAAAACAATAAGGGTCTGTTGGTTGGGTCTGACTGATCCTGGTCAGACGTGCAAGTCTGACTCGGTCAAACGTGACTTCTTTGGTTGCTTGCATCTTACCGGAGAAGAGGTCTGACCGAACCATTATTCGGTCAGATCTAAACCAACATCTGACCCGAGTCAGATGTGAAGTCGGTGGTTCACGGTGGTCTGGTCTGCGATGGCGACGACCACGGAGGTGGAGGTCTGCGACGGCAAGGGCGGATCCGGTGATGACGAGGGCGGATCCGGTGACGGCGAGGGCAGATCTGGTACTGGTCGGCGAAAACCACATCGAGGATGCCGAAGGCTTTTCTGACGTCTTGGATCCATATAGCGGTGAAAAAGGCGGCTGAGGCGGAGGCGACCGAATGGCAGTGGAGGCGGACTAGATTAAAATTCTAAGAGCGATGGAGACGATCGAAGGGCGATGGAAGTTAAGGTGGGGTGTTTGTGAGAGGTTAAGGTGGAGATGACCGAAGGGCGGTGGATGCGGCCCATTGCGATGCGCCGACGGCGGTGGCGAGTCAGACGGTGGCGGCGGTGGCGTGAGGTCTGTGAGAGAAAAGGGTTGGGCGATGGGTGGTGTGGGTGTTTAGGGATGAAATAAGGGGTTAATAAATTAAGATGTAACCAAACACGCTTATTAGTTCAGACCTCTTACTGATTCAGACCTTTTACTGATTTAGACCCTTTTATTCATTCAGCACTTATTCAATCAGATTTTACCAAGCTGCCCCTAAGACCAACAACAACTAAAACCAAAACCGAAGCAAACTGAAATTGAAAGATTTTTAAAAGGGTCCTGCTGGGGACACCGCAGGTGTTTTTGGGGAGAAACCAGATTAAAAGGTCACGGTTTGGCCAAATCGTGACACTTTGGGGAGAAACCGGATCAAAAGGTCATGGTTTGGCCAAACCGTGACATTTTGAGATATTTTTTTGAATCAAAAGGTCACGGTTTACCCAAAAGGTCACGGTTTGAGATATTTTTGTGATATTTTTTTGCGTAGCGAAATAAATTAAATGGTATCTTTTCAGAATTGAAATATATTAAAAGAACTTTTTCAAAGCTAAAATACATTAATTCATATTTCTTGAAAATTGAAATACATTAAAAGTTAATTCTTGAAAGCTAAAATACATTAATTTATATTTTTGAAAATTGAAATACATTAAAAATTACTTCTTGACAGCTAAAATACATTAATTCATACTTTTTGTGAACTAGAATAAACTAAAATATTATATTCTTATATTTACATAAATTAATTAAATTTTGGTAAACAATCATGCGTTATGTTGTTGAATAAATCAATTTTTTAGGACTACGAGTCATATACACTTAATAAAAATTGATGTTTATAAGTTAGTTTTTAAGTGTTAGTTTGTTTGTTATATATGTACGTAATACTAAAAATTTAAATAAAAGAAAATTTGAATCCTATAAAAATATTATAAGTTACAAATTAAATAAAATATCTTACATTTATATTATAAAAATATTAAAAAAATTAAATATTATACCCAATATATCACGGTTTGGCCAAACCGTGACATATATACCATCAAAATCAAGAAACTCACTCCCAATAATTAACCCAATCTTGAGGTGCAGAACTTTTTCTGAAGCCCAATATGTCACGGTTTGACCAAACCGTGACCTTTAGGCTTCAATATGTCACGGTTTGGCCAATATGTCACGGTTTGAATCTGTTTTTTTTTCAAATTATCTACGATGCGCATAAAATTCCCGTTTTAAAAACTTAAACCAAATTATTAGTTTTTATTTTGATTTAAAACAAAAAAACCGAACCAACCGACACAGGGTTGTATTACTTTCAAGAATTCAAAGTTATGGGCGATGTTGACCATAAGGTGACAGTTTTATGGGCCAAACCCATTAGGGAATAGGGATCCACTAGTTTCACCCCTCGTAGGCTCGTATACACCTATTTAAACGAATGCAATTAGGGTTTACATACATACCCTCAGCCTCTTTGCACCGCAGCTCTCGCCGGAGTAATCAATCTTCATCCTAGGTTAGCTTTCTCTTTGTCGATTGATCTCTTTTCAAAATGTATTTTTTCATCTTCACCATCAAATGTTCAATTGATTCTCTATTGCAAAAGTTGTTTTAAACGTTATCTTTCACCTAGGGTTCTACCCTCAATTGATGTTGATTTGATGAAATTGTATACGAATATGTGCGGATTCTGTAGTGTGGTGAAACGCTAGTGATTTTTTTTGTAATATCTGATGCAAAGGGTTTGAGTTTTCATTTTTGAATCGATAGTTTCTATTTTGGGACAAAGGAATCACTTGATATGTGTTATTCTTTTTTTATGTGTGTTATGATTTGAATTTGGTTGTCATATTATTGACAATAGTATATCATTAGTTGGTTTAATTACTTCAGGTTATTGTTGTGTTAATGTTGACTTGTGAACAGACTTTTTAGAAAATTGGGAACTTTAAAGAACATGGATTATGTAATGATGGATGTTCATTTTTAGATTTACAAGTCTTTTGATTTGGAAAAGTGATATTTGTTTTTTGATATGCATTTGATGTTCAATTTAAGAACATAGGAAATACTTATTTTTTAATTTTGAATGTCTTTGTTGAGGAATATCGACTCAAATTTGGTTTTGGTTTTTTAACATTTTGAATTCAATTCACGCCTAAGTGATATTTGTGTAAGAAACTGGTTTTGGTTCAATCGAACCTCATCGAGTCAGATTTGAGCATTTTAGCTGAATCCATGATGAAGGTCTGTCTTAAATTCCAGTTATAATGAATTTATTTCATCTTTACATGTTTTGCTGGGTTGTTTCTTGTTTAGATGATCAAAGTTTTCTTATTGTTCTTTATCATATTTTCTTGTTTTTGTCATATAGATTTAGCTTGCTCTCGAACACTTTGCCAAGATGCAGAACGAAGAGGGACAAAACATGGATCTTTACATCCCCAGGAAGTGGTATGTTTCTAAACATTTGCAATTATAATATGCTTTAGAGTCTTTGATTATGATGAATCAATGTATTTTTGTTCATTCTTTTGCAGCTCTGCTACCAACAGGCTGATCACTTCAAAAGATCATGCTTCTGTTCAAATCAATGTTGGACATTTGGATGAATCTGGCCGATACACTGGTCAATTCTCCACCTTTGCACTATGTGGTTTTGTGCGAGCCCAGGTTAGTTTTTATTTCTTTCCATTTCAAGTTCTACAAAATATTGAAGTCTGAGATGTATTACAATTTTAAGATCTAATTTATAAATAGAACCATTGTTACCACTTGATCTATTTTCTTATCTTATCAGGGAGATGCTGACAGTGCGCTAGATAGGCTGTGGCAGAAGAAGAAAGTTGAAATCCGCCAATAGTTTATTTATCCAGTTTGTGTTAAACCTGAAGGTGATTTGAGTCCAGGACAATGTTAAGTTTTTCTTGGTGAAATTTTCTTGTTCTCTATTTAGTTTGATCTGAACGTTGGGGGTTCTCTGTGCAAGTTTGCACTGTATTTTGTTTGACTGAAGGCTTTATTTTAAATGATGTGTTTTGAGCTCTAGTATGTGACCATGTATTTGATATTAACGGTTGAACTACATGATTATTACTTGCATACCAACATGTTTTAAGAAGAGTCTTTAAAATGGTTAAAAAATCAAAGTTAGCTTATTTACTGACATGTAAAACAAAGAGGCATTAAATGTGTTTATAATAGGCTATTTTGCAAGTATTAACTATACAAATGTGATCATTTTGCTCAATGGTTCTTTTAAAGTCTATGAAACCATCAAGGTAGGAGTATAGCTCGCTTTGGTTCTACGGTCGGTTTTTCATCTAATTTCTGGTGTGCTTGAATCAATTTCTTCATCTCATATTAGTTGGGGCTTAACAAGTTTTTAATTCTAACTCGAGTAATGGGTCAGCACTAAAATCAAACCGTAAACACCATAGTACAGAAACAGATTGTGGGAAATGTACTAATTAAGCATGGAGACAGTCTAATATGATGAGTGTTTGAGTGTCTCCACGATGACAAAGCTTAATATCAGGAGGGTTGGCTAGCTCTACAGCTACAACATGACGCTATTCATTCTCTCATCTTTTTGTTAAGAACTTTAAACACCACTTGATGTTACAACATGATGAATTAATCACAAGTAGTTTTTGATCTCGTAATTTTAAAGACGTCACACCCTGTTAACCAGGTCTCGGCGTGACCGATTGATGTTATCACAATGTAGCGGAATTAATAAATTCAAACTTAATCATTACATCATCCATAAATATTCATTTGTCAAATTGTCTAAATATCCGAATAAAGCATATTAGTTTAATTGTTCAAAAAAGATAAGATGGATAGAACGGTGGTTAATCTCTAAAGGTCCATCCAAGTCGGCAATTACCCTTTTGACACATGCTAATCAATCTTCTCTTAAAATACACATCCAGATTACGTTAACATAATATTGGTAAGCTCATGAATTTAAGACACGCTACATTTCATGACAGATATAAATCAATAAATTTGTTAAAGACTATGATAGTAATGACAACATAGTATCCAGGGTGCACTATAGAATGTATCACAATCAAACCTGATCCGAACTTTCCCGCACCGAGTGCTAAAATATCCCCTAACCCGTTATTAGAAGATTGTTGAGTTTAAATGTGACCTGCTAAGCAGGGTTAAATTGCACTAATTTATTACACAATGATTATTAAATCTCAATGGGGTGTTTCCCTACATAAAGGGTCATTGTGTGCGGGGGATTCCCCAAATATTTCTATCCACAAATTACGCGGCTCTTAATGGAGTTAATGATTGTGATCCGTTCGGGGACAAGGAGTAAGTAGTATTACATCACAAAATAATGCCCAACGAGTATGTATTTCATCCCAACAGTTTTAAGGTAAAAAAGGTTCCTCACTTGTGGGTTGATCACATGGTTAACTTGAAATGATTGGATGCTACCGACAGAGGAATCCTATGTTTCTTTCAAATAAATTAGTACTTCATTAAGTGATCAATTAAGCCTAACCCTCATGTTTTGGATTTGTCTTACTTGGCTTGATTTCTATTACACGTGTAATCTTGTTTTAGGTCGTTGAGTTTGTGTTCATATCTCAAGTTTTGCTTAAGTCTAGTTTAATATTTCATAAGTTAAGATTATTATTGTTCTTTCTAAGTGTGATATTTTTAACCCTAAAGTTTAAATTTTTTCTCTTTAATTGTTTATGATGACTTTTATATTTCATGTGGATTAAGCTACTTTTCTAAGTGTGGTATACGTATGTACATATGTATACGTATACTATACGTATGTACATATGTATACGTATACGTATACGTATACGTATGTACATAGTATACGTATACGTATGTACATATGTATACGTATAGTATACATATGTATACGTATACGTATACATATGTACATATGTATACGTATACGTATACGTATGTACATACGTATACGTATACGTATACGTATACGTATACATATGTATAAGTTTACGTATACGCATACGTATGTACATATGTATACGTATATGTATACGTATACGTATATGTATGTATACGTATACATATGTATACGTTTACGTATACGCATACGTATGTACATATGTATACGTATACGTATACGTATATATATGTACATATATACGTATACCGATGTACGTATGTATACGTATACGTATACGTATGTACGTATGTATACGTATACGTATACGTATGTACGTATACCTACGTACATACGTATACGTATGTACGTATGTATACGTATACGTATACGTATACGTATACGTATACGTATGTATACGTATACGTATACGTATACGTATGTATACGTATACGTATACGTATACGTATGTACGTATGTATACGTATACGTATACCCATGTACGTACGTATGTATACGTGTACGTATGTATACGTACATTCTTGATTTAACGTTTTATACCCTATACGCCGCGTATGGTTCCATACGCGGCGTATAGGGTACAGGAGTGTTGATTTAAAATTGTGAGTGTCTAAATAAAGGAACCCTAAATTGAAGTAAAAAATATCGTTTACGTGACTTAAAAGTAACTAATAATATAAATATCGTTTGGAGTTTGACCCCTCGACTCGTGTGCTAAAATTACTCAGCGATATGTTTCACATCAACGGTGATTGCACGTATCATAATAATCCTATGTACGTGATTGTCAACAAGAGGAAAGTACTATATAAGAACATTTTTATGAGATGTTTTCTTCTTAAACGTATAAAATGTGGGTGTTAAAATTAAAATAATGATAAGATATGGAATAAATTACATTTGCAAACCGATTTTTTGTTTTCTTGTATTGAAAACCAATTTGTTAACTACTATAATTAAATATAACTAACCAAAAGAATAAGAGAAAAACAAATCAGTTGAACTTCATTCAAATGCAAGTTGTTCTTAATTTATTTTATTTAGAAAAACAGATCGGTATTATAGTGTTATTTTCAAGTTTACATTTAAATTTAGAAAACCAGATCATTATTATAGTGTTATTTTCAAGTTTATATTTAAACAAACTAGTTATTTATAATATAATATCACTAAAGATGTCAATTTTTCAAAAGTGTGTTATATCAAATGTCAGAATGTAATATAATCATGAGATACACCACTTTTCTGTTGATTGTTCACTTTTCTTGCATACGAGACTTTAATCAACCATCAGGTGAAAATTAGGCGAGTGTTGTTGATATATCTAAGACAGAGATAATACCCAGTGGCGGACCTAAAAACAAAGTTCAGGGGTAACGTAATTTTTTTTACCGTACATATATATTAATAAAACGGTCCGAAGTAAGATCACTCAAATCAAATCCATTTGGGATCGGAGGAATTGAACCCGAATGAATTGAACTCGAACGAGTTGTTGACCCGATATCATCATCATTATTAGAACCAATATCTCACTTTTGCAATTTTTTGCTAAAAAATTACCAATAAGAACTTGTTTTTCTCTTTTAAATCTCTAATTTTATATAACGCAATAAGGTTATAAACTGCACTTAGAATAACACAATTCAAATACCTAATTTCAACCACACAACAATTGATTTTTATAACAATAACACTTAAATATTAGAGATTGAACAACATTAATCCAAAATCCCTAATTTCTTATAGGAAAAACACTAGAATGTTACCTTAAAGTGAGCGGTGAATTGGTGAAAATCACATGTGGGTGGTGGCAAGGGCCGCGCAGCAGGAGACAGTTTGGTGGTGGTCAGCCTGACGGCCGCGGTGGGGACGTGGGGTGATTGGCATTGTTGGTGGATGGTGGCTGACTGGTTGTCGCTTGTGGAAGGGACGAAGGGTCGATGGGGCATGGGGCGATGGATGATGTTTTTTATTTAAGTTTTATGTTTGATTGAGTTATGGGTATTTGGGCTAATTAGTTAAGCTTTTTAGTTGTTTAATATTTTTTGGGCTTATTTTATTTTGGACTTGTTATTATTATTGTATTGAACTATGAGTATTTTGGGCTTATTAGTTATTTATGTTTTTATAAAATGTAATGTTTTTTTATAAAATATAAGATTATTTATATAAATTTAAAATTTTCTATAAAGTGTTGAGTTTAAAAAAATTTAGGGGTAACGTATATTTTCTCAGGGGTAACGTAAAACCATAGTTTTTTATTTTTTATTAGATAATACTTTAAATACACTACCCGTAAAAAGTTGAGGGGTAGCGGAGGCTACCCCTCGGCTCCATGTAGGTCCGCCCTTGATAATACCACAATACTCTTTTGCTATTTTAGTCATAGCGCAATCACATAGCTCATGGGTAAGAATTTTGTCCAAACATATTAAGTGTTGTGATAATATCAAAATTACAGGGGTGTTGATTTAAAATTGTGGGATGTCTAAATAAGGAACCCATTATTACGCTAGATGTCATTAATTAATGGTTGTTAACTCTCATTTGTGAGTTGGTATCAATCATTTTTATTTCAAACTAATCGCCTAACATATAAAATATGTGTTAGGAAATGATATAGTCTAAAGGAGTGCTTTTTAATTAATTGAAAGTTGGGCAATGTTTGTGTTTTCAAAAGAAGAAAGTTTCTCCAGGCTTATATATGGGTTAGGTTATATATCACCATCTTATCTTCCTTAATATACAAATATAAACATTATACTTTTTTATTGTTACTTTACAAAATTTATTGTCTTGTTAAAAATGTTGTTTGCATGTATAAACAATATTTACATCATTATATGATAACTTTTCTTGGTGTAGTGCTAAAGAATTTATAAAAATATGTCAGTTTTCTATAAATTATATATTTACATATACCACAATTTAACTAAAGAACAACATTCGCATAAAAATATGCATCTATATACACACCATTTAACATATGTACATTTATATATATTAATTGTTTTATAGATTAATAGATTATAACATGAATACATTTGTATTATTTTTAACATTTTTAGATGTACTACGATGTTCAAAAACTTCAACATTTCGTCATGACAAAATAAAAGTTCGAAATGATCATCCTAGAACCCTAAACACGGACATACAAAATAAAAATGAATCAAACCCTGAACCCAAAATGTAGGTGATGATAAGGAGGGGTGTTCGTGAACTATTTGATAGAAATAGCTATAAAAATAAGTTATTTGAGGCTAACATAATAATATTCAGTCATGAAAATATAAAACGAGTAGAAAGTTAAAAGTTTATATTTGAATAGCTACAAGAAGCTAAATTATTCCAATTTATATTTTAAAAATTTGGTTTCCTGTAATTATATTTACCATATAACAAACTTGATCGGATGGTAAAATTTATTATAGTTCGTTATCAAACTTATAAGTTTAATGTTCTAGAAAGTAGAAACCATGAGCTTCGACAAGTCAACCCCTAATTTATTTGACTTTCTTCATTTCTTGACTTTTACGGTCGACCTTTCCAACACATTTTATATATTGACTTGTATGTTATGCACGTTGTGTACACCTAACCAAACCTACAACTCATGACTTTTCATTTTGCATGTTTTCTTTCAAAATAGTAAACAAAAATAAAAAGTAATTTAATACATTAGACACCGGTACAAGTAAATAACATCTTTAAATCCTTTTTTCAACCGATTTACTAAACAACACTGTACTGTTTATTAATGTACTGTTTAATTACATGGTGTTATCTATTTTTTAATGACTAAAGTATGATTCTGTTTTGTAGGATATGTGTTATTAAGTGATGTAATTATTTGGATCCTCGGAAATGTTGTTTAATAAATAAACGTGTTATGACAAATTAAGTACACTGGTTTGTAACTTTTTGTTTTGAACGGTAGGTTAGTGGTTATAAGGTAGTAACACCAAGTTGATAATAATTCGTCAATGCTAATGTTTGAACCCCGAACCTCCGAAGAAGGCAAAAGCCTCTGATCTTCCCTTGAACCACTAGACCAGATAATTATCACTAAATAATGGATAACAAAAAGAAAAGAAAAAGAAGAAAAGAAGAAAAAAAAAAAGAAAAAAAGAAAAAGAAAAAAGAAAAAGAAAAAAAAAAAGAAAAAAGAAAAAGAAAAAGAAAAAGAAAAAGAAAAAGAAAAAGAAAAAGAAAAAGAAAAAGAAAAAGAAAAAGAAAAAGAAAAAGAAAAGAAAAAGAAAAAGAAAAAGAGGAAGAAAACAGAAGTATTAAAGATAAACCTGAACCCTTAATCAAGATAATTAATGACAAAATAGAGTATTACAAAAGAAAATGAAAGTATCGTTGTTGAATATTATTCAGTTCTAATATTTATAGACATGAGTAAATTTTATATGTTGCATTTATAATATATACTATATTAGAAAATCAACACTTTATTACTAAATTACAGTTTTAGTATTGTATTCTTATATATATTAAAAAAAGATTACAAAACAATTCGATAACTACTTGTATAAAGGCATGTAATTTTAAAATTACATTTGTAATTAGACATACACACATACATGATACACACATATAAGGATGTGCAATCACATAGATAACTTTACATGTGATGTGTATTATATAATCCCTTCGTACGCTTCATACTATTTTCACTTCACACAAGAACCATCCATCTCTCTATATAATACGATAGCAAAGAATATTTTATATGAAATACGATATCATACATTCAAGCATCCTAATAATATTTATCATTATGACATATAACTTTAGTCGTATGATTCATGTTTTGTGAAATGATATGATTGTGTGACCTTTGCAGGTATTATTGACATGTTTTGAAATATAACATATAACGTGTTTTGACATGTATGATTGCATGTGACCACACATTTGACAATAAATTCAGATTTATAATCTAAATATTATGTAACCATACAAAAAACTAACTAAATATATAACTAAGCCATACAATATAATACGATTACAAATACTTTATAGACCAATACCCATCGTATATATTAATTTGTATATAGTAAAAAATCATATCAATCCATATTTAACTAATTCACATCCCACAAATACATATACGTAAGATATTTGCATATTAGCATAAAAGTATGATGCAAAAGCATGCTTATATACCACACCCATAATCATAAATGAGTGCATAGAGTTTTTATATTGAGACATAAAGCAAAGTTTTTCGTTTATTGATTTGTCTAATATCATTTACCTATCACTATTTATATAAATCTCATTTAAACTTTTGAGAAATTTAAAGGGTTTTATCAAATTCGATGCTACACTCTCTTCTGAGATCAAATTTTAGTTCTCACTTTTTATTTCCTAAATTCAAGAATCCATTGTTCATTTCTTTTATTTAAATTCTGACTATACCGTTGCATTGTGTTTATTATTATCTTTGTTTTTGATAGAATTACCCTATATATTTAAAAAGCAACTCAAATGAACAGTATGAACAGTGGCTGTACAACTACTATTACATGATGTACAGGTCATGCTTAGCTGGTGGTTTTTCCCCTTCTCTTCTTTTCTATTTTATACCCTTTTAGGGTTTTCAGATGCCACTCGAGGTTGGTCTCTTTTGTGTCTTACCCTCTGCATTCATTCTGTCTTCTTCCTGTACTTATGTGTGCTTGAAACCAGATGGGTTTCTTGTGTCTTGTGTGGGTTTTTTTGGGTATGTTGCTGGTGGTCGGCGGTGGCAAAGGCGGCTGTGACGATAGTGATTTTATCATTTGTTCTTCTCTGTGCTGGTGGTGGTGGGATCTGCGACCGGTCGACCTTTCCTCTCCGGTTGAGGTGGAGGAGGCGACGGTTTCCTCACCATGTTCGGTTCTGTCGGTGGTGGTGGAATCCGCTATCGCTCTGCCTCCCCTCTATGGTCGAGGTGGAGGAGGTGGTGTTTCCCCACCATGGCCGATAGTGTTGGTGGTCGGTCGCCATTTGGTCTGTCGTCGGTTTGACCTAGACTCGATGATGGTCTCTCTACTGGAGGGAGCTGTCATAGCTGGCCGTGGGTTTTTCATCACGTTTGTGACGATGATGATGACGATAGGGTCTGAGCGGTGGCGACAATGGTGGTGCAACCATTATTGTTCCCCCTTTTCTTCGCCTACTTCCGAAACCCATTTAGGGTTTTCAAATCTATAGCGACTCCTGTCAACGGCTGTGGTGTGGACACCATTGTAGTCCATTTGTTGTTGTACCCCCATTTGATGTTGTGGCCATGCCGGTGTCCCATCCCCTTTGTCTGGTTCTTGCTTTGCTGATTTGTTGTTCTCCTTCGTGGGTTACCACTCACAGTGGTATCGTGGGTTACCACTCATAGTGGTTTTCGTGACTCTTGTTGTATAACCGGCTTATGCATGTGGTTGGGTATGTATAATTCATCGATGGAATATGTCGGTGATAATGAGGAACACTTCATATGAGACTTGGCTTTGGCTTAATGTTTATCACTGGTTTATTTGTTCTCTTTTTGATTTGTTACTAATATGTTCCGAGGGTTGGCGATGATGATAAAAGTAGGTGTGACTTTGTTGTTTTGGCGTGGCAAATGAAAATTTACAGCCACAACGAGCACACGTTCCGAGCCTTATGATCACTTATGCATGTGGTTGGGTATGTGTAATTCATCGATGGAATATGTCGATGATGATGAGGAACACCTCATTTGAGACTTGGCTATGGTTTAATGTTTATCACTGCTTTCTTTGGCGATGATGATAAAAAGTAAGTGTGGCTTTTTGTTTTGGCGCGGCAAATGACAATTTGCAGACACAACGAGCACACATTCTAAGCCTTATAATCACCACTGCGTGGTAAGAGGTGCAACGCGCCGGTGGTTATCTACCTAGTTTTATTTAAAATCAAACACACAATTGTAACCCCGTAATTTTATTTAATGTTGAATTGCTTTTGTGGTATATTATGCATCCACAATTATTAGGATACCTCAACCCCTCAATCAACTTAGTGAGATATGTGACATTATATGTCAATTACATTGCCATCTAATTTATCCTTAATACTTAAAAGTTGATCTTTTATAATTAGAATTTATAATCCTGTTATTTCACAAATAAAGATGAATGATGTTGAGAAATTTGCCTCTAGAGATCCACTACCTTCTTATTTGTTATCCTAAATTTCATTTAATAAGATTATTTCTTTTGGACTCGCAATAATTGTTTGAATTCTCATTTGGATTATTATTATTTTTTAACAACAGAGGACTCTGAATCTGACGATCTATCAGGACTGGTTACTCTGGACCTAACCGTCAGTCGCAAGTCATACCTCCCAGATGCGCGAGAACCAGATTGAATCCGTAAACCCTCGCCCCTCATCAGGATCGAACCCGGGATGAAACCTCGAGCCAAACCTTCACCTGGATGCCGCAAAATTAAATGAGGATTATGAGATTTGAACCTGGATCACTTAGTACACCAGACCAACCCTTTAACCACTCTACCACTAAAATATTGGCCTCATTTGGATTATCCAACTTCTTAACATGAAACAGTCATGGTTGAATAATTGAAGAAGTTGACCCATCATAACAAATTAATCATTGATATGAACTAAAAATGAATATTATTGAAAAAATATAAATAATCTTATGAACAAGTAAAAACCATCTATAATCTAAGCAATCTATACAACAAGAGTTGCTTTCATGATCATTACAACTTGAATCGATACTGATCACATCGAATCATTCGAGCTATGAGATAAAGACGGGATCATCAAACAAGCCGACAACGCTCTCTCTAAGCACATAACGACTTCACTCATAGTTGGTCGTATTTTCCCTCCAAAGTTACACAATCGACCGCTAAATATCCAACGTATTTCACAGCTTCTATTTCAAATGGTGTTGGCGGAGGAACTTTAGGGTCCAAAATCCGGTGTATCTCATCGTGTACAATGTATGGTACAATCGAGTCACCACATTTCTTCTCTCTCCCATCTCATTTTTATGATCGCACGGTGCCCTGATAACAATTCTAGTAAAACCACTCCGAAACTGTAAACATCACTTTTAGCAGTTAACTGCTCAAACTTATAATACTCGGGTCCATGTAACCAACCGTGCCTGCAGCACGTAACGAGAGGTGTGACTTGTTGTCCGACGGGCCCAACAATGACAACCCGAAATCCGACACCTTTCCCGTCCATTCACCATCAAGCAATATGTTTTGATGACTTAATGTCACGATGTATGATCGGCGGATCGGCATAGATGTGAAGGTACTCAAGCCCACGAGCCGCGTCTAGCGCGACTTTAATCCGTGCGGGCCACGACATTATATACGCGCTATACAACTTGTGTAGATGGTTGTGAAGGCTACCGTTTTCCATGAACTCGTACACTAAAACGAGCTCGGTTTCTTCTTCACAAAACCCGAGCAACCGAACCAGTTTTTGTGATTGACTCGAGACAAAAACTCAAGCTCGTTCACAAACGCGTGGTCCGTGTCCTCTTGGTGTTTGTTCGCACCCCCGGGATACGACGAGGTGCTCGTTAACTCGGCCCGTTTAACCGCCACTCTTCGACCATCGGGTAGTACCCCGTGGTACACCGAACCAAAACTCCCAACCCCTATCCGATGATCATCCGAGAAGTTATCGGTCACATCAATGATCGTTTGCAATGCGAATTCTTCCAATGACCACCATTTCCCATACTGATCAAATGGCTCAACTTCTTCACGAGAACACGATTATTCGCGGCTTGAACCTGTGAACCGATCTGGGCGTCTTCCATCGGGCCCGAGTCGTGAACCCGACTACCCCCGTTCGACTTGCAGAACCTGAAGATCAGAAAACAGATAGCTAGTAGCAATGATAGAGAACCAACAGATCCCACCACCACAAAGCAATCATCTTGCCACTCCAACCACCACTTCGCAGCGGCGGAGATGGCAGCGGTTGTACGGATTCTGGTGGAGGCGGAGGCTGAATGAACTCACAAGGGCTGCAATCATCAACTCACCGGTGCAAAATGCACCATAGTTCACAATACGATCACAAGCACAAGAGGATGTACACAAACCAGGGACTACATCCACCATTACAATCGAACTCAAATTTGAATTCGAATTCAAAGATTCATCTCCCCAACAGTATAGCGAATAATTCGAAGTCGTAATCCCACAGAAAACATCACGATTCACCTGTAATCCCTCAAAGGAAACTGTCAATAGATTTTCGGGCAATCGGAAACCATTTTCGCCCCAACAAACCACAGTTCCATTAACCCTGATCGCACAAAACCGATTATCACCACAGAAACCGATGTAAACACACCCTCTGGTTTTCCGATCATCGTCTCCCCCCAACAATCCAACCCATTAGTCGAATTGATCGAACAAACGCGATCATACCCTGCAGAGATTGCTCTATGAGTTCCAACGGGGATGTTGTTAGTGATTGTGAGATTATTACCACCTGAACACCTGATTTCCCCAAATTCAGTTAATCCGCATACATAATTGTTTCCTACGGTAACGCTGGAGGTGATTACGGTTTGATTGAGTATTGAGTTGTCATTGAATTGATCCCATTGCCAGCACAATAGCTGATTGGAGTCACTAACAATCCCACAAACATGGGCATCACCGGAATCAATGGCTTTTAGAGGAGGACCGAGGTAAAGTCGCTTGAATATCGTTGTTCCGTCATCAAGAAACCTCCAGCAAACAAGAAACGAAGTGGGTGTGGGGAGTTGATGAAGAAGTTAAAAAGGTGAGCTTAAACCGCAGAGGAAACGAGACCCACCAGCGATTGCAGCCAGTGAAAGCCTGGTGGCGCCGGTGAGGTCCGGCGGAGGTCCGGTGGAGGTGCAATTGAGCGGAATTGTTGTTGGGTTGGGGGTTTTGTTAGGGCGCATATGAGGGTTTGATTGGGGGTGATGTGGGAGATTGATACGGTGGGGAGTGAGGAGGATGAAGGGTGAATGATGAGAAGAAGAAGAAGAAAGAGGGTTAAAGAGAGGAGATTGATGATGGAATCCGCCATTGATGTGGTGGTATCATGGTGGTGTGTGAGTTGTGTGTGAAGGTGATGATGATGATGTTGGTGTATGTGTAGACGCGTTTGAGTTGGGTTGTGGAAAGAATTAGAAGAGGGTGAGTGAGAACGGGGATAGGACCGTTTCAGCATGGAATATGATTTGTTTGGTACCCATTCAAATCATAATAGAGGTCATTTTATCGATTATATTTTTTGCTATAAAGCGTAAAATACATAATAAGATTAAAAATTTAAAAAAATTATATCTTACAGTTTAAATCGAATTTCAAAAAAGTAATTCAGGGTCTCTGTACCTCTCGTCGTCCTTTTTCAAAAAAAAAAAATAAAATAAATAAATTTTATTATGTCTTTTTATAACAAAATAACATATTATGTCTTTCATATGTTATTGTGTATTTCATAAATGACATAATAAAAAATATTATTTTTTATTTTTATTTTTCGTTTATTCTTTTTATTAGTGAGGACGACTAGGGGAACAAAAGCTCGTAATTACTTTTTTAAAATTCGATTTAGATTTAAGATATAATTTTTTTGTGATTTTTTTTATTCATTGTGTATTCTTATAATTTTATAACAAAAATATACTTTGTATTTAAATATCTTTCATAATATTTGTTGTTATATTTATTATTTGAACGGTGATGGAAATGAGTTTAGTGACATGTTTTTTATAGCCAGGTATGAATCATACTTCAGAAGGAACTATAATCATACATTGTTGGTTTGACGTTTGAGGATGGCATCAATCATTTCAAGAGAAAACCGAGTAGCTAGTAGGAAAACCTTGACTTACAATGAATTGAAATCCGTGCATGCAAGATTCGAACTCAAACCTTCCTCATAGGAAGAAACCTAGAATGTCATTGAACGAAAAGATCATTTCATTTGCTGCTGCTATTACTACTGCTGCTAGTATTACTCTTATTATTAATATTGTATTACTAGTATTATTGTTATAAATGTTATTATTCTTATTATTATTGTTTTACCCTCGAATAATTACGTAATCGATAATCTTTTGACTGAATGTATATCACTTTACTAATAGGATATTTTTTAAGGACGATTATTTATATTTACTATTGAAGTTTGTTTTGAAAATAATTAATAGTGTCAATACTAGTGTTATTTCAAACCATAATATCAAAGAGACTAACTACAAAAATATTTCGATATAGAATTTTGAGTCCTTTGGATTAGTTAAAGGGTAAAGTGGGTTTTAGCTTTTATTATTATTTTATTTAAATGACGGTGTCACATAACTAATCCTTGTTATGAATCACAACACTTGTGAAAGGTTAGTACGATCTTACAGCATGATATCGTAGAGGCGAGAATGATGTAGGATAAGTTATTGACTTGACAACATTCCACTATCTTCTTATTTACTTTTAACCGTAACATAAGTTACAACATTGATTTCAGATGTTAATAAATGAAAATGAGCCTCAAATAGAACTTATAATAATTTAAAGTCACTAGTACTATCATAATTGGTTTTTAAATATATAGAATAAGATCATTCATTGTAATCGACGGTCCTCTATGTTACTAATATATGAGTACATACCTAAATAAAATATGACTTTCATCTTTTAAAAGCTAATTGGGATAATCGACCTTGTCTAGAATATTTGTGTTTTAAATGTTCTTGGTTTATTGAGTCTCTCTTTACACAAAAGAAGTATCTACTAAATACAACCTAAACTCATAAAATTACACACCATTTCAAAAAATCTCCTCTACTTACTTTACTCACTAACAATTTTAAAAAAACAATCCAATAATAATTTGTTTTATTTTATTATTATTATTAGATTATTATTATTATTATATTATTATTATTGTTTGTTGTTGTTGTTGTTGTTGTTGTTGTATTTTTTATTCTAAACTAGTTTTAATTTTACTAAAGCAATTTAAAAAAAAGATTGATGTGTGTTGTGTGGTGTGTTGTGGTGTGGTGTAGCTTAACGTGACGGAGCATTACGTGATTGGTGGGTGTGTGGTGTAGTGTAGTGGGTGTGGCATGGACACCTCCACCACCCTAATTACTAATAAGTTTATAGGATTGAGTTAAATAAAGATCCCTTAGGCTAAAAAGTCTAAAAATGATTTTTAGTCACTCATAAATTTGTTCAAACGGACTACAATTGAACTTATTCTAGCAAGGTTGAAACCGACTCGTCTAACTCTAAGATCTTAGCTTTTAAGATTTAGCTTTTAGGTTTTATATTTTAGGTTTAAGATTTGACGAATCGATTATAACATCACTGAAACTAGTTCATTCGGAGTTTGTTAGATATATTTTCTTAGACTTTTAGTCTAAATATTCATTTTTTAGAATATTTCAACCATAAGATTATAGTCACTCTTATTCATAATAATTTATATGAAGTTTCTAATCAACAAGCAAGAAGCTTAGTTAGATTAAGATCTTGGAACCATCCACGTAAAGATGGTTATGATTAGGGTCTAAAATATGGACCATATCATGTGTCAATACTCCATACATATAAGTCTAAAATGGGAAAAAAAATTGCGTGTGAGATGGTCGTTTGACCCACGACTTCTAACCATAAAGCTTAATATGATGTTGACTGTTGATTTAGTCGACATAAACTAAAACTGAAATTAAGCATAGACCAAATTTTCGTTACAATTTTTAACTTCTTATGTTTAAACTTAAAATATTAATTATCTTAACGGTGAATGCACACACTAGCTAAAGTAAATTAAAATAGTAAAATCTACCTATTGTTTATTATATGAAACTTGAACTCACTATTTTAATGAAGATAAACATCAGATGACACTAGTTAAGAGGTCATTAGCCTAAGATAAATATTGAATAGTAGAAAATAAAAAAATAATTTTATAAATACAACCGTAGATTACGTGAAGAAAGTTATGCATATTCACTTATGTTCACGTATAATTAGAAACATGCAAATTTAACTATATTTGTTTTTAATTTATAAGATGAACTTGATAATTGATATATGAAAGACAAACACGCAACAGATGAGGTTAGTAAAATTCAAAAATAAAAAGTACTGTTAGTGAACAAATAAACAAACAAACAAATGTATTTAATAAAATTATACTTATAACAAAACTATAGATTGAGTCTAAACGCCAGGGGGCAGGGGTTAAAATAAAGACACACCTTTCTTTATCCTAAATGATAAAAAAACTATCTTGAATGAGAACCCGACTCCGAAACGATAGTCAAACATTCACATATAAAATTCAAAAATGAGTCAATCAATATATTTAAAAATAGATTGATGATACAATAGCATTCACACTAACTTCCCCATCCTCATCCTCATATTTACATTAAAAAACATTATTTTTTACTCTCTTTCAATATATAATACTTTTTTTATATCTTTACTAGTAACGGGGTTTAACATTTGAAAACATACATACAGTAATTATAAATCACTAATACATAACGGATAATATCTATAAACCATATTACGTAATAAAGAATGAGTATAATATAATAAAACATAAAAATTGTTTCACATTCAAAAACTTAATTATCTAAAATGGTGAGAAAGTTGATAAAATCAAAACCATGTACAGATCCGACGAGTTAAGCATTTTGTCAACATTGTGTTATTATCGAAAACAAACCTTTTGCTTACTATTGACATATTTGTATTTGAACAATTTTTTCATTTTTTGATGTTTTCGAAATGTACATTTTATAACAATGTCTTGAAACTTTGTATCCTGTTTGGAAAAATAAAAAAACAAAACATAAGTTTAATTATTTAAAATTTGTACATATAGAAAGCTTTTTTAGAAAAAAAATACCTTAATAAACTTTATAGAATAAAAATCATTTACATCCTTGAAACTGGTTACTTACTAAAATTTACATTTCAATTTGTTAATGAAGATTTTCAAAAATCACTTGCTTACTCATTTTAAGAGGATTCTTACTGTATACTAAAATAAACATGGTATATATTAGGCGGGAAATTGATGGGTCAAAGAGTTAGGAGGCTGCCACATCAGCAAATTATTTTTATTTATTACAAGTAGGATTATTATATTTTCTCCCACCTCCACTCACAACTATTTTCAAAAATATTAAAAAATTTATAAGAGTGTACCATGTTCCTAAATACGAGAATCATAGTACAATTCCTATAAATTTTCACCCTCATTCACTCACAACCACTTACAACCTCACTCATAATAATAACACACACTCACATTACACTCACATTAAATGATACACCTACACTCTAAGTAAATACTTTTATCTTCTCCCTGATGATAATAATAAACATTATCATCGAAATATACAATGTTTTTATAAATGTTTGCCTATTTGTCAGAAAAAAAAAGAAGCATAACGGAACTGGAAAAGTAACCATATAGGAAATTATGAAGGTTAAATTTCAAACCTACAATTAGCCAAATCAAGAAAAAGATTACTTGCCTATTAATAAACAGATTATTAAACATCTGAACACCAAGAATAATGTGTTATTATTAAACGTATTAGTAAACAAATTAATACACCAAATTTAGTAACCCGACGGAAATAATACCTATATCTACGGTATCCTAAGACAAACTCACGCGATCAACTATGGATAACAGGCTGCAACAGATGACATGCTTCTGCAGCTTTAAACTCACTAGATTGCAGACGAAAAACGCGCTAATTAGTCATAAAAGAGAGCTTAAAGATGATCAGGGTGCACCTGTTACTCCTGGAAATAGTTCTGATATCTTGTTGAACACATCCATAACCTGAACATTAAGACAAAGTTACCATTTTGCTTTCATTTAAAGTTTAAACAGGTGACTTCCACTCTTATTTGATTAACTATATCAATTGTTTTAACCCTTAGACGTCCGATTATCTTATTATATAAAAGCATAACTGAAGGAAATACAGTATTTTTAAGCTGTTACCTCCTTATCATTTTGGTACTTGATGATGCTCATAGGGTTCTGAGAACACTGCAAACATAACATCAATGTTAGTCCTCAATAGAAATTAATAAACAGCCATAAGACTGAATACGCGAGTGTATGTGCATGTGCATAAGAACATACATCCATAATGGCTGCTTGAACTCTAGGGTTTTGAAATGCCATAGCAACATCAGGATTCGCCATGATTTTAGATATAACTTGTTCTGGAGTAAGCCCGATTTGATCTTCAACAGAAAACACATAAAAGGTAATACATCTTACAATAATATCCATATATATGTAGAAAGTACAAAAATTATAACACCATAGTTATCTTCAACGATCCGGGTCAATTTAGTTTGATTTCATTCTTGATGGTTAAGTAAGGTAGGTGAAAAGTGAAAACCCGTAATAAATTAATGTGAAAAGTTACCAAATTGCTCCTTGACCTCTGGACTGTTGAGATCAAAATTTTCAACGAGTCCATCATACGGTTATCCCATTCAGGCTTCCCCCCATGTTATTCCTGAATAAAATAGGAAAAAAAAGATGATCTTATATTAAAAAGCAAAAACTAATGTAAAATAGAAAATATTAAAAGTCAAATGAAAAGAAAAACATACAGCATATCCTGCAGTTGTTGACGGTATTGTGGTTTTGAAGCATCCCTGTTTTAAAAGTGCATTATGTTTATCAAGATGATGTTTTTCAAGTCTTAATATTTATAACAATTATAAAGGTAAAAATATTTGTATGAAATCATAGGATAATAGTGTGGGATACTGACATTTGAAAGAAGTAGGGTTCCTCATCTCTTCTGGAAGATAGCTGGAAAAACAAAATTACAACTTAGAAGAACTTAGTCTCCAATAATCATGTTTTATTGTTTAATTAACTTTTCAGCTATAATTATCTGATTATTAAAACCCAAGAGGTGAATATATGGTTAAAAGGAAAGGTAAATAGACCATGATTTATTAAGGTGTTTGGCCTTTTCTTATTATTTATTTATTTTATTTTTTGAATGGCGTTTGGAACTTCCTGAGACAAGATGTCAACCGTCCATATTGGATTAACGCTCTAAGCCTGACTCACCCAAGAACGCCATCAAGGAGGAAACCTCGCACTATAGGAAAACCCTTTGAGTCAAATTTGAACCTGAGACCTTAAAGATCCCAAGCCCAAACCATCACCCCTATACAATTGAACCCAAAAGCTGACTGCTTTTCTTATTATCTGAGCAACTAACATATAGAAAGACCAAAACGAACATTCTTTGATGCATAAATTTAATATCGACAACTTATTTTCTATCAACCGTAATAGATAGTTAGAAATTATTTGCTAATAAACTTTCTAAAAATTAGCATGCAAGTATTTTAACAAATATACTTTTCATTGATATTAGCAACAAAAAATGTAGATGAAAGTATTAAGATGATTAGAAAAGAGGTGTGAATTATACTTTTAGTTTCCCCTTAAAATTAAGGAGGCGTTTAGGATTGCTTTTATTAAAGCAGTTAGGAATAAGCAGCTTCAGTCGCTTACTTAAGATTCACACACACATATACAGATGATCAGTTAGATAAGTAATCCAAAGACCCTCCAAACAGTTTATTGTTGTGTTAAAACTCAACAAACAGATTACCAATTTTAAAGAGCACCCAAACACACCTTAAGTTTTGTTGAACTTATAGGAACCAATCATTAAAACTTTTGACCAAGTAATTAAATAACCATGGTCAAAATCCAAACAACAAAATTTTAAGACTTTTTATCCATACATCCCCTGGGCTGACAGTTCATTTAAATTTTAACTTACGGATAGACCATCTTTTGTGTAGCTGGATCATCCATCATCTTCTCCAAAGCTTCAACAGACATAACATTTTTTTTGTACCTGTACGAACATTAAATAAAATAAAACTACCTTCTTGCTTGAAATCTCACAAAAATAATACAGTATGTAAAGAAAGTAAAACAAAAAACAAAAAAACTGCATTATCTGCTTCAGTAATTAAATAAAAGAAAATCAAAATTTAAAGCAACCTGCAGATGAAGCTCCCTCAAATGAACTATCCATCGCTTAGATGCAGATCCATTTTTGGAAGCCTTCAGTTCATATAAAGAAAGATCAATATTTATATAAATCTGATATAAACTTGAAACAACTTTATCATCAAACTCTTACTTCATTGGCAAATTGTGAATCTTTTGGGGATTCGGTCTCAGTAGATTCTTCAAGCTTTTCAAAACTCGTTTTCAATGTTTCCTCAGGAGACACATCACGAATGCTGAAATAAATCGGTTTTAAATTCTGGTAGAGCGTATAAAACTTGGACTACTATAACCCGTGGTCACAATTATCCTAGTATTGGTAAAAAGTGATTCTGCTTCTACTTTTATAGGGTCAAAATATTCAGATTTGAGGAAGCAAATACTCAATAAGCAGTTGTAAGAAAAATGACTATTGATATAGATGTAAAATTACTTAGCCAGCATTCAGTTTAATTAGCTAGTTATATCACCCAAATCGTATGTTGGAAGCATACAACCTCCTAAAGTCCTAAATTGTTCTAGAAATCATATAAACGCTACAGATATAGCAATGATTATCACAATTTAAATACCAGATTTCTTTGGCTCTTTGGGTGATTCAAAACCATCTTTAGACTCTGTGGGCGCAGGTGTTTCCTCTGTTTTAGTAGGAGGTACTTCTACAGTCACTGTACGTTGGGAAGCAGGTGCTGATGTGGCAGCTGATCGTGGTGCTGATGTGGCAGCTGACCCTTGTGATGTGGGCATCGGGAAAGGAAAAGGGGATCCAGGGGGCGAGCCTGGTGCTGCAGTTGGTGGAAATGGAAAGGGGATCCAGGTGAAAAACCACCATTAGTAAATTGGTTATTTTGCATGTCCATTTGCCCCATCATGGTCTTAAATGCTTGTTGCATGGCATATTTCTGAAATTTCAAATACAAAACAAAAACCTTAATTTACTATGTGCAAGAAAAATGAAACTGCTACATTGAGTATAAATTGATATACTATTTCAGTGAAATCTTTTAATTCATGAGTGGTATGACGATTTAAAAAGATGATAGACCACCAAATGAAGCTTAAGGTCATTTAGCGGGTGTTTGGATTCTTTTAAAAACTGACCATCTAATTATTGCAACTTCGACTTGCAGTTCAGTATTTAGAATCTGGATAAACAGATTCTCGCTTGGTTATTTAATGTTTTAAAGGGTCAGATAACCAAATATTGCATAATCATTTTTGTACCCAAAAGGTAAAATGAAATAACTTAATTACTCCTTTCAACCAATTGGAGGGACTTTTATTGTCATTTCACTAACAGTCTAAGTTTCATAAAAATGTCATTCTCACTATACATATTAGATTATAAAATAACTAAAACAAAATCAGTCAAATATTTTCCAATTATTACAATTTCAAACACCATAATCGCATCGTTACACAATATTCAACTGTACATTATATTACGACTACTTGTCTTTGTTTAAATATTTAGTATTCGATAATCACTATCAACCCCCCCCCCCCCCCCCCCGCCCCACCAAACACACACACACAACTAAAAAAGTCACTCCCATGTAGAACCTGTCACTCTTTGCGACCTCAATAAGTCATCATGCAACACTTGCAAATAGAAGATAATAGCTTCCACTAACTAAGGTAGTAGTAGTTTTCTCTGTAAGAAGATCTTTACCTTTAAGTATGAAGCCGTCTGCCATTAAAGACACAACATTAGTAACACATAAACGTAAGCGCAGCACATGTTGCAACATAAAAAGTACATTTAAAGGAAAGTGCAAGCAATGTGACATCAAACTCACCCATGAAAAAACCGCAGATAATGCAACACCAACTCCCACCCAAAATAGAGGAGAACCTCTACAAACAAAAATTCAACAGGTCAAAACTAAGTTTAATAAAGGACACAAGAATAACATAAAACAAGAAGTTGAAGGACACATAATTACACTTGTGAAGATGGTGGTGGCACTGCTATTTGTGGGGTTGCCCCAACCGACGATGTATGTTGATCGCTAGAAGATGAAATTCTAGCAAAGCAATCTTTCCCCAAACTCTCAGCTTCTAGATACATGTGCAAGGTAGACATTTTAATTAAAATCTTGATTCAAATTTCAAAGAAAGTAAATAATACTAACTCTAATAATACTTAATATGCATACACAAAATGGCAGAAGCAGGTTCATGGGTCAATCATAATCTTTCCAAAGACCTCAATTTGCATCAAATGCACTGAAAATACATCTACCTTCATTCACATACAGTTCCACACATTGACTTAATTAGTTAATTGGTGAAACCTGGTCATAAACTTCAGTCCAATTGTAATGCTTGATTAACATTATAATATAGTTAGCAACCATTACTTGAAATATGAAAATTTTGAGAAAAGTAACGATTTTTAAAGTAAAAATAGTATAATTCTTGACATCCCAAAGAGGGTAATTAAATCTTTTTCAAGTTCATACACATATATACTTAACAAACACCAATTCATACATAAAATCAGATAAAGCAGTAGTCTTTTGCCCCAATACTTGCACATAAAACTATGAACATACCATTTGATTTGCTAATTGCTCGTGGGTTTGAGCTCTGAGATTGAGACACAGCCGATATCGAAGTGGATTTGGTAATTCGAAAGCTTCTTTTTGGGAATTTGAACGAGCAAAACAAGGGTTTGTTGGAGATTATAGCATCGGTTCGAGGGTTTGCAGTAAAACCCAAAATTAGTTTTGGAGAAGAAGAAGCATTAATGGCTTGATTATCCATCGATTGCAGGTTATTTAAGGTTATACAAAGAAAATTCTGAACAAAATTGAGGGTGAATTATGGTGTTTGTAGTGGTCTTGTTGGTAATGGGTATTTCTATTGGCAACAGCCGCACCATAGAGAGTCTCGTTAGACCGTTGATTTTATTCGTACCCGATTAACTCATCCGATCCGATCTCACTTGTACCCGAAGAAACCCTATCCGAATAACCCGTTACCCAAACAATCCAAAAACCGATTACACCGATTCTTATTCGGGTCGGGTTTCGGATAAACTTTCAAACCTCAAAAACCCGAATAAGCCGAATCGATTAACCCGAAATCCGAATAACCCGATCAACCCATATTATAATTAAGTGAATTATATATATACACTTGTTTAGATTGTCCAAATTGATTAAATTGTTCGTATATAAATATATATTTAAGCACATTTTATAAATTATAGAAGTAAATTAATTTAAGTCCACTAGTTTTATAAGATTTCAAATGAAACTCATTAAAATCTATTTAATTAAGTCTATTGTTTAATACCCGAACCTCGACCCGAACAACCTGTTACCCGAATAACCCGAAACCGATTAAACCGATTGTTATTCGTGTCGGGTTTCAGGTAGACTTTAATGTTGAAAAACCCGAATAACCCGAACCAATTAACCCGAAACACGATTAACTAACCCGATTAACACCCCTAAGTCTCATCGTCATAGTCATGACGGAAGGGTTTTTATTCTATTTTCTTAAAAAAGTTTACAAAAATAAAGTATTTGATATTTGACTTAACTTTAATTTTATACATGGTCCAGCAAAAAACCGAATCGTTTGCGCTATGTTCACGAGTTCATTTAAAAAAAATTAGAATGAAAGAAAAAAACAGTTGTTTCTCGAGTTTTTTTAATGAAAATAAATGAAAGCAAAATAAAAATAGTGTTTTTTAGTTCATTTTAGTTCATTTAGAGGAAAGACTCGCCTACACCTACCCTCCCCAGACCCTGCTCTTGAGTGGGATATACTGGGTTTGTTTTTTGTTTTTTAAGGAGCAAAAAAAAAGAATTGAATAAAAGAAAAACACAGTTGTATTCTAGAGTTTTTTTAATGGAAGGAAATAGAATAAAAGTAAAAAAGTTGTGTTCCCGAATTAATTTGAGGAGGGGAAAGAAAGTAAGTGAAAGAAAAATAAAGCCTAAAATCCATACTTCTAAATTAAAAGGAAATAGAGAAAAAGAAAAGAAAGAAAAACAAGAAAAAAAAAAGAAAAGGAAAAAAAGAAAGTTTTTGTAGCGGAAGGAAATGATGTTTTTTAGTTAAACTAGTGTGTGACCAGCACGCGCGTTGCGCGAATTTAGCTTCCGTCTTTTTCGCAGATCCGCGTTACGTTGTTTTTTGACCTGCGCTTTGCGGTGGAGTTCGAAGATATTTCCATTCTAATGTTAGGCTCAGAGTGTCTACGGCGGTGAATACACCATGGCTGGAGGGCGGGTTGCAGGCAACAACCTACCATCTTCCAACCATCTGACGACTAACAAATGTCCTCAATCAATTCTTAATCGGATCCATAAACTCATCACAGCCCATTAGAAATTCGCATCGAAGGCAACGTTGAACCAAGGGCAAGCGCATCAAACAAACAACCAAAGCAAAGCCTGATATTCATTGGTTTTTTATAACATCAGGAGGAAAAGAGGTGGTCGGACCACCGCCATCTACACCACCGCCGTCAACAGCAGCAACATCAACAGCATCGCCATCAAGACCACAACCATCGTAGGCCCCCCCGGTCGATTTCTGTCGCGGTAACGCTCACTGACCCGAATTTAATCTGAACAACGATTACATCAAAAATCCGACCATCAAGATAAACAATAATCAAGACAGGGTTGTTGCATGTTGTATATCGGGAAAGGGGCACGCTACCGGAGTGCAAAACCATCGCAGTGATGGCTAGGCTTTTAAGGCGTCGCGGACAGCGGTGATGAGAACCGGCTGCGGTTGTTGCAGCAACGATGGTTGAGAACCTTGTTACGACGGCTGTGGCCTAGCCGTGGCGGCACGACGGTGGCGGGGTTAACGTGCGACGGTGGTGGTAGTGACGGTGACGACGCCGCTAGTGACGGTGACGGCGCGGTGGTGGCACTCCTACCACAGAGAACCATTCCTCGAGGTTTGGCCCCCCAAAAGCGGAGCCCCGTAAGGCCTTGGTAGGACAGAAAAAGCCTTGCAGAGCCGGCGCTCAACCTCCGGTCGTGCACCGACAGAACGAATGCCCACCATCTAGGTATCACAGAGACGGAAGGCAGGCGATCACCGGCGAGAGGCAGGCGGCGATCATCAGCGGGAGGCATGCGCCGGTTAGACGGCGGTCATCGGCAGGAGGCACGCGCCGGTCGTCGGCGGGAGGCACGAGCCGGTCGTCGGCGGGAGGCACGCGCCGATCGTCGGCTGGAGGCGGCGGCGGCAGTTGGCATAGTTCTGCCCCCTTTTGGCAAAAGTAACCTATATAGAATCAAATTACTATTCATCATCAAATTACTATTCATCAAGAGTTGGTTTATTAATAGTATATAATTACTATTCATCAAGAGTTGGTTTATTAATAATATATAATAAGAAATGAGAATGGATACTTGGATAATGGACTTTGAATGGTTTAATGTACCTTAATGTAAGTTCTTAGCTACAAGAAAAGAGGTATATTTGTAATTTGATGGTATTTTTTGGCCTTGCTTAGAGCATAAAGTGGAATCTCTAAATTATATGAGTGTGTTTAGTATATTATATGTAATGGTTTTGAGTGGTTGTGAGTAAAGGAGATATAAAATATTATTGTTGATTGATATATTTGAATAAACACTGTTTAATATCTATAATTTTTTTAATATTTTTAAAAACTGTTGTGAGTAAAGGAGAGATAAAAAAGTAATGATAAAGGTATAAAAATATTATTTAATTGAAAAAAAAATATAGTGATTTTTAATATAATTATATGGATAAAAATAAGAAATCCACTATGAATGCTCTTAATCTTCCTCAACCATCATTTGTCTTCACCGTACCCCAAATTGCTTCTAGGTTTGGAGTGGTCATGAAGGTTATTGACTGATACATTATAGAGGTGTATAAACCAGTCTTTCTCCTAAACCGATTTGGGTTCAAACCCGAACAGGTTTTTTTGGATTAAAATGAAACTGGTTTTTTGTATAAACCGGTTCGGGTTCTAAACTGGTTTGGGGTGTGGGGAATCCGATCCTAACAAACCAATTTGGGTCGGTTCTTAAAACCGGTTTGGTTTTAATTTTTTTAATCATTACAAATTAATTAAAAATATAAAATATAAAATATAAAAATAAAATTATGAGAGATGATAAATTAAATACACAAGACGTATTAATATATTTTATTTTATTTTATGTTTGATTTATTCAATTATTTATTTCAAGCTAACCATCAGTTATTTATAAAAGATATTTATGAGTTTTTTTAAAATTAATTTTATTTAATACTTTAACTCTTAAAAATCAAAATGAAATACATAAAATATAAAACATTACAAAAAGCTATAAATTCTATATTTAAAAAATAAATATCTAACGTAGTCGTCCATCCGTTGTGTATTTTTATAATTTTATTCTTCGCCCCCGAAGCCAAGCTATTACGAAAGTAATCATCACATGCCGCTTTATCATCGGTCATTTCGGGTGTCAATCCACTCTCTATTTCGTTCTCGTATAATTCAGCTTCGTATTTCAAATTTCCATTAAGTGACCATTGTCTTGTATACTTTCTGTGACATCCAAATAATCCTTCAAGCAAATGGACATTTTAATGGATTGGGTAATGAGTCGAGTTCGTCTCATTGATATAATATTGCCACTAACAGAAAAGACAGATTCTGAAGCTATCGTGAAAACTTGGATGGTTAGTAAATCTCAAGCCATGGTGGATGGATAAGAAATTGATCTTCCTTACATTTCCACCAAGCCAACAAATTAAAAATTTTCAAATCTTGTGGAGCCATGGTAGATAAAAAGTTCGGCCCACTATATCTCCTATGTTCGCTACTAGGAGTGTTAACGTGTTGATGTTTACTACATTCATCACTTAAAGTATTATACAAAGCAAACATTAGATCATTTAAACTTATCTAAACCCAAATCAATAGTAATTTTATCAAGTAAAGTTTCAACCTCCGAATTATTTAAGAAATGATTTAAGGCAGCGGCTCTTGTACATAACAAAGGCATTTCTTTAAAAAATTAAGTTTTTCTTTCATTGGGGATATTATATCCGAATAAGGTATACCCCTAAATGACAACTTATTTAATTTTGAAGACATTAAGTAAAGTTGATAAAGTACTAATGGATTTGTCGGATAATAAGCTCTAAAAAGACAAGTAGTTACGGTTTTAAAAACATGAAACATTTTGTTTATTTCTTCAATAGTATCCCAACTCTATGGATAGTAAGCCAAATCCTTCACACGACTCAACAAAATATTATGAAAGGTTATTAAACTTTCTTTTTGCTCAATAACTTTTTTATACATGTTATAAGTTGAATTTTATCATGTAGATAAGTCCCAATTCGGATTTAAACAATTGAAATTTGTCTTTACAAAACTTGCGATACTTACTATATGTTTGGTTAATACTAAAAATATCACGTAACATTCTTTTAAAATCATCTTTTGTTGGTTTAATTGTTTTTAAACCGTCTTGAACGGCTAAGTTATGATGTGCGCCGCACATCGACTATGAAAAAACACACCGTCACAAATTGGTTTATATTTTAATTTTAGATGTTCTATTGCAAGCGTATTATTTGACGAATTATCAAAAGACATAGACAAAAATTTTTTTTCCATTTCATACGTTTTAATAACTTTGTCAATAGGATAAAAAATATTTTCACCGGTGTGAGTATAATTAAAAAATTCAAACGCAATAATATGTTTCATCATTTGTCATGAATCGGGTTCAACTCAATGGCCGATGACACAAATGTACGAGTTCGGTGAACTGTGAGGAGTCGACCAAACATCACTATTTAAGTTAACACCGGTTTGTAAATTTTCAAAATAGGATATTAATTAATTTTTAGCTTTCATATTTTAAACAATGTATTCGAAACGTAGCACGACTTACATTGGTATAAAGTGGTTGATGAGTTCATTGAATGAGTCGAGTCAAATGTTCGTTGTCGAAATGTTTGAATAACAAGTTTTCTTGACTTACCGTATCAACGTTATAAGCCCAAACATTTTCTTCGCTTGTAATCGAATTTTGACCTCGGGACGGTTCATCTTTCAACGCCTTGCAGTATTTATGCACAATGTGGTTTTTTATGATTGTGTTTGCATGTTTTTTGAAAAACTTATTGCAAAACTTGCAATGAGCGTTGTTTGGACAACTAGTCATTTGACATAAATCGTAATTGCATCATATTTCGGGGTTCCTATTCGTAGGAAGGATTGCTATCCCCAAGTTGCTTGAAGACGCATCACAACCAACGGATGATTGAGCACTTGATAAAGTCATTTGATAGTTTTTTTAATGCATGAAAGTATTGAGCGTTTTTAAGATTTTTGAGAGTAGAGAGCGTTTTAAGTTGTTGTGGTTTAATCAAAACATCCAATGTATATTTATACTAACCTAAATGGGGTATAATGGTAAAAATAACCCAAAAACGATAAAAAATACGCCCAAATGATAAAAAGACGAATACAATACCGTTAGATAACGATTAGTTTTTCGAACCGGTTTCCAGATGCGATTTGGGGCCGAACAGGGTTGTAAACCGGTTTGAGAACAGGACCGGTTTGTAATCGGTTTGAATGCTGGAATGGAGAAACCGAAGGGGAACCGACGGTCTGGGCCGGGTTGGGACCAGTTTAGGCCAAACCGTTTTGATTTTTTTTGAATGAACCGGTTCCCGAACCAGTTTTTTTATACAAGTCTAGATGCAACCCTTAGAATGGGTTAATCTCAAGAAACAAGGTTAGAAAGAGAACACAAAACAGAACAATTTTCTTCTATATCCTTAAATGAAACTACAATGCACTTCAAATATAAATTAGGTTTCTCCAACGTGCGTTACGTGGGACAATCTTAAATATCAAAATGTGAATAAAAAGCTCATCGCTACGGTGGCCGTCATTTTAATGTAGAATCTTAACGCATCAAGAAAGTCGCGAAAAACACGTTGCAATTGTAATGGGTACTTTGTCCTATGATGAGCGTTACCGCACTGGCAAATTTTCTTTTGAGTTCATGAGACTTGAGAGTGTCCTTGGTTTTGCAATCCTTCAAACAACATTAATTCAACACCTTCTTCAACCGGCAAATTTTCTTTTGCTAAATTTTGTCGTTGTCTCTCGGGTTATTATCATCGTTGTCTCTTGGGTTTATCGTAACGGTAAAATCTTAGTAACGAAACCACCACCACCACCGATCACCGTCAATCAAAGCGGTTAGTGGAGAAGAAAACATGCAATATTGTTGAAACTACTTTGTTTCCCGCGCTACGCAACGGGCAACTGGCGTTTAATTGGTTTTTACACTCGCTGCGTGGTGGGAGTTTGATCATTTCGTGACTTTGGTCGTTATCGTTTTGTTTATTGGAAATAATTAAAGCGAATGCCGATGCCGGCTCCGGTAATCCTAATATTGGCAACGATGCTTGCATATAATCGGTTCGTTTCATTACGGTACCGCAATGATATCTGCACTTGCTATAACATACAGCACCAAAAATGTACTCGATTTAAAATACTAATCAGTGTTTTTAAACATGTATCGTATTAAAAGCCCACATTCTGTTTTTCAACCGTATCCAAACTAAAATTGCAGTTAATTTATTCCAAACCTTTTGAAAACTAAAACTTAAGCACTTTCTGTAATTTAAAAATAAACATTGTACCAAAAGTAGCTTTGTACAATTTAATCAATAACCGTTTGCTATGGAACGTAACATTTCTCGGGTTCAAAAACCTAAACTATCAAAAAGCGTTGGCCAATAAGTAATAATCATAAAGATTACTGTATCACTTTGAGTTGCATTTTAATTTAGTATTAATTATGATTACATTATTAATTTATTAGCAAACATTAAATTTGTACTAAAGGTCTATTAACTTGAAATGTTTGGTGCGTTTTGTATGTTTAAATATGCTAGTGAACTAGAGCTAAGGAGTTTAGGCTAAAAAACTTGAAGATTAGGCTTAAAAGGCTCATGGATCATGAATGATTCAGTTCATTACACACCTCTTATAGAAAGCAAGAGAGAGGAGCACGAGTAGCAAAAGATCACATTGTTGTCATCATTACTCACCTCATATAGAAAGCAAGAGAGAGGAGAACTAAGCGGTGGGGGTTCCAAGGGAGTAACACTTCATTGACGAGGGTCTCGGGGCAGCACCTGTGGGAACAAGTTCCAATAGGGAGAGGCGGAGAGCCCCTAACTTTATAAAATACTCAAAAAACCCGCATCTTATAATTTCACCTTATCCTTGCAAATGTCGATTTCATAACATTTTGGTTATTTCTTTCATTATTTGGTTCTTGAAAACACACACAAAACACATACTAAGTTTTTTATTATGACTTTTATCTGTTATTGAGATTTTTGGATGAACCATCGAATAATTTCGATCCGAAAGTGTTTGTCACGACTATCAAATTATTTGGATCCACACAGTCTTCACCTTAATTAGTTGGGATGTTCTTCAATATAAGTGTCTGCTCATCTTTTTTTTTATGAGTTCTGCCTAGGGTACATCAAGTTAACGACCATAGGTGTTTTTGGCGTTATTTACGTCTTGTTCATCAGGTTATTGCATTGATAATCTGAATCTTAGTGTTTGTATGAGAAGATAAATTGTTTGCCTCCCTTAAATAGAGGAGAGGCCCACTATATAGAGATACAATATTTACACATAAGTACTATAAGAATAGATAAATTAGAACATAAATATACTAAATATATAAACTAACATCCCACCGCAAGCGAAATGGTGGTGGACCAACACCGAGTCCAGACCACAAAAATGTAAATTGAAGTCTTCGGAGAATTTGGTGAAAATATCTGCCACCTGTAGCTTGGTTGGTACAAATTTTGTGTAAAGTTGTCCCGAAGATACTAATTCACATATGAAGTGATAGTCAAGATCAATGTGCTTGGCCCGCCTATGAGAGACGGGATTCTGTGTGAGGAAGAGCGCACTATGATTGTCACATAGAAGAGTTGGCCTGTCAGGAGGAAGAGCATGTAATTCGCGAAGGAGATGAGTAATCCAAATGATTTCTGCCGCCGTGTTTGTCATGGCACGATACTCAGATTCACAACTTGATCGAGAGACAGTCGGTTGCTTATTAGCACTCCATGAGACAAGGTTTCCTCCAAGAAAAATAGAGTACCCATAGGTTGACTGGCGGGTCTCAAGGAATCGGGCCCAATCTGCATCAGAGTATCACAAGCTAGATGTCTTGGTCGGTCTAGAGAAGGTGAGACCAAAATCCAAAGTTCCCTTAATATACCTAAGGATCCTTTTCACATTTTGAAAGTGAGTGGTGGTGGAAGCATGAAGGAATTGACTAACTTGATTCACAACATACGAAATATCAGGGTGAGTGATGGTTAAGTATTGTAAAGCTCTGATAAGTGATCCATAGTAAGTTAGGTCTGGAAAAGGATCACCTGTAGTAGTAAAGGTTTCATGAGCGCTAAAGGGGTATGGACAGGTTTGGAATGGAGAAGGCCTGCACGAGTGAGAATTTCAGTGGCATACTTTGGTTGTGACAGAAATAGGCCACTGGTAGAATGTGTAACCTCAATTCCAAGGAAGTAGTTTAGGTCACCAAGATGTTTGATAGAAAATTCACTATGAATATAAGTGATGAAGGCTTCCATGACTGTTGATACATGTTAATGTACCTAGTTTATGAGCTTGAATGTAAAAGTCGTTCATGTCTTACACATGTGTAATTGATGTAATGGTTTGAATGAATGATATAAAGTGCATTGTGATGTTTGATTTATATTTTGATTATGTCATGATATCATTATATTGAATGTGTTGCACATGTATGAACTAACTATATAGTTTTGATGTTGTTTGATAGTTCATGCTAATGGCCCATGCTAATAGACCATACGCATGAATTCATCATGCTTATGGTGTAAGGCCCTGATCTCAGAAAACCTCACAGTTGGTCATTCACAGCAAAAACATAGATTTAAAACATTCGTTTAGATATATATATAGCAGCGGAAAAGTATAGTAATTGCAATTCATTACAACATAGTTAAATTAAAATATAAACATTGTCTTTAAACATCAAATACTCTTTAAAAATCATCTTAATATCTTCTTCATCAGGTATGCCAGTCTTTAGATGCCAAGAAGCTTTAGATCCATGCTCCCATCCCATAAGCCCTAACGCTCACCTGTCAACTAATATGCATAAAAAGTCAGCTTCGCTGAGTGAATTCTAGGTTTACTTTGTTAAATAACTTTTGTAAGAGGTATTAGCTTTAACATTTGAAAATACTCATCATTTATCAGAATATTGATACACACGGATTATCGCTTTTCAATGCTTTGCCATTACTTATTAATTATTACTCTTTCTTATCCGTCAATTCCCAGTTACTATCGGTGCCTATGATAAACACAGGACTTTACCGACACGCCAATTTAGGCCTTACTGTCGTACCCAAACAGGCCATTATTGTCATGCCAATCCAGGCCATTATTCTCCTTTATCAATTGCTTGCAAAGCTTTACTTTATCAGGGTACACGTTATGGGCCCAATAACAGTTCTTTAAGTTTCACTTATATCTTTAATTTTCACATACACTTAACACATAATAAGAAGCAAACTCTTAGTCTAAGCATTCACATTTCATCAACCATGAAAGATAAACCAGATAACCGACCCTCCATGGGACAGGGGGGTTCGGGGGCGGCACCCTTGATAGCGGGGTTCTAGGGGCGGCAGCCCCTAATGGGTCCAAGGGGCAACGCCCTTGGCTGGGCCCGGGCTGCATATCACCCCAAAACATTAAAAACCGTCATCATAAAAGGTCTTAAAAATTTAAATTATTTTGAACTATTTAAATGACACATTTTACTTTAGAAAATTTTATTTTCTTGATAAGAGGTCTTAAAAGCCGTCATCATAAAAGTATATATTTTAGTATGCATATCACCCCAAAACATTGAAAACGGGTAAAGAAGGGGTATAGAACTCACCTGAACTTAGCAAAATAGCTTCAATTCTAAGTTACTTAAGCTATAGTCCGAATACACGAGCTGCACAGAAGTTAATACACAAAAACGTCATTTTCTTCACAATTTCGCTGACAGTTTCGCTGGCAGTTTCGCTACCAGTTTCGCTGGGCAGCACTTCTGCCAGTTTTGCTGGACAGATTTGCTGCCATGAGCACCAACTTTCGTTGGAATTTCCTAGATTCGCTAAGTCTTAATGCTTTTCTCGAACACAGCAGTTTCGCTTAAGCGAAACTATAGATTCGCTTAAGCGAAACTATAGTTTCGCTTAAGCGAAACTATAGATTCGCTTAAGCGAAACTATAGTTTCGCTGGTTGAAGGGACAATTTCGCTGGTTGAAGGTACAATTTCGCTGGTCGGGCTCACAGTTTCGCCGGATGCATAAAAATGACGAACCAGCCCGTTTTTAACCCAAAATCTTAACTTTTTACGTCCAAATCCTTGGGTTACCATCCATGAAACCATATCTAACACTTTTACACGTTTTCATACGTAAAAATTTGACCTTTATATGTTTCTTTAAAACTTTTTGAACCCAAAACCCTAGAAATCCGGATCTATTCTATAGGGATGTTTGGATGACGACTCTTACCTTGATTTGTTGCTCCTTTCTTGTGGTTTGAAGCTCTAACACTCAGATCTTCAATCTCCTCCACAATAGCACACCAAATCCTTGGGTTTTTCTTCACTTTCTCACTCTACTTTCTCACTCTAGAAACTTGGGGGCTAGGGTTGCAAATGATGGGATGGAGGCTGATCATGCATGTTTAAGGGCTGATTAAGGGCCCTTAAACCCATCAAAACATAGCCCGTTAGGGCTAATTTAGTCCATAGCCCACTAACTTATTATTTTTTCTTTTTTATTAACCCTTAAAAAGCCCATTATTATTAAATGGCTTGCTTCAAGAATTTCGGGGCGTTACATATGGACTAGTCGCACGACTGAACCAGGAGACTGGATCAGTCGTACGATTAAAACATAAGACTTACTCAGTCGCACGACTGAACCTTCAGTCGTGCGTATGACTCAATCGCATGATTCAATCGCACGACTGAACCATGCTAATGTAAACTACAAACCTATAAATACCACTTAATTCAAGAATTGAAAACACTTCGAATACTCACGTACCCTAGCCGTCTAGAGCGTCCCTGTTCATCATTCCAACTTCATAGTTCGTTCTTGATCGATTTCTACTCATTCTTAACGTATAGTCTATTCTAATATCGATAAAAGTAACGTTCTCACTGATTGGATGGCCAATCAAATAGGATTCCACACTATTTGATCTGGTTTCACGCATTATCAGTTAGTACTCCATATGTACACGGTCCTAACAAGTGGTATCAGAGCTTTGGCTCTTGATTTTGCGTGTGATTCGATTAGTTTTTGGTGTTAAACTTAACGTTTTCATTCAAAAGAGTTAATTTTTTGAGTCAAAAGGTGTTTTCGAAGTTTTCTGACCTTAAAGTTTTGATTGTTGACTATACGACAGATTAGGGTTCTTGAAAAATCACGTTTTTGTGTCCAAGTGTCAAAACCATTGATTTTGCCAAAACAACAGCCTTCAGTCGCACGAATAGCTCATTCGTACGATTGAACTCATTCGTACACTCCATTCGCACGACTGAACTTAGTCGCATCCTTCATTCGCACGACTGAACAGCTCAAGTCGTTTGAGTCCATTCGTCTAGTTCATACGCACGACTGAATCCAATCGTACGATTGAATTCATTCGCACCCTTCATTCGCACGAGTGAACCATTCGTATAGTCCATTCGTACGATTGAAATTGTTCTGTTCTCCAAGTCTTAAGCTTATACAAATGGAAGATCAGTTTGCTGCGTTTACTGCCGGGAAGGACTCACGCATCTAGAACCTTCTACTTCTGGAAAATGAGATAGGAAATCACAATAAACCGCCAAAGCTTATCACGTTGATGATTATCCACAATGGAAACAGTGGTTAGAGATTTACTTAAATGGAGTTGATCCCAATTTGAACTTCTATTGAGACTGGTTACGTGGTACCAGTCAGTGCTAATGGGGTAAAACTTACTTTGGGGGGAATGAGTGAATCACAAAAGACTTTGCATAATGCTGAAAAGAAAGCGTATGCCCTGCTGACTCAGTCAACACCTAAAGACATATTTCATCAATTCTCTGAGAATAAGCAATCTAAGAAGCTATGGGAGGCCTTGGAAAAGAGGTATGAAGGCAATGCAACGTTAAAGGCACTAAAGGCTAAGGATCTCAAGAAGGAGTTTGAAAATTTCTCATCAATTGGGAATGAGAGCCTGGATGACATAACCGACAGGTTCTATCATCTCATGAGTGAACTGCACACTCATGGTGTAACCACATCAATGGAAGATAAAGTTTCAAGTTTTACTGATGGGTTACCTGAGAAATGGGATTCATTTGTGTCCAATCTCAGACAAAATGACATTTTAGCAACGTTGGACATAAATGACTTTATCTTGAAGTTAAGAGAAGAAGAGTTGAGGATGAAGTACAATTCAAAGAAATGATCCTATGTTCAAAATCCTTCACTCTACAACTCAGTTTCATCTCCAGCTGTTTCAAGAGCACCTCTACAAATAGCTTATGTGTCCAATTCATCTGCTACTGCCTCATCCATAGCTTCAGCACCAGAGCCATCAGGGTCATCTCCTACTCAATATATAGTGCATGAAGCCAATTTTACAAAGTTGAAGACCGAGAATCTCGGTAATATCACTGTGGAAGTTGCAAAGGAGCACATGGATCTTCTAGTAGCGGTTGTCCAATCCTATGATGGTTTAGTTGCCGGGAAGATTGGAAATTGTCACCTTGCAGATGAAGACTACGAGCAAGTTGATGAAAATGAGCTAGAAAGAATGGATTTTATATGGGCCTTGGCAAGTGCAATCAGAAGAGCTAAAAAGTTTGTCAAGAAGACGGGACAGAACCTAGTAGCCACAAAGGACATGACGTTTGGTTTTGACAAAACCAAGGTAACATACTTCAACTGTGGTGAGAAGGGGCATTTTAAACGTGAATGTGTAAAGCCCAAGAAAACAGGTAATGGAAACCCATTTTCAACCTTCACCCGTCAAGACAAGGAACAAATTGGAACTGCTTCTTTAAGCAAATATACAAAGGCTCTTATAGCTCAAGATGATGAAGGACAAGACTGGTCCTTCAGGTTTGTTTCTCCCGGATAATCAAATATTGCCTTTGTTGAAGCAGTAGATGATGAGTCTGCTAGTGAAAGTGAGGGTGTAGCTGAGCAAGCAATGTCGGATGTTGAAGAAGCTACGAATGTGGTAAATCACCTGGTTGAAGAAGATATTAGAGCAACAAGTACAGAATCTCCAATCACAAAAGGATCTGATTCTACTTTGATGACTAACTCAACCGATTCATCACACTTAAGTTCTCTAGACCAGTTATTTGATAAACATGATTGTCATGACTGTGATAAGTTTAGAGAAAGCATTGACTTGAAATTTGCTAGGTTATCATAACACAATGATAACTTAGTAAATGATTTACAACTATGCACTGAGGCTAATCGTATTTTAAAACAAAATGGGTGCAGTTTTAAAGAAAGGATAGAACTTTTAGGAAAACAACTAAGGGAAATCGAGGTTGTTGCATTAAATCAATCAAATGATATAAAGTTTTATCTAAATTATTTAGAAGAGACCAAAAAGGAAAAAGCAGTTTTGAAGTCGAGGTAAATTCATTAAAATAAAAACTGCATAGTTGGGCTAGTTCTTCTCACATAGTTCAAAACTTAGTGAAAGAACGAAACAATAGGGAAGGTCTGGGGTACAAGGCAGTAGCACCATCACATGAAATCCTTTTAAATACAAAGTGTAGACCTGTAAATGACAACCCAGTAAAGGATCATGTGGTCTCCACTCCTCTGGTTAGTGATCCTGATTTCACAGTCAAACATGTACAAAAGATCACTAAACAGAAGGAGACTGCTTTGAAATCTAATGGTAAAATTCCGGTTGATTGTTTGGATGATGAAATTAAAAGGGTTAATGTAAGGTCAGGATTACATACGTCTACTTCAGACTCAAGATTGATCAAACCAATTAACCATAAACGTGTTACTCATCAAAGTCCAAATAAAGTGCAAGTTAAAGATGTACAAAACGTTAAAACAATTAATTTTGTTAATCAGACTGAAACATCTAAGAAGGAAGTTATTAAACCCAAACAGACAAAGGTCACACCTGTGCAAAACTCAAACCCTCATAAATATTTTCCTCAATCTATAGAACTAAGTTCTTGCTACAATTATAGAAAACGAGGACATATCTCTTCAAATTGTCCTTACTATCAGACTCCCAAAAAAAGAAAATTGAACTTAATGATACCAAACAAAGTTTTACTCAAAGGAGATCTACTACTCCACCAAAGAGTATTAGTGAACCTAAAGTCAAGTAATTTGTCTGATAGTGAGGAAATTAAGAAGAAAGATATGCCCACGTCTTCTGAAGGTCAATGGGTTGAGTTTATGATGTGTGATTCCTTCGGGACACCCAAGCCAATTAAGGCTTGGGTCCCAAATCTGAACTGATAAGTTTCTTTGAATGTGCAGGGTGTCCGCTATAGTGCTATCACAAATACATGGATTACTGATAGTGGGGCGTCCAGGCACATGACAGGGAACTCGTCTCTCCTTTTCAACGTCAGACAAATTAAAGGGGGACATGTTTCATTTGCTGGGAACAAAGGAGGTTACATAACAGCATAAGGTGAAGTAGGAAATGAGAAAGTTAGAGGTTACATAACAGCACAAGGTGAAGTAGGAAATGAGAAAGTTAAGTTTGACAAGGTCAACTACGTTCAGCAACTACAGAATAACTTACTTTCTGTTTCCCAGATCTGTGACAAAGGATTTAAGGCTGTATTCGACAACAAGAAGTGCTACATGTTGAAAAAGGACTATGTGATTGAGGAGGATAAAGTTCTTATATCTACTTCAAGATACAACGATTTGTATCTCTTGGATCTATCAAAAGCATCCACAACTGATCACACGGTTCAATACTTCTCGTCAAAGGCAACTGAGAAAGAGTCAATCTCCTGGCACAGGAGAATGGGACACATTAATCTAAGGAAGATGAATCATTTGGTACAGAATGATTTAGTAAATGGAGTAACTGTCAAAAAATCCCAACTTCCTGATTTTTGTGTGGCGTGTAAGAAAGGGAAACAGACCAAGAAAGCTCACAAGTCCAAGAAAGTTCGTTCAATTGATCTTCCACTTGAGCTTTTACACATGGATCTGTTTGGTCCTGTCAGTACACAGAGCATTGCTAGTGACAGGTATTGCTTGTAGTAACAGATGATTACTCAAGGTTCTCTTAGGTGATGTTTCTGAAAGCCAAATCAAGAACTTTTGACTCATTCAAACAGCTGGTTACTACCTTGGAATCACTCTACAAGTTGAAAGTACGACAGATCCGATCAGACAATTGCACCGAGTTCAAAAATCAGTGGATGGATACATACTGTAAAGAAAGAGGAATTGTACATCAATTTACTTTTGCCTACACTCCACAAATGAATGGCGTTGCGGAAAGGAATAATCGGAGCTTGATAGAGACCGCCAGAACAATGCTAGCTGACTCGAAACTGCCAATTCAATTTTGGAATGAGGCGATAGCTAATGCTTGTTACACGCTCAATCGAGTCTTAGTGGTCAAACGACATGGGAAAACATGTTATGAAATGCTCCAGCGACTTAAACCCAATCTGGAGTATCTAGAACCGTTTGGCGCACCATGCATGCTGCTGAAGAAAACTCAGACAGGAAAGTTTAGTGAGAAGGCAGTAGAATGTATATTTCTTGGATACAGCATACCCGACAAGAGAGTTTATAATAACTCAATAGGTCAGGTAGAAGTGTGGTGCAACATTGATGTTCAAAGATTCACCACCCCCCGCTGGAAAAGGACCGTCATTTTTCTTTGATTATGATGGATTCTTTAAATCCTTCAATCTACCGTCTTCTCCCACTGATGATGAGTTATCGACTAAAATGATGTACGAGGTTCTCAACTCACCACCACAAGACTCAACAACATCTATTCCACTAGATGATTCCTCTAATACTTTAGGGGGAGCACTTGATGTAAGCGACTCATCTTCTGATGATGAAGCAGCTGAGACTGAAAATGTGGAACATGCAGAACAGGTTCCTGGTAATTCAAGTACACCCATAACTGAACCAGAACTGCCGAAGCGTTGGAACCTCATACTCCAACAGCACATGATATTCCAAATCTGGATAATGAGGTAGTTGTTACCACCACTCCGGGAACCCAGATAAATGTTAATCATCCTTTTGACAATGTCATTGGAGATATTAGATCGGGAGTTCAAACAAGAAATCAGCTATACTCAGCTGATTATGCCTCTATCATGGAAAAAGGCTATCTTTACGACGGTGCGTATCAATGTTTTGTGTCTCAATTTGAGCCAAAATATGTCAGTGAAGCCTTAAACGATGAGGCATGGGTCCGTGCCATGCAAGAAGAACTTCTACAGTTTAAGAAGCTAGGCGTATGGTCACTGGTGGATAGAACAAAAGGTGCTAAGGTCATTGGCACTAAATGGGTCTTGAAATGAAAGAAAGATGACCAAGGGGTCATAATTCGAAACAAGGCTCGACTTGTCGTTCAAGGTTTCCGACAAGTCAAAGGAATCGATTACAATGAAGTGTTTGCACCTGTGGCTACAATGGAAGTAATCCGTGTCTTCCTAGCCTATGCATATTACATGAAGATCAAAGTCTATCAAATAGATGTCAAGAGTGCATTCCTTCATGGGGAAATTCGTGAGACAGTGTATGTTAGTCAACCCAAAGGATTTGAGGATCCCTACCATCGGGAAAGTGTTTACAAGCTGGATAAGGCTCTCTACGGGCTCCATCAAGCCCCGAGAGCATGGTATGAGAAACTCTCAACTCATCTGGTGAAACACGGTTTTCACAGAGGAGTTATTGACTGTACACTATTCATCAAAGAAAAGTATGGAGACTTACTGCTTGTATAGATTTATGTTGATGACATAATCTTCGGTTCCAAAAACGAAGAGTTATGTAAAGAATTTGAGTCTGTCATGAAAGCAGAATTTGAGATGAGTGAAATGGGGGAGATGAAATTCTTCCTAGGATTATAGGTGGATCAGAAACCAAAGGGAATCTTTCTACGTCAGACCAAGTATGTAGGAGATATCCTAAGTCGGTTCGATATGAAGAATGCTTCAGCAGCTGGAACTCCACTTGCCACGAATCATGACGTGGCACCCGACGAAAATGTTGATCGGGTTGATGCTACAATGTATAGAGGAATGATTGGATCCCTGATGTATCTCACAGCATCTCGTCCTGATATCATATATGCAACGTGTCTCTATTCCAGATATCAGGAGAAACCAAAAGTCAACCATCTCATTGGTGTTAAACGGATTTTTCGCTATCTGAAGGGTACTCCAACACTCGGGTTGTGGTATCCTCATGATGATGATTTTGAGCTTACAACATATAGTGACTCGGATTATGGCGGATGCAAGATGAATTACAAGTCAACATCAGCAGGATGTCAATTTTTTGGTTGACAGTTAGTCACCTTGCCGTGTAAGAAGCAGACCTCCGTTGCTCTGTCAACATGGGGTACAAGGCAGTAGCACCACCACATGAAATCCTTTTAAATACAAAGTGTAGACCTATAAATGACAACCTAGTAAAGGATCATTTGGTCTCCACTCCTCTGGTTAGTGATCCCGATTCCACAGTTAAACATGTACAAAAGATCACTAAACAGAAGGAGACTGCTTTGAAATCTAATGGTAAAATGCCGATTGATTGTTTGGATGATGATATTAAAAGGGTTAATGTAAGATCAGGATTACATACGTCTATTTCAGACTCAAGACTAATCAAACCAGTTAACCATAAACGTGTTACTCATCAAGGTCCAAATAAAGTGTAAGTTAAAGATGTATATTAATTTTGTTAATCAGACTGAAACATCTAAGAAGGAAGTTATTAAACCCAAACAGACAAAGGTCACACCTGTGCAAAACTCAAACCCTTATAAATATTTTCCTCAATCTGTAGAAGTAAGATCTTGCTAGAATTATGGAAAACGAGGACATATCTCTTCAAATTGTCCTTACTATCAGACTCCCAAAAAGAAAATTGAACTTAATGATACCAAACAAAGTTTTACTCAAAGGAGATCTACTACTCCACCAAAGAGTATTATTGAACCTAAAGTTCAAACAGTAAGCCATTCGTCTGTCTATCACAAACAGGCCTTACACAAAACTGGCTTATGGAAAGAAAAGTCAAGTAATTTGTCTGATAGTAAGGAAATTAAGAAGAAAGATATGCCCTCATCTTCTGAAGGTCAATGGGTTGAGTTTATGATGTGTGATTGCTCCAGGACACCCAAGCCAGTTAAGGCTTGGCTCCCAAATCTGAACTGATAAGTTTCTTTGAATGTGCAGGGTGTCCGATATAGTGCTATCACAAATACTTGGATTATTGATAGTGGGGCGTACAGGCACATGACAGGGAACTCGTCTTTCCTTTTCAATGTCAGACAAATTAAAAGGGGACATGTTTCATTTGCTGGGAACAAAGAAGGTTACATAACAACACAAGGTGAAGTAGGAAATGAGAAAGTTAAGTTTGACAAGGTCAACTACGTTCATCAACTATAGAACAACTTACTTTCTGTTTCGCAGATCTGTGACAAAGGATTTAAGGTTGTATTCGACAACAAGAAGTGCTACATGTTGAAAAAGGACTATGTGATTGAGGAGGATAAAGTTCTTATGTCAGCTTCAAGATACAACGATTTGTATGTCTTGGATCTATCAAAAGCATCCACAACTGATCACACGGTTTAATGCTTCTTATCAAAGGCAACTGAGAAAGAGTCAATCTCCTGGCATAGGAGAATAGGACACATTAATCCTAGAAAGGTGAATCATTTGGTACAGAATAATTTGGTAAATGGAGTAAGTGTCAAAAACTTCCAACTTCTTGATTTTTGTGTGGCGTGTAAGAAAGGGAAACAGACCAAGAAAGCTCACCAGTCCAAGAAAGTTCATTCAATTGATCTTCCACTTGAGCTTTTACACATGGATCTGTTTAGTCCTGTCAGTACACACAGTATTGCTGGTGACAGGTATTGTTGTGTAGTAACAGATGATTACTCAATGTTCTCTTGGGTGATGATTCTAAAAGCCAAATCAGAAACTTTTGACTCATTCAAACAGCTAGTTACTACCTTGGAATCACTGTACAAGTTGAAAGTACGACAGATCCGATCAGACAATGGCACTGAGTTCAAAAATCAGTGGATGGAGACATACTGTAAAGAAAGAGGAATTGTACATCAATTTACTTTTGCCTACACTCCACAAATGAATGGCGTTGCTGAAAGGAAGAATCGGAGCATGATAGAGACCGCCAGAACAATGCTAACTGACTGGAAACTGCCAATTCAATTTTGGAATGAGGCGATAGCTAATGCTTGTTACATTCTCAATCGAGTCTTAGTGGTCAAACGACATGGGAAAACATGTTATGAACTGCTCCAGCGACGTAAACCCAATCTGGAGTATCTAGAACCGTTTGGCGCACCATGCATGCTGCTGAAGAAAACTCAGACAGGAAAGTTTAGTGAGAAGGCAGTAGAATGTATATTTCTTGGATACAGCATACCCGACAAGAGAGTTTATAACAACTCAACAGGTCAGGTAGAAGTGTGGTGCAACGTTGATGTACAAAGATTCACCACCCCCCCCGCTGGAAAAGGACCGTCATTTTTCTTTGATTATGATGGATTCTTTGAATCCTTCAATCTACCGTATTCTCCCACTGATGATGAGTTATCGACTAAAATGATGTACGAGGTTCTCAACTCACCACCACAAGACTCAACAGCATCGATTCCACTAGATGATTCCTCTAATACTTTAAGGGGAGCACTTGATGTAAGCGACTTATCTTCTGATAATGAAGCAGCTAAGACTGAAAATGTGGAACATGCAGAACATGTTCCTGCTAATTCAAGTACACCCATAACTGAACCAGAAGCTGCCGAAGCGTCGGAACCTCATACTCCAACAGCACATGATATTCTAAATCTGGATAATGAGGTAGTTGTTCCCACCACTCCTGGAACCCGGATAAATGTTAATCATCCTTTGGACATTGTCATTGGAGATATTAGATCGGGAGTTCAAACAAGAAATCAGCTATACTCAGCTGATTATGCCTCTGTCATGGAAAAAGGCTATCTTCACGACGGTGCGTATCGATGTTTTGTGTCTCAATTTGAGCCAAAATATGTCAGTGAAGCCTTAAATGATGAGGCATGGGTCCGTGCCATGCAAGAAGAACTTCTATAGTTTAAGAAGCTAGGCGTATGGTCACTGGTGGATAGACCAAAAGGTGATAAGGTCATTGGCACTAAATGGGTCTTGAAATATAAGAAAGATGACCAAGGGGTCATAATTCAAAACAAGGCTTGACTTGTCGTTCAAGGTTTTATACAAGTCGAAGGAATCGATTACAATGAAGTGTTTGCACCTGTAGCTAGAATGGAAGCAATCCGTATCTTCCTAGCCTATGCATCTTACATGAAGATCAAAGTCTATCAACTAGATGTCAAGAGTGCATTCCTTCATGGGGAAATTCGTGAGACAGTGTATGTCAGTCAACCCGAAGGATTTGAGGATCCCTACCATCGGGACAGTGTTAACAAGCTGGATAAGGCTCTCTACGGGCTCCATCAAGCCCCGAGAGCATGGTATGAGAAACTCTCAACTCATCTGGTATGGTTTTCACAGAGGAGTTATTGACTGTATACTATTCATCAAAGAAAAGGATGGAGACTTACTGCTTGTACAGATTTATTTTGATGACATAATCTTCGGTTCTAAAAACGAAGAGTTATGTAAAGAATTTAAGTCTGTCATGAAAGCAGAATTTGAGATGAGTGAAATGGGGGAGATGAAATTCTTCCTAGGATTACAGGTGGATTAGACACCAAAGGGAATCTTTCTACATCAGACCAAGTATGTAGGAGATATCCTAAGTCGGTTTGATATGGAGAATGCTTCAGCAGCTGGAACTCCACTTGCCACGAATCATGACGTGGCACCTGATGAAAATGTTGATCTGGTTGATGCTACAATGTATAGAGGAATGATTGGATCCCTGATGTATCTCACAGCATCTCGTCCTGATATCATGTATGCAACATGTCTCTGTTCCAGATATTAGGCGAAACCGAAAGTCAACCATCTTATTGGTGTTAAATTGATTTTTCGCTATCTGAAGGGTACTCTAACACTCGGGTTGTGGTATCCTCATGATGATGATTTTGAGCTTACAACGTATAGTGACTCGGATTATGGCGGATGCAAGATGAACTACAAGTCAACATTAGCAGGATGTCAATTCTTTGGTAGACGGTTAGTCACCTTGCAGTGTAAGAAGCAGACCTCCGTTGCTCTATCAACATGTGAAACTGAATACGTTGCTGCTGCAAGTTGCTGTTCACAAATCATCTGGATTCAACAGCAAATACGCGAATACGGTTTGCAATTCTCTTACACTCCTATCTATGTTGATAATTCTGCTGCTATAGCCGTAACAAAAAATCCAGTCCAACATCCTAAAACTAAACAGATCGGCATTAAGTATCACTTTATACGTGATCGTTTTGAAAAGCAATTAATCGATGTTGTTAAAATTAATACGGACTTTCAACGCGCCGACCTCTACACTAAAGCATTGATAAACTGAGGTTTTTATATTTATTAGAGGTTAATGGCGTAAAAAGAAAAGTGATGTGATCTTAGAGGAAGAAAGTGTCTAGTCCGACATCATTTATTTTAATTTTCTTTTATTTTCTTTTCTTTTCTTTTACTATTTATTAAAATTCCAAAAACGCGAAAAGATTTTGGTTTTAGAATTTTAGGGGGAGAATAGGTTAGAATAGGTTAGATTAGTATTAAATTAGTTATTTTTAATTACTTAAAAAAACGAGGGAGGAGGACAGCTTAGTTAAAAGAAATGAAATCAAATATGTGATACTGATTCAACGTCATGGAAAATGATAGTACACAGGAAACAGATTGTTTGGGACTTTAAAGGTTTTAAATGATTAAGATGCAATGTTCAAAGTATAAGTTTGAGAAGTCTAAGTGAAATAAAAGGAAAAATGATAGTAAAATTAGTAAGCTACTAAGGTAACATAGAGAAAGTAGATGTAGAGGTTGCTAGTTTATTATATGATGTGTTGGTATATTCAACACAATAGATGAGTAGACCTCATTGGTGGTTTAAAATTAAAACTAAATTGTTCAACCTGCTGTGGGTTCCCATCTTATCCCTGGTTAACACAATCAAAACAATTCCAATAAGGGGTGACGAGCAAAATAAACACCATAAATGTGTGCGGATGACCATAAATAAGAGCAAAGCACATGGAAAATGCAAAATTCAATCAAGCTAATAACTTATGTTGTTGGTGCGTTATGTGAAAAAAGAAAAAAAATAAATGCTCTAACAAGAAGATAGGTTGTGTGCCTTTCTGCTGTGCGGTGGCACTGACCTGAGGATAAGCATAACCTAAATATTCTGGAATTCATTATTGTTTGCGCCACTCTGCTGTGCGATGGCACTGACCTGAGGCTTGGCATCTCTTTGAAAGCTCTTAGAATAGTTTCTTCTTGTCAAACACCCGTAGACCGCTCAAAAAAATCTCCTGAGGAAAGTTGATTACCATATAAGCGTGAGATCCACAAATGCTTGTTGAAATAGTTAAACCTTAACTCATCACCAATGTGTGTCAAAAATATATGTATGGATTTATGAGGACAAGTATACTTACAATCATCGTGAGCTGCAGTTCTCGAAAATCAAAATCATTGTGTGCGTCTGGTAGCTCTAGTATGATTTCCTAAAATTGCTATTGACTCTCGGACAAAACAAGAATCTAGCATCAAAAGAGTTTATTGAAATGTCCCAAATGATTCTGATATACCTGTATGATTCCATAATGAATCGTACAAGAAATGATAAAATAGAATTGAAGTTGTGCTGTCCAGGAAGTAAAATTGGTTAGAAGTACTCTAATAGGTTTAATTTCATCTCGAATCAAAAATACATAAATATGTATTGTTTTGCTTTAAATTTCAAGTTGTTTTCAAATCGTTTTTGTTAATCTTTTCTTTTAGATGTCGGACTCAACAACTAGACTTAATCTATGAATCGCTCACTCAAAAGGGGTTACGTCTGAGGTGACCAAAATGTTCAAAATTAAAATCAGTCACGTCTGAGGTGACCAAAATGTTCAAAATTAAAATCAGTCATGTCTGAGATGACAAAAATGGTTTAAAATTAAAAAGATCACGTCTGAGGTGATCAAACAGTTTTCACATTAAAAAGATCAGGTCTGAGATGATCATCGCTCATAAAGTTTTATCTATAGTTAAAAGGCTAAGTGTTTGAAAAGTCATAAGGTCAAACTCATAAGTATGAGTCATTCGCACGACTGGACCATAAGTATGAACCAGTCGCACGATTGGATCATACGTATGAGCCCAATCGCACGACTGAACCACACGTATGGACCAGACATACGATTGGACCATAAGCATAGGTCAATCCATGCGATTGGATCACCAGAATGAACCAATCGCACGAATGGAGGTGACCGAATGAGCCAGTCGCACGACTGAGCCCCAGGCGCACGAATGAAGCGTGTGAATAGGTCCAGTAGCACGATTGAAGGTAAACCTACTATAAATAGAGAGGAGTCGGTCGTACATACTCATCACCCCTCAATCGCTCTCAAATCGCATGAAAGCAAAGTTACTTTGCCAAAATTTGATTTGATTGATTTCGCACTGTGATTGTGATACTAACATGTACTCTCATCTTCTACATGTACTTAGCGAATGAAATCGCACAAAATGCATGGTGTAATCAAACCCTAACAGATCCAATTTGATTAAAATCAAGAAATCTGTAAAAAACCTTCAAATAGAACCTAAATGTGCAAAATCATTAAAATGAAGAACATACAGTGATAATTAGGGTCCCTGCGAATCTAATAAGACTAAACACGTCGTTTAACATCAAGTTTTGACCTAGATTCAAGGTTAGAGTGTCGAAGAGAGAGTTAGGCGAATATACACTCCGAATTAACTTCAACCGCATGATTGAGCTGGGCAAATGACTTAATCGACCGAATGAACAAGGCGTATGAGCTCAATCGCACGATTGAACTCAGCCGCATGCTCAATTACCCGGTTGAACTCAGCCGCATGCTCAATCGCCCTGTTGAACTCAGCCGCATGCTCAATCGCATGACTGAACTCAGTCGTATGGCTCAATCGCCTGGTTGAACTCAGCCGCATGCTCAATCGCACGACTAAACTCAGTCGTATGGCTCAATCGCTCGATTGTACCAGACTGATCTCAGAACAGTTTAAATTTCAACAGTTTCTGTTATGGACAAATCTTATGTTTATGTGTCTTGTGTTACAGAAACATGGTAGATAGGTGGATCATCAACACCAAGCACAACATTTGTGCTCACTTGGATGCCACCACTCGGAATGCTACTGAGTTTGTTGGCATTATTGCATTTCTGAGGAGATCAAGGATCTACAAAGCCACATCTGCTCCATGCACACCCTACCGGTCTATACAGCAGGCCTTCTGGGAAGGTGCATCAGTTGATAGAACTACTGAGCCCTACTGCATTCGGAGCACCATTTTTGGGCAAGAGATTGAGGTTACTGCAGCAGACCTTCGACGGGTACTGGACCTGAGTGATGATGCTTCCTACCCAACCAGGTTACATCCTCTTACTGTAAGGGGATTTTCTACGGATGAAGTACACTAGGGACATCAACGCAGGTGTGCTCAACAAAAGCAACATGTGTGCCCAGTTCAAGTACCTGGCACATGTCATTCTAAAGTGCATTGCTTCACGGAGGGGTGGATTTGGTGATCTATCTGACCAAATCCAGAATGCTTACGTAGCACTGGTGCTGAATCACCCTTTCAGCTTCTCCAACATGATCTTCTCCTACATGGTCGAGAACCTTAAGGCCAAGGGGAAGGAAGGCTTCTGTATGTACCCTCGTTTTCTTCAGATGATCTTTGATAAGAAGCTTCCTTTCCTGCCAAAGGAGAGAGATGATGCGGTCACTCTTGAGGTTATTGATGATACGACGCTAGGAAGGATGAAAGTGTACCAGGGCAAGCAGGTGAAGCCCCGGTGAGGAGATTGTTTGGGCATCTGGCCCGGGAGGACTACGTGGCGCCCGCTCGCAAGAAGTGGCGTCACGATGACAGTGACTCGAATACTGAGCCTATAGTTTTCCCACCGATGACGACGATGATGATGACAGTGGTGCTGGTGGAGATACAAGCCCCACTCCATCTAGGGCCACTGCCACTGATGTTCTATCTCCACTATCCACTCAGGGTGGAACTGAGAGGGCTGTGTTCCATCAAGACTTCCTGCCTGATGAGGAGGAAGAGTCAGATGAGAAGCCGCTAGTAAGGACAGTGGGCAGTAAGGTTGTTGCCACTGAAAGGGATGGCGGCGGTTGGTGGATGCCAGGGTAAGTCCAGGGATGCTGATACTACTGCTACTGATCCTTCATACATCCCTGACCATCCCATCAGCCCAGGGGGAGCATCCTCTTCCAAAGGCTCAAGGAAGAAGAGAATGGCTTAGTCCCAAGGAATAAAGAGCAAGAGGAGGAGGATTACCCTGATTACCACCACATCCACCACCTCTACCACAGCCACCACTACTACCACACCTCCTACCACCTCTACCACAGCCACCATTCCTACCACACCTAACACCACCACAACCACCCCATCTACTACACCCACTACACCACCCACCACCACTACACCTACCACCACTACAGCCACCATCCCTCCACCCATATCATCCATCCCACCACAAACCACTACCACCACCATTCCCATATATACCACATCCACCGCTCCACCCACCACATCCCAGGCCGGACCTTCCACCTCATCAGTACTACTGAGATCCTTTATGCCAAACATTGGGCTAGAGGAACAGCTTGCCAGCCTCAACCATCTGGTTCTCAAACTGCTCGCCACCGATGATATACGAGCGAATCAGATGAATCAGTTGATGGCTGTCAGCGCTGCGTAGGGTAAACAGATTGAGAGCACTATGTCCCGAGCTCACCGTGCCTTGACAGAGAAGATGACTGCTCAGAGTCAACAGATTAAACAGCTGACTGAGAAGGAAGCTGGACTTGAGAGCGCTATGTCCCGAGCTCACCGTGCCTTGACCACACAGAATGATCTTCTAAAGGCATCGGTGAATCGTATTGAGGATGTTGAGAGGACAAACAAGAAACTACGCCTAAAGCTCAAGGGAACAAAGGGCGAACCTCTAAAGATCAAAGGTGATGGTGACGATAATGATGATGATGATGAGTCAGATGATGTTGATGAGGTTGAAGGAGAAGGAAGTGGCAAAGATAGGGAAGGGGGAGACGAGGATGAGCCCGAAGGTGATGCATCTGTATCAGGCTCAGATCCATCGGCTCAGGAGCGTATGTCCACAAGACGTCAAGAATCAGGACCGTCCACCTCTGCCCCTTAATCTAAAGAGAAAAGTGATCAAGACAAGAGTAATGCTTAGATGTTTTAATTTTGATTATCTCTTGTACTTTGAAATATGTATTACACTTATGTAATTAATGTTTATCAATGTTTATTAATATAAATGTTTTGAATACTGATATGCTTGTGTTGGTTTGAAATGTTTAATCAAACAGATGAAAAGCAACAGACCCATGAGTTTGATGTCCAACCCTTCAGCAGGTTAAGAATCAATTAACAATGATTCTTGACTTGCAAGGGATAGTAAGACGGTCTGTTAGCTACATGCCAGAGGAAGGAGAGATAGTCCACGACCTGTCAGATGAGCAGCTGGCTGAGATCTTCAGGCTGAATCCAGATGAGTTGGTCAAAGATGCTCCTACAGTTGATGTGGCAAGTGACGATGAGCTTTACGATGTTGATGAAATCGAGATAGAGGATGTCACTACTGATCTCTATCCTCAGTACACTGATCCGGAAGGACATGCTATCCCCTATTTGGGTGAAACCTTTGACAGTGGTACTTTTGATAAGTTGGATGAACTGGAGAAAGAAAAGGAGAAAGAAGAAAGTACTGCCCAAGCTACAGATGAAAGTGTTGATACCAAAAAGGCTGAATGGGCAGCTTGTTTTGCTGAAATGAAAGCCCAGCGCGCGCCTCAAAAGCAGAATGCCTACACAAAGCTTTATAGAGTCAAACATCATCAGAAAGTGTCTGGCAAGATCATCGCGTGGGCGTATTTTTAAGATTTGGACGTATATGCCGTGAAAAGAGAGAAAGGGATAGAGTACTTTAGATACTCGCATGATCTGAAGACACTTCTCTAGTTTTGAGCTCAACCGACTGGCATGCTTAGATATATTGTATGCCAATCCAAGAAAGATGTCAGGTTGGTTTGAGGAGGCATTAAAGAGGGAATACCACATGAGATGGGTAAACTTCAGACCTCAACAACCGACGAGGTACAGCCGTAGGTCTGAAGTGGATCCTATAGCTGGAAAGCCTAAGATCATACAGAAGTGGAGTCCTCCACACACAATGTCTAAGATTCCTATACGGGAAATGCCTCAGGACTTCACTCCACACTTCAAGTGGTGGTATTATGATTGGAGGACGGGTGAAGCAGTCATAGAGCTGAATAGAGAAGGAAAGATAGAGACTATCCGGGTATTCGACCCCATGTGGCTAACCAACTTGTCAGCTAACGATTTGTATACATGTTAATGTACCTAGTTTATGAGCTTGAATGTAAAAGTCATTCATGTCTTACACATGTGTAATTGATGTAATGGTTTGAATGAATGATATAAAGTGCATTGTGATGTTTGATTTATATTTTGATTATGTCATGATATCATTATATTGAATGTGTTGCACATGTATGAATAACTATATAGGTTTGATGTTGTTTGATAGTTATGCTAATGGCCCATGCTAATGGACCATACGTATGAATTCATCATGCTTATGGAACAGTCGCACGACTGAACCAGGAGACTGGATCAGTCGTACGATTGAAACATAAGACTGACTCAGTCGCACGATTAATCTTCAGTCGTGCGTATGACTCAATCCCATGATTCAGTCGCACGACTGAACCATGCTAATGGTTCAGTCATATGAATGTATACTACAAGCCTATAAATACCACTTAATTCGAGAATTGAAAACACTTCGAATACTTACGTACCCTAGCCGTCTAGAGCGTCCCTGTTCATCATTCCAACTTCATAGTTCGTTCTTGATCGGTTTCTACTCATTCTTAACGTATAATCTATTCTAATATTGGTCAAAGTAACGTTCTCACTGATTGGATCGCCAATCAAATAGGATTCTGCACTATTTGATTGGTTTCACGCATTATCAGTTAGTACTCTGTACATACACGGTCCTAACAATGACCGTATTTTGATTACTAGTGAGGATGAGATCATCAACGTAGACAAGAAGATGCATGATGCACGAGTCACGTTTGAAGATAAATAAGGACGTATTAGCACGACTGCAGGAAAAGCCATTTTGTAGAAGAAAGGAACTGAGATGGTGAAAACAAGCACAAGGTGCTTGTTTAAGACCATATAAGGCTTTGTTGAGCCAACAGACATGATTTGGATAATAAGGATCAGAAAACCCAGGAGGTTGCTCTATGAAGACAAGTTTATTAAGTTGACCATGTAAGAACGCATTGTTAACATCCAACTGGTGAGTTTTTCAATTATTGATAACGGCTAAGAATAAAACAATGTGAATGTAGAGCCCTTGACAATAGGGCTAAATGTATGAGAGTAGTCGACATCAGGGGCCTGGCTGAATCCCTGGGCGACCGGCGGGCTTTGTAGCCACTAACAGCTCCGGTGGAATCTGGTTTTATGCGAAACAACCATTTAGAACCAACGAAATTTTGATTTTTCGGTCGAGGAACAAAGGTCCAAGTATTGTTATTACGAAGGGCAGTTAATTCACGATGCATGGCATCAACCCGGTGTTGATGTTTAGCAGCGGATTTGAAACCTTGGGTATCGTTGTGTGCAAGTGTTCAAGGTTATCAACCTGAGAGAGATCTGCACGATGTTTGGGTTTAAATATCCCATCTTTGGATTGAGTTTGCATCGAATGGGTTGAGGTTATGATGGGATTAAAGGATGGAATGTCATTGGGAACAACCAAGGGGTGTTGCAATCAAGTGGAGATGGGGGAGCGATTTCAATAGGTTGTGGTTATGGGCCGGGTTGTGACGGGAGAGTGGTGGCAGTAGGCTGTGATTCAGGTTGTGAAGGTGGAGGGATCAAGGTGGAGATTGCAGGTGGTGGGTTTATAGGCTGGGAAATAGTAGGCCCATTGCTAGTGTTGGATTCAAGGCAGAGATCACATGGTGAGGATGTTGGACCATTGGTTTGGGCTGGGTTTGGATTGTGTGGTAGGGTGGTTTTGATACTGGAAAATGCTAAGGAGCGGTCCTCAAGAAAGGTGTGCAAGGGGAGTTGGCTTAACATAGTAGAGGAAGTGTGACCAGAGAATGGAAAAGTGGATTCATCAAATCGAGCATGACGAGTAATGAATATTTTCAAAGTAGTCGGATCAAGACAACAGTACCCTTTGCTTTAAGAACAATAACCCATAAAAATGCACGGTACATTATGGGGAGCAAGTTTATGATCTGCATAGTCACGAATGTAGGGATAGACTCGACATGCAAATGCATGAAGATTATGATATGATGGTTCTTGAGAAAAAACAACTCAAATAGAGACTTTACTTGTAAGATTTTAGAAGGGAGTTGATTAATAAGATAGACAAGAGAACCGAATGCTTCAACCTATTAGTTGGACGGCACATGCTCGTTGAACAAGATAGCTAAACCAGATTCAACAATGTGTCGGTGTTTTCTCTCGACCTAACCATGTTGTTGAGGGGTATAGGGACATGAAATTTGATAAAACGTCCTGTTTGCTTCAAATAATTATTTAACATTAGAGTTAAGGAATTCGGTGCCACCATCACTTTGAAATACCTTAAGTTTACATGATAATTAAGTTTGAGCAAATTTAAGAAAGACTGGTAATATTGTGAAATTCAGATTTGGTGCGTATGGGGTAGAACTATGTAAATCGCGAGAAGTCATCAACAAAGATGACATAATAGCTATAGTTATTAATTGACGTAACGGAGAAGGTCCCCACATGTCACACCCTCAAATTCCGGGTCTGGAATTTATCACGGAGGAGTGAACAAACAGGATCGTACACATTAGTCACACATGAGATGCAGTTATCTATATGAGATGAATTTTAGATAATCATTCCATTAATATTCTGAGTAATAAATATTATGCGTAGCGGAAATAAAAGATAGATTGTTTCTTAACGATACGTTTAATCATATCTCAAATAATAGGCAATATGTATCTTGAGCTCTTATATGATCCTACGTGCATGTCCATAAGCTCCTAGTAGATACCTGAGAATACATGTAAAATCAAGTGTCAACACAGAGTTGGTGAGTCCATAGGTGAGCAAAACATAAATGATAAACCATTAATTATCATCAAAGTAGGATTTACCGTAAAAGTGTGAGTATAAACTACCCACTGGTATCACTTTGTATGTGAATAGCCTGTCGGAAACCCTTTATAAGGTGAACCCGCTATCTCACATACTAACTAAGTACAAGCCAACAAATCCTTCACATAGGAATTGCCCATGTATCATAGTTTATATCCTTTTTATGTGTATATTATATTAGTTATAATAATTTCAAATCAGAGGGAGCAAATCCTCCTTTACATTTATCCTCATATGGGTTGTAAGTGGAACTATAATGGCAAACTTTACACATAGTGCACAAATACCTTTTCAACACAAAACAATCATCCCGAATGACTTATAAGATCTTTGTGCATCTTGGTGAGGACCACATGTCCAAATCTTTATAGGGTAAGTCACACCCCGATAGTACTATCCAAAAGATCCCTGCTTGTTTATAGTCCAGTATACAGAGAACGGTTTTCATTGTAACCATATGTAATCATAAATGTGATCATTATTATTAACATAATACACAAAAATAATTTGAAATTTCAATTACAACATGTATTCCTCCCCAAAATATTTAAATGATTAAAAAGGGGAATAGTTAAGTATGAACTCACATCAGTTCTTGTATGGTGTTGACAAGCTAGTAAATTCCTCCTAAGGAATTATAATTCACATAAGCAAATAGATACAAATCCATAACCTAAATAAGTTAGATCTTGAACCTAAAGTTCAATTGATCTAGGGTTTGGTTTTCTAGGATTTGTTATAAGCATATAATTGAATCATTTAATTATTTTTATTAATTCTTTAATAACTAAAGATTTGTATTTCATAAAATTTAATTAATTTAATAATGATTTTAACATATCATTATGTTCAAAATAAATTTTACACATTATTTAAATATGTAAGTTTGTATTTAATTTAGTAAGATTTTATAATTAAATTTATAAAATCTAATGTGTATTTATCTTATCAAATAAGTAATGTTTACAAGTTTTAATTTATTTATTTATTATCTGAAAATAAGTAAATATGTTTAGGTAGTCTTTAAAAATAAGGAGAGTTTGTACAACTTATTTTATAATTTTTAGAATTTTTTATATATTTTAAAGGCTGAAAAAGGCCTTAAAAATAATTGGAGGTGCCCGGGGTCGAACCCGGGACCTCATGGAGGCAAGGGTGCATGGAACCGGTGGACCAAAGGCATACAGCCGTGGTAAGATTTGGGTTTCAATTCTTTTAAACACAAACTCAAGTAAATCCCCAAACCGATGAACCCTAATTTCAATTGATTCCAAATTGAACCACAAATTGAAGCTGTTAATAAAATCAATCATAGAGCTTTGATCCCCCATGAGAAATCGAGCATATTGATGTGTGATATTTACGTTATTAAGTTCGAATTGATACAACAGACAACCAAGAACAAGTTGCGGTTGCCCTGGGTCCAGTCGACGAGCAATTGCAATCTATAATCGAATTAAACTCGAGGGTAGCTTCGTGTGACGTCTCAGATCGAAGCCCTTAATCAATTTTGATTGTACTCGGGTGGAAGATGGTGAACGACCTCGGTGCAGGTCGACGATGAGGATGATGATGAAACTCGATGTTTAAGTTTGTTTCAAGTGAATTTGGAACTGGGAATAGATTACAGATAGTTATATGATCTTTAGGCTGAATTAATGGATTATTATTGTTGTTTAGTGCGATTTGTGGCTGGAAAAGTGGCCGAAAGTGTAGATCGCACTATTTCGACTCTAATATTCAAATTTCAGTGGGGCAAATGTTCGAATCTTGCACTCGAGTTGTCGGTAGTGATTAATTGAGCTGGAATCGACTAAATTTGGGTGTTTGGCTTCGCCGGAGGCTCGTCGGAGATGGTGGCCGGCGGTGACAGGGTCGACGGGGTGGGGGCTGGGATTTTAAGAAATTACACATTTGGTCCCTGTGGTTTTAGAGTTTATATTTTATGTCATAAACTTTGATTTTAAGTTTCGTTAATTACATAAATACCCCCCTCAACTTATTTAAACTCCTAATTTTTTATAACTTGTTAATTGTTCCATTTTTATAAATTGTTAACCTTTATTATTATTATTATTATTATTATTATTATTATTATTATTATTATTATATTATTATTATTATTATTATTATTATTATTATTATAATTGTTGAAATTAACATCAACGTATTTAAACTTAATTGTTTATAAAATTACTTTTAATTTATAAAAAAAATACGAGATGTTACAGTTTAAGCCCTATAGTTTAATTAAGGTAACGAAATTTTCTGGGTTGTCACATCATCCCCCTGTTAGAGGAATTTTCGTCCCGAAAATTAAGATGTACTGGTAACATTCTTGAACAGGTTAGGATACTTGCGCATCATTTCGTCCTCTCGTTCCCAAATGAACTCAGGACCACGCCGGGAGTTCCACCGAACTCTGACAATCGGAATCTTGCTATGCTTTAGTTGTTTAACTTCCCTATCCATGATTTCAACTGGTTCCTCGACAAATCTGAGTTTCTCATCTACTTGCAGTTCCTTTAAAGGAACAACCAGTGATTCATCGGATAAACACTTCCTTAGATTGGATACGTGAAAAACATTGTGCACACCACCAAGTTCAGCAGGTAGATTTAATTCATAGGCTACTGGGCCGATCCTTCTGACAATTTCAAAATGCCCACGTAGCGAGGGTTCAATTTCCCTCATTTCCCAAAGCGTATACTCCCTTCCAGGGAGATACCTTTAGCAAAACTTTATCTCCTTCCTGAAATTCAAGTGGCTTGGGGTGTTTATCAGCGTAGCTTTTCTGGCGATCCCTGGTAGCAGCCATGCGTTCTCTTATCTGGACAATTTTCTCATGAGTTTCAAAGATCAATTCTGGGCCAATAAGTTGACTATCTCCAACTTCTGTCCAGCAAAGCGGTGATCTACATTTACGTCCATATAAGGCCTCGAATGGTGCCGCCTTGATGCTCGAATGATAGCTATTATTATATGAGAACTCTACTAAAGGTAGATGACCTTCCCAGTTCTTTCCAAATCAATAACACAAGCCCTAAGCATATCCTCAAGAGTCTGTATGGTTCTTTCACTTTGGCCATCAGTCTGAGGGTGATAGGCTGTGCTCATATCTAGGCGAGTGCCTAGAGCTTTCTGAAGTTTAACCCAAAAGATAGATGTAAATCGTGCATCACGATCAGAGATGATAGACACTGGCACTCCGTGTCTAGAGATAATTCTTTGATGTAAATCCTTGCAAGCTTCTCCTTCTTTCTTTCTCACGAATGGGTATGAAATGAGCTGATTTGGTGAGACGGTCAACAATAACCCAAATGGTGTCATTGCCCATTTGAGATTTGGGTAAGCCAGTGACGAAATCCATGGTTATCATTTCCCACTTCCACACGGGACTTCTGGTTGGGTCAACATTCCTGAAGGCTTTGGTATTCGACCTTGACTTTAGAACAAGTCAAACAATTTGAGACATAAGTAGGAATATCTGCCTTCATAGAGTACCTAGACTTGTGGGCTTCATCCCTGATCAAGCTTCTAAGATTCCCGTATAGGGGTATCCAAATCCTTTCTGCTATAAAGCATACTCCATCTGAATAAACTTCAAACTATTGGTCTAGCCCTCAGAGGTTTTCATCTTTAATGTTTTCTTCTTTTAATGCTTCAGTCTGTGCATTCAGAATTTATGCCGGTAGGTTGCTTTGAATGGTAAGTTGCAGGGCTCGTACTCTACGAGGTTTCGTATGTTCTTTCCTACTCAAAGCATCAGCCACAACATTTGCATTACCGGGATGGTACTTGATGGCACAATCATAATTGTTAGTAGTTCAAGCCATCTCCTTTGTCTCATATTCATCTCCTTTTGATTATACAAGTGTTGAAGACTCTTGTGGTCGGTATAGATGGTGCACTTAGTACCGTACAGGTAGTGTCTCCATAGTTTAAGAGCAAACACAACTGCTCCTAGTTCTAGATCATGAGTTGCATAGTTCTTTTCATGAGCCTTTAACTGTCTTGAGGCATAGGCTATGACTTTGTCTCGTTGCATCAAAACACATCCCAGTCCCTGAACAGAAGCATCACAATAGACTACAAAGTCTTCAATGCCGTCAGGTAAGGATAGTATAGGTGCACTGCATAACTTCTGTTTCAGTGTTTGAAAAGCAGCCTCTTGCTTAAGTCCCCAATGATATGCTACTCCTTTTGGGTGAGCATGGTCAATGGTTGAGCTATCTTGGAGAATCCTTTGATAAATCTCCTATAATAGCCGGCTAGGCCAAGAAATGTCTAATTTCTGTTGGATTAGAAAGTGTAGGCCAACTTTTGATGGATTCAATTTTACTGGGTCTACATGAATGCCATTAGCATCAATCACATGACCAGGAATTGAACTTCTTTTATCCAGAAATCACATTTTGAGAACTTAGCATAGAGCTCCTCTCTCTTTAATAATTCAAGGATCAATCTTAGATGTCCTCATGCTCATGCTCATTTTTAGAATAGATCAAGATGTCGTCAATGAAGACAATGACAAACTTTTCTAGATAAGGCTTGCATACACGATTCATGAGGTCCATGAATACGGCAGGTGCATTGTTAGCCCAAGCGGCATGACTGTAAACTCAAAGTGACCGTATCGAGTTCTGAAAGCCGTCTTCATAATATGTTCATCCCTGACTCTCAGCTGATGATAGCCGCTTCTAAGATCTATCTTTGAATAAATGCTTGAACCTTGAAGTTGGTCGAATAAGTCGTCAATACGTGGCAAGGGATAACGGTTCTTGATTGTCACTTTGTTCAGTTCTCGATAATCAATGCACATCCGGAAGGTTCCGTCTTTCTTCTTTACAAACAACACTGGTGCTCCCCATGGTGACGAGCTAGGTCTGATGAATCCTTTATCCAGGAGTTCCCTAAGCTGGTCAGATAGTTATTTTAGTTCAGAAGGTGCGAGACGGTATGGTGCCCGAGCTATAGGTGTAGCTCCAGGTGTTAACTCAATTGAGAACTCGACCTCTCTTCTAGGGGGCAAACCAGGCAGTTCATCAGGGAACACTTCAGGAAATTCCCTGATGACTGGTACATCTTCAATCTTCGTCTCCTTCTTATCTTTATCAGTGACTAAGGCTAGGACAGCAGTATGTCCTTTTCGAAGACACTTTTAGCCTTCAAGTAGGAAATAACTCCCATCACAACACCAGTCTTATCTCCCTCAACACATAGGACTTCATCATTTGGTAAGGGTATGCGAATCATTTTGTCTTTACATAGAATTTCTGCGGAGTTTTTGGATAGCCAATCCATACCAACTACCACATCAAAGCTTCCCAAAGTAATGGGCATGAGGTCTATTGGTAGGATATGACCTGATAAACCTAGTGTACAGTTTTTCAGAATTTATGATGCGGTCAAGGATTTACTATTTGCTAATTCTACTACATATGACTAATCTAGGGGTACAGGTTCCACATTCAAGTGCTTATAGAAAGTATTGAATACGAAGCTTCTATCAGCTCCCGTGTCAAATAAAACTATAGCATAAACATCATTTACCAAAAATTTTCCATAATAATGTCAGGGTCTTTTAGAGCCTCACCTTTGCCAACACGAAGGCTCTGCCCTTGGCTGTATCTTTCTTTTCCCCAGTGCAATCTCTGGCAACATGGCCCTTTTCTCCACATCTGAAACACGTAACTCCCTTCTTACCATCATTCTGCTGATTACTATCTTTCTTTCCTTGATCTTGAGTCTTGGTCCTACATTCAGGAGCAGTGTGCCCCTTCCTGTGGCATTTGTAGCTAATGACTGCAGTACACTTGCCTTGGTGACACTTGTTACTCCTCTGACATCTATGCGAAATGCCCTGATTGTCACTTTTCTTTTCTGGATGTTGCTTCTTGTTTGCACCTTGATTCTCACTTTCTTTAGAATCTTCGAACTTTCTCTTTCCTGAGCTTTCAGCAGCAGCACCCTTACCCTTGATCCTTGATGGCAACTTCCCTTGAGCCACAGCCTCATTAGTCAGCTTGTGAGCTATCCTAATGGCCTGTTGGATTGAAGTTGGGTTGGAAGAAGTGACCATAGACTGAATGACAGGAGATAGTTCACGAATATAGCCTTCAATTCTTCTATGAGCAGGCTCCATCATATGTGGGCACAAAGTTGCATACTCATGATTCTCGGCGGTATAAGTTTCAATCTCAGATCCCACCATCTTGTGGTTCCAGCACTCTGTTTCAAACTTTTGTACTTCTTCCTCGGACAGTACTCTTCCCTCATCAGTTGTTTGAATTCATCCCAAGCCATAGCATTGGCTAGTGGGAGAGTAAGTCTTGAAACTTCAGTCTTCCAGAATGAGAGTGCAGCTCCACTCAATGCTCTGAAGCATACTTTGTCCTATTCGCATCTAGAAATTCAGATATAGCAAAGATGGAATCACATTTCTCAAACCACCTTATGAGCCCAATAGCCCCTTCTGCCCCAGTGAAGATATCGGGCTTGCAGTCTAGGAACTTCTTATAGGAATAGGGATGACCATTCTGAGCAGCCTGAATGGCTAGGGCTGAAGCAACACCTTGATTGACCAAAACTTGTATTTTTTCAGGAGTCATCCCTCTTGGGACAGTTCCCCTACCACGTCCTCTACCTCTGCCTCTGCCCGCTGATGCGTCCATCTATCATGAAATTGTTTGGTGAGAATTCACACTTTGATATATTCAATAGATGCATTCTATATCAAATATTCAAAGTATGGACGATTACAGTAAGATAGATGGGAATTTAAGAAAACTGGGTTTTTCGATTAAATTCAGTAAGGCACGAGTACTAGGGAAACAAGTTTCTCTTTAGGTTAGGACAAGCGTAGCTTAGATTACCAAATGGAACACATCAAGGTAATTTGACCCATTTGCCTTAGAGACTTGTGTATTGACCATAGTTTATCACCCATCCCAGAAATCCCCAGGTAAACATAACTGGTCTCGCAATGAGATTTACACGATATGCCTGCCTTAGCCCGAAGGCCTTTTGCCAGGAAATCCAGAATACAGGTGTTTATGTGTCACGCAAGTTTATTTGGTTCATAGAATCAAAACCTCGATAAGATTTTCATAGATTAGACATAAAGTCTAAGGAATTGAACCCACGACGATAAGTGTAGATCCCACATGTCGTTGAGAATAAGTTTAGGAGTTCATTTATCAGGGAGAGTCAAAGAGTCAAAGTTAAGTTTAGGGAGACAAGTATCTAAGTTTAAGCATACATAAGGCATTTCCTATGCTAAGGCATCAAGTTGCACAAACGCATATCATTATGTAACATGCAAACAATATGTAAGCATAAAAGTATAGAGATCTTTCTATGAGCACAAGGTCATTAGCTGAAGCTTTCTCTAGTTTGTCTATACGGTGGCTCCTCTGGTCAGTAGTTCATTCTTAGTTTCCTCCCTCTAGAATCATTTGACGTTCTCGTTGTAGAAGCATATAACTTCTTAATCCTAGTTGACCTCTAACTAAGGAAATTTACTTTGTGCAACTATTGTGTGTGGCTATAGGCTAGGTGCAATTCCTAACTCATATAACCAATGGCTCTGATACCAATCTGTCACACCCTCAAATTCCGAGTCTGGAATTTATCACAGAGGAGTGAACAAACAGGATCGTACACATTAGTCACACATGAGATGCAGTTATCTATATGATAAATTTTAGATAATCATTCCATTAATATTCAGAGTAATAAATATTATGCGTAGCGGAAATAAAAGATAGATTGTTTCTTAACGATACGTTTAATCATATCTCAAATAATAAGCAATATGTATCTTGAGCTCTTATATGATCCTACGTGCATGTCCATAAGCTCCTAGTAGATACCTGAGAATACATGTAAAATCAAGTATCAACACAGGGTTGGTCAGTCCATAGGTGAGCAAAACATAAATGATAAACCATTAATTATCATCAAAGTAGGATTTACCGTGAAAGTGTGAGTATAAACTACCCACTGGTATTACTTGTATATGAATAGCCTGTCGGAACTCTTTTATAGGGTGAAACCGCTATACCACATACTAACTAAGTACAAGCCAACAAATCCTTCACATAGGAATTGCCCATGTATCATAGTTTATTATCCTTTTTATGTGTATATTATATTAGTTATAATAATTTCAAATCAGAGAGAGCAAATCCTCCTTTACATTTATCCTCATATGGGTTGTAAGTGGAACTATAATGGCAAACTTTACACATAGTGCACAAATACCTTTTCAACACAAAACAGTCATCCCGAATGACTTATAAGATCTTTGTGCATCTTGGTGAGGACCACATGTCCAAATCTTTATGGGGTAAGTCACACCCCGATAGTACTATCCAAAAGATCCCTGCTTGTTTATAGTCCAGTATACAGAGAACGGTTTTCATTGTAACCATATGTAATCATAAATGTGATCATTATATTTAACATAATACACAAAATAATTTGAAATTTCAATTACAATATGTATTCCTCCCCTAAATATTTAAATGATTAAAAATGAGAATAGTTAAGTATGAACTCACATCAGTTCTTGTGTGGTGTTGACAAGCTAGTAATTCCTCCTAAGAAATTATAATTCACATAAGCAAATAGATACAAATCCATAACTAAATAAGTTAGATCTTGAACCTGGAGTCAATTGATCTAGGGTTTGGTTTTCTAGGATTTGTTATAAGCATATAATTGAATCATTAATTATTTTTATTAATTCTTTAATAACTAAAGATTTGTATTTCATAAAATTTAATTAATTTAATAATGATTTAACATATCATTATGTTCAAAATAAATTTTAGACATTATTTAAATATGTAAGTTTGTATTTAATTTAGTAAGATTTATAATTAAATTTATAAAATCTAATTTGTATTTATCTTTTCAAATAAGTAATGTTTACAAGTAATTTATTTATTTATTATCTGAAAATAATTAAATATGTTTAGGTAGTCTTTAAAATAAGGAGAGTTTGTACAATTTATTTTATCATTTTTAGAATTTTTATATATTTTTAAAGGCTGAAAAAGGCCTTAAAAAATAATTGGAGGTGCCCGGGTCGAAAACCCGGGACCTCATGGATGGCAAGGGTGCATGGAACCGGTGGACCAAAGGCATACAGCCGAGGTAAGATTTGGGTTTCAATTCTTTTAAACACAAACTCAAGTAAATCCCCAAATCGATGAACCCTAATTTCAATGATTCCAAATTGAACCACAAATTGAAGCTGTTAATGAAATCAATCATAGGGCTTTGATCCCCCATGAGAAATCGAGCATATTGATGTGTGATACTTACGTTATTAAGTTCGAATTGATACAACAGACAACCAAGAACAAGTCGTGGTTGCCCTGGGTCCAGTCGACGAGCAATTGCAATCTATAATCGAATTAAACTCGAGGGTAGCTTCGTGTGACGTCTCAGATCGAAAGCCCTTAATCAATTTGATTGTACTCGGGTGGAAGATGGTGAACGACCTCGGTGCAGGTCGACAATGAGGATGATGATGAAACTCGAGTTTAAGTTTGTTTCAAGTGAATTTGGAACTGGGAATAGATTACACATAGTAATATGATCGTTTAGGCTGAATTAATTGGATTATTTGTGTTTAGTGCGATTTGTGGCTGGAAAAGTGGCCGAAAGTGTAGATCACACTATTTCGACTCTAATATTCAAATTTCAGTGGGGCAAATGTTCGAATCTTGCACTCGAGTTTGTCGGTAGTGATTAATTGAGCTGGAATTCACTAAATTTGGGTGTTTGGCTTCGTCGGAGGCTCGTCGGAGATGGTGGCCGGCGGTGACAGGGTCGACGGGGTGGGGGGCTGGGATTTAAGAAATTACACAGGTTTTAGATTTTATATTTTATGTCATAAACTTTGATTTTAAGTTTCGTTAATTACATACATACCCCCTCAACTTATTTAAACTCCTAATTTTTATAACTTGTTAATTGTTCCATTTTATAAATTGTTAACCTTTATTATTATTTATTATTATTATTTATTATTATTATAATTGTTGAAATTAACATCAATGTATTTAAAACTTAATTGTTTATAAAATTAACTTTTAATTTATAAAAAAAATACGAGATGTTACAGTTTAAACCCTATAGTTTAATTAAAGGTAACGAAATTTTCTGGGTTGTCACAGTATAAACTTCTAGAAGAGCCACACGTAATGACGTTCAGGGAGGTGATGCGCCAAGAGGCAGAGGCAGAGGTAGAGGAAGAGGCAGAGAGGTGCTGGTGGTCGTGGTCGTGGTGAAGCACCCGATGGAGGAGATCAGGGAGGACCGGCTGGTAACAACAATGGTGCCGGGAACCCTGATTTAGCTGCCATGATTGCATAGCCGCTGCGCCCTGATTCCTACCATAGTGGCTCAAGTAAGCGACAATCTTTTGAATCACACAACAATGGTGGTGACGACAACAATAATGGGAATAATGGAGAAAAATAACGAAGAAAAACGAAGGTTAAAATACAAATGGGGATGATGGGGAGAACAATAATGCTAATGGAGGAGGAGATGAGACTGGACCTAGGTTTAACGGGAGAAGACGTGGGTGTACTTACACAAGAGTTTCGCAGCCTGTAAACCAAAGGAGTTTGATGGTAAAGGCGGGAGCTATAGTCCTTACAAGGTGGTTGGAGAAGATAGAGGCTGTGATTGATATCAACGAGTGTGTTACGTCAGAGACAGTGCGGACGCACCTGTGCACATGCACTTTTGCAAGGAAAGGCGTTACTTTGTGGAACACTCAAATCCATGCAAGGGGAAGAGACGCAGTAATGCAGATGACCTGGGATGAGTTCAAAGCACTGATTACTGAAGAATACTGCCCACATCAATGAGATGCAGAGGTAGGAGCATGATTCTGGAATCATGCCATGGTGGGAGCTGGACATGCAGCTTACACAGACCCGTTTTCACGAATTTGCAAGGCTGTTTTCCACACTTGGTAACCCTAGAGTCTAAAAAGGATCGGAGAGTACATTTAGGGTCTGGTTACCTAAATCCGAGCTATGGTAACAGCAGCTATCTCCCCAACCATCAAAGGCGCAATTCTAAAAGCCGGCACGTTAACTGATGAGATGGTGAGGACTGATGTACTAGGCATAGGTGGAGAGAAGAGGAAGGACAGTGGAGAATCATGCAGACAATCATGTGGGAAATTTGATAAGAGAGCCAAAGTGACTAGAAATTTTTGTCGGTAATCCGGGTCGGAAGGAAAGATTAACACTGGACCGCAACCCAAGTGCAATAAGTGTAACTATCACCATCCTCAGGCTACGCGGTGCAGGAATGTTTGAATTGCAGGCGCCCGGGACACTGTGCGAGGGATTGTAGAGCGGCAAACTAATGTAGTGGCACCTGTGAACATGGTTAATCCAATGGGAAATTTGAGGGTGTGTTATGAATGTGGAAGGCCCTGTCACTATCGGAATGTGTGCCTAGACTGAACCGGGCACCGGGCCAAACGGGAATAACGAAACCAAGGATGGCCATAGCTGGGAATCAAGGTCCGGTTAAATCAAGGAAATGCTGCACGTGTGTTGTTCTTTATCATGGGGGGCAAATGATGCTCGCCAGGACCCAATGTTGTCACGGGTACATATCTTCTCAATAACCACTTTTGCATCTGTACTATTTGATAACGGGGTAGACAATAGTTTTATTTCCTCGGAATATTGCTTTGTTACTTGGTGTGAACCCTAGTTGTCTAGAAACTAGCTACATCTTTAGAATGGCTATTGGTGAATTTGTAGAGAGACCAATGAGATCATTAGAGGCTGCACATTAATGCTAGACCATACTTTTTATATAGATTGATACCCTTCGGGTTGGGAAGTTTCGATGTAGTAGTGGGGATGATTTGTTGTCAAACATGGTGCTGAAATAGTCTGTCGAGAAAAATGGTGCGAATTCCTATGCCTAATAGCGAAGTGCTTAAGATTCCACGGGGAATGATCAGGAAGAAATCTGAGACTCATCTCCTGCATGAAAGCTCAGCGCGGTGTTTGAAGAAGAAATGTTATGCATTTCTAGCACGTAGTAGAGAAGAAGGCAGAGGAAAGAAGCTGGAGATATTCCCATTGTAAGCAGAATTCCAGAGGTATTTCCTGATGATCCTCCTGGCTTACCTCCCCTCGACAAGCTGGAGTTTCGAATCGACCTATGATTCCTGGAGCTACGCCGTAGCAAAAAGCACCATACCGGTTAGCGCCATCCGAAATGCAAGAGTTATCTAGCCAATTGCAAGAGCTATTGGAGAGGGTTTCATTTCGGCCGAGTCATTCACCATGGGGAGCACCGGTCTTATTTGTCAAAAAAAAAGATGGGTCGTTCCGCATGTTGCACATTCGATTATCACTGAGTTGAACAAGTTGACTGTGAAGAATCGATATCCTCTTCCCAGAATTGATGATTTGTTTGATCAGTTGCAAGGAGCTTCACATTTCTCCAAGATTGATCTTCATTCTGGATATCATCAATTGAAGGTTTTTGAGGATGACATACCGAAAACACGCGTTTAGGACTCGTTATGGTCATTATGAGTTATTAGTCATGCCGTTCGGACTGACTAACGCACCAGCTGTATTCATGACTTATTGAATCGGCTGTGTTAACCATAATGGATAAGTTCGTGATCGTTTTTTATTGATGATATACTTATCTACTCTCGATCGAAAGAAGACCACGAGGGAATCTTCGGGCCTATACTGAGTTTGTTACAAGAAGAGAAACTTTTTCGCTAAACTCTCAAAGTGCGAGTTTTGCTTCTGAGAAGTGAAGTTTTTAGGGCATGGGTGGTTAACGAGAATGGGATTCATGTAGATCCTGACAAAATTGAAGCAGTGAAGAAATGGGATACACCCAGACACCCTCAGAGATACGGCAATTCTTAGGATTGGCCGGATACTATCGTCGCTTCATTGCAAATTTTTCAAGATTGCTCAACCGTTAACTATGTTGACTCAGAGAGACAAGAAGTTTGATTGGGATATGCCAAGAACAAGCATCATAACAAAGAGTTTGAAGACGATGAAGAACGCACGATATTGTCCTCTCCAGACGGAACTGATGATTTTGGGTGTACTGCGATGCTTCACACCAAGGATTGGGTTGTGTGCTAATGGCAGAAAGACAAGGTGATTGCCTATGCCTCACGACAACTTAAGGTGGATGAGAAGAATTATACGACTCATGACCAGGAGTTGGGCGCAGTAGTATTTGCACTCAAGATATGGAGGCACTATCTGTATGGAACCACATGCATCATCTACACAGTTCATAAGAGCCTTCAACACATCCTGAATCAGAAAGAACTCAACATGCGACAATGACGTTGGTTAGAGCTACTTAGGCTACGATTGTGAAATCCGGTATCATCCGGAAAGCAAATGTGGTGGCTGGCGCCCTAAGTCGCAAAGAACGTGTGAAACCACTATGTGCACGAGCTTTAGGATTGACTATTCAAACGAACTTGAAAACTCAGATCCAACTTGCATAAAGGGAAGCATTGAAAGAAGAAAACCTTGCAGGAGAAGAACTCCGAGGGTTAGACAAACAGATGATTTGTAAGGATGAGGGCATACAGTACTTCATAGATCGCATATGGGTACCCAAATGGGGAGAGACTTTCGTACCCTGATCATGGAGGAAGCGCACAAGACACGATAGCTGTTCATCCTGGTGCAGACAAGATGTATCAACGATCTTAAGGATCTATATGGTGGCCAGGCATGAAGAAAGACATGCTATGTATGCGAGCCGATGCTTGACGTGTGCTCGAAAGTTAAGGCTGAACATCAAAAACCATCAGCGTTATTACAGCAACCTGAAATTCCCGAGTGGAAATGGGAGAACATAGATGCCTAGCGGACACGACTCGATATGGGTCGTAGTGGATCGAATAACAAAATCCGCTCACTTCTTGCCTATCCGAGAAGACTATAAAATGGATCGAATAACAAAATCCGCTCACTTCTTGCCTATCCGAGAAGACTATAAATGGATAAGCTGGCAAGGTTGTACATCAAAGAGGTCGTTGACACGGCACGGGGTGCCGTGTCAATCATATCCGACCGCGACAGTCGTTTACTTCATGATTTTGGCAAACACTACAGAAAGCGATGGGCACTCGATTAGATATGAGTACGGCCTATCACCCATAAACAAATGGCCAAGTGAACGAACGATACAAACGTTGGAAGACATGCTCAGAGCTTGTGTAATCGATTTTGGTGGTAACTGGGACACGCATTTACCATTGTTGAGTTTTCTTACAACAACAGCTATCACACAGCATTGGATGCGCTCCATTTGAGGCATTGTACACGTGATGACACGTGGATCTTTGCATTTATATTATCTCTGTAAACTAACCAGGTGTTATGACGATCCGTCCGTTACATCCTCGTGTTTCCGCTATAAGCGGGGGTGTGACAGATTTATGAAACAATTTATCATATATGACGGACGTCATAAAAATTATTCGGAAGAAGTGTTTCGGGTTAGTGTATCAAAGTGTTTGTTTTAGATATTTTGACATACAGAAGTTTAAAGGCAGACAACTGATATTGCTAGAAATATTTAATGGGTGACCTGTTTCTTTAAAGCTAATATTTTCTATTTACTAAAAGCAAAACCAAATTGAACTCTTCTTAAGTAAATGGTTGACATTGTCACTAAAACCAAGTTTAGTGTGATACGTGCCTTGCATTTTTGAGTCCACGTTGCCATGCCATGTTAACTGTTATTTCTTTATATTTAGTGAGTAATATTTGTGTTATGGGTTGTTAGTTTCTCTCCATGATTCCCACGTTTAAATTTAGTAGTTATTTTGTAAGCCTCTTAAGGACTCGTAGGTTTTCCTTTGAATGACATGGATGTTTTATTGAACTCTGATTCTTCTCTAATTATTCTTCTTACTTGGTCTCATCTTGGTTAATCCCCAAGAGACCACATCAGTGGTATCAGGGCCGATCAATCTTATGGATACCCGCAACACTAATGCTGAGCATCGTCAAGCTACCGAGGCGGCTTTGGTCCGACATGAGTCAAGTATCGAGCAGATTCACTCTACTCTCCAAAGGATTTTAGCTAAAATCCAAACACTGGAGGTGCATCGCCCAACCGTACCGGCGGTGGGAACGTACCTGTCCAGTCCATGTCCACCGACTTGAAACTCATCTTTCCACGCTTTGGTGGGGGTGATCCGGTTGGCTGGATTTATCAATCCGAGCAGTTATTTGCTTTTAAGGGAATTTCACCGGATCAACAAGTTGAGTTGGCATCATTTCACTTGGATGGGATTGCCTTGTAGTGGCATCATTGGCTAACCAGTTCAGCGGTCCTCTCTCGTGGTCGAATTCACCGAGGCACTACGCAACGATTGGTCCAACTGATTTTGAAGACCCGAGCGATGCCCTCGCCCGTCTGACTCAAACCGATACTCTAGAGTCCTATCAGGACGAGTTCGAAAGGTTTTCCCATCAAGTCGATGGGCCACCGGAACCGTTTCTTGACGAGTTGCTACATCGCGGGTCTAAAAGATGAGAACGGTTTCTTCCCAAACACAACATCAGATTGCAAGATGTGACATCCGTCACCTCAAGGTCCGTCATTTAACGTTAAATTACGTTAACTATCCTTAGCGTTCATTTTTTATCTTCATAGACTATTCGTGAGGACAACATACTCGTTTGGTTTTCTTTTACAGTGGTGTTATCAATATTGCAATCATATCATCCAAAACGCTCACGAATATCACAACCGACATCACTAATTATATTATGTTATATAATATAAACATCATAACAACAACATATTCGGGATAAACAACATTAAACACATCCTTATAATTAGTATAACGCTCGTATCTACGTCGTTATCAACCGAAACAAGTTGGGACTCGGGGGCTAAGTGCAGGACTAACTTGACAAATTGCTAAACTAGGGCTGGGTATAAATACCCCCCACCAGCCCTAGCTTTCAACATTCTGCTCTTTCTCTTCTTCACCTTCATCTCCATTAATCTCTCAATCTAGCACCAAAATCCGTCACGATTGTCGCGTTTTCACCGTCAAATCTTGGTTATCATCGTGAATACTCCTTCTCTAGCAGGTAGATTACTTGTTTGACCCGTTTCTTGCTCGATTTCACTTCTGCGTTTTCTAGGGTTTCGGGTGTTCGGGTTCATCCGAGCACGTGAGGTCGTGTGGGCTTTTGTTTTGCGTTTTTGTGGTGCTTAATACCCCCCACCAGCCCTAGCTTTCAACATTCTGCTCTTTCTCTTCTTCAACCTTCATCTCCATTAATCTCTCAATCTAGCACCAAAATCCGTCACGATTGTCGCGTTTTTCACACGTCAAATCTTGGTTATCATCGTGAATACTCCTTCTAGCAGGTAGATTACTTTGTTTGACCCGTTTCTTGCTCGATTTCACTTCTGCGTTTTCTAGGTTTCGGGTGTTCGGGTTCATCCGAGCACGTGAGGTCGTGTGGGCTTTTGTTTTGCGTTTTTGTGTGTGCTTGTTTAGACATTTAGATGAGTGGTTTCTGGAGGTTCTTGATGTGTGAAACCCATGCCCGAGCAGCTGGACACTGCTCTGCACTTCAGCAGTCGCGAACTTACTGTTCAGGCGACTGGGTCTTTCAGGCGACTGAGCGTGCGACTGAGTGAGTCATGCGACTGAGTCCATGCGTCTGAGTCTATCGTGAGACTGAGTGCTGCGACTGGGGTAAGTCGTTTGACTGAGTCCATGCGATGTTTGTATCGTGCGAATGAATGCATGTGATTGAGAGTGTGAGCGATTGAGTCAATGCGGATGATTGGTGCGACTGTATGTTCGCACGACTGAAGATCCGTCGTACGAGTGAGAGTTCAGTCGTACGAATGAAGCTTATTCGTACGAATGAAGGCTGAATCGTGAAGAATGGAAGGTTAGTCGTGCGATTGGGTGCTATGTGGTAAGACTGAGTGCTTAGTCTCCACGAATGAGGGTTCAATCGTGCGAATGAAGCTGATTCGCATGACTGAGAGTTGATTCGTGCGAATGAAGTTTCCAGTCGTGCGTTTGGTCTTGTCGTGCAAATGGAATCATTGTGGGTGAAGTCTTCCTGTGTGTGGTGTGTGTTATCGTTGATTTTAAGGTGACATCGACACGGTTGCCATTGCTAATGACGATCTTTAAGATTAACCACTATTGGACTTATTAATGTTAATCAAAAATCCAATCAACTTACATCTTGCAATTAGTAACAACGATTTAACACAAGTACTTAACAAATACTTCTCTGAAAACAATACAACTTTTACAAAAATATCATCTACAGTGGCAACGCTTCCAGTGCTCGGGTCTACATAGATCTATCGTGTGTGTTTTGCGTGCAAGTGTTACCCACGACCGAACCGAAATTGCCTGAACCTATTTGACACATCTCATATGCTTTATGCTCATTATTAATGCTTGTCAGTAACATCAATAGTGTTGACTGTTCATAGCATTCTACTGTTAGGAATATTCATTCGAGCTTATCATCTATTCAGTGAGTTTCGTACCCCTTTTTACGCTCATATGACTTTTAAACATTCCAAACTTGGGGAAAAGTAGCTCGCTTACTTAACACATTTTCAAGCAGCTTCCTTAGTGGAAGTCAGCTGCAACTCTATGGTTAACTTATCTTGCTTATCTTGTTGAATGATGCTATTACGACTCTTGACTCTATGCTATGTTGCTACCTTGTATACTACGTGGTGACTTTACATTACTATGTGCTATTACTTGATGCATGTGTTGTATGATGATACTTGTGATGCTATTGACCTTGGATGCTCTCGGCGGTGTGGTTCTTCTTTGTGGGTCTACTTCGTGGTTCTTCTTTGCCGAGCATCCATTACAACCATTAATCCCGTAATGGGACCTAAGGATTGGTTTGGTTGTAACATATACGTATGCGCTTAGTGGATCTTGCTACGTCTGTGAACTTGTCTTTCAATACAACCATTGTTCCGGTAATGGACCTAAGGATGTTTGGTTGTAAACTATACGTATGCGCTTTGGATCTTGCTACGTCATGTTAAACTTATTTGCTATGGAAAATCTTTAATGCACCCTTTAATCCCGGTAATGGACCTAAGGATTGTTTGGTTGTAAACTATACGTATGCGCTTTTGTGGATCTTGCTACGTCATTTAAACTATTTACGCTTTGGGAATGCTTCCTTTACAGCCATCAATTCCTGTGAGGAACCTATGAATAGGTTTGGCTGTAACTATTTATAACTGGTAAACCGCCTATACAACTATAGTCCACGATAGCTCTTATTAAACTTACTCACTGTTTACCACTTACATCTTTTACTACTTAAAACCTGCGAAGCTCACCAACAATTATGTTGACCGTTTTGAGCATCTCTTTTCAGGTGATCAAGGTATTGAAGTTCTAGGAGTGCTGCCTTTTAGTGAGACCCTAGAAGCATATTTTTGAGACTGAACATACATGGATGACAATTCTTTTGTACATTGTTGCAGTCCACTAAACAATTAACATTCTTTTGAACACTTGTTCCCCCGGGGTTGTGTGAAACTAAACAATGTTATTCTATATGGTTATGTGATCCTTACATGTTATGCTTATGGCTATGTTTGTCATGAATATTGACTGAACGCGACACAAGTCTCCATTTGTGTTCGGGTGTCGTCATGACACGCTTGTCATCATACTTATATTGCTTCTCTATCGTATACCATGTGTTATGACGATCCCGTCTAGCTCGTATCCCCGTGTTTCCATCAGCGGGGTGTGGCAGACTGGTATCAGAGCTATAGTTATTAATTGACGTAACGGGAGAAGGTCCCCACAAGTCACATGAACCAAATCTAAAGCTGTGATGCACGTTGTCATTGGTTTCAAAAGATAAGCGATGTCCTTTTAGATAATTGGCATGGGGAAACATGATCGATTTAGGTAACAAAGAAGTAAGACGTAATCGATCACCTTTATTTAAAAACAAAATTGTATCATAAGCACGTGGCCTAAATGGCTGGGCCATAATTCAAAAGATGCCGAAGATAAATGTCCACGAGATGCCAATGGAGCATGAGGAGAGATGCAAGACATAATCCCTCTTCACATCTTCCCTGGATAAGGCTTGCTTTATGGTGCGACCCTGAACATAACATCCATGATGAGTAAATAAGACATCAATGTTATTATCACTTGTTAACTTACTGATGGACTGTAAATTCTTAGCTAGGTTTGGAACAACCAAACATTTTTCAATAAGATCTGATTAGGAAGGGAGGTGTGACCGAATAAGAGACAGGTAGAGAGTTACCATTACAGAAAGTCACATTGGTGTCAGGGACGGTGGACTAACTTTGAGACATGAGCAGAACTGGAAGTCATATGATCACTCGCTCCAGAGTCGACATACCAGTTTGGAGAGGACGCGGTAACATGGCAACTGGGCAAAAAAGGCTTTAGCAAATCAACATCATGAGTCATGGATTTTTGTGGCATAAGATGCAAGTGGGGGGCAATAGTGCATAGTGACCATCCTATCCATAGTTGACAATATGGAGGACGACGACCCTTGCCCCGTCCACTTGTACCGCTGCTATGTTGGAACGACCACCACGAAACCGAGGGTAGTGGTGGTCTTTGAACTGCAGGGCTGTAAAGGCGACAGTGGAATGGGGTGGAGTTAGTATGAAAGGAACGAAGAAACATCTCATGATTTTCTGCCTGGACCAAAAGATCTGAAATAAAGGGCGGGGTTTGCCAGCACGCATGGAGATGGAGATGTTTCAAATGACAGTCCAATACCACATAAAAACCAGTGAAATTTATCAGCCTCGTCAACAGAATGGCCGATGGCAGCCAATTGGTCACAAGTCCCTTGAACTTGCAGCCAAAATCAGAACGACGAGGTGCCTTTGGTGAGGGACGGAGTTGATCGCGAAGGTTTTAGATACGTTCAATGGAAGTGTTGCTGTAGAGGGACTCAATAGTGACACCAATCTGCCGAGCGGTGAAGACCCAGTAGTGGCCTCTTCAGAAAGGGAGGCATGAAGAAGAATGATGGTTTTCTGATCATTGGCAACCCAAGAAGCAAAGAGGGATTTACCATAATCTTGTTGTCAAGAAGTGCTTCAGTGGGTGGCATCGGAGAACAACCATCAACATGCGGTAGAAGATCCTAAAAGTTTAATATCGGGAGCATCTCATTTTTTCAAAGAAGGTAGTTGTTGGAAGAGTTTTGATGGGTATAGGTGAAGATGGTGTTGATATGAAAAGGGTATCAATAGAAGTAGATGAGCAACCATGGAGGTAGGAAAAAAGAAGAGATACAAGAGACTTATAGATAAGGAAGGGAAAAGAAGAGATCGATTAGAAAGAGAAAGGTAGGGAGGGGGGGGGTTAAGGGAAATTAATGGCGATACCAGGAGGAGATGCCAACTATATAAGATGCAACATTTACACATAAGTATTATCGAATATATAATTACAATATAAAATATACTAAATATATAAACTAAGCATGTTGACAGATTGTTTTGTTTCCTTTGTCTCATAGATTAGAAAAGCTTATTTTTAGTTTGTATTCGTTCTAGATAACTTTTGGGTTGGTTTTAATACAAGTTGATGTGTTTCTTAACAAACTGAGAATACTAATTCTAACTATCTACTACTTTTCTTGTGTAGCAATTTTACTACCCACATCTAGTTCTTGGGTTGATGGTAGCTTTGGGCTTTCTGATGAATGGGCTTGAGTAGAAGGGCCTATGTACGTATGTTGTATTAGCTCCTGCTAGTATTTCTTATATATAATATTAATCTCCTTTTGGCTGTTAAAAAAACACACTTAAATGGAAACACCCAATAGAACCTTGCAATGGAAACATAATCAAAGTTGCAATTCATTTTTTCTTGGGTGGTTGTTTTGTTTTAAGGAAATGGAAAATTATTATTGAAATTTCTTATAAACATTGCTACCCAAGAAAGAAATCGTTTTGTTTCCAATTTGTAATTGAAATTTTTGTGAAGATATCGTAATTTTTTGTTTGTAAACATGAATACGATGATGTTAAATTTCAGCTATGTGATTCATTATGCGTTGTTTAATTTGGGTACGCTTTTACCTTTCATCTCTCAAAGTTTGTTTTCTTCTTCTCGCTTTTGTTTTGCGGCTACATGAGTTCAATGAATTCAAAAGGTGTTTTAACGTTTTTGATGGTGAAATCCTTTGTTTTATAGTGTGGACTGTGGATCAATCTGTTTTGAAAACTAAATTAGAGTTCTTGAATGATATGGTATGTGCTACTGTTTCTCTAATATATCGTGTGTTTATCACAATAACTTGAATTCTTATGCAATCTATAATTGCTTGACGAACTACTTTTCATGAGGGATCCTCGAAAATAAAAACACAGAAGACTTGAATGAAAAGTCGTTGTTTTCTTTAAATATTTGGTTGAATTTTCATGTTTTTGAAAATAACTAAAAAATACATTCTTGATTTTAGCCTTATTTGACAGTTTCTTGATCTTTTGGTTGTTTGAATTTTTATTTTAAAATTGAGCATATTGTTATAAGTTACAACCCATACATCAACTAAAACTGAGAACCCATTTACATATATAGTATGAAAAATCAATTAAAAAGCTACCAAATTTTAAAGTATCCCCCATTCAAATCTCAATCTATAGTATCTAACCCACTTTTTTATTACTTGTCATTTTGCTAAACATCCGCACATTAATTTTATCTTCAAAAGGATATTATAATAATTAAATACTCATATAATTTCTTTCTCTTATTAAAATTAATTTATTAATTCTATATTTCTCTCTCTTATCTAGATTTTATAAAAATCAAACTATCTTTTTTAAAATACATTTTATTAAAGAAATTAGAAATCACAAATTTTAACTAAAATCTAAATATATAAAAACTAAAATTTTATATAATATGAAATTTTCTAAAACACTAACCTTTTTTTAAACAAAATATTTTAAATCGTTTTACTTAAAAAACTATAAACATGTGAAATTTTTTATAAACAGTCTTATTAAAATAACAAGAATAATACAAACTAGAGTTTTAAAAACACGATTTTTATAAAAAATTATTTTTTAATTTCTTAAACGTGTGTTTAAAAATGAAACTATTTAGACAAGGTGGTTAAAAATAGTATATTGTTTTATTTGTTAAACTATTACGTATATATATTTAATGATATTATATTAAAATATTATACTTTAGTGTTCGTGTTTATTACTAACTATACAGCTTAATTAATGGGTTTTTAACATATCTATCTATCTATAAAAAACTAAAATAAGCGTGAAAATTATAAGCGTCATTATACTAATTGTGAATTCAACGTTTTCTTAATTAAGGCACTACTACATGTAGAATTCAATACTAGTTTTTTATCTTTTAAAAGAGAAAAAGTGTCGGTGTGTTAAAATGATATATAGTGCTGTTTGTTTTTTTCTGTAGGAAACGTCTGCAGTCTGTGAACCACATCTGCAAGCATCTGCAGCAGAAGAGGTGGACCAAACGTTTATAGTTTGCAGAAAAATACTGTTTGATTTTTAACATCTGCAGACTGCTAATATATGATGTAATTAAAGTAAACCTATTTTTAAACTTTAAAAGTACTTTAATATTAAAATATAAATAAAAGTCATACACATACATTAATATATAAATAAAAGTCATACAAACTATAAGAATATTCTTAAACACTACAAATACATTTGTTTAAATCTTTTATTCGATATTCTGCATTAATTGCTCAGCAATTTCATCTTGTCTGAGTCATATATTTCCGATCTGATGCGATAACCATGTTCTTGAATGTCACACCCTCAAATCCACGTGCGGAGTTCTACCGCGAGGCGTGTGAACAACCAGGATCACAGTCAATAGTTACTCGGAACGACTCTATATGCAACGGTTAACATAACAAACCAAACTTCAAACTTTTGAATTACATGCGGAAGCATAGTAAACAAATCATCCCAAATATGTGAAAGTAGCATATGGCAAACAAGTGCCAACCAAGTAATTGAAACCATAAATAAAAACAAGTAAATACGTTTAAGTTCAAGTATCTAAAATGCATGCTGACCCGTGTGGTGCTCCTTCACAGTTCCAGATTAGTAACCTGAGAATAGCATACTAAAGTCAACACATTGTTGTGAGTTCAAGAGTTTATGTTTAAACATAACAGTTTAGCAAAAGTGTATACCGAGTTTGCGTTTAATCATAACAGTTTAACATTAGCGCGGTATCAACCCTATGGTTGATCAGTTCAAGAGTTTACAGTTAAACATCACAGTTTAACAATAACGTGTATCAATCCAATGGTTGATCATTCAAGAGTTCACAGTTAAACATCCCATTTAACAACAGCGTTATATAAGCATGTGCATTGTAATGGCTAGCTAGTCCATTCACAAATGATATAAATAGTGATTTTGACATTGAAGCTGACTATTTATGTTTGCCTCCCGTCACGACTTCACCATATCGGACGAATAATCATAGGACAAATTTGCACCCGGTTGACCTCAAGTCACACAGGTGGGGCTCGTCATACCCAGTAGTACTACCCAACTTTCCCCGCTAATCCAATATTAACAATTCGAAAGTGTGATGACTTGTATCATGATAACAGCACTATATTAATATCCATACACATCTTAAATATGAAAAGCGTTTGTAACATTACCGGTATGCTATACTCCCCCAAAAGAGTTTTAGTAAAATAGTGGGGCTTGAACTCACCTCAATATTCTCGTGTGATTTGATAAAGCTAGTGAATTGCTCCTAAGGAATTATAATTCACATAAGTAAATAAACAAATTTATAACCTAAATAGTTAGATCTTTGAACTTGGTGTTCAATTGATTTAGGATTTGGTTCTCGGGAATTGGTTATAAACATATAATTAATTCATTTAGTTATTTGGTTTTAATAACTAAAGATTTATATTTCATTTTGATTATCTTAATAATGATTTCAACATATCATTATTCTAAATAATTATAAACATTATTTAATTATGTAAGTTTATTTAATTTTGTAAGATTTTATAAATATTTATAAAATCAAATTTTGCATTTATATTATCAGAATTATTCCATAAATAATATATATCCATTAATAATTTAATGATTTAATTATTATAAATAAATCCATTTTTATAAAGATAACAATTTTTAAATAATATTTACATAAATAAATAATACTATTAAAGAAATAAATTTCCAGAAATTAACTATATAATTTCTAAAATTACCAATTTTGTAAAAATTATTTTTATAATTTTGATAATTTTTCTGTATTTTTAGGAGACTTAAAAAGGCTTTTAAAAAAATGTGTTGGGGGCAGGGTTCGACCCCTGACCTCCGGTTCGTCACAAGCCACACCCAAACAGTAACCCAGGCCTCGGCCGCGGTTAAAACTCCTCTTTTAATTGTTTTAAACTTAACCCAAGTAATCCCAAATCCCAAGAAAACCCCAGGTTCGCTCCTCTACCAAATCGAAAGCCAAATCGATTTCAATTGCATCAGAACTCATGGGGTTATTGTTCCCCTTGTAAAAACGAACACAATGTGTGTTTAAGTACCTGTTTCGAAGTTCTACATGGGTATACGACCGGTTGCAGGTCCGCGACAGAGAGGTAATCCAACTGATAGTTTTCAAGTGTTTGAGAGGTGTGTGAATGTATCATTAGCTTAGGAAGCTTATATAGCCCTCCCGTTCGATTAATTTGAATATATACAGTGGTAATGCGTTTATGGTGAGTGGGTCGGCCGAAAAATTCGGTTTAGTGTAAACACACCACACCGCTTGAATTATCAAATTGAATGGTCCCTGAGTTCGTTCATCCTCTAGAAGGTGTCGGGATATTGGTTTGCATTAAAATCGCGATATGCTTGGCTTTTGGGCTGCCGGAGAGCCGCCGGAGAGGCTGGCCGGAAAAACGAAGGGGACGGGCGCGGAGTTGGGATTTAAAACAATTTACAGAATGGCCCCCTGTAGTTTTGAGTTTTTATTATTTCATGATATAACTTTTAAAACAGTTTCAAATTTACAAAACCAGTCCCTGAACTTATTTAATCAATTATATTAATTTTGTAAATAATAATAATAATATTATTATTATTATTATTTCATTATTAACATTATTAGTTTCAATAATAATATTATTATTATCATTGTCATTATTTTTACTATTATAATACTATTATTAGATAATAATAAAAAATAAATAATTGTAATTCACATAAAATTTATATTTAAATCACGAAAAATTTTCGGGTTGTCACATCATCCCCCTGTTAGAGGAATTTTCGTCCTGAAAATTAAGATGTACTGGCACATCCTTGAACAGGTTAGGATACTTGCCATCATCTCGTCCTCTCTTTTCCCAAGTGAACTCAGGACCACGCCGGGAGTTCCACCGGACTTTGACAATAGGGATACGACTGTGTTTTGAGTGTCTGACCTCTCGTCCATAATTTCCACTGGTTCCTCGATGACGTAGTTGTTCGTCAACATGTACCTCGTCTAACGGAACGATGAGAGTCTCTCGTCAGCGAACATTTCCTCAGTTGAAACATGGAACACATTATGAACTCCACTTAGTGATTCAGTAAGGCTAGTCGATAGGCCACTGGACCTATTCTTTCCAATATCTCAAATGGTCCAACATACCTCGGATTCAGCTTTCCTCGTTTGCCAAACCGAACTACCGCCTTTCCACGGAGACTTTCAATAACCTTTGTCACCAATTTGGAACTCAGAGGTTTCCGTCTCTTGTCAGCATAACTTTTCTGTCTATCTCACGCTGCTGCCATACGATTGATACGGATCTGTACGATCTTCTCAGTCGTCTCGTGCACGAGTTCAGGACCGGTAATTGACTTTCCCCACCTTCCTGCCCAACAAATAGGTGACCGGCACTTACGCCCATACAGTGCCTCAAATGGAGCTGCCTTGATTGAGGTTATAACTGTTATTATAGGAGAACTCAACCAATGGTAAATGTGTTTCCCAGCTGCTGCCAAATCAATTACACAGGCACGCAACATGTCTTCCAGTGTCTGGATCGTACGCTCACTTTGACCATCGGTTTGCGGGTGATACGCGTACTCATATCCAGTCGTGTTCCCAATGATCGTTGTAATGATTGCCAGAAATGAGAAGTGAACCTAGCGTCACGATCAGAATGATAGTATCGGCATGCCATGCCGAGAGACATTTCCCTTAAATAGATGTCAGTGTCCTTTCTCCATCGATCAGTCTCTCGGATTGCCAGAATGTGGCGGATTTGTTAAGCTATCTACTATAACCCAAATGTGTCGCATCCGCTGGGAGTCCTAGGTAACTTCGTGATAAAGTCATGGAGATCTGCTCCCATTTCCACACTGGAATTTCCGCGTTGTTTGTGAAACCAGATGGTCTCTGTATTCCACCTTAACCTTGGAACAATTAAGCATCTACTTACATACATGCTATCTCCGCTTTCATTTTCGGCCACCAGTAAAAGTCTTTCAGGTCCTGATACATCTGTGTCTGAACCTGGATGAATAGAGTAACGTGACTTATGAGCTTCATCTTATCAGCTCTCGTAAATTCCCGTACTGTGGTACCAGATCCGTTTCATAAATAATGGATTCCATCAGCTTTAACCTCCAACTGTTTCTCCATGCCTCGCATGTATCCGCTTTGAGATTCTCCGTCTTCAAGGCCTCAGATTGAGCAGCTTTGATTTGTGTTGGTAGGTCAGAGTGGATAGTCATTTGTAATGCGCGCACTCGACGCGGCTTTAGGGTTTCCTTACGACTAAGGCATCGGCTACCACATTAGCCTTACCCGGATGATACTTGATTGCACAGTCATAATCATTGAGTAACTCTAACCACCTTCGTTGCCGCATATTTAATTCCTTTTGCTCAAAGATGTGCTGAAGACTCTTGTGATCGGTTATAGATAGTGCATTTGGTACCGTACCCGTAGTGTCTCCAAATCTTCAAGGCAAAAACCACTGCACCCAATTCCAGGTCATGGTTGGTATAGTTTTTTTCCCGTGAATCTTCAGTTGTCTCGAGCGTAAGCTATCACCTTGTCTCGCTGCATCAGGACACAACCCAATCCTTGAATGGATGCGTCACAATACACCACGAAATCATCTGTCCCCTCTGGTAGTGCCAATATCGGTGCACTACAGAGTTCTGTTTCAATAGCTGAAAGCCGCCTCTTGACTTTCACCCATTTGTATGTCGTTCCTTTGTGGTCAAGGCTGTGAGAGGTTGTGCGATTTTAGAGAATCCTTCTATGAATCGTCGGTAATATCCTGCTAACCCCAGGAATTGCCTTATCTCAGCCGGTGTCTTAGGTGTAGCCCAATTCTTTATCGCCACAATCTTTGCAGGATCAACATGTATTCCCCTCTCATTAACGATATGACCTAGGAATTGCACTTCACGTTTCAGAAGTCACACTTAGAGAATTTGGCGTACATTTGCTCCTTCTTCAATAATTCCAAGATCAATCGTAGATGTTCTTCGTGATCCTCCTTGGTCCTAGAGTATATCAGTATGTCATCGATAAACACGATAACAACCGATCGAGATAGGGTTTGCACACGCGATTCATGAGGTCCCTGAATACCGCAGGTGCATTAGTCAACCCAAAAGGCATGACCAAGAATTCGTAATGACCATAACAGTACGGAATGCGGTTTTGGAGATGTCCTCCTCACGGACTCGGATGATGATAACCAGATAACCAAGTCGATCTTCGAATAATAGCTTGATCCCTGAAGCTGATCAACAAGTCGTCGATACGAGGTAGGATATCGGTTCTTGACTGTGACTTTGTTAATTCTCTATAATCGATGACATTCGGAAAGTGCCGTCCTCTTCTTAACAAAGAGAACAGGGGCTCCCCAGGTGATGAGCTAGTAGCGTCTATAAAGCCCTTATCTAAAAGCTCCTGAAGTTTGATGATAACTCCTGTAGTTGTTGGTGCTAATCGATAAGGTGCTCTAGCAATCGGGGCTGCACCGGAGTCAGTTCGATTTGAAATTCCACTTGGCGATGGGTGGTAGTCCAGGAAGATCCTCTGGAAATACTCTGGAAATCTCTTACCACGGAATGTCTTCTATTTTCTTTTCTTCGGACTGCTTGTCGGTGACGAGTGCCAGAATAGCCACACGCCCTTTCCGTAACAACTTTTGCGCCTTCATGTAAGATAATACCCATTACTGCACCACTCTTATCCCTTGGACTGTAAGAATTTCGTCATCAATAGGGATTCGTATGATCTTTTCATGACATATGACTTCTGCTTGCTTGTTAGATAGCCAATCCATGCCTCCACAACGTCGAAACTTCCTATGTAACAGGCATAAGATCTATAGAGAAAATGACCAGCGAGTTCTATCCTACAATCTCTAAGAATATGTGTTACATGGATTTGTTTACCGTCAGCCAATTCTACGGTATATTTGGATTCTAAGGCAGAAGGAATATCACTTAGAAGACTACAGAACTTTAAGGATATGAAACTCCTATCGGCTCCAGTATCAAACAGTATTGTAGCAAAACATCCATTGACAGAAAACCTACCAGTATAGTTGTAGGGTCTTTAGAGCCTCACCTGAGCCAATGACGAAGGCTCTCCCTTTGGCTCCATTATTATTACCACCATTTTCATTGCCTCTTCCATCATTGTTGTTGTTGTTGTTGCCTTGATTGTTGTTGTTTTGGCCTTGCCATTACCGTTCTTCTCAGCTGCGGACAGTTTCGCTTGTAGTGCCCTCTTTCCCACATCAAAGCAACCCTTTGAGGTCTTTGAGGTTGATGTGGCTTCCTAACCAACTCAACACGGCAATCCTTAGCCAAGTGTCCCATTTTACCACACCGCTGACACTTGAAATTTTCACATCTTCCGACGTGATGATAGTTGCACCACGGGCACATCGGCTGTTTACCACCGTAACCGCTCGATCCTTGATTGTTCGAGGCTGACTGGTTGAAGTTACGGTTGTTGTCGAACCTCCTGTGTTGTTTGTTGTGGTGTTTGTTGCTGATGTTGACCACCAGACGATGATGTTCTATTGTTGTTGGTGGTGTTGTAGAGGTATCCCACTTCTCTTGTTGTCGGACACGCTCGCCGCAACGCCCCGTTTGGTAATCGTCCTTCCTCCACAGCTTCATCAGTCAGTTTGTGGGCTAGGCGGATAGCTTGCTGGATAGTAGCCGGGTTTGAGGAAGTAACCATACTCCAATCTCTGGCACCAATCCTCGGATGTAGTGTTCCATTCTCTTGTGCATCTCGTTTACCATTCCTGGACATAGAGTGGCCAGCTCATGAGTTCTTGTGTATAAGTCTCAATTTCTGATCCTTGCATCTTCAGCTGCCAGAATTCCACTTCAAGTTTTGTACTTCGCTTCGTGGACAATATTCCCAATCATCATATCTTGAACTCGTTCCACGGGAGTTGATCGCCATGGCTTGCCCTAGCTTTGCACTTGCGCATTCCACCAAGACAATGCAGCACCATCCAACGTCCCCGTACGTATTTCACCTGGTCAACAGGCAGACGTACATTTTGAGAATACGGACTCCGTCTTCTCAAACCATCTCACTAACCCTACAGCTCCCTCGGTCCCACTGTAGTGTGAGGCTTGCAGTCCATGAAAGACTTGTAGGTACACGTTGGTGGTCCTGCTGGCTGTCTTGTTTGGGTAGCAGCTACCGCTGCCTGAACTTGTACGTTGATTAGAGCAGCCAATTCCGCAGGGGTCATATTGATAGGACCAGCTCCTTGGTCACCGGCACCTTGGTCACCGGCACCACGTCCACGCACGCGTCCTCGTCCACGACCACGTCCACGTCTTTGGGCGTCCATTATTCACTTTATATTCACAAATACAATAATGAGTAATGAATCAATCCTTTTTTATCTCATTATAGTAAACAATAAGGAGGAATAATGAATTCATACCACCACAATGGTATAACAAATTGAGTTTGTTGTTTGGGTGGGGAAACAACTCTTTCCACATAGGTTCAAAATAAAGAAAACGCTACGTAGTCCGAATCGTTTAAAGGAAATAGAATAGAATCATTCAGCTATGTCGTGCTGTAGTGTATAGACATTGCTTGTGAGTCGCGGACTCGGTATTGTTCCATGTTCAGTAAAAAGGTATCCTATTTACCTTATGGACTTGTGTATTGACCATAGTTTATCACTCATCCCAGAAATCCCAGGTAAGCATACCAGGTCTCGTAATGAGATATATGCGATATGCTAGCCTTAGCCCGAAGGCTTTTTGCCAGAAATCCAGAATACAGGTGTCTATGTGTCACACAAGTTCATTTGGTCATGAAATTTAAAAACCTCGATATGATTTCATAGTTTAGACATAAAGTCTAAGGATTTGAACCTAAGATAATCAGTTAAGTTTAGGAAGTCTAGAAACAAGTAACTAACTACTGTGTGCGGTTATAGTCTAGTGTGTATGCAACCTAGTTCTCTATAACCAATGGCTCTGATACCATCTGTCACACCCTCAAAATCCACGTGCGGAGTTATACCGCGAGGCGTGTGAACAAACCAGGTCACAGTCAATAGTTACTCGGAACGACTCTATATGCAACGGTTAACATAACAAACCAAACTTCAAACTTTTGAATTACATGCGGAAGCATAAAGGTAAACAAATCATCCCAAATATGTGAAAGTAGCATATGGCAGACAAGTGCCAACCAAGTAATTGAAACCATAAATAAAACAAGTAAATACGGTTTAAGTTCAAGTCTCTAAAATGCATGCTGACCCGTGTGGTGCTCCTCAGCAGTTCCGATTAGTGACCTGAGATAGCATACTAAAAGTCAACACATGGTTGGTGAGTTCAAGAGTTTGTGTTTAAACATAACAGTTTAGCAAAGTGTATACCGAGTTTGCGTTTAATCATAACAGTTTAACATTAGCGTGTATCAACCCTATGGTTGATCAGTTCAAGAGTTTACAGTTAAACATCACAGTTTAACAATAACGTGTATCAATCCAATGGTTGATCAGTTCAAGAGTTCACAGTTAAAAATCCCAGTTTAACAACAACGTATATATAAGCATGGCATTGTAATGGCTAGCTAGTCCATTCACAAATAATATTAAATAGTGATTTCGACATTGAAGCTGACTATGTTATGTTTGCCTCCCGTCACGACTTCACCATATCGTGACGAATAATCATAGGACAAATTGCACCCGGTTGACCTCAAGTCACACAGGTGGGGCTCGTCACACCCAGTAGTACTACCAAACTTTTCCCGCTATCCAATATTAACAATTCGAAAGTGTGAGGACTTGTATCATGATAACAGCACTATATTAATATCCATACACATCTTAAATATATGAAAAGCGTTTGTAACATTACCAGTATGCTATCTCCCCCAAAAGAGTTTTAGTAAAATAGTGGGGCTTGAACTCACCTCAATATTCTCGTGTGATGTTGATAAGCTAGTATAAGTAAATAAATACAAATTTATAACCTAAATAAGTTAGATCTTGAACTTGGTGTTCAATTGATTTAGGATTTGGTTCTCGGAATTGGTTATAAACATATAATTAAATCATTTAGTTATTTTGTTTTAATAACTAAAGATTTATATTTCATTTGATTATCTTAATAATGATTTCAACATATCATTATATTCTAAATAAATTATAACATTATTTAATTATGTAAGTTTATATTTAATTTTGTAAGATTTTATAAATATTTATAAAATCAAATTTTGCATTTATATATCAGAATTATTCCATAAATAATATAATATCCATTAATAATTAATGATTTAAATTATTATAAATAAATCCATTTTTATAAAGATAACAATTTTAAATAATTATTACATAAATAAATAAATAAGATTTAAAGAAATAAATTTCCAGAAATTAACTATATAATTTCTAAAATTACCAAAGTTTGTAAAAATTATTTTTATAATTTTTAATAATTTTTCTGTATTTTTAGGAGACTTAAAAGCTTTTAAAAAATGTGTTGGGGGCAGGGTTCGAACCCCTGACCTCCGGTTCACAAGCACACACCCAAACCAGTAAACCAAGGCCTCGGCCGGGTTAAAACTCCTCTTTTAATTGTTTTAAACTTAACCCAAGTAATCCCAAATCACCAAGAAAACCCCAGGTTCGATCCTCAACCAATCGAAAGCCAAATCGATTTCAATTGCATCAGAAATCATGGGGTTATTGTTCCCCTTGTAAAACGAACACAATGGTGTGTTTAAGTACCTGTTTCGAAGTTCTACAGTGGGTATACGACCGGTTGCAGGTCCGCGACAGAGAGGTAATCGAACTGATAGTTTTCAAGTGTTTGAGAGGTGTGTGAATGTATCATTAGCTTAGGAATGCTTATATAGCCAGTCACGTTCGATTAATTTGAATATAATACAGTGGTAATGCGTTTATGGTGAGTGGGTCGGCCGAAAAATTCGGTTTAGTGGTAAACACACCACACTGACTTGAATTATCAAATTGAAATGGTCCCCGAGTTCGGTTCATCTCTAGAAGTGTCGGGATAGTTGGTTTGCATTAAAATCGCGATATGCTTGCTTTTTGGGCTGCCGGAGAGCCGCCGGAGAGGCTGGCCGGAAAAACGAAGGGGACGGGCGGCGGGGTTGGGATTTAAAACAATTTACAGAATGGCCCCCTGTAGTTTTGAGTTTTTATTATTTCATGATATAACTTTTAAACAGGTTTCAAAATTTACAAAACCAGTCCCTGAACTTATTTAATCAATTATTAATTTGTAAATAATATTATTATTATTATTATTATTATTATTTTCATTATTAACATTATTAGTTTTAATAATATATTATTATTATTATCATTGTCATTATTTTTACTATTATTAATACTATTATTAGATAATAAAAAAATATATAATAAATTGTAATTCACATAAAATTTATATTTAATCACGAAAAATTTTCGGTTGTCACATCGAACATCATTTTCATTAGCATCAACATGACGATTTTCAAAGGACTCATTGGTTTGATCGTGATTGTGTAAAAAAGTCATCGCTGAGATCCTCTTTCCTTATAAAATTATGTAGTGAGAAACATGCAATGGTAATGTTCCTTTGTGTAACCAAAGGAAATGATGCCATCCTCTTCAATATTGGGAATCGTGCTTTCAAGACATTAAACGAACACTCAATAAAGTTTCGTAATTTTGCATGTGCATGGTTAAATTTTTCTTTATTGGTCAATGTACGACTCCTAACAAAATCTCCAAGCCAATACCCAAGATTACGATATGGAGCCATAAATCCTTGAATGTGTGCGTAGCGGCATCACAAAGTTAATATTTATCTGTAAAGATATATAAATAATTAGGAAATTAAGTTAAATACAAACATTTAAATACAATTAAATACCTGGTAGTGGTAACGGGAATGGAGTATTTATATCTGATAATGCCTCTGATATATTCTAGAATCATGTGCTACCCCTTTCCAGACCGCCACAAAAATGTAAAAATCATATTGAAGTCACAAATTGCTAATACGTTTTGATAACAATCCCCTTTTCCCTCCTCTATATAAATCTTGTTTGCTAGCAGGGACAACAACATGTATCAAAGTTCCATCAAGTGGACCACCGCTCCTTTGAAAATCCACTGTAGCCTTTTGTTATGTCCCGAAATGTTTGGATTCGGATTGAAAGAAGTTGGTACTATCATATCTTTGGCAAAAACATCATTTTATCCAACAATTCACAAAAAATTTATGAAGTTTGCTTTGAGTGTTGAAATCTACGCTTGATAACCACGCAACGTTGATTATGACTGATTATATCAAAAAAACATAACCATCTTCTCCTCAACCGATACATGTTTACTATCCTTTAACGAATAATTTATTCTAAAATGTGTACATAGTCGGACAAAGGATTCATGAGACATGCGTAATAATTCAATGCATTGTTTGGGATTTCCTTGCAATAACTCTAACGTGTATTTATGTCCCGTCATTTCCGAATCATTGTCTCGCATTCATTTCAAACCTCTCCTCCAAATAAAACGAACATACAAGTACATAAGAATTACTAGAAGTAATTTCTTATTATAATTCCATATGATCCTGTGTTAATAATCATAAACACAACCATTAAACATAAACAAACAACAACATAAACACAACCATTAAACATAAACAAACAACATCAACAAACAACAACATAAACCAACAACAACAAACAAAAACAAAATAAACACAACCATTAAACATAAACAATGTCATAAACTTAAACACAACCATTAAAGAGTTAATGTCATAAACAATGTCATAACATAAAACACAACCATTAAGATCCAATGTTTTCAATGTCATAATCACAACTATATTAGGTTCAAACTTTTAGCCATCATTGTGATCCACCCTTTTAAAACTTCTAGAATTTCTGGCAGTGTCATCCATGCCTCTCTCACGGAATCCGACACTCCAAAGATATGAAAGCAGCTAAGAATAAAGGATCTAACGGGTTTAACCCAACCAACTGTAACCTCTTAGAACATTCAAGAACTATGGTCCTTCTTTTCCTTTAATCAAATATTGAAGAGCCTTTTACATTTAAGATGCTAAATCATCAGCAGTGATAGATTATTTTGAGGTTTTTGCCCTTTTTTGGAATAGGGTCAGGGGTAGATTCCGAGTTAGGCTCAAGGGTATCCTCAGGAGTAGGCTCGGAAGTGTGGTGTTCAAAATCATAAGAGTCAACATCATCTTCTGTGTCATAAAGAATTGTATTTGTATCATAAGTGGTTTGACACGTTGAGCAGAAGATGATCCAATAACTGAAGTTGTTTGGGTTGAGGTCCACTTGTAATTTCCAGTGGCAGTATTACCATCAAATAATTGTGCATAAAGTTCTGGAAAAGGCAATGGAGTCGCTTTCAAAGATCCAGCCTTTGGATGCCCCTAAACCTAAAATATAAAATATTATAAGTTTATGTTTATAGGTAGACGTTAAAAATAGTATATATATGTGAACATACCTTCTTAAATTCTTCTCACTCCTCGTTTGTTAGGGTAAAAGTATTTGTTTGAGCATTATATATTGCCTGTTTTGTTTTCAAATACACACATCCGATGTATTTTGCTTTCAGATTATCATAGGCGTTCCTCATTTGTTTTTAATTCAACTCAAGGCCAAATTTTTCTTTAAGAACTTACCAAACCTATTTCAAGAGTCTTTTTGCATACTCAAACCTTTCCTACCAACCTTATTTATTTCTCCAACACAAGTCTCTAATAAGCAATGTATATGCTCATTGACCATTGATGTTTCTCGTCCATTTCTATTAACCAACAAACAAACAACAACAAAAAAACACAATCAAACATTATCAAACATAAACATAATCTATTATGATAAATCAAACAAACCTACATTATCAAACATAAACATAATCCATGTGACAAATCAAACAAATATAAACAAACTTAATGAAGGTCAAACATAACAAATCCATTATGACAAATCAAACAAACCTAAACATTATCAAACATAAACATAATCCATGTGATAAATCAAACAAACATAAACAAACCTAATCAAAGTGAAACATAAACATATTCCATAAAATTATCAAACCTAATCCATTATGACAAATCAAACAAAACTAAACAAAACTAAACATTATCAAACAAACCTAATCCATTATGACAAATCAAACAAAACTAAACATTATCAAAACTAAGCATTATCAAGCAAACCTAATCCATTTTTAGTTCATCCAAAAAAACTAGTTAAACCATAAAAACCCCATCAAACAAAAACTACATACGAATCCAATACGAGAAATTCTAATAACACACTTGAAATCAAACAAGAACTACATACGAGTAGGGGGTCGAGCAACGACGGTCGAGCAGGGGGGGTCGAGCAGCGGGGGTCGAGCAGCGGGGGTCGAGCATCGGGGGTCGAGCATCGGGGGTCGAGCAGGGGGTCGAGCAGTGGGGTCAAGCGGGGGGTCGAGCAGCGGGGTCGAGCAGCAGGGTCGAGCAGCGGGGATCGGCCGAGGAGGTGGGGGACGAGCAGTGAGGGGGTCGTCCAAGGAGGTGGCCGCCGATGAGGCGCCGTGTGGTCGACGAGTAGGGATCTGTGATGTTGGGGCGCTGGAGAGGAGAAAAGGGAATATGGGGCGCTTTAGAGGAGAAAAGGGTTTGTGGGTTTTGTTTAGGTTATTTTATAGTTAGAAGAGGTTGGAAGATGAGAAAAGAGGGGGGTTTGGGTCTTCTCCAAGAAGAGGACGGGAAGACATTTTAATGTCTTCCGAAAAACAAAGAGCCTGAAACTTAAAATGTATGCACGTTCTTTTCTTGATGAAGACAAAAGAGTCTGAGAAGCTTTTTTGTAAAAAAACAAACAACACCATAATCTCTTAATTCAATTAACTATACATAACAAACTTTAAATTCATTATATTATATGATGATGACAACCACGTAATACCAAATTTGTATATATTATTTGATGACGACAACTACATAATACCAATTTTGTGTATATATTTGATCTTTTCATGAGATTCACGTGCAATACGTCCTAGCAAATAATCTAGGTAGCTAGTAAGACTATGGAACGTTTCACTTTTCTCTGTATCTTGTTTACATCCATCTTCTTTATGATTTTTATTCCCATCAAATGGATTTCATCACATTCCAGAATGAAAAAAAATTACCTCCCTCTCCATGGAAATTACCGGTCATCGGAAACCGCCACCAGCTAGGCTCAAACCCTCATTGCTCCCTCCAAGCACTGTCGCGAAAATATGGTCCCATCATGCACCTTCAATTAGGCAGTCTACCGACGCTTGTAGTCTCCTCTGCAGAAGCAGCCCATGAAATTATGAAAACTCTCGTTCGCTAGCCGACCCGGCCAACTTTACTTTAACGAACATATTATTGCATGGTTGCAAGAACATAGCATTTCTCCTTATGGGAACATTGGAGACAGTTGAAAAGCATGGTAGTAATACATCTTAAAGCAATGCACGATTGAAGTCATTACAAAAAATAAGAGAAAAGAGATTAGTCGTTTAATCGGTGTCCTACAAGAAACTAGTTGTGGTTCTTGTGTTGATATTGGTGCATTGTTTGCGTCTCTTACAGAAAGTATAACATATATGGCAGCAGTTGGAAAGACAAGTGACGGTCTAATCTCAAAAAATTATTAAAAATTTCTTTGATTTCTTAATTTGTTACTTTTAGTGTTGGCACTTACATTCCATGGTTGTCATGGATAGATCAACTTACTGAATTAGTGGGACGGGCTAAAAACACTTGCTAGAGAGTTTGATGAGTTTCTTGAAGGTGTTGTCGACGAACATGTAACAAGAAAAGAAGCCGAGGGTACTAATATTAGCCATGGCCAAGATTTCATGGATATCATACTTAATATCCAGAAAGATAGAACTTTTGAAAGAGACACCGTCAAAAGAATGATCTTGGTATGTGTTCTTTTAGCCTTTTAATATCTTTTTAAACACTTATCATTATTAGCTTTTGACACGAGTTGAAGTGATTTATACCTGTTAGCGCGGTATGTAACATATTATGTGTGATCATTGATACTTAGATACTATTAAGTAAAAAAGAAAAATAATCTTACAAAAGCAATTACAATGGTTATAGAACTATATAGTTTTATCATTTGTTAATACAACACATTATTTTATTTTACAAAAGTTAAGTGAACGGTAGCAAAAGGGTGGAGTTCTAAAAGGGAAGATATACAAAAAGGAAACTAGAAAACTATTTTTAGCTACACATTTTAATCCTTAAAATTCAAAAAATTGTTAAAAAACATATTTCAATGCAAATAGTAAAAAGCAAAAAAAAAGTCACATTAATTTTGTGAGAAACTTTTCTTTGTTCCTTTCTTCTTACATTGAAATTGAATGGCTATGTTTTCTTTTATTTTTTATTTGATTTTTGGAATTAAAATGTGTGATTAGAATAATTCCTTAATTTTTTTAAGTGTTCCTCGTTGAATCCTTCCCGTCGCTTTTAAGTGTTCCTCGTTGAATCCTTCCCGTCGCAAAAGAAACCATATAGTATTCTTTAAACCATTAAATATTGTGTTATTGTAGGACTTATTTCTTGGTGGGATTGATACTACATCAAAAAGTCTAGAGTGGTTAATGACCGAGCTAGTAAGACATCCAAGAGTGATTAAGAACCTACAACATGAAGTAACTGAAATAGCTCAAGGAAGATCCATGATTGTTGAAGGCGAGTTGGAGAATATGTATATCTGAGAGCTATCATAAAAGAGAGCATGCGACTGCATATTCCAGTCCCACTTCTTCTTCCGCGAATATCAACACAAGATGTCAAACTGATGGGGTGTGATATTCCAACAAGTACACATGTTATTGTCAATGCTTGGGCAATAGCAAGAGATTCTACGTTATGGCAAGAACCAGAAGAGTTTAGGCCGGAACGGTTCTTGAAAAATCCAATTAGCTACAAAGGCCTTCATTTTGAGTGGCTTCCATTTGGTGTTGGTCGACGAGCATGCCCTGGTGTTCAATTTACTGTAGCTATCATGGAACTTGCCCTAGCAAATGTCGTATATATATATGGAGGGTTATCATAAAAACTCATTTTTTATGAGAACTCTATGAACCAATGTGACCCACACATTTAACGTCATATTCAAGTCATATGCCATTTTTATATTTTTTTTAAAAAACGTTCATAACTTTTTTCAAGACATTATTTTTTGTAAAGTATTGACCAAAAAATTTATTATCTTTCTAACGTGTTTCATACTGATATACGTTTTTTAAAAAATCAACTATCCATTATTTTCTTCTGTGTAATGATATATTACACATGTGCAAAATAAATTTCGTAAAATGAGTTTTTTTATATATTTTCTTATAATTTATTTTGTGAATGAAGGATACAAGGAAACATTTTGGCTTTTCATTTTTTTATTTTTATGTTATTTTATGTTTTATAATTTTTTTATTTCATTATTTACCATTTTGCCACTAAAACTTGTACATCATATTTTTTCTAGAGTTATCACAAAAAAATAAGTTCTTATTTGAACACTCTCTTATATATACTAGGGTTCAAATGAGAACCCATTTTCTTTTTTTTTTAAAACACTAGAAATCTATACGAGCCACACATTCAACACTACCATTTTTTGGAAGAATTTTATAAACTAATATAAGCCACACATTTAACATCACATGTAAGTTACATGCTTTTTTCATCTTTTTTTATATTGTTCATAATTTTTTTTCACGATATTTTCTCAAAAACTTTCACTATAAAATTCAGTATTTTTTATCTTTTCAATGCGGACCATGTTGATATAATTTTCTAAAAAAAATCATCCACTCGTTATGTACACATGTGTAAGCTAATCATTACACATATGCAAATTAGGCATTACACGTGTAAACGAAATTCGTACAAAACGGAGTTCTTTTTATAAAAAGAATTTTTGAAAGAGGGAAACAATGAAAACATTTTTATTTTTTATTTTACTTTTATGTTCTCTTTTGTTTTTTATTTTTATTATGTTTTTATTATTTATCCTTTTACCATTGACAACTTGTGGCTCATACTATATATATATATACACACACATATATACTAGTGGGAATGCCCGTGCGTTGCTACCGATCCAGTGCCCTTCTTGTTATGGCAACTTGTGTGGCATTCTTAGTATGCAATTTCTCCTAGATACTTTATCCATATACCCTCCAAACCTTGTTCTGTGAAATCAACTTCTACATATAAGCATTGACTTCCGCTTTCTTCAATTGACATTAAATTTGCAAGAAAAGAACCATCAAGATTATGTAGCTTAAAGTGCTCTAGCAGTGTTAATACTATAGTGCAATAATTTTTGTTTGGGTCCCGGAATATAGGATCTCCTCAAGGAACTTTCATTGAATTGTTGCGTTTATGAGTTCGAGGGTGTCACACCCTCAAAATCCGCGTGCGGAGTTTTACCGCGAGACGCGTGACAAACCAGGATCTCAGTCATTAGTTACTTAGAACGACTCTAAATGAACCAAAATTCAAATCAGAGTTTACTTAAAAAACTGCGGAAGCATTTAAATAACCAGAAGACCCAAAACAATGTAACATGTAAAGAAAATGCGCAAAACATACGCGCCCAATCATAATGCAAAAACCCAAGCATAACTGTTTAAAATAGACATAATCCAAATAGTATTTAAAACAATACAGACAACCCAACAATGCTGATGGTGCGTGCTCCTAGGCAATTGGCAACCTTAACCTAAGAATAGCATACTAAACAAGTTAACACAATGGTTGGTGAGTTTAAGAGTTTAAGTTTATATATAAACCAATAATATTTGCAAAATATAAGACGTTTTGTAATAGATAGCTAGTCTATACACAATTAGTAATGATCATAGTGATTCGCGTTTGAAGCTGACTGTGTTACGTTTGTTGCCTCCTGCCACGACTTACCAGGTCATGACAATGTTCATTAGGACAAAAGTGCACCCATTTGACCTTGAGTCGCACAGGTGGGGCACGTCAAACCTAGTAGTACTACCCAAAATTTCCTGCTAAGTAATTATTAACAAACCGAAAGTGTGAGGACTTTCCATGGTAATCAACACTAAATTAAGACTATACACAACTCATAATGATAAAGCGTTTGTAAATACCAGTATGTTATCTCCCCCCAAAGAGATAATGTAAAAACAGTGGGGCATGAACTCACCCGATGCGCGTAAAGAATACTTAAAGCTTAAACAGATAACTAACCAAATCAACATTCATTCAATCTAAACAACACATTCTACCATATTAGAAATCATTCATGAACATACTAGTATGATCCTAATGTTCCAAACATGCTCAATTCATCATATCTAAGAAATTGCACAAATAAAGTTTCCCTTTGGGAAAGCACATCCCAAATCCATCAAACACTCAATGTATTCGTGAACTCATTATTAATATACCAATTCAAGCTTATAACAACATCTAGACATGATCCACAATATCTAATCATCATGAATTCATCAACATTCAACACCAAAAGTTACTATTTTAAGCAAGATAAGAACTACAATGTGCATTCTTGAATTTCCAACGTTCATAACAACAATCTAGCACCTAATCATCATCATAAACACATCCATAACATCAATACACCATCAAATCAACATTTCATACAAAATAAAGTTACTATTCTTAGTAACCTATGAACAACGCATCAAAATCGAAGCTTTCTTGCATAATCGAAGTAAACTAGCATCAATATAACCTAACTAACATCATAATATCAACAAACAACAAAGAATCAACATCCAATTTCAATTTTCAAATTAGGGTTTTGGGCATAACATAGAAATCATAAAAACATGTAAAATCCAACCTTTAAACATGTATTGGCTTGTAATTGATGATTCTAACTTGTTCTATTGCTTGTAATAGATCAATCCGTGGTTTCCTTGCTTGATTTTGCTGAATTTTGAGTGTGTGTGTGTGTTTGAAGGTGAAGTCGTGGCCGAAGGGATCATGGGGGCTAGGGTTGGATTTTTGTTTGAATTAAATAACCATAATTACCTTTTAAACCCTTGTGTTTTGTATTTTAATAAGCGTTAAGCCTTAAACTCTTTTTAAAAGTGTTTTTAACTTAATTATTAAGTATATAAACTAATAATAACAACTATATATTTTATCTTTACTAAACACAAAACGTACGAATTAATACACACATTTCCACATTACGCGATTAATTTTCACAATTAATATTTAAAACACACAAACACATAAGCGTAACTTAATAATCATATAATCAGTTAAGTTATCATTAGTTTAACCTTATTAATTATTATTATTAAGTCACCAACATTAAACGATAACTAGTGTGTGCTTACGACACGTGTATGCAAGACTTAACAGAACTAACGGAGTTTGGTAACGGAAAATTACCTGATGTCACATTATCCCCATATTGAAAGAATTTTCGTCCCGAAAATTGCGTTACATGGTGAGTGTTCTATCACTGGTATACTGCATTGGCACACTGAAATTGAAATCGAGTGAGTTTTGGATAAGTTGTCATATCATTCCCATGTTGAAAGAATTTCGTCCCGAAATTTAAATCAATACCTTCGTCTGCAGGCATCGTCTTTTCGAATAGTTGAGGATACTTAAGCTTCATTTGATCTTCACGTTCCCACGTGAATTCTGGTCCACGTTGCGAGTTCCAACAACTTTGACTATGTGTATCTTGCTTTGCTTAAGTGTTTTCACCTCACGATCCATCACCTCAATTGGTTCTTCAATAAAGCATAACTGTTCATCCACTTGAACTTCTTCTAGCAGTACGACCATCGTTTCGTCAGTTAACACTTCTTTAGATTTGAAACATGGAATACGTCATGGATTCCACTTAGCAAATCAGGTAGGGCTAATCGATAGGCCAATGGACCTAATCTTTCTAATATCTCAATGGTCCAACGTATCTCGAATTTAGCTTTCCTCGCTTACCAAACCGAACTACGCCTTTCCATGGTGAGACTTTTACTAAAACTTTGTCACCAATCTAAAACTCAAGGGGTTTTTGTCGCTTGTCAGCATAACTCTTCTGTCTGTCTCGCGCTGCAGCCATGCGATTCCTTATCTGCACAATCTTCTCAGTTGTCTCATGTATTAGCTCGGGACCCGTTAGGTAACTGTCACCAATTTCGGCCCAACAAACTGGCAATCTACATTTTCTCCCATAAAAAGCTTCGAAAGGTTCTGCCTTTATGCTAGTGTGATAATTGTTGTTATAAGAACATTCCACCAATGGTAGGTGAACTTCCCAGTTATTCCCGAAGTCAATCACACAAGCATGTAGCATGTCCTCCAACGTCTGTATAGTACTCTCACTTTGACCATCAGTCTGTGGATGATAAGCAGTACTCATATCCAATCATGTATCCAAAGATTTCTGTAGTGATTGCCAGAGTGCGATGTGAAACGAGCGTCGCGGTTAGAAATAATTGAGATCGGTACACCATGTATCGAAACGATCTCCTTCAGATAGAGTCGGGTTAATTTCTCCATCTTGTCTGTTTCCTTAATTGCTCGGAAATGAGCAGACTTTGTTAATCGGTCTACGATAACCCATATTGTGTCACAACTAGTGTGAGGTAAATTAGTGATAAAATCCATGGATATCTGATCCCACTTCTATATAAGGATCTCGGGTTGTTGTAGTAGACCATACGGTTTTTGATACTCCATTTTCACCTTCGAGCAGGTCAGACACTTGCTCACATAAGTAGCTACATCCGCCTTCATGTTAGGCCACCTGTAGTGCGCCTCCAAATCATGGTACATCTTGTCAGATCCAGGATATATAGAGTACTTAGACTTGTGTGCCTTACTCATCACCAAGTCTCTCAGATTTCCATGTAGAGGTATCCAAAGTCTATCCATGAAGTAATGAATTCCATCATCTTTCAACTCTAATTGTTTATCCATCCCACGTAACGACTCAGACCCGATATTCTCTGCTTTTAAAGCTTGTATCTGTGCTTCCTTAACTTGTATAGGCAGTTGGGTACTGACTGTAAGCTGTAAGGCTCGCACCCTTCTGGGTTTAGCTATTTCCTTCCTACTTAGCGCATCAGTAACTACATTTGCTTTCCCCGGATGGTACTTGATAGCACAGTCATAGTCGTTTAACAACTCTACCTAGCACCTTTGCCTCATGTTCAGTTCCTTTTGCTCAAAGATGTGTTGAAGACTCTTGTGGTCGGTGTAGATAGTGCATTTGGTACCGTACAAGTAATGTCTCCAATTTTCAAAGCAAAACCACTGCACCCAATTCTAAGTCATGGGTAGTATAGTTCTTTTCATGAATCTTCAGTTGTCTCGAGGCGTAGACTATCACCTTGTCTCGCTGCATCAAGACACAACCCACTCCCTGAATGGATGTGTCACAATACACCACGAAATCATCTGTTTCTTCCGGTATACCAGTATAGGTGCGCTATAGAGGTTGTGCAATCTTAGATAATCCTTTGATGAACCGTTGGTAATACCCTGCTAATCCAAGGAATTGCCGTATCTCGCTCGGTGTTTTGGGTACAGCCTAATTCTTTATTGCCTCAACCTTGGCAGGATCAACATGTATCCCCTTCTCATTACAATGTGACCAAAGAATTGCACCTCACGTATCCAGAAATCACACTTAGAAAACTTCACGTACAGTTGTTCTTTTCTAAGCAGTTCCAAGATTAAACGTAAGTGCTCCTCATGCTCCTCCTCAGTCTTTGAATAGATCAATATAGAATCGATAAATACAATGACAAATTGATCAAGATAGGGTTTGCACACACGATTCATGAGATCCATGAATACTGCTGGTGCATTTGTCAACCCAAATGGCATGACCAAGAATTTGTAATGGTCATATTGTGTACGAAAAACAGTCTTCGAGATGTCCTCCTCTCGAACTCTCAGCTGATGATACCCATACCTTAGGTCAATCTTAGAATAATAACTTGACCATTGCAGCTGATCAAACAAATCATTGATTCGAGGTAAGGGATATCTATTCTTGATTGTGACTTTGTTCAGTTCCTTATAGTCAATGCACATCCGAAATGTGCCATCTTTCTTCTTGACAAACAGAACTGGTGCTCCCCAAGGTGATGTGCTAGGTCGGATAAATCCATTATCTAAAAGTTCCTGAAGTTGTGACGACAACTCCTGTAATTCGTTCGGTGCTAATCGATAAGGTGCCCTAGCAATCGGGGCTGCGCCAAGAGTCAACTCGATCTGGAATTCCACTTGGTGGTGAGGTGGTAATCCAGGAAGATCCTCTAGAAACACCTCTGGAAAATCACGTACTACGGGAATATCCTACATCTTCCTTTCTTCGGGTTGCTTATTAGTGACGAGTGCCAATATGGCTAAACAACCTTTCCTCAATAACTTTTGTGCCTTCATATACGAGATGATGCCTATCACTGTACCACTCCTATCACCTCTGACCGTAAGGTTTTCGTCATCAACAGAAATCTATATGATTTTCTCGTGGCATATGACTTCCGCTTGCTTATCAGAGAGCCAATCCATGCCTATCACTACATCACACTTCCTAGCGTAACATGCATAAGATCTATGGTGAATGTGTGACCAGTAAGTTCTATCTTGCCATCTCTAAGAATATGCGTTACATGAATCTGTTTACCGTTAGCTAATTCTATAGTGTATTTAGAATCTAAGGCCGAGGGCACGTCACTTAAAAGACTACAAAACTTTAAGGAAACGAAACTTCTATCCGTTCCAGTATCGAATAGTATAGTAGCAAAACGTCCATTAACCGAAAATTTACCAGTAACAGTCATAGGGTCGTTTAGGGCCTCACCTGAGCCAATGTCGAAAGCTCTTCCCTTGGCTCCATTATTGTTGTTGCCACCATTATTGCCATTCCCGTTGTTGTTGTCATCATTATTGTTGTCATTGTTGTTGTTACCATTACCATATCTCCTCAATTGAGGACTGTTGCGCTTGTAATGACCTTCCTTTCCACATTCAAAACAACCTTTGGGAGTTATTTGAGGTTGCTGCGGCTTGTTCATCAGTTCACCATGACAGGCCTTAGTTGCGTGACTAATTTTACCATAAAAATGACATTTGAAAGTATCACACCTTCCCACATGATGGTAGTTACACCGGTTGCACTTGGGGTGTTTGCCGCGTAACCACTGGATCCTTGATTGCTGGGAGTCGTCTGGTTGAAACTCCAATTATCGTCAAACTTCCATTGCTGCTGCTGAATTGGCTGTTGTTGTTGAGGTTGAGGTTGACTGCTGGACGATGAGGCTTTGTTTAGGAACCATCCCACTTTCTCTTGTTGTCGGGCACGCTTTCTACAATGCCCCGCTTGGGTAGACGTCCCTGCTCCACCGCTTGATCAGTCAGCTTATGAGCTAACCGGATGGCTTGCTGAATAGTAGCGGGGTTGGAAGCAGTCACCATGCTTTGGATTTCAGGCACCAATCCTCGAATGTAGTGCTTGACCCTTTTGTGCATTTCATTCACCATCCCCGGGCATAAAGTGGCTAGTTCGTGGGTCTGGGTGGTGTAGGCCTCGATTTCAGAGCCTTGCATCTTGAGCTGCCAGAACTCCATTTCCAGCTTTTGCACTTCGTTGCGAGGACAATACTCCTCAATCATGATTTCCTTGAATTCAAACCAAGAAAGATCATTGCCCATAGCCTGGTCCAACATTTGGACCTGGGCGTTCCACCAGGAAAGAGCCGCACCTTCCAGAGTCCCGGTGGCATACTTCACATGATCAGCAGGCGGGCAGTTGCACTTAGCGAAGACAGAACCACCACACCAATCCTACAGCTCCTTTTGTCCCACTGTAGTATGTGGTTTACAATCCATAAAGGACTTGTAGGTACATTATGGTGATCCTATTTTGACACAACAAACATTGGTCAGATATTCTATACGGTTAACTAGGATAATTGGTTTAACTTTCCGTTGTCATTTACTTGGCTGTCCCGGCTGGGCAGCAGCCACTGCTGCCTGAACGTGCTCATTTATTAGGGCAGCTAACTCCGCAAGCGTCATATTTATGGCACCGCCTCCACGGCCTCCGACACCACGTCCACGCCCACGTCCACTTTCACGTTCACCGGCATCCAATTCCACTTTACATTCACAAATACAATTATAAGTAACAATCAACATTTTTCTCTCATTGAAGTACAGTATACAATAAGAAATAATGAGTTCATCACCACCACAATATTTATAACAAAAATAATAATCAAAGGTAAATAAATTGCAAATGAGTTACAAAATATTCATCAATGTCAAAATTTGAGTTTGTCAGTTGGGTAGGAAACAACCCTTCCCACATAGGTTTCAAAAGAAAGAAACACTACATAGTCTAAGTCATACAAAAAAATCAATCCACAACATTCGACCCATCGCTGTCATAATCCATTTCTTCCGGTTCTTCCTCCTCCTCAGGGGCTTCCTCAGAGTCCTCATTCTCAGGGTCATCTGCCAGAGCAGGAGCTATAGCAATCTGGAGTGCTGCTAGTTGACCCTCTAGAGTAGCAAGCCTAACATTTGCCATTCCTTCCCGCTGCTCTAGTTCATTCACGAGTCCCGTAAGCGCTCATACGCCATCAGCCATTGCATAGCACCCATTAAAGGTCTTCCCATGTTGCTCCTCAAGCGCATCCACTTGCTGTCATAGTTCTCGTACCTCGTGTTTCAGAGTATAATTCTCATCATTGAGTTTCTTGACACGTTGCTACTCAGTGTCCAGTGCAGCCACTAGTGCAGCAATAATTTGCTCTTGAGGAGCATCCATAGCAGGAAGTGTAAGAGATGGAATGGATGTAGATGTCCTCGTTCACTGTCGGTTAAAGGCTACCGGCGGTACCCGCTCCCGGTATATCATATGCTAGATGCGGGTAGGATAGTAACTCCAATCTTGGAGAGCATTACATTCTGGTATCATAAATGGTTGATCCTAATCAACTTCTTCAGCAGGGTAATAGTGTCGGGGCCAGTCAGGTCCATTGTCCGGTACATGTGAATAAGGAGGTGACTCGGACCTCACGGGCCTCTTACCCAAGTCATGCGATGACGATGCCATGCTGCGAAGTACGTGATACATAAGCCAATGAGTATACAGTAAGGGGAGTAAATGACATTAACTAACAACTATGCGGTTATAGTCTAGTGTATGTATGAAACCTAGTTCCCTATAATCATGGCTCTAATACCAATCTGTCACACCCTCAAAATCCACGTGCGGGGTTTTACCGCGAGGCGCGTGACAAACCAGGATCTCAGTAATTAGTTACTTAGAACGACTCTACATGAACCAAAATTCAAATCAGAGTTTACTTTAAAAACTGTGGAAGCATTTAAATAACCAGAAGACCCAAAACAATGTAACATGTAAAGAAAATGCGCAAAACATACGCGCCCAATCATAATGCAAAAACCTAAGCATAACTGTTTAAAATAGACATAATCTAAAATAGTATTTAAAACAATGCAGGCAACCCAACAATGCTGACGTGTGCGTGCTCCTAGGCAACTGGCAACCTTAACCTAAGAATAGCATACTAAACAAGTTAACACAATGTCGGTGAGTTTAAGAGTTTGAGTTTATATATAAACCAATAATAACTGCAAAATATAAGATGTGTTTTGTAATAGATAGATAGTCTATACACAATTAGTAATAATCATAGTGATTTCACATTTGAAACTGACTATGTTACGTTTGTTGCCTCCTGCCACGACTTACCAGGTCATGACAATGTTCATTAGGACAAAATTGCACCCGTTTGACCTCGAGTCGCACAGGTGGGGCTCGTCAAACCCAGTAGTACTACCTAAAATTTCCCGCTAAGTAATTATTAATAAACCGAAAGTGTGAGGACTTTCCATGGTAATCAACACTATATTAAGACTATACACAACTCATAATGATAAAGCGTTTGTAAATACCAGTATGTTATCTCCCCCAAAAGAGATTATGTAAAAAGAGTGGCGCATGAACTCACCCGATGCGCGTAAAGAATACTTAAAGCTTAAGTTGACAAAAACAAGTAGAAAGACAACCTTCAGAGGTTACCTAGAACACACGAGTACATAAGTACGTGTATACAGAAATCACAATGAAACAATAAGTGCTCTAAAATCAAAGGACTCAAGTTTTATAAGGACAAGACACATATGACCCAGTTGACCGTTTGACCCGTTGGTGACATTATAGGTGATAATTCATTCGGCCAAGCATAACAATACTTCATACATGATTAACATACAAACTGATCACATATGACACTTCATTACCCATATGTACTACTTAGATCATCATACAACCAAGTATTATACAAGTCATGTGAATCTCAAACTATTATCATGCTCCGTATACTATAACACAACCTATACATCATGCAAGGATCAAATCATGCACAACATGCCCATATAACCCATAGCTATGAACTCCCACAAACAAGCCAAAACAGATAACTAACCAAATCAACATTCATTCAATCTAAACACACATTCAACCATATTAGAATAATTCATGAACATACTAGTATGATCCTAATGTAGCAAACATGCTCAATTCATCATATCTAAGAAATTGCATAACTAAAGTTTTCCTTTTGGGAAAGCACATCCCAAATCCATCAAACACTCAATGTATTCATGAATTCATTATTAATATACTAGTTCAAGCTTATAACAACATCTAGACATGATTAACAATATCTAATCATCAGGATTCATCAACATTCAACACCAAAAGTTACTATTTTAAGCAAGGTAAGAACTACAATGTGCATTCTTGAATTTCCAACGTTCATAACAACAATCTAAAACCTAATCATCATCATAAACACATCCATAAAATCAATACATCATCAAATCAACATTTCATGCAAAATAAAGTTACTATTCTTAATAACCTATGAACAACGCATCAAAATCGAAGCTTTCTTGCATAATCGACGTAAACTAGCATCAATATAACCTAACTAACATCATAATATCAAGAAACAACAAAGAATCAACATCCAATTTCAGATTTTCGAATTAGGGTTTCACCATAACATAGAAATCATAAAAACTTGTAAAAATCCAACCTTTAAACGTGTATTGGCTTGTAATTGATGGTTCTAACTTGTTCTATTGCTTGTAATCGATCAATCCGTGGTTTCCTTGCTTGATTTTGCTGAATTTCGAAGTGGGTGTGTGTTTGAAGGTGAAGTCGCGGCTGAAGGGATCATGGGGGCTAGGGTTGGGATTTTTGTTTTAATTAAATAACCATAATTACCCTTTAAACCCTTGTGTTTTGTATTTTTATAAACGTTAAGCCTTAAACTCTTTTTAAAAGTGTTTTTAACTTAATTACTAAGTATATAAACTAATAATAACAACTATATATTTTATCTTTACTAAACACAAAACGTACGAATTAATACACACATTTTCACATTACGCGATTAATTTTCATAATTAATATTTAAAACACACAAACACATAAGCATAACTTAATAATCATATAATTAGTTAAGTTATCATCAGTTTAACCTTATTAATTATTATTATTAAGTCACCAACATTAAACGACAACTAGTGTGTGCTTACGACACGTGTATGCAAGACTTAACGGAACTAACGGAGTTTGGTAACAGAAAATTATCGGATGTCACAGAGGGGTTTGTGATGAACACTCCTTTCACTTTTATGTTCATTTATCTTGATCATATGCTACTTCTATTGATTCAAAGCAATCTGAATCTTGAGCTTTCAAAATAGGATAGAACAATGTATGCCCGTTCTCCACCTCAAATCTCTATCAAATATACCACAACTAAAGGTAGAAGGTTAAGATATATTGCATAATTATCAAATTCAAGTCCGACACCAATGTACAATAGACTCATAAACTTAAAATAAAGCTACTATCCTGGATAGTTAAGGGGTTGGGACTCAACAAAGCATCCCCAGAATCACATTTGCTTATGAGGTGATGCACCCTAGAAGAAAACAGTCATCTTCACTGCTTTTAATCGATTATGATTATAGACGAATGAATACAGTATGTAAAAAAAGGCTGAAAATGAATTGGACTTGAGCATGAACACACCACAAGCTAGCTATCGAGAACAATGGTGTTATGTATATAAATAATATCTAAAAGTGTACATGAAGCTTACTCTGTTCATGTATGTCACACCCTCATTTTCCACGTACGAGGTTTTACCGTCAGGCGTGTGACACAATCAGGATCTCAGATAAGCATCAGTTACACCAAACGACTCGATAATTACAAATCATATAAGTTGTTTAATTTTATTGAAACAAACCAAATATATTTAAGTTGTGCGGAAGCGAAAACAGGAAAACATTTAACAACGATTTTTGGAACACGCAAACACGCGTCCAATCCATTACATGGAATTAAGTCTTGAAAACAGTTTGAGATGAATGCGGAATGACATGTGGTGGATGCTGTGCTCCTAAACGTGCCACATCAATGTCCTGAGAGAAAACATGCAAAATCTCAGTACAAGACTGGTGAGTTCACAGGTTTATCAGAAAACAGTAAGTATCAGTAATGAAATCCCCGATTATGTAATCCGATAAGTATCAGTAATGAAATCCCCGGATTATGTAATCTGATAAGTATCTGTAATGAAATCCCCGGATTATGTAATCCGATAAGTATCAGTAATGAAATTCCCGGATTATGTAATCCGATAAGTATCAATAATGAAATCCCCGGATTATGTAATCCGATAAGTATAATGAAATTCCCGGATTTAGTAATCCGATAAGTATAATGAAATTCCCGGATTTAGTAATCCGATAAGTATAATGAAATCCCCGGATTTATTAATCCGATAAGTATAATGAAATTCCCGGATTTAGTAATCCGATAAGTATAATGAAATCCCCGGATTTATTAATCCGATAAGTATAATGAAATTCCCGGATTTAGTAATCCGATAAGTATAATGAAATCCCCGGATTTATTAATCCGATAAGTACAATGAAATTCCCGGATTATGTAATTAAAGCATATAATGGGTAGCTAGTCCATAATGATCACTATGCGTATGAAGTCGCGGCCGAGCTGACATGTAATCAAATAATAAAACAGGCCCGGATGTGGATCACACACCACAACACTTGTAATAGGCTAACCGTTCACCCGTTTGACGAACGTTGTGCTAGCGCGACTAGCCCGGGTGGGGTATGTCAATCCCAGTAGTACTACTAACAATTACCTCGCTAAGTCCATATTAATGGTCCGTTGGGCAAGTATAATACCATAGTATCAAGTATATGTAGTATTACAAAAATCTAATGTAATGTAACGTTTATGAAAACAGCATGTTTCTCTCCCCCAAAAAGAGTATAAAGTAAAAGTGGGGCTGTAAACTCACCTTGAAATGATTTGAAAGTAAAGTGAACAGAACGTTTCTAGAGATGCGAGCAACGAACGATCAAACACCTATAATCAATTGTAATTAAGTCTATAAACACGTTCGATGAGAAGAGGTACGTTCGGTCGGTTCGGATTGGGTCGGTTTGGGTGTATGGCGCGACTAGCTCAAAAGATATATATATATATATATATATATATATATATTACATTTGTATACATATATATTTTATATTTTGATTACTCGTATAATTTGACACGAGTGAAATACGTGAGTGAAATATATAAACACATATATATTTTAGTTTAAATACACTATTATTATATTCTTAGTTTATATAGTTAATATATTTCTACTTTTTATAAAAAGAAACTAACTATAACAAATTTTTATTAGAAAAGTGTAGGTATTTTTAATAAATAAATTACAGAAAAATAATTAAGTAATTTTAAGATAAACACAGTTTATAAAATGATTTTTATAATTTTTAGAAAATTTTTAGTATTTAATTTGAAGCTGAAAAAGCTATTAAAAAATAATGAGGGTGCCGGGTCTCGAACCCGTGACCTCATAGTTGGCAAACAAGCACAGAACCAGTGAACCAAGGCATCAAGCCGCGGTAGTTTATGGTTCCAATTAGTTTTAACCTTCTTTAATCCAGTTAACCCAAATCACATAAACCCTAGAATCGGTTTCGATCCAATTGACCATCCAAACGCAGATGTTAATGAAATCATTCATGGGGCTTTTGATCCCCATGATGAAACGAGTATGTAGGTGTGTTAAATTACCCGATTGTGTTCGAATTGAAGGTGAACGCTACGATGAACAGGTTGCGACCAACGTGGAATCTGATTGTTGCTCAACTGATGATTAAAATCAAATTGGTTGCACAGAGAGTTTCCAATGATCTTAGTGGGCAAAAGCCCTCTAACAATTTCAGGTTTTGGAGCTTGAATAGGGGTATTCGATCAGTTGCAGGTCCGCGGAGGTGATGGTGACCGAATCGTGGATTTGTGTTTGTTTTGGAAGAAATTGATCTCAAAGGAAGCTTATAAACGGTTCAAAGTTCGTTAGTGCAGAGTTACTTTAATTATTAAAGTGTGTAGTGTGTGATTGTGGAGTTGGTACTTTCGGCCGAGTGGGGTGGTTGGGTTTTAGTCTAAATCGCACTCCGATTATTCAATTTATAATGGGGAACAAGTTCGAATCTTGCACGTTAGGGTGTCGGGTGTTTAATTTGGTAAAAATTCGAGTGGTTTGGACTGGGGTGAGCTCGTCGGAGGTTGGTGGTCGCCGGCAAGGAGGACGACGGGGAGAGGGGGTGCGCGGTTTGGGTTTTTAAACAAAATAACATAAATGGTCCCTGCGAATTTAAGTTTATCATTTTATGTTTGAAACTTTCAAAATAAGTTTCTTAAATTACAATATTAACCCCTGCACTTATAAATCCAATTTTTTTTATTTGTTTATCTTAATAATTCTTACAAATTATTAATAGAAATATTATTATTATTATGATGTTATTATTATTATTATTATTATTATTATTATTATTAATGTTATTATTAATAATAGTAATAATAATATCATTATTATTATTATAATATCAAATATATATATATTTTTAACGAAATTTTCCGGGTTGTCACATCATCCCCCTGTTAGAGGAATTTCGTCCCGAAAATTAAGAAGTACTGGCAATATTCTTGAACAGGTTAGGATACTTGCGCATCATTTCGTCCTCTCGTTCCCAGGTGAACTCAGGACCACGCCGGGAGTTCCACCGAACTCTGACAATCGGAATTTTACTATGCTTTAGTTGTTTAACTTATCGATCCATAATTTCCAGAATATAATCTCGTGGTAAGGTGATAAGACCAACAATGATAAGAAAGGTTATCCGTTAGAATTTAAGAATCCCAAACGTCACCATATGAAATGATCTTAACGCATATCTTGTGAATATGTATTTCTCCTTTGACCAACCATCGGTCTAAGAATAATATGCTATGCGAAGATCTTGGAATGAGTTCATGACAATGGTCTATAATGCACCAATTGTCATCATGACCTCTAAGATAAGAAGCATTTTAGTTGCAAGGAAAGTTAAACATGAGATCCATAGAATCACGAAGGTTAGGTCTTGTCACTTGTGAAGATAAGACACTTGGACACACACCAAGTTACGTCTTTTCCTTTAGGCCAAACCCATGTCTACAAGTTACGAAAGTTTATGAACCTTTATATCCACATCGCAATGAGGACAATAACGAGTCTTGTTGTTTAAATCCAAGATAGAATTTTAATGATTTTCAAGCTTAAGGATTCAAAAGCGATTCAAGAAGTGACTCGAACAATAGGAAACATGCTTTGCAAGGTAGCAATATTTAAGTACGTTTACATACGCAGTTTTAACAAACCATAGGCACAGCTGAGAACATTTGTATGACTAGAAAGTCATGAACATAAGTTGACAATATCTTCAGCAGAGAGATTGTTTAGGAAGGCTACCATCGTATAATCACGTTTTGATGATAGCTCAAAATGAAAGTCGATAGATAAGGAATAAATGATTCCATATAGCTAGGTCAAATGAGGATAAAGGGAGAGAAATCAATTTAAGAAGTTAAGTGCTCCAAGCTTAGAATAAAAATCAACCTAAAACGATTGGGTCTCCTTACAGGTTCAGAGATCATGCTTTGGCTTGATAGGTCGAATCTCCAACATTGATTCACCCTTCAAGTTACTTCATGTTTTTCCTCACTTGATTACAACCATGGTAAGTTGGAGATCAAGAAATGAGATTAGTCATCAAGGTATGGTTTTCATGCCCATCTTAATGATTGAATTTTTTTGTCACCAAAGAACGGATTTCAATCCTATTTCGGTGAGATCATGTCATTTGTGAGATGTAAGTTCCAATGAGAATAGTTGAAGTCAATCCTTAAGATAAGGAAATCAACCTAAAGCCAGAGGATGAAATTTCACAAAATAAACAATTGAAAACCATTTATCGAAATGAATAGAGACTCATCAAAGTAAGGACACAACATAATTTCAGAGTCCTCTTTTAGAGACACAACAAGTGATCCATCGGATAAACACTTTCTTTCCAAGTCGTACAATCCCTTTCCAGGGATAGACTTTGAGTCAAACGTGATCTCCCACATTGAACATCTAGAGGCTTTCGATGAATCACCTTCTCCTGATGGTCTATCTTGGTTTCATGCTTCGATAACCAATTCATACAGTATAAGTCTATGTCAAAGACATGATCTTCTTGTACTAATTACTACCATTGGTTATTTCTACTGAGTAAAATGATTTCTAAGCAACTAGGGTTAATGCTAAGTTAAAGAATAATTCCAGAAGGATCAAAGCTATTATCAACCCTGGTATCAAATAGATGTGTAGCTATTGATGATAAGGTACGTGCATGTAACAATATTTGGTCTTGTCGAATGTGGCTTGCTTCAGTCGTAAATGTATGACCGCGTGATGTATTACCTTGATTTATATGACCTTTATTACCATAATTTAACTGTTCTTACTTCCTAGCTATAGCCATTTCCTAATTCTGATTGTTTCTAACTTGTCCTGGGGTCCTAATCGACTTAGGGCACACTTATGGTAATGGTCGGAACTCCAACCTTCTTTCTACTACTCACTAGATTTTCCCAGTGTCCTTCCTAATTCTACTTGGTCTAATGTTATAAGGTATGACATCAGCTTTGTCAATTCAGGGAGTTCGTTAGTATAAAGAGCACGACCTAACCCTACTATTGCACGATTTTAGAATTACCATTCTAACTTTTGTATTTTATTAACCCTACTATTGCACGATTTTAGAATTACTATTCTAACTTTTGCATTTTATTCCTTAGGTAATAGTACTCAATCACCAAGGCTTTGAACTTATCTTAAGTCATTTGCATCAATTGAACTTATCCTGTTTGGACTTATCTTAACTTAGCTTGAACCTGGGTGTTCCACCAGGTTAGTGCCTTGCCCTGTAGTGAACACGTGGCATACTTGATTCATCAAATCCATGGTGTGTTGGTCAACCCGAACAGCATGACCAAGAACTCATAGTGTTCCTATCGAGTTCTAAACAATATTTTCGGTATGTCATCTTTACAAACCCTCAATTGATGATAGCCCGATCGAAGATCGATATTTGAGGAGTGCATTGATCCCTGCAACTGATCGAAAAGATCGTCGATCCTGGGAAGGGGGTATCGGTTCTTAACAGTCAAATTGTTCAATCCCGGTAATTTCGTCAAGTACAGAGTGTTATCCATGATTTGAGTATCAAAGATATGGTTATTAACGAAGAGTTAATTAACCGGAGTTGTACAAAGGAAACGATTAAGAAGGAATTTACTTGGTCAAGGAGCGATCGAAGGAATCTATGTACAATAATCTAAAATCCGATGAAGTAGTATTATTAGAGTATGTCGTGTCTCTTGTCTACTGATGTCGTATTAGCCGGTGTTTTTGTCTTTCTAGACTAAATCCAACAAGTTGTGAATAAGGGCGCATATAGCAAATGCGACATCGACAGACGTATGGAATAAAAGTTGGGTTAACAACATAAGTCCTTAAGAGAGTTCTTATAAAGCCCTTATTAATCCAAAATATAAGTCAATCAAATAATGATAGGGTGTGATTATCGAGGGTCTTCTCAAAGTACTAATATGTGATATAATGCCCACAATGTTCTTAAATAAGTATACCATAGATAGTTTGTAAGACAGGCTATGTACTCATAACCAATAATGCACTTAAAGTATTCAATCAGTTCCTTAGTTACTGAAATGCTAAGTGGAGGAATGTCTCTTAGAAGATAAATTTATGTCATGATTGTAAATATCATGAAGGCTCTAAGTAGGACAGGACTTAAGTAATAGCAAGTGTTTGTAATGTTTTGTTACCCTTAACAAGGTCTTACTAGAATTTTGATCCTAGCACCCTAGGGTATAGAATAGAAACTTGTGATACTCATGATCGTTACCTCATGGTAAGATTAGCCAGACTTCTCATGCACGACGAATTGCAATTACGTGTGCACCCGTAATAGTAATTTGCCTTGCATGTTCACCCTTAGCTTCACCTACCTTAAGTTAACATCATAGTATTATCCAGATTCATCAAGCACATATGTATAGAATCAGGTATAGGGACCAGAAACAGGCCTAGAGGAACATACATGTAATATTAAATCCATAGACTTAATATACTTGACCCATTTTCCTTATAGACTTGTGTATTGACCATAGTTTATCACTCATCCCAGAAATCCCCAGGTAAGCATAACTGGTCTCACAATGAGATTTATACGATATGCTTGCCTTAGCCCGAAGGCCTTTTGCCAGGAAATCCAGAATACAGGTGTCTATGTGTCACACAAATCATGAAGAACATTTAGGCGAGGTCAAATGCACACAAACTCTCCCATGACTCACAGCAACTCGGAGCCACCATCCCGGTAGCCATATGCTCACAGGGATATGTTAAAGCAAAAATTCTCAGGCAACCAATTTAGTAAGCATAGCTTAGTAATCTATGTGTGTGTAACTAATGCAAATCCAGCTATAGTCTAAAATGCAATGCAGATGAGATGCAAAGTTCATTTTAGTTCGCTATAACTAATGATCTGATACCAATCTGTCACACCCTCATTTTCCACGTACGAGGTTTTACCGTCAGGTGTGTGACACAACCAGGATCTCAGATAAGCATCAGTTACACCAAACGACTCGATAATTACAAACCATATAAGTTGTTTAATTTTACTGAAACAAACCAAATATATTTAAGTTGTGCGGAAGCGAAAACAGGAAAACATTTAACAACGGTTTTTGGAACACGCAAACACGCGTCCAATCCATTACATGGAATTAAGTCTTGAAAATAGTTTGAGATGAATGCGGAATGACATGCGGTGGATGCTGTGCTCCTAAACGTGCCACATCAATGTCCTGAGAGAAAACATGCAAAATCTCAGTACAAGACTGGTGAGTTCACAGGTTTATCAGAAAACAGTAAGTATCAGTAATGAAATCCCCGGATTATGTAATCCGATAAGTATCAGTAACGAAATCCCCGGATTATGTAATCTGATAAGTATCTGTAATGAAATCCCCGGATTATGTAATCCGATAAGTATCTGTAATGAAATCCCCGGATTATGAAATCCGATAAGTATCAGTAATGAAATTCCCGGATTATGTAATCCGATAAGTATCAGTAATGAAATCCCCGGATTATGTAATCTGATAAGTATAATGAAATTCCCGGATTTAGTAATCCGATAAGTATAATGAAATTCCCGGATTTAGTAATCCGATAAGTATAATGAAATTCCCGGATTTAGTAATCCGATAAGTATAATGAAATCCCCGGATTTATTAATCCGATAAGTATAATGAAATTCCTGGATTTAATAATCCGATAAGTATAATGAAATCCCCGGATTTATTAATCCGATAAGTATAATGAAATTCCCGGATTTAGTAATCCGATAAGTATAATGAAATCCCCGGATTTATTAATCCGATAAGTACAATGAAATTCCCGGATTATGTAATTAAAGCATATAATGGATAGCTAGTCCATAATGATCACTATGTGTATGAAGTCGTGGCCGAGCTGACATGTAATCAAATAATAAAACAGGCCTGGATGTGGATCACACACCATAACACTTGTAATTAGGCTAACCGTTCACCCGTTTGACGAACGTTGTGCTAGCGCGACTAGCCCGGGTGGGGTATGTCAATCCCAGTAGTACTACTAACAATTACCTCGCTAAATCCATATTAACGGTCCGTTGGGCAAGTATAACACCATAGTATCAAGTATATGCAGTATTACAAAAATCCAATGTAATATAACGTTTATGAAAACAACATGTTTCTCTCCCCCAAAAAGAGTATAAAGTAAAAGTGAGGCTGTAAACTCACCTCGAAATGATTTGAAAGTAAAGCGAACAGAACGCTTCTAGAGATGCGAGCAACGAACGATCAAACACCTATAATCAATTGTAGTTAAGTCTATAAACACGTTCGATGAGAAGAGGTACGTTCGGTCGGTTCGGATCGGGTCGGTTTGGGTGTATGGCGCGACTAGCTAAAAAGATATATATATATATATATATATATATTATATATATATATATATTTTACATTTATATACATATATATTTTATATTTTGATTACTCGTATAATTTGACACGAGTGAAATACATGAGTGAAATATATAAAACACATATATATATTTAGTTTAAATACATTATTATTATATTCTTAGTTTATATAGTTAATATATTTCTACTTTTTACAAAAATAAACTAACTATAACAAATTTTTATTAGAAAAGTGTAGGTATTTTTAATAAATAAATTACAAAAAAATAATTAAGTAATTTTAAGATAAACACAGTTTTAAAATGATTTTTATAATTTTTAAAAAATTTTAGTATTTAATTTGAAGCTGAAAAAGCTATTAAAAAAATAATGAGGGTGCCGGGTCTCGAACCCGTGACCTCATAGTTGGCAAACAAGCATAGAACCAGTGAACCAAGGCATCAAGCCGCGGTAGTTTATGGTTCCAATTAGTTTTAACCTTCTTTAATCCAGTTAACCCAAATCACATAAACCCTAGAATCGGTTTCGATCCAATTGACCATCCAAACGCAGATGTTAATGAAATCATTCATGGGGCTTTTGATCCCCATGATGAAACGAGTATGTAGGTGTGTTAAATTACCCGATTGTGTTCGAATTGAAGGTGAACGCTACGATGAACAGGTTGCGACCAACGTGGAATCTGATTGTTGCTCAACTGATGATTAAAATCAAATTGGTTGCACAGAGAGTTTCCAATGATCTTAGTGGGCAAAAGCCCTCTAACAATTTCGGGTTTTGGAGCTTGAATAGGGGTATTCGATCAGTTGCAGGTCCGCGGAGGTGATGTCACACCCTCACTTAGATCGGAAACACGAGGATGCGACGGACGGGATCGTCATAACACTTGGTATAAATACAGAGATATAATACATGCAAATTTCTCGTGTCATGACGTCCCCCGACACAATGGTGACTTGTGTCGTGGTTAGTCAGTTCCATGACTATCATAGTCTTATTGATTCTAAATCCAAACACACATAGTTCACAAATAATACAAATGATATACATTACAAATGCAAAACTAATAAAATCTTGAGGGTCTCTGCTAAGGCATCAGCACTAGATATCCTCTTTGATTATGTTCACCTGAAAAGATATGCTCAAAAATGTCAACACATAATGTTGGTGAGTTCCGCAGGTTTAAATTGAAAACATGTAATTGATGCTGTATAGAATTTGGTATGGAATCATACTGCAAGCACAAACCACATAACATGTGTTTAATACAACCAAACCCTAATGACGTTATGCATATAAGTTCGACGGAATATATTCACCCTTGGCCGGATTGCTGGCAGCTGTGTTGGTAACTCGCAAGTTAACCAATCGTCGAAGGGTGGGGGTGTCAACCCAGTAGTACTGTAACACCCGGTCTCTCACACCCACAATATTGTCCGCTTCGCCCACGAGGAGCTCACGGATTTGCTTTTGGTTGACGGGTGAAAACTTCCCAGGGAGGTCATCCATCCCTGGATTGCTCCCACCTGAGCACGCTTAACTGTGGAGTTCTCCTCTCATCCACAGCCAATACGCCCAAAACGCGTTATTGATATTAGAGGCCAGACATTCCTTATGAACCAGGAATCTCTCCTGTCCACGGCCGATGTGGGATATGTGTAGGGTGTCACAAGCACCCCTTGTTTGGACTCATCGTCCTCGATGAGCCCGAGAAGTCACCATCCTTGGTGAGGTATGTCCCACACCCCGAACGACACAGGAGTGGCTCTGATACCATTCTGTAACACCCGGTCTCTCACACCAACAATATTGTCCGCTTCGCCCACGAGGAGCTCACGGATTTGCTTTTGGTTGCCCGGGTGAAAACTTCCCAGGGAGGTCATCCATCCCTGGATTGCTCCCACCTGAGCACGCTTAACTGTGGAGTTCTCCTCTCATCCACAGCCAATACGCCTAAAACGTGTTGTTGATATTAGAGGCCAGACATTCCTTATGAACCAGGAATCTCTCCTGTCCACGGTCGATGTGGGATATGTGTAGGGTGTCACAAGTACTACCAATACCTATCCGTTGGTTCCTAACCCAGAATTAATGGTTGTAAGAATCATAGAATAACACCATGTATGCATGCAAAATAGTATCACATTGATTCCAAGTATGAAAACAGAATATACAGTGTACAGCATTGAAAACGGGTGAGCATTCTTTTCCCCCATTGATTGAAAACAGTAAAAACTTGTATAAATATAAAAAGGGGTCACGAAACTCACCTTGGATTGATGTAATGAACTACAAACTTCACAGAATAGTGCAATGCACGTCCAAACATGATCAATACCTATTATTGATTATAAGTAAGGCTTTAACACATATTCAGCGCGAATAGATATATTTGGTTGAATTCGAGTCGGTTCGGTTTGACGCATACGATTAGATATATATATGTTTGACGTTGATTATATACCTAATGATAATGGGATTTAAGTTGAATTGTGGGGTTTTTGATAAGTAAATATATTTAGTATGATTCGGGTTGTTTGGTTTAACACGTGACACACACACAATTAGATGTACATATGTTACAAGGTTTTTATAGGATTATATATGTATTAATAAGTAATTATCATTAGGTATTAAATTTACCAAATAATTATTTACATTTTGATTCTATTATAAGGATTTTATAAGTATTTTTAATATTTTGGGATGATATTAAATATAAAAATTAATGTGGTTCAATTATGTAATTTATAATTATCTAAGGATAATTACAAATAGTATTTTTGATTAATAATAAGATATTAATCTTTATTATTAGTTAAAATATATTTTATAAGAAATACCTACAATTTCATTTGTAAATAATTTGTGAATTTATAAAATAATTAGTTTATATTCAAAGATAATATAGTGTCCATTTTTATAAAAATAATTATTTATAATATTTATAAATAATTTATTTCTATGATTTTCGTGATTATTTCATAGTTATACATGGTTTAGAATCCATTTTATAAAAATAAGTATTTTTAATGTTTATAAATAATATTTTATAAAATTTTATTAAGGTTTTTAAATAAAAGAAATTTACAGAAAATAATTATGTAGGATTTAAAATATGGGAAATTTATAATATTTATTTTTATAATTTTTAAGAATTTTCGTATATTTTAAAATGGTTAAAAAAAACTTTAAAAAAAATAAATGAGGTTGCCCGGGGTCGAACCCGGGACCTCTCACCTGCACACACACATCCCAAACCAGTGAACCAAGGCATACAGCCGCGGTAGAACTCCGCCCGAATTGTTTTTAAACTGATTTTTCCAGTTTCCCCCAATTTCGAAGAACCCTAATCCGATTTGATCCAAATTGAAGATCAAATCGATGTTAATAATCAAATTAATGTTAGGGCTTTTAATCCCTATGTAAAATCGAGTATATGGGTATGTTCAATTATTTGTTTCGAATTAATTTGATGATAAGAACAATGAAGAACAGGTCGCGGTTCAACTTGAATTCGAAAGGGGATCAAACACTGATAAAAATCAAATTTGTTGTGCAGACAGCTTCGAATGATGATAATGATCAAAAGTGTGACACCCTACACATATCCCACATCGGCCGTGGACAGGAGAGATTCCTGGTTCATAAGGAATGTCTGGCCTCTAATATCAACAACGCGTTTTGGGCGTATTGGCTGTGGATGAGAGGAGAACTCCACAGTTAAGCGTGCTCAGGTGGGAGCAATCCAGGGATGGGTGACCTCCCTGGGAAGTTTTCACCCGGGCAACCAAAAGCAAATCCGTGAGCTCCTCGTGGGCGAAGCGGACAATATTGTTGGTGTGAGAGGCCGGGTGTTACAGAATGGTATCAGAGCTACTCCTGTGCCGTTCGGGGTGTGGGACATACCTCACCAAGGATGGTGACTTCTCGGGCTCATCGAGGACGATGAGTCCAAACAGGGGGTGCTTGTGACACCCTACACATATCCCACATCGGCCGTGGACAGGAGAGATTCCTGGTTCATAAGGAATGTCTGGCCTCTAATATCAACAACGCGTTTTGGGCGTATTGGCTGTGGATGAGAGGAGAACTTCACAGTTAAGCGTGCTCAGGTGGGAGCAATCCAGGGATGGGTGACCTCCCTGGGAAGTTTTCACCCGGGCAACCAGAAGCAAATCCGTGAGCTCCTCGTGGGCGAAGCGGACAATATTGTTGGTGTGAGAGGCCGGGTGTTACAGAAAGCCCTATGCTATTTGCTGTAAATATCGTTCGGAGTATGGTCTTTGGTAGAGTTGCAGGTCGCGATGAGAAATGGGGACTGAATCGAGTTGTTTGTGTGTTTTTAGATTGAATTGAAAGTTGTATTCAATTTATAGATAGATAAAGTTCCATCAGATCGGTTTAATTAGATTATTAAAGTGTTTTAGTGCGATCGATTGTGGAGTTGTTCGGCCGAAAGTGGAAATGGTTGGAATTGTGCGATCGTGAGCTGTTATTCCATCAATTAAAGTGGGTGTCTAGATTCGAATCTGACCCACGAGCGAAATGGAACCGGTTTCGTGTAAAATAATCAAGGTTTGAATAGGTTTTGGGGTCTCGCGGCATTCGGCCGGAGATAGCCGGAAAGGTGGCCGGAATCGCGGGGAAACAGTGGGCCGGGGGGTTGGTTTTCAAAAATTACACATTTGGTCTCTGTGGTTTTCAGTTTATTATTTTATGTAAAATAGTTTCAATTTCAAGTTTCAAGAATTACAAAATCACCCCTGAACTTATTAAATCCATTTTTTTTAATTATTTCAAAAATAAATAAACTTTTATAAAAATTACTATTATTATTATTATTATTGTTATCATTATTTTTATTATTATCATTATTATTATTATTATTATTATCATAATTATTATTATTATTTTTGTAATTATTGGATTTAATAACGCATAAAAATACGGAATGTTACAGGTGATGGTGACCGAATCGTGGATTTGTGTTTGTTTGGAAGAAATTGATCACAAAGGAAGCTTATAAACGGTTCAAAGTTCGTTAGTGCAGAGTTACTTTAATTATTGAAGTGTGTAGTGTGCGATTGTGGAGTTGGTACTTTCGGCCGAGTGGGGTGGTTGGGTTTTAGTCTAAATCGCACTCCGATTATTCAATTATAATGGGGAACAAGTTCGAATCTTGCACGTTAGGGTGTCGGGTGTTTAATTGGTAAAAATTCGAGTGATTTGGACTGGGGTGAGCTCGCCGGAGGTTGGTGGTCGCCGGCAAGGAGGACGACGGGGAGAGGGGGGGGGCGGTTTGGGTTTTTAAACAAAATTACATAAATGGTCCCTGCGAATTTAAGTTTATCATTTTACGTTTGAAACTTTCAAAATAAGTTTCTTAAATTACAATATTAACCCCTGGACTTATAAATCCAATTTTTTTTTATTTGTTTATCTTAATAATTCTTACAAATTATTAATAGAAATATTATTATTATTATGATGTTATTTTATTATTATTATTATTAATGTTATTATTAATATTAGTAATAATAATATCCTTATTATTATTATAATATCAAATATATATATATATTTTTAACGAAATTTTTCGGGTTGTCACAATGTATTATATTAAATGCGGAGCTCTAACACCTAAATTAGCATGTGTAACTCTCAGCTAGTAATAATATATATTCAGGAATATATTAAGCGAGGAGCTCTAACACCTAAATTAGCATGTGTAACTCTTAGCTAGTAACAATATATATTCAGGAAAAAAGTATAAAACCCGTAAAAAGATAAATAATATATATGTTACAGTGTATGTATAAGGCATCATGGCAACTCAAAGCCAACATATATCTCTAATCGCTATTAAGGTGAAAGACACACATAAGTAATGAACTCTATGTTATGCAAACTCTTAAGACGTTTGGGTTAAATGAGATATAAAACATCACTGTAACATCTTGATGAATGATGCCATGATCATGAAGATAACGCAGTGACTCTAATACCTAGCATAGTGCAGTTGCAATAATAACTTCCTTAAAACCCATACATTAAATGCAACAGGATTGTTGTCTAACCTTATGTTCATTTATTAAGGAAAATGTTACTTAAGAATATTTAAATGAAAACCAGGACCATTGTCTACCCTTTATGTCATACATTGTCTTATTAACATATTAGCAAGAGCTATGAAATAAATGATGTTTATTAATCAAGCAAAATTAGATTCCTACAAACTCATAAACCAATTCAGACCGCATAACACAAGCATGTTTTATTTAGTTTGATCTACCTTGATAGAAGTAAGTTTGTCAATCAAACTAAAGCACTTCTCTAAAACATACACTAAAATCAGATTACAACGCTTTGCTATTCTGTTAAAAAAGGAAATAAAAAATAAACAATTTTACTAGGTAGTATTAATATAATATAGACATTTATAGAATATACCTTTTGTTAGTTTTCTATCTTAACTCCTCTTTGTCCAATTAGATCAACCATTGATTGTAAAATAAAAACATTAGAATCAAATAGAGGGCATCTGGATATGGATAACTTTACCATCCAAACATCAATATGCAACCACGCCTACAATCCATTTAAAATACTAACACCTCTTTTAAATGGAACAACTAAATACATATTAGGTGCTTGAATACACAATAAGTGGCTTTTAAATCATGACCTCCTTAACCACTGACCCGATCGACTTGTTTCATATATACCAACATCATTGTCTGAGAGGCGCATGATATATGTCCTATAACATATTAATAAATAAGCATTGAAATAAATGTTGTTTATCAATCAAGCATAACTTGTATGGGCGATGTGTTGTGACTGAATATTTTTCTCAAGCAGAGGTTAAAACTATTAAGGATAATAATTAAAAAATAGTCTATATCATGCCTTGGAGAAGGTGTTGTTGCAAGATAACTGAAAACATTATTCTGAAAACATTTATCAAAGTATAATTTATATAATTTAGTAAACTACTAACCTAAATCTTATGACAGTTTAAGGAAAAAAAGGGAAAATTTTATATAATAGTAAGTAAGTTTTAAGAGTGTTCGAATTAGGTTATTCATATTTTTATTTGTTCAAATCAAGTCATTGATATTTTATTTGTTCCAATCAGGTCACTAAAATTTTAGGAGTGTTCGAATTAGCTCACTCATATTTATTTTCAAATTTTTAAATCATTCATAATTTTTTAAAATGATTTGATTCTTAATAAATATTGTTAATATGTATATATTTTAATTGCTTTTAAGATATTTTTTACAATTTATAAGTGATATAATTAGAACAATTCTGAAACTTTAGTGACTTGATTGGGACAAAAAAATTATAAGTGACCTAATTGATACAAAACAATTTATGAGTTACTTGATTAGGATAAATAAATTTATGAATAACCTGATTAGAACAATATTGAAACTTGATTACTATTTACAAAGTTATCCAAAAAAAACTATGAAAAACTCACTGTAGAAACCGAGAAGATGAGTATATGCGTCTTTTAGTTGCATAGAACAAACATGGACCCCTCAATCTAAGATCTTTAGTTGCATAGAACAAACATGGACACCCTTAATCTAAGATCCAAATCTAGGAGCAAGCAATTAAGCAATAACAATTGGTTATCAGAAAGCATAAATCTACATAACTAAAGTGATGAAGTTGAGAAAAAATTTTCAAGTTTCTACATATATCAAGCTTATTACCCATAACATCTAATTTCAATATGCAAACCTATAACCATTGCAAATTAATTACCCATAACATCTTATTTAAATTTGCAAACCTGTAACCATTGCAATTAACTATTCAGAACACATATCTAAGATCAATTGAAGTTTAATCCATCATCTAAAATTCTTTTCAGGATAAGGAGAGATCAAATGTAGATACCGGCCAACAACATCAAACACACATACAATGAATATAACAAAACCACAAAAATGCCACAATAAATTTGTTAATCTCTGCTGAAACCCTTTATGTAAGATAAAATTTCAATGAAAATAGAGATAGACACGATTACATCTTTGGTTGAAATGGATTTTTTAATTGTGATTTCCTCTAACGGAAAGAACCTAATTCATAAGACATTAGCAAAAAAACCAAGTTGAAATTTGTCATCAGGAAATCTAACACCCTAATTATTTCAACTCAAAGAAAAACGACGATAACAATAAAAGAGAATTAGGTCGTAGAATTTGCCTATGTAGAGTTTAAGTAGAACGCCTCCCGCATGCGTTTCTTCTACTCAAGTATATGGATCCGTACCTGATAAAAGCGACTCAACTTGTTATTTTGCACAGGATAGAAGCAGATGTCCAACGGTGATAGGTTGTGTGTGCTCGACTCAACTTGTTATTTTGCACAGGATAGAAGCAGATGTCCAACGGTGATAGGTTGTGTGTGCTCTATGCAGCACGTCTAAGCCGTCCAACAGTAGTTGGGGCTTTATCAGCCCAATACCTTCCTGGCCATGGGAAAAGCATAACCATAGATTTCGTAGGGCGGTTGCCCTATCTCTTAAATTCAAGGGGAATCACTACGTTTTTGTCGTAGTCGACCTTTCGGATTTAGTAAGATGGCCCTTTTGTACCAGGTTGACGCGTGGCCGAATTCTGCTTCAAAAATGTACAGGTCTAATGCTGTCTTTTTCAAAAAGAAGCTGCAACCTTCAATTATCATTCATCGAGTGCTTTCTCTCAAGGCTACCTTCTATGTATGCCTTTATGGTCATTAAATAGAGCAATCGGCAGACCCAGTCTCTCTTGGAATCCTGAATATGCCAATAATTGTACTAATCCACATAACGTAAGGATTGAGGAAGCCATGAAGTTAGGGAGCCAAGTAATTCAAGGGCCAATGTGAGGAGAAGGGGTAGAAATGGAAGAAAGTTTGATAATGTAGGGATTTAATAGTGACCGTGATCTACCGCCTTAATTTTTAAATGAAATTACCAAATGTCCTTTAATTGTAACGCCCGTTCCCCGGCACCTCACAGTTGGTCAAATTATCACACATAAACATATATTTCTACATTAACATTTAAAAAGAGTTGTAGCAGAATAACTTTTCATTCAATTTAAATGCTTTTGTAAGTTAATACAACATTCATTACAAAACATCATTTGTTCGCATTACAATGCAAAAACATTATACAAAAGAATGTCATCCAAAAGAGCGAGTAGCCGCCCCGTGCCATCCTCAGCAACATTACCTGCCAACTGGAAAACACATAAAAAGTCAGTTGTTGAGTGAGTTTTAGTTTTAAAATAAAACATACTTACTTTCGATTAAAAACCGTATTTACTTTCTTACACGATCAAGCATCATACGTACACATAGATAATATCATTATTATCTTCATCATTCATTAATTAACTTTCGTTCATACAATGTACATCATTATCATTCACATTCGTTACTTCATTCACATTCATTCATACGTTCTTACTTTCATTCACATTCGTTCATAAGTTCTAACTTTCATTCGTACGTTCATTACTTTCGATGACATGTACAATACCCCGAACATTGTGCGTAAAGCTGGTTATTGTGCCTGAGGTCTTTCATAGACCTTGAACATTGTGCACGAAGCTGACTCCAGTACCTAGGGCAAGTACATTCACGCTTATCTTTTCTCTTTCATTCCGGATCAATGCCATGTGCTATACCCGAACATTATGCACGAAGCTGGTTACTGGGCCTGAGGTCTTTCATAGACCTCGAATATTATGCATGAAGCTGACTTCAGTACCTAGGGCAAGCGGTAAGGATCCCATACATATGGTCAATCACAAGAATTGGACCCAGTGTGCATCCTTCTGGGGTAGCTAACCCGCACATAGTTGAGCTAACACCCTTCATTGTATGTGAACCTTCATACGTTTGCTTGCAAGCCTTTCTTACTTTCATTTATTTATTCGTTAATGCATGTATTCTTTCATTTCGTTCATCTTTTCATTATCTTCCACTTTACGTTACATATACTTTTCATTCATTCATAAATATTCAATGTAAAGCCACGGGAAAACAATCATACATAACAGGAAACATAACATAAACATAAACATACCAAGTCATCACCATACAAGGCACCATCATATATACATAACATACATCATACATAAACATGAACATCATTATGCCCAACATACCCTCTAAGACCCTAACGATCATCTTACTTGAACTTACGGGAACTTCACATCAAAAACTTACACCTGCACTTTCCCCGAAAGTCAGAAATTAAACTATGCTTTTCCTCGGGTACACCAGCCTATTGGGCATATGGGCACCCTTAAGTCGCATGGCCTCCAGGTGACTGAACATCATGCGAATGGACCAATGCGGATGAACACCAATGCGGATGAACACCAATGCGGATGAACACAATGCGGATGAACACCCCAATCATGCGAATGGACCTCATATGGATGAACACCAATGCGGATGAGCGCTTATGCTAATGGGCCCTGAGTCGCATGACTCCCCATACGACTGCACCCAATCATGCGAATGACCTCAATCGGGCGGATGAACCTCAATCGCCCCCATTCGGTCTTATGGCCTCATTCGGTCGCCCACCTAGCTGATACAGAATGCAGTTCATCCCGAACCAATCTGCCATTTTCGACATCCAAGTCATCCAAAACCATTCTAAGCCCAAATCAACCATCCTAAACCTTAGAAATACATACCACAACACCATTCAAGCAACACAAGCCGGACAGAAACTCCAAACGCATCACACGCAAACATACAAATGGGGTCAAACACACACACATATAAAACGGGTTTCAGATGTGTTCCAGCCCTAAAATCATTCAAAAACGTGTAAAAGAGGGGTCTAGAACTCACACAAACAACACCAAGAAGTAGAGCTCGATTTGATCCGCTACACAAGATTTTCACGCTCGAAACCAAGAAAACGAAGCTTGGAAATCCTTTTTCCCTCCTCTCTTCTCTCTTTGGCTGAAGTTTACAAAGAATGGGGAGGGTGTGGGCTGCCCCCCCTCTTAATTCCACATGTCCAAACTTTCTCCTATTTTGAAAAGTTTGATCCCCCGACTTTGAACTTTATTTCTTTTTTCTTTCGTCGGCTTCAAAGAAAATATTCGGGTGTTACATTATCATTGCTTTATATAGTAGTAAGATAAGACGAACATGATGAATAGTAAAATGTTAAATCGTAGCCATCCAAGTTTATCTACGTTACTTTCTTCTGCCTGTCATGGCGTTATGCTTGATTACACATGTAAGAAAGAACAAAGAATGATATAGATTATGAAGGAGAAAGGGAAGATATTCATAGAAAGAAGGGGGCGTTCTGTGGTTCTCTCATCTTCTCTAGCACATACCTTTTTTTTCTTCTTAAATATATGTCTTAACTATTTCAATTTAGGGCTCCTATCTATTGTAACACATCAATGAGCTAAGCCAAGGAAGATGAACACCCTACTTGCCAACAACATTCTCCGCCATCACACATTTATGGTTTGGCTTTACACTGATTTGCCTTTTTTTTTCACAAAATTTTCCTTCTTTCCTTCCAGCTACTCTTCTCTTCCAATTGTTATTGCATGAGGTTGTCACTCTAAATGGGTTAGTCTCTAGTCTTACCATCACACTCCATCTTTGCAATTCTTTCCTGATGAGGTTTTGGTGTTTCTCTTTAAGCAAGTTGTGATGTGTAGTAATGTAATATTTTGTTCGTCTTGTGGCTGTTTTTAATCTAGTGTAGTAATGTGTATTTACAAACCATAAATGTGTTATCTAAGTTCATGAACCATAAATCACAACTATTTTATTAAAAGATGGACAAAAAATGCCCATGCAGGCAAGTCACATGGGCATGATTTAACAGCTAAAACAAACAATGTTAGAGTAAGGATGAAAATATCAATTTTTACTAAATCAAATATGAAAATAGTAGAAAAATAATATAAAAAATGAAAGAGTAATGAAAAAAAACACTTTAATTCTAAATATCGACTCATATATAACTTTAGGTTTGGTTAGTTATACGAACTTATAAGATTAAACCTAATTAAGCTATGTCATCTCAATAGTAAATATAACAAAGCTTTATGTGGACAGTGAAAATAATAAACTCAATCTAGTGAATGGGGAACTTAGGTTGCATTTTATTTTTAATGAAGCTAATGCAACTCTAGGGTATTAGTTTTGAAAAGGTGTATATGGCCATAAAAGGGTTGTATTAGGACTAACGTGACCTTTTACCGAAAACTACATTAGATGAAGTTGTATCAAATTTAAAATAATTTGTTTTGTTAGATAATGCAAGCTTTGTTAATAATACATTTTTTAGAAAATATAATCTTTTTAAGTTGCTTAGATAATGCAAGTTTTACAATGTCTGTTAATATTTGGAAGTTTTTGTTAGTGTTGTTAGATCACAGTTTTCCAAACAAACACCTCTAAATTAAATGAAGAAGTAGCATAGACCTCATAAGCGCCTTTAGATCTAACAAATTAACCGACCACGTCATCCATTCTATTAATTTATTATTAGTCTTAGCCCCGCCTAAATTTAGCTATCAACTAATTAATATTTAGCCCAACTTGACGGGGAATTCACTTATTATATTTAGAACAAAAACTTTTTTATATAATTTTAATAGTTTAAGTAATTATAACATTCAAAACATGTGACACTATCGTTTGAAAACTAAATTACTAAAACGTAAAATTAAATAGTTGTCATCCTTCCATCATAATTTTATAATATATTTATAACTTTTTCATCTATTAATAACTTTTTGTTTTTTAACTTTACACAATAAAAACAATCATCTTATTTTAAATACGTTAGTACCAAATAGTGGTATCAAGTCTTAATGGCAA